>CM019825.1:82617036-83249883 GCA_009763385.1 Coix lacryma-jobi var. lacryma-jobi | reverse complement strand
AATTTGTTCCAGCTGGCTGTTGGTTGCTCTTCATTGAGACTACCTTTTTTTTTATCCACATTGGTCATACCATTTGGGTCTTCCTTGATTTGCTTTTTAGTTGACTTGATTCGAAGACATGGAAAGCCATAATGCTTGCAGCAATGACATTGATCTAGACTTCCAAGCATCTTATTGTCCTCATCCTCATTGGATTTCATATTCTTCCAAGCTTCTGCTACTTGTCTCTTCACTGGTCCCTTGATTGAATTCCCATGTTGAGCCATACCTTCTAATACTTTTCTTTGCATAGCTAAGAGTTTCTCATTGTCAAAAGCATTCTTGGGCAACATAGCTTGGTCTTCCTGACTTTTGGTGTTAGCTAGTGATATCCTTGTTATGGTCCATCTAAGAGAGCGAAGACTTAGAATAGAAGCAACGTTTTGTAATAGAATAGAGATAGATGTAGCATTTCTTTTATCAAATAACAAGGTTGGATAGAAGGCAAGAACTAAGCAAGGATGAAAGCATGCTAAAACGTCCAGTTCTAACTAGGCTTGCGTCCTAGAGTCAACATTGCTCTGATACCAATTTGTAACACCCGGATTTCCGAAGAATTCTAAGTGACCACTATATGTGTGCCCAGGAAGTCCACAAGACACATATAGCAACAAATATAGAATTTTCCCAAGGACAATGCTTTATTACATACCAAAACATATTTACAACAAGACTTACTTCTATTACAAAGCATAGCGGAAACTACTCTTCGGGACTCCAAACTCCACAGGGACGGTTGACTGGGGGAACACCCGCCTAGAACTCTTGGAACATCTTCTGTAAATCTTCACTTGAATCCACCATCTGGTACCCATCCGGGATTTTTATGTGAACCAACGACAAGCGTCAGCTCACCATGCTGAGCAAGTACAACTACGGGGATGCAAGGCTCAAAGGCTTGACTCGGTTAACTGCGGTTAGCATTTTAAGTTGATCATATTTTATATTTATCTTACATTACTAAGAATATGATCCCTGTTGTCCCAAAGTGTATGATCATCATTATGTTAAAAAGAGGTAACCAACCAACCACCAACATACCCCACCATGGACTGCTTAAAAAGGATCCGAGCCGCTCGTATCCGTGAGCACGGCTGATATATCAGGTTTACACTCTGCAGAGGTTGTACACTTTCACCTTAGGCCGTGATTCCCATATGCCGGGGAGAGCCAATCCCACATTACCCTCCTCTATGGAAGTATGGCAGGGTTTCACTACGTAGCTGTAACACCCCAGTGTTCGCCGTCAGTTGAGCAGTCAGTTGAGTATATATATGATATATCAAATGACAATAAATAAGTAAATTCAAGTGTGGTCAGTGATGACAGAAGTTTTTTTGGGATCAATCTCAGAGATGGAATGTCAGTTTGAATTACCCATGATTGTCAATTTATGAAAATTCAAGATTAATGTTAAACATGATTTTTCATGTGACCCACCTCAGTTCCTGTCTATAGTGACTGGTGAAAAAGTTTCACGGAGTTTGGAATCAAAAAGTCACATGAAATGATGAGTCACAGCTTTGCCTATAATGGTTGATTAATTGAAGAAAATTATTTGGGCTTAACCAAGTACTACAATTATGCCCAATCAACTGTATATGGACTCACGACCAAAAGTTATGAAAGTTTCGTGTTGAGCAGATGGCCAGAAAATATTCCGACGGACGAGGAACCCTAAATCAGATACTACCGGGTGACTACTTTGACCAGCTTTGAACGGTATTTTCGGACGTTTGCATGTCAGTGCGCCCTAAATGAAAGTTGTAGTACAGATCGAGAGGAACAAATTTCGTTTTATGGCCGAGACCTGGATCGGTGCCAAAAATAGCGAAAAAGAGCTCACAAGATGAAGTACACTGCGGATTTCAGGTTCCGAAAACTGGTTAAGTCAGTACTGCGAAATTGGAATTTCGGTCACCGCGAAGCTGCCGTCGACGACTGTTACCGGACAAACGATTAGGAATTTGACCAAGTGCCTTTAACGAAAGTCGGAGCACTCGTCGAGACGACGACAACAATTTGTTTCATCAAATCGGAGTCCGTTTGAACAGTGATCACAATTTTGGAGTTTTGACCGAAAATTCCGGAAACAGATGAAATTGGGAAAGAAATTTTGGAGAAGAAAAATCTATCGACAAAAAAAGGGCACGGCCTCCCAGCGCGCCGTCCCCTGCGCGCCCCTCCTCCCCTCGCTGTAAAGAAGGACCCGCTCCTCTCTCCTCCTCTCCTCTCTCTCTCGTTCGTCTTCTCTCTGTCTTTCTCTCTGTTTCCCGACTCACTGCTCCATCCATGGCAGAAACCAGCAGCTTCTCCATGGCCTCCTCCCCCTGCTCCTCCTTCTCTTCCTTGTCGAGCAAGGGCGCAGCAGCAGGTTCTCTCCCCTTCTTCCCCTCCTTTTTCCCCTATCCTTCCCTGGCCGCTCCCGCTCCTTCGCTCCCCCTTCTTCTGCGCGCGTCTGCAGAAGCCGCGCAAGGGCGCGACCCTTTCTGCCGCGCAGAGCCGCGGTCAGCGTGGCCAGGGCGAGCAACGCAAGCAGCAGCCGGCCAGCGGTGCCCAGCTGCAGCGCCGGCCAGCCAGCAGCAGTCCAGCGCCCAAACCCTAGCCCGACCTTCCCTGCCAGAGCTCGGTGTTTCCCCTCCGGTTCCGTCGTTCTCCCGTGAATGCATGGTGAAAGGGTATACTAGCGAAGCTGAAACTTTTCTTGGGTTTTTGTGCAATGTTGTATGACTCAATGTGTTTACTAATTGCTCCTTAATTATTTTCTGCAGATCCAGGGGTGCTAACTGCAAAATCGGTTTTTATTTTCGTTTTTGCTTAATGGGTAAATCTGAGTGAAAATGGTAAAATGCATAGTAAATTGTATGTTTGTCCAAAAATTGCAAGTGATTACTTTTTGGAATCCTTGTGAGTAGATCTGTACAGTGGATGCATAATATGTTGGGTGTTAGTGGATGTTTTGTGCTGTGATGATTTATTTATGTTAAATAGGCTTAAATAGGGAGAAAAAGATATCTGCTGTTATGTTGCTTGAAATGATGTGAAATTTTTATGGTAGGCTCCTATGGTCATGTGTGTGCTGTGATAAAAATTTCAGATTTATTGGTGCATGTATGATTTAGTTATGAATTTATCTTGCTTTCAGCTTGTTAAATGAATTAAAATGAGTTTGTGGTAAATGTTTGCATGTAAAAATAGAAAAGGTGGTTCTACTGCCTTTTAATAGTATTGTTATAGCTTAGATAATTTTATTATGGTCATGTGTTTGCTGAAAATATGATTTGTGGATTTATCTTGCTCTCACATGCTTTTTCGTGAATTAATCTTGCCATGTTTGTAATAAATAATCTATATGACCTGAGAGTGTAATCTTTTTATAATATCTATATTTTGATGTCATCTATCACCTGTAAAAATATGAGCTCCAAATGAGGTGTTTACAACATCACTTAAAGTAATGCCCGTGTTTGCTAGTTATTTAATTAATGGAAGCTTAGTGATAAGATGAACATATATATGTTTATGTGCTTGCCTTGTTGCATGTTGATCTGAGATAAAGGATGTGTGATCATGTTCATGAATGTTAGAAGTGTTTGTATAGGTCATATATGTGCTCTCATGTTAATAAAATAACTAGTAAAGCAAGTTTGTTAATTTGCTGAAATGTGGCTGCATGTGTAGTTTCTGTTGTGGTAATTACTTCGTGATAAAAATGGTGTTTTCTCTGTAGATGTAGTCTATACAAAAGTTATAGATAACTTCCTTATATTGCTTGTCCTGAAATTTCATGATTTTAGGCCAAGTGGTTTAGGAGTTATAGATTTTAGAAGTTTGCTGTCAGGTTTTGCTTGTTTTCTGCGCAGATCTGAAAGAGTGAACTGTTTGGCTAATTTAACTTATGAATCATGTCTTTATGTTAATAGAAGAGTTGTAGTGATTTTTATAAGATTTCTAAAAAGTCTTATATCACTATTTTTGGTGATCTAGATCTTCAGATACACATGTTTTAATTTGAGGTTCAGAATCTGTCCAAGTCTGGACAGCTTTCCTTGTTTGTATTGTTTGACCTTGAAAACTGCTTAATCAACTTGAGATGATAATAAATAAGTTGTAGACAACTTAATAAGCTTTCCAACAAGTCTTATATCAAGTCCTTTGGCACTCTAAAGCTCTGGTTATGGCTGTTCGAAGATAGAAGTCATATTCTGTCCAAAGTTTGGACAGAACTGTCTTGCATGTAATGTTTGCCCTTTTTAAGAGCTGAATCATGTTTAGTGAATAATAACAAAGTTGTAGATAGTTTCATTAGCTTTCCAGAAAGTCTTAGTTTGCCTTGTTTGGATGTGTGTAGCTCCAGTTGTGATTAAATTGAGTGCTCGCTGTGTAGTGCTGTCCCAAACTGTGCAAATAAACTATTGCTTGTTATAAGTCTGAGATTGTTTGTTATGTTGACTTTTGATGCTACATCATTCCTTGATAATAATTAGTTCATGCATTCCGTGTTTCTAAATTAATCAACCCAATATATTGTGTTAATATGTTTACCATGTTGGTTAACATGTTTAATTAAAATAGAAGCTTTTATGTGCATACATGTGTCAAGTGGGTGATGTGTGTAATATAATCTTGATTGATTGTTATAGTTAACCTGTCTACATGCCTAATGACCCTTGTGTAACACCTTAATATAACCATGACCTGCTGAAGTGAGTGTTCTATGTGTGTGCTAAACTAATAATTAAGTTATGTCTTCTCTTATATAGTTATCTTGATTGCTTATGTGAAATAGTTTTAATGCTTGTGTTGTATGCCTATGTTGCATCGTGAGTGTTTGCCTTGCATTCATACGCTCGCATTGTGCATCTCATTTAGGTACGGTAGATACACCGTGAAGGATGGGATGGTGAAGCTAAACCGAAGATGGTGTTTGGTGGACGGTCCCGAAGATGCAGAGCTAAGCAGTGTCAGAAGTGGAGATGCTTGCCAAGCAAGTGTCACTTAACACTAACCTAGTGTTGGTTCCCAGGCAAGCCCCGGAGCATTCTAAGTCTCCTACCCACTCTTTTATAAATGCAATTGAGTTAATATAATGATTGTTGCATTAAGTTATAGGAGTTGTGTGAAACCGTTGTTGCATTACTTATCCTTACCTTGATTACTTGAGATATACACCCTTGTACCCTGCTAGGTCTAGGCTCGACTTATATGCTTAGCCATGCTTAGACCGGTAGAAGTCGGGCAACCTTCATGTTACCCGCGAGAATAGGTGGTTACTCTCGACCTTTAACGGATATTGCCAGTAAGTGAGATAACTGAGTGTTGTGGAAAATGGAGATCGGCAGATTCCTGTAGCGTTGCGCTACAGTATTTTCTAGCCGTGTCGACGGAAAACAGTATCTTGTTGAGATGGACTTCTTGTCATGTTGAACGCATGCCCCACATTTAGCTGGAGGATAACTCGTTCCGACCGCGAAGCCGCTCATTGTTCCAGGCCGGCTCTCAGGTCCCACGCATCAGCCGAAGCCACGGTGGAGGGTTAGTGGGACGCGGGGGGCGCGAAGAGTAAGACCCGGGTGATGGTGGTTAAGTCCAACTCCTTGGCAGTCGGGCTTGCCTCCGGGTGTGATGGTGGCGGTTGAAACCGCGGCTTCCTGGAACAATGTTGTGGTTATCTGTAGCTCACCTTAGCGGGTGAGTGTGGTTTGTGTGGGGAATAAATCACCAGCTGGTTAGGAATCGATTATAATCGCCATCGCTCCTGGATAGTGAGCACTTGACTTGAACGCTGATCGATCTTGATACTGAAATTGTGGAACACGTGACAGTTATCGTGGCACTGTTGGCAATTGTTAATTGGTCTGTTTGTTATATTATGGTGATCGAACAAATCACTACTATGACTGTTTTTAGAACAGGTGCTAATCTAGTTGAGTAGGTTAATTATTTATCTAAAACTGCAGCTAGTAAGTAAAAGATAATGCTACTTTATTATATATGCCTTTATGCAAAACTGTGGTCATTGCCAGCTCCACTCTTATATCAGCCTTGCATACTCCTTGGTGTCACTTTATTTCTGGTTTACGACCGGTAAGTCTAGCTGAGTACATTCGAGTACTCAGGGTTTATCCCACCTTGTTGCAGGTGAAGGTTAGGCCTGCCGAGAGGTGATGGCCAGTGCCAGTGGGCTCGGCAGTTCCATACTTCTTCTCTTATGCTGTTGTTGGAGGATGTCACTCAAGCTAGCAAAGTATTTCAACCTATGTTATGGTATTCATTTCAAAGCTATGTTTTCTTCTAAATTAAATGGAACTCAACTTGTATCTTTATTTGTAAACTCTATTGTAATATTATTTCCGCTGCAAAGCTCCGTGGACATGATTTGTATTTGCTTGACCATGCGATCTTGGCTAAGATGTTGAAAAAGTTTGAAATCCCTCAGGATTTCACGGACTACCGGGTTTATATGGGCTCAAGTGTGCTAATTTCACTGTTCCGGCAGAGGTTTTCGCACTTGCGCTCTTATAAATTGGACGGTTCTGTTACAGCTGGCATCGGAGCAAGGTTAAGCATAATACTGTCGTGTGCATGGTTTTAAAACAAAGTTTTGATTTTGCAAAGCCTATTTTATCTAAAAAGCTTTAGCTAGTAGGCGAGTTTGTTAAAACCTAATTTGTAACTATGTGCTAGCGACAACCTCCAGTTATGCCCAACTAGGACTTCAGGTGGCTTAGTTAAGTAATACTAACTTTGGGGGGTTACTTTTTCTTGCATGACACGTCGACTCAAAAGGTACGTGTGATGACCGCACTATGCTACCCTGTGGTCTAATGTTGGAGGTAGCCCTCACATATGATATACTCATATATGTGGGGTAGTTCAATTTATTTTATGCAACGTCGCACCTACGCTCAGGTAAGTGTGAGTTGTGAGAGCATGACCAAACAACCGTGGTCTAGGGAAGAGCTAGTTTGGTACTGGAACCTGTACTCGTAAGCACACGAATGCGGGTGAAGGTATTTAATTGTGGGAGTAATACTTTTCTGATGGGTGCATATACTACTTACGTGTATACTGGGTATGCACCTAAGATAGTATCTAGATTTAAATTCCTGCAATGTATTTATATCTGTTGTGGGAATGGGCTGAAATGAGATTTTGCTGCAGGTACGTTAACCTCGTATGCGTATGCATAGTTGACGACTAGCTATATCGAGAGTGCGTGTTATGCCACCGACCTAGAACGTGATTGCTGCCTTAGGTTGGCAATTTGTGAGGACGTATAGGACGAGCATACATCTTGTTTGTGCTTTACTCATGAACATGCTTCTCTCACCTTTGTTCTAATAATAAACAACTTGTTGTCAAGTGTGACTAATGTAATGATTAAATATAATGGTTGTTTGTGCATCAATTGCTTCTCCACCTTTGTTCCTGTAATGGTGAAGTTTGTTGTGAACTAGTGCTTCAATAGGATGTGCTGGATTGCTTGTTAAATTAGAATTAAATGCTCTAATTGATGTTGTGTGTTGCTCTGAGCTAGAATTGATGTGGTCTTGTTCATGATGTTTGATCGTGTGCAATGTTTTATATGGGTGCTTTCATGTTAGCTAATAAGTGATTGCTTGTTTAGACTCGAAGTAAATGCCTTGTATGCTGTTGTTTGAATAACCCTGTTAGCTCATCATGACTTGTGTTTGTCTTGCTCTAGCTGCTTCATGTTTGTTTGCTAGAGTAGTTAGACAATAAAGTTTCTAATGGTTAGCAGTTCCCCCTATGTTGAAATGCTTTGTTGTAACCGAATACGGGTGTGATGTTATCCTGCTTGTATGACAAAACTTTGCTAAATTTGTAATTCCATGTTTTGAGTTAGGAAACTCCCTTTGGGTGAAACCATT
Organism: Coix lacryma-jobi var. lacryma-jobi; assembly: GCA_009763385.1. Taxonomy (NCBI): domain Eukaryota; kingdom Viridiplantae; phylum Streptophyta; class Magnoliopsida; order Poales; family Poaceae; genus Coix; species Coix lacryma-jobi. The sequence goes on along the minus strand of CM019825.1, from coordinate 83,241,949 downwards.
GGGTTAGTTTTGTTTTGAAATGCTCCACCTAAAGAACCAATAAAACTTGTTGTTTGATCATGTTTTGTATGCATTCTTGTTTGGGTACGCTAAGTGCTTCCTAGACATGTAATTCTAGTTTTGTTAGTTTTAACATGCTTTAGTAAGGAAATGTACTAAACATGTTGTTAAATGCTTTTTCATGCATGCTATACTCATATAACCTTGTTTCATGCTTATTTTCTTGCAATCATGAGAACTAGAGTTATATGAATTAAAAGTTGGTGAAACTAATTTTCATACCTCGCTAATCATGTTGCTGCAAGAAAGATGTAAAACATGTTGTCTTACAAAAAATTAATTAGCATAAACTTGTTTAAGTTGTTATAAGCATATTTGCTTACTAGAATTTTGTAGGTTGTTTTACTTGCTCAAAATTCTGAAATACTTGTAATAGTTTGTTGAATGCATGAGTGAGCTTCCATAATCTTCCTAGAATTCTCTAGGGGAAGATTAAAATAGCTCTCTGTCTTACCTTGCTAAGTTAGAGTAAATTAATAAGTGCATGTAAAGAACCTAATTTGGATAAACCATGAGCTTCTCTAACATGTTTAAGATATATCTGAACTGTTTTCATACATGGTTATGCCTATAATTATGTTTTTAGGTGCACCATGCCTTGTAACTGCTCTCTAATCAAAAATTAATCTTATACTAGCTTATATGTTTGTAAGACTAAATATTGCAAACAATTTAAGTGGTTGTAATATTAGCTTTTCTAATATGTTTAGAATGTTTTAAACTGTTGATTATGCTTGATTGTATCCTAAAAGCAAGTTGTTGCATGCTGTTGTGAGTTGTTGCTATCTAAGTGCTTGTTGTTACTTTTCAGAATATAGACTATGCATGAGCTTGTTGCTTGTTGTTAGCTTCATGTGCTAAGTAAGTGAATTTTAACTTAAAATTGTAAACTGCTTGCAGTTAACAAACAAGTATGCCCTAGTTTGCTTGGTATGTTTGCTCTAGATATAGAGTTGTGCTCCAATCTAGTAAACAGGAAATAAAATCATGACATATCTGTTCACCATGTTTTGTATGTTTATGTTTGCTTGTGTGTTATAGATACATGTTTGTCTGGTCTGAGCTTGGTGATTAGTGTTGATCGTTTTAGCTGTTTGTTTGTTTGTTCCAATGTTTGTTAAGGCTGTTTGTGGATGTGTTGTAATCTAAGTGGTGCCCTGGTGAGTCAAAACTTTGTCCTCGGTGAGTTCATGAGTGGTTTGTTCAGCCTTCGGTTAGAATCATGCTCAAGCCCTCTTGACCTTCCAAGATGCCTTTAGTAGAACCCTGATGCTTCTAAGACCTATGTTCGTGTGTCTAGTTCAGATGGTTTAGAATGCTTGTGCCAAAGACCTATACCTATGTCTGTTCATGCCTTTTGTGGACCAGCTAGCCTAAGTTATCCTCTCCAAATCCTAGTTCTGATCTGTGGTATGCCTATGCTGGTTGTGTAGCCATGCCTCTAACCAACCTGTAGATCCAAGTTTGGTCTTAAGTGTGGCCGAAGCCATAGATGTTTGTACCCTTTGCTGTGAAGACCCTTGTTTGTTGACCCACCAAGTTAGTTCCTGTTAACCTCAGCCTTTGCCCGTAGCTTGTCTTGCCAAGTGGTCGAGACCATGCTCAAACCCTTGTTGTATCCCCTCGGTTGCCTTTTGTTGCTGCTTGGCCAAATCAAGTTCATGAAATCTTTTGTCTTGTCATGACCTTGATGTGCACCAGACGAATCCTTGTTGTCTTGTGCCATGTTGATCCTCGAAATCACCTCCTTGCCGATTTCTGAACCTTGATCATCCTTGTTTTGCTAGCTTATGCCTTGCATGTGATGCCTGCTATCCATGCAAGATTTATCTGCGTCATGTGGGATTTCTCATTGATTGTGGACTCGATAATGGTGTCTTGGTTATGAACTAATAGTGCCGCGACGAAACCGAGAGCCTCTTGTGGCGGCCGACACAAGTTTGAGCTGCTCGGCACGCGCTGGTACCGTGGGTTATGATCAAGATCTATTATGGGACTACGCCAATGTGTTATCTTTCATGAAGCTTTCTCCTTGTTATCTCTATATTCCTTCAGGAAAATCCTTTTGTCGGCTCATATATGGCAGTGTTTCTTTCTGAAAGTGGCAAAGTGTCAGTGATGAAAACAGTAACAGACTGTAAGAGGTGGTAGACAAAGAACTCTGTTGGATCAACAACAAAAGATTGAGCAACATATATGGTCATAGTGAAGCAAGGTGGCACAAAATTCTTAAAAGTGGACAAGTATCAGCTAAGGAATGAGCAACAGAAATGTATGTTATTGAACCAGATACCCTGAGGTCTAGACAGTTTTCTGTCTAAACTTAACACATATATCTGCATAATGATCTCATAATCAACTCAATCCTCCCAGATGTGTCTGATTCTCTGCTGACTATGAGCGTTGATATCGACAGTGCTTGCAGTAAAAGCTGAAACCTTGGAGCTTTATAAGTGTTGAGAGACAACTGATTAGTTTCTGCCAAAAAGCCAATCTCTAGTTCGGAAATAACTCTTTGGTAGCTATGAAGGCTATGTCTTGCAGAACAATGTTATGCCCGAAGTCTGTAAACCGACTGTTTTTGTTTGTGGTACTCGTACATCCAAGTTTCAGTTATGTTCCTGCCAACTCTATCCTAGAGAAATTTAAATGTTGATACAAGATAGTACGCCGGTCTAGTAACTCAGTCAGAATTATACTTGGTTAAGGACAGACTAATGATATATCTTGGTACTATAAAAAGGTTACTCCAGATTATTTTGGATGAAGCCAGAAAGGACATTCAGAATCAGTCCCTTATTCTTGAGCAGTCAAGTGTTTTCTCCCAAAATTCAACTCTGAAAAGTGCAGATTGATGACAAATTGAATGTCAACGTCGGATTTCAGAGTATGTTCTTGCATTACTGAGTGAAATTGAGAAGATCGCTCTATGACCCAAGTGGTTCAACAAGTCAGTTCCGCTAAGTTGCAACTGCACCATAAAGAAGAATGATGTTCATCTGCTTAGTAGTACAGAAATCCAGTAGTTTGGTATTCACACCCAAGAGGTTGCATGAAATTCAACCTTGTGACTATCACGGCTTAAGAGATAAGAATTTCTGTGAAGAAGGATCAGTAAAAAAAAACGTGGATTTGGTAGAGTCAGCTATCACATTTACCGCTCTCTTATCAGATTCGGATAATACAGTGTTGTCATCAGAGAAAGAAATTGCACCACATGAAACCTTATGTAGCTTTCCATCGATTGCTATCTGATTAATTAGACCTTCACAGTGGTATAAATGATGGTTGCCGTCAATCCGTTCCTAACCTTCTCGAGGATGTATTTTTGCAGAAATATTATCTTGGATTCCTCCCAAAGTGACAATGCAATTTTGGTGTTCCTTCCAACCTATCAGTGATGTCTTAAGTGCACCTCAGTGTTCAATGGAATTCAGTGAAGAAAATTCTTTCAACAAGAGCTAGTAATCTGAAAATGACCTCAAAGATCGGAAAGTTGTTCTATTCCTATAGTTTCTGTTCTGTCAAGAAGTCAGTATGTTGAGCTGCCAGTAACCTGTGATTAAGAGTGGGTGCTATTCTTCTCTTCCCTTGTAAAGTCTTTCGTCCGGAATCTCGGGACGAGATTCTTTTAAGGGGGGAGGGCTGTAACACCCCAGGTGTTCGCCGTCAGTTGAGCAGTCAGTTGAGTATATATATGATATATCAAATGACAATAAATAAGTAAATTCAAGTGTGGTCAGTGATGACAGAAGTTTTTGGGGATCAATCTCAGAGATGGAATGCCAGTTTGAATTATCCATGATTGTCAATTTATGAAAATTCAAGATTAATGTTAAACATGATTTTTCATGTAACCCACCTCAGTTCCTGTCTATAGTGACTGGTGAAAAAGTTTCACGGAGTTTGGAATCAAAAAGTCACATGAAATGATGAGTCACAGCTTTGCCTATAATGGTTGATTAATTGAAGAAAATTATTTGGGCTTAACCAAGTACTGCAATTATGCCCAATCAACTGTATATGGACTCACCACCAAAAGTTATGAAAGTTTCGTGTTGAGCAGATGGCCAGAAATATTCCGACGGACGAGGAACCCTAAATCAGATACTACCGGGTGACTACTTTGACCAGCTTTGAACGTATTTTCGGACGTTTGCATGTCAGTGCGCCCTAAATGAAAGTTGTAGTACAGATCGAGAGGAACAATTTCGTTTTATGGCCGAGACCTGGATCGGTGCCGAAAATAGCGAAAAAGAGCTCGCAAGATGAAGTACACTGCGGATTTCAGGTTCCGAAAATTGGTTAAGTCAGTACTGCGAAATTGGAATTTCGGTCACCGCGAAGCTGCCGTCGACGACTGTTACCGGACAAACGATTAGGAATTTGACCAAGTGCCTTTAACGAAAGTCGGAGCACTCGGCGAGACGACGACAACAAAATTGGTTTCATCGAAATCGGAGTCCGTTTGAGCAGTGTTTGCAATTTTGGAGTTTGAGCGAAAGTTTCCGGAAACTTACCAATTGGGAAAGAAATTCTCCTGAAATGCCGTGGCGACCAGATGGGACGGGTGCGTGGCCTCGGGGCGCGCCCCTCTCTCCCTCCTCGGTAAAAGGCCGAGCCCGCCTCTCCCTCTCTTCTCTCGGTCTTTCTCTCCTCTTGTTTTGTTTCCGGCTCTCTCCTTCTCCATCCATGGCAGCAGAACAGCAGCTCCTCCATGGCTGCCTCTTCTCTCCTTGCAGCACCAGTGAAGGCAGCGTGCCGCGAGCCCTTCCTGGCCGCCGCTCCTTCTTTCCCTTCCCTTTTTCTTCCCCTTTTCCCTTCCTGCGCCCCTTCTGCAGAAACCGCAGGGAGTCGCGGTTCTTTTTTTTGCCGCGCAGAGGAGCGCGACCCCAGGCCGCGGTCTCCTTCTCCTCGCCGGCCAGGGGCGCAGGCAGCAGCAGCAGCGGCCGGAGACGCCCAGCAGGGGCGCAGGGCAGCCCCAAACCCTAGCAGCTCCGGCCGTCTCCCTCCCGAAGCCGGCCTTTTCCTTCCGTTCCTGAGCTTTCTTCCGTCAAATCCATGGTAAGGACCATCTAGCGAAGCTGAAGCTTTTCGTTGGGTTTTTGTGTTAAGTGGCATGACTCATTAGTTTTACTAACAAGTCCTTAATCGTTTTGTGCAGATCTGAGGGTCCCTGATGCAAAAGGGTTTTCTGTTTTCGTTTTTAATTAAATAGCAAATGTGGCTGAAAATGGTAAAATGCATAGTAAATTGTATGTTTGTCCAAAAATTGCAAATGAGCCCTTTTGGAATCCTTGTGAGTAGATCTATCCAGTGGATGCATAATATGTGGGCTGTTAGTGGATGTTTTGTGCTGTGATGATTTATTTATGTTAAAGGCTTAAATAGGGAGAAAAAGATATCTGCTGTTATGTTGCTTGAAATGATGTGAAATTTTTATAGTAGGCTCCTCTGGTCATGTGTGTACTGTGATAAAAATTTCAGATTTATTGGTGCATGTATGAATTAGTTATGAATTTATCTTGCTTTCAGCTTGTTAAATGAATTAAAATGAGTTTGTGGTAAATGTTTGCATGTAAAAATAGAAAAGTGTGTTCTACTGCCTTTTAATAGTATTGTTATAGCTTAGATAATTTTATTATGGTCATGTGTTTGCTGAAAATATGATTTGTGGATTTATCTTGCTCTCACATGTTTTTTTCGTGAATTAATCTTGCCATGTTTGTAATAAATAATCTATATGACCTGAGAGTGTAATCTTTTTATAATATCTATATTGTGATGTCATCTATCACCTGTAAAAATATGAGCTCCAAATGAGGTGTTTACAACATCACTTAAAGTAATGCCCGTGTTTGCTAGTTATTTAATTAATGGAAGCTTAGTGATAAGATGAACATATATATGTTTATGTGCTTGCCTTGTTGCATGTTGATCTGAGATAAAGGATGTGTGATCATGTTCATGAATGTTAGAAGTGTTTGTATAGGTCATATATGTGCTCTCATGTTAATAAAATAACTAGTAAAGCAAGTTTGTTAATTTGCTGAAATGTGCTGCATGTGTAGTTTCTCTGTTGTGGTAATTACTTCGTGATAAAAATGGTGTTTTATGTAGATGTAGTCTATACAAAAGTTATAGATAACTTCCTTATCTTGCTTGTCCTGAAATTTCATGATTTTAGGCAAAGTGGTTTAGGAGTTATAGATTTTAGAAGTTGGCTGTCAGGTTTTGCTTGTTTTCTGCGCAGATCTGAAAGAGTGAACTGTTTGGCTAATTTAACTTATGAATAAGGTCTTTATGTTAATAGAAGAGTTGTAGTGCTTTTTATAAGATTTCTAAAAAGTCCTATATCACTATTTTTGGTGATCTAGATCTTCAGATACACATGTTTTAAGTTGAGGTTCAGAATCTGTCCAAGTCTGGACAGATTTCCTTGTTTGTATTGTTTGACCTTGATAACTGCTTAATCAACTTGAGATGATAATAAATAAGTTGTAGACAACTTAATAATCTTTCCAACAAGTCTTATATCAAGTCCTTTGGCGCTCTAAAGCTCTGGTTATGGCTGTTCGAAGATAGAAGTCATATTCTGTCCAAAGTTTGGACAGAACTGTCTTGCATGTAATGTTTGCCCTTTTTAAGAGCTGAATCATGTTTAGTGAATAATAACAAAGTTGTAGATAGTTTCATTAGCTTTCCAGAAAGTCTTAGTTTGCCTTGTTTGGATGTGTGTAGCTCCAGTTATGATTAAATTGAGTGCTCGCTGTGTGCTGTCCAAACTGTGCAAATAAACTGAGTTGCTTGTTATAAGTCTGAGATTGTTTATGTGACTTTTGATGCTACATCATGCCTTGATAATAATTAGTTCATGCATTCCGTGTTTCTAAATTAATCAACCCAATATATTGTGTTAATATGTTTACCATGTTGGTTAACATGTTTAATTAAAATAGAAGCTTTTATGTGCATGCATGTGTCAAGTGGGTGATGTGTGTAATATAATCTTGATTGATTGTTATAGTTAACCTGTCTACATGCCTAATGACCCTTGTGTAACACCTTAATATAACCATGACCTGCTGAAGTGAGTGTTCTATGTGTGTGCTAAAGTAATAATTAAGTTATGTCTTCTCTTATATAGTTATCTTGATTGCTTATGTGAAATAGTTGGTAATGCTTGTGTTGTATGCCTATGTTGCATCGTGAGTGTTTGCCTTGCGTTCATACGCTCGCATTGTGCATCTCATTTAGGTACGGTAGATACACCGTGAAGGATGGGATGGTGAAGCTAAACCCGAAGATGGTGTTTGGTGGACGGTCCCGAAGATGCAGAGCTAAGCATGTGTCAGAAGTGGAGATGCTTGCCAAGCAAGTGTCACTTAACACTAACCTAGTGTTGGTTCCCAGGCAAGCCCGGAGCATTCTAAGTCTCCTACCCACTCTTTTATAAATGCAATTGAGTTAATATAATGATTGTTGCATTAAGTTATAGGAGTTGTGTGAAACCGTTGTTGCATTACTTATCCTTACCTTGATTACTTGAGATATACACCCTTGTTACCCTGCTAGGTCTAGGCTCGACTTATATGCTTAGCCATGCTTAGACCGGTAGAAGTCGGGCAACCTTCATGTTACCCGCGAGTAATAGGTGGTTACTCGACCTTTTAACGGATATTGCCAGTAAGTGAGATAACTGAGTGTTGTGGAAAATAGAGATCGGCAGATTCCTGTAGCGTTGCGCTACAGTATTTCTAGCCGTGTCGAACGGAAAAATAGTATCTTGTTGAGATGGACTTCTTGTCATGTTGAACGCATGCCCCACATTTAGCTGGAAGGATAATTCGTTCCGACCGCGAAGCCGCTCATTGTTCCAGGCCGGCTCTCAGGTCCCACGCATCAGCCGAAGCCACGGTGGAGGGTTAGTGGGACGCGGGGGCGCGAAGAGTAAGACCCGGGTGGTGGTTAAGTCCAACTCCTTGGCAGTCGGGCTTGCCTTCGGGTGTGATGGTGGCGGTTGAAACCGCGGCTTCCTGGAACAATGTTGTGGTTATCTGTAGCTCACCTTAGCGGGTGAGTGTGGTTTGTGTGGGGAATAAATCACCAGCTGGTTAGGAATCGATTATAATCGCCATCGCTCCTGGATAGTGAGCACTTGACTTGAACGCTGATCGATCTTGATACTGAAATTGTGGAACACGTGACAGTTATCGTGGCACTGTTGGCAATTGTTAATTGGTCTGTTTGTTATATTGTGGTGATCGAACAAATCAATACTATGACTGTTTTTAGAACAGGTGCTAATCTAGTTGAGTAGGTTAATTATTTATCTAAAACCTGCAGCTAGTAAGTAAAAGATAATGCTACTTTAATATATGCCTTTATGCAAAACTGTGGTCATTGCCAGCTCCACTCTTATATCAGCCTTGCATACTCCTTGGTGTCACTTTATTTCTGGTTTACGACGGGTAAGTCTAGCTGAGTACATTCGAGTACTCAGGGTTTATCCCACCTTGTTGCAGGTGAAGGTTAGGCCTGCCGAGAGGTGATGGCCAGTGCCAGTGGGCTCGGCAGTTGCATACTTCTTCTCTCTTATGCTTTGTTGGAGGATGTCACTCAAGCTAGCAAAGTATTTCAACCTATGTTATGGTATTCATTTCAAAGCTATGTTGTTCTTCTAAATTAAATGGAACTCAACTTGTATCTTTATTTGTAAACTCTATTGTAATATTATTTCCGCTGCAAAGCTCCGTGGACATGATTTGTATTTGCTTGACTATGCGATCTTGGCTAAGATGTTGAAAAAGTTTGAAATCCCTCAGGATTTCACGGACTACCGGGTTTATATGGGCTCAAGTGTGCTAATTTCACTGTTCCGGCAGAGGTTTTCGCACTTGCGCTCTTATAAATTGGACGGTTCTGTTACAGTCACGCAGCAGGGTGCAAGACACATCGGGGACTCTGTCATACCTGCAGCATGGGTTACAAACCCGGAGTACTGGGGTACTCAACAAGACTTACCCGACTAAAGAAAGGGAGAAGACTCAGGAATGAGAGGCTTAGGGTAGTCAAGGTAAGGCTTAAGCAAGATCAAGTATTTTACAGAAAAGTATTTTGTAAACCTTATTTTATTTTGGAAAGATTCAGTATTCCTCAATTCTTCATCGTTCATGATTCATTTTATATTTCAAAACATTCCTAGTTGAGAACCACTCTCCTTTGACAGTCAGTGGACCAAGTCTCCATAACCGAGGAGCAACGTTAATCTGGATAAATAATACTCAGCTGAGGATCCCTATCCACACTGCATATGTAGCACCCAAGCTTGCATATGCCAACTCGTCTACCACGATTCCTCCAAGATTGGACCGGTCCTACGCCACCCGGAAGTACAGTACACCACTCCTTTCCAGGTACGACGACCACGTGGGTACATGCTACTTCCGCCATCTCTCCACTCCCAGTGCGCGGTTGTCGGTCCCAATCAAGGATTTCTCGGAGCCAGAGCTTTCCGAAGTATGTGAATAGTTACAAGTCTTGACCAGCAGGCCCCCATACGGATGGTCCCTAATTTTCTAGCCAGAACTATACCTTGGTTATATCTCACCCAAGCGTAATAGTCCCGTCAGTTTTTCAATCCTGTCCCGGTCGGTGTCAACTGTTGAGTCCCGGACTACAACATGACGGCACCGTACGCTCGGACAACCTCTCCTCGCTATTGACTAGGTACGGATCAGATACCTAGCCAACAGCCGGGGAGTAAGACCAAATTCCCATAAACATTCCTTAAGTGATCACACTTTTGAAATTGACATTTATTGCAAAGTCTAATTCAATAAGCATTGCTAAGCATTTTTCAAATACTTTTGAAAAGCAGGTATCGGGTGTATCAGTGGTCAAGGTGGATAGTGCATCAATTAGGATAACACACAACTCCTATAAATCTAATGCAATAATTTAACTCAAAAGCATTTAAGGAAATCATTTTATAAATTCGAGGAAAGGGTTAAATGCACCGGGGCTTGCCTTGAAGAGCAAAGAGGGCAGGCTCGAGGGCGGCAGGGTAGTTGTCGGAGCTCAGGGTAGCCTCAGGGACAGGTTCGTCGGCGGCTGCCTCGATCTTGACGCCTTCTTCGGTGACTATACGAATGCAATGATGCATGCACATGAGTATGCTAGCATGAATAATGCAAAACAGGGCATACAACATGAACCCTAATCCATTTTTTCTATTTTTTCTTAATTATTTAAAAAGGTCATTTTATGCAGTTGCTCCAAAAATTACCAAATTAATCACATAAGTTCATTATGGTGTAGACAGATGGCAAAACAAATTTCATAATTTTTGGAGGTCATTAAGGTGCTCAAATAAAATCAGACATTAATTAACAAAAAGCACTATTTAACAATTAAAGATAAATGCTCAAAAATCAACTTGTTCCAAAGACTTCAAAATTTCACCAGAGACTAAACATGGCATAGGAAGCTCACAAAAATTTATCTCATGATTTTTGGAGTTATAAATAATTTTCTAAAATCCAAAACCATCCATTTATTAATTAAAAGAGGGATTTTACATTTTCAAATTCTTGCAGAAAAGTCAAGTTTCATATTTTTCTAAAATACTACACAGTGCATGGAGCATACCATAATTTTATCAGGATTTAAGGAACAACAAATTAATTCACACAAAAAGAGAAAACAGAACACTATTCACACTCTTTCAAAAGGAAAAAGAAAAGAGCGCTGTGCTCCTTCCTTGCAGGGGCTCGGGCGAATCGCGGCGAGGCGGACAGCAGGGCTCGGGCGAGACGGAAACAAGCGTTTCGTCCGAGGCCTGGCCGGGAGGCTCGGGCGAAGCGGAGACAAGCGTCCGTCTGAGGCCTGGCCGGTAGGCTCGGGCGAAGCGGAGACAAGCGTCCGTCCGAGGCCTGGCCGGTAGGCTCGGGCGAAGCGGAGTGGAAGCAGAGACCGGGGCTTCGAGTGCTTACCACGGGTCGGAGGCAGGGCTCGGCTGCTTCGAGGGAGCGCGGTTCGCAGGCGTGCTCGAGGGTGTGGCTCGGGAACGTGGTCGAGGTGAGGCTCGAGGGTGAGGCTCGACACGTGCTCGAGGGTGAGGCTCGACACGTGCTCGAGGGTGAGCTCGACACGTGCTCGAGGGTGAGGCTCGACACGTGCTCGAGGGTGAGGCTCGAGAAGGAGACGGCCGCGGCGGCACTCCGGCGATCCGGCGCAACACACGAGACCGCAAGGGCCTGGTTTAGAGTCGCGCGGAGCCAAGGAAGCTGACACAGGGGTCAGGGGAAGATGATCGTGGCCGGAGAGGTAGTATTTGACGAACCCGAGTTCGCCGGTTTTCGCCGGAGATGGGAACGGCGAGCTACGCCGGCGATAGGAGGCGGGGGAGGTAAAATCGAGGGGCTGGGAAGCTTCGCGAGCTCAAGGCGGAGCTTTCGGGCTAGGTGGTTGAGCGGCGGGAGCTTCGGAGTGGGCTGGCGACGGCGGCGGAGACGAGTGAGGAGCTCGGATTCCGGCGGTCCCTTTTATAGGCACGGTCGGGGACGGTAGAGAGCACGGGATGGTGTGGATGAGCTCGGCCGAAGCGTGCGCACTCGATTGCAAGCCGGCGGGAGGACGGGCGTGCACCCAGGGCCTGGGCGAAGGCTTGCCGGTGACGGCCACGCGGCGGCGCTGTGCAGGGAACAGTGGGGGACGGGCGCGGAGGGCAACTGGCGCGCGCGTGCAGATAAGAATGATGGCGCTGCTCTGAGGGCGACGGGGCGGGGTGGTCAGGCGGCTGCCAAACGCGTGGCGCAAGCGGCGCTGGCGTGCGGCCATGGCCGGGACCCCCTAGCTGTAGGTTGAAGATGAACAGGGCTAGGTCTTAGGGTTTGACTATGGGCTGATTTCTGAATTTGCAAATTACTTCCAAAATTTGAACTGAGCAGCAAAAACTCAAAATACCAAAGTTGTGCAGAAAAGGAGATCTACAACTTTGTCAAAAGAATATTTCCAAAATCTAAATAGTTTTTGGACCACATTTGAAAACAGAAAAGGGAACACTTTTGGGATTTGAATAAATTCAAAATTACTTTTGATTTTACATTGAAAGTTGGAAATCTGCAAATATGAAAGTTGTTCCTTTTATCAAAACCTACAACTTTGCTAATATACCCTTTTTCTGAAACTCAATAGTTTTTAAATAAATTTTGAAAACTGAAAGGGGACAAAAACTGGAATTTGAATGAATTTTGGATTTACTTCAAACTTTGTACAGAAACTTGAAAATTTGTAAATACCAAAGTTGTTTCTCTTGGCCAGATCTACAACTTTGCTTTTTGGACCAACCCCAAATTTGAATAATTTTTGAATTACAAAAAGAGGGATAAAATCCACGGTTTGGAAATCAGGGTTTTGCAAGGGATTTAAATCTGATTTTGATTTTTGAACTTTGGCCAACACAACAAAACTTCAAGACATCCAACTGAACAAGAATTACACAAAGCTAGGTACAGAGGTGAAATTACCATTCTTGCCCTTATAGGAATTTGGGCTTTAGGGTTTTTGAAAAGAGATTGCTACACAAGCACTAAGCAAACATAAATGCAAGGCAAGAATGATTAATGACTAATGATGATGACATGTCAGGTTAATTACATATTAAACACCAGAGGTGTTACACATGGGCTCTTCTGTTTGGGAGATTTGCAACAGGGATGATTACGTTGTCTTGGTTGCTCGTGTCACTCAGCTCCAGATCGATGAGCACGAGGCCATATAGCCGGCACGTAACGCCTTGTTCTCCTGTTTGAGCATGTTCGAGTTGATCGCGTTTCTCATCTCCCCACGGCTCGCGAGATTTGGGCGACCCTCATGCGCTTCCATGAGGGAACCACTCAGGTCAAATCCCGCCTCTATGAGTCACACAAGCGGGAGTATGAGAACTTTCGACATATGCCTGACGAGAGCATAGAGAGTTTATTCGCTCGCTTTCAGGTTATTGTCAACAAGATGAGAGCGAACAAGGAGCTGTTGCCTTTTGATGATCATGAGAGGGCTTTGAAGCTTTTGCACACCCTTGATCGGTTAGTGTGGGACTCAAAGGTCCAGGCGATCATCGAATCGTCTAACTATGAGACCCTCACCTGCGATGAGCTCTTTAGTAAGCTCAAGTCTAGTGAGATTGACGCCATGTCGAGGGCTTCTTATGAGAATCCTTCTGGCCCGACTATGGCTTTGGTTTTTGGCTCTTCTAACCCCTCTGGAGGTTTTGCTCTTTCATCTCTCTTTTCTGTCACAGAGGACCAGCTTGAGTCATTGGGGGATGACGAGCTAGCGATGCTCGCCAACCGGTTCTCGCGGTTTCCACAACACCGCATGAACCGTCGCCGCGGAGGAGGACGCTCGGGATGCTATGAGTGCGGCGACCCCGACCACTTCATCGCCAACTGCCCCAAGAAGAACAAGCATTCGGGGAAGGGCAATCATGGGCACAAGTACGACTCCGACAAGTGCAAGGAGAAGTACGTTCCCCCGAGGCACAAGCGGAGGGGCGGCTTCGACAAGGAGTACATCAAGAAGAAGTACTTGGAGAAGGCCCAGGCTGAGCAGCGTGCGTTCTTCGCCACGCTCAGCGACGTCGACAGCTCGGATGACGACTCTGCTTGCTCAAGCGACGACGAGTCCGAGAAGAAGAAGAGGATCGAGGACAAGCTGAACAGTCTCTGCTTCTTCGCCGCCAACGACGGCTTCTGCACCATGGCGCTTGGTGATGAGGTCGACTGCAAGCTGGAGCACACCCCTCGGGATGACGACGACGACATCTCCCAGGTATCTATCTCTCACCCACGATGAGCTTTATGCTGAGGTCGAGAAGCTTACTGCCGCTCCCTTAGTCAGGACAAGTTGCTTAGGCGTGCCGCTAGAGAGCGCAAGGAGTTTAGGCAGAAGTGGGAGGACACGGTGAGGGAGCTTGAGTTTGCCAAGTCCACCGTGGTCGTGTCGGAGGAGGTTGAGTGTGAGATGTGCACCACGCACATGACTGACCTTCTCACTTTGAGAGGTAAGTATGCTGCGTTGGTAGGAGAGGTGGATGAGCTGAAGGCTAGACCTTCTCTGTTGGGTGCGTGCAAGACTTGTCCTGTCTTGCAATCTGAGTTGGCAGAGAAGAATGCCAAGATTGTGTCTCTTGAGGTGGCCAACTCAGGTAGCACTTGTGTGTCCAAGTGCGCTTTGTGTGAGGGTTTGGAGATGGAGATTGCGAATGTCAAGCATGGCAAGATGCAAACCGAGGAGGAAAACACATACCTTCGGACCATCTTGTCATGGGTCTCTTGTAGTGAGCCGCAGCTCGGGATGATGATCTCCCAATTTAAGCGAGCTGCTGGAGGTTCTGGTGTAGGTCTTGCTCAGGGTTTTGATCTTTCTGCTTTTGGGAAGATTGGAGAGTCGAGTGGTCTGAATCCTAGTGAGAAGCCAAATTCCACCACTACTCCCAAACTGACCAAGCTTCCACCTAAAGAGCCCGTCAAGCCTACCACCAAGGATGGGGTGTTTGAGGAACCTCCGAGAGTTCCACCCAAGAACCAAGTGTGGCATCCCAAACCCAATCACCTAAAGAACAAGCTGGACACAATGCCACCTATCCAGGAGGAGTTGCCACAGAAGGGCAAAGTGATCCACACCCACAGCCATGAGTACCAACAACCCCCTTTGCGTGCGGTGAGGTAACATTGTGATTTCTGTGGGAGAGATGGACACTTGAGCGAGTTCTGCTTTAGGCGCAAGAGAGAGGCGCGCCGTGCTAGGGAGATGAACAACACGGACATGTACCATCCTTTCCATGATGTACATGTGCCGAGTGTTCAGAGGAGTGCTCCGAGGAGAGTTGCTAGGCCTAGAGGTGTTGAGCCTCAAGTCCCTAGGCCTAGGCCTCATAGAGAGCGTGCCCGATGGGAGCCTGCAGTTGTAGGCTATGGACCCCGTGGCGGAGGCTTTGTAGTTGAGCGTTTTCCCCCACTGCGTTTTGAGTATCGCGTGGACGCTCCTCCCTTAGCGGACCACGTTTTCCTCTACGTGGTGATCGCTCCTCTCGTAGACGTGCTAGGAATGGTTTTTCTCCTAACCGTTCTTTTGAGCAGCCAGCCCAACACTGGTATTCTTCCTACTTCACTAACCCCAGTGTTGGACCGTATGCTCAACCTATGTCTTTTTATTGATGTAGGTAAAACGGTTGGAGGACATTTGGTTGGTGGATTCCGGTTGCTCGAGGCACATGACCAGAAACGCCAAGTGGTTCTCCAGCCTTAGCTCTGTTGCCGAAAGGAGTACATAACCTTCGGCGACAATAGCAAAGGTAAGGTATTGTCTCGCGGGTCGATGCGAGTTAATGAGCACTTTGTGTTGCGCGATGTTGCTCTTGTTTCTAACTTGCATTTTAACCTTCTTTCTGTTTCGCAACTCTTTGACGACGACTATGAGATTCATTTTAAACCGAACTCAGTCGTATTTTGGATCCTCAGGGCAATCTTGTGTGTTTGATTTCGCCCTTTGGAAAAGTCTTTCATGCAAATTTCTCGGAGTCTTTTGGCACTTCTCGTTGTCTTGTGGCTGGACCTTCCTCCTCTGATCTTTGGAAGTGGCATAGGAGACTTGGACATTTGAGCTTCGACTTGCTTGCAAGGCTTAGTTCACTTGGCCTAATCCGAGGATTGCCCAAGTTGCATATGGGAGAAGGATCTTGTTTGCCACTCTTGTAGACACGGGAAGATGGTTGCCGCTCCCCACCATCCAGTGACTCAGGTCATGACCAAGCGCCCTGGAGAGCTTTTACACATGGACCTTGTTGGTCCGGCTCGGGTGAGCTCGGTTGGGGGAAGTGGTATGTGCTTGTTGTTGTTGATGACTTTTCGAGATATTCGTGGGTCTTCTTTTTAGCTGAGAAGACCGAGACTTTCTCCTTTGCTCGCAATCTGATTTTGCATCTTCAGAATGAGTTCCCTTTGAACTCGATGCGAGCATTCGGAGTGATAATGGTTCCGAATTCAAGAATTCAGATTTTGAGAAGTTTTGTAACTCTTTGGGTTTAGAGCTTCAGTTTTCTTCCCCCTACACACCGCCACAAAATGGTGTTGTAGAGAGGAAGAATCGGACCCTTGTTGAGATGGCCAGGACGATGCTCGATGAGCATAGGACTTCTAGGCGATATTGGGCCGAAGCTATGAGCACTGCATGCTACATTTCCAATCGCATTTTTCTCCGAGCTTTCTTGAAAAAGACTTCTTATGAGTTGCGTTTTGGAAAACTACCAAGGTGAGTTATTTTCGAGTTTTTGGTTGCCATTGTTTTATACTCAAAAAAGGCAACTTGGACAAGTTTGAGTCTCGTTCTTTCTGACGGGTGTTTTTTTGGTTATGGCACTCACACTCGAGCTTATCGTGTACTTAACCTTGACACTAACCGAGTCATGGAGACATCCGATGTCACCTTCGACGAGACCATGGTTTGTCCTTCTTCTCGCTTTGAGCGTGCAGGTGATCATGAGGTTGGCGAGCCTCTTTTTGATGATGATGAAGAGGTGCTGAAGGGATAGATGACCCAGCACCTCCTCCACCTGCAGTGCCGCAAAGAGCGGCTTCTACGACGACTCACGGCACCGACACCTCTTCTTCCTGGGGGCCGTGGGATCCGCCACCCCGAGCGGTACCTTTTGTACCCGGGGAGGCACCAGCTGCTGTTGAGGGGAGGCTACATCAGCTCGTGAGGCACCACGACACATCCAGCGCCAGCACCCGCCTCAGCAGATGATCGGCAGCATCGACGAACGGGTTACTCGGTCCAGGTCACAGCACATCTCTCACTTCGCTCATTCTGCTTTTGTTGCTAAATTTGAGCCCCGAGATGTTGAAGGACCGAGAGGCTACCCGAAAGCGACCAGAGGGGGGGTGAATGGGAGCTTCAAAATTTCCTTTCGGAAACTAGATGCCACTGTCCCAAACTCAACCCCAAAAACGAAACTTAGAGCTTGCTAATGTCCACGACCCTAGATGTAGGGTGGATGCTTCCTAGAAGCACAGCGGGACACTAGATAACTCTAGAAAGCCAACCCAAAAGACGGAATTCGAATCCGTTCAAGAACGAACGAACCGCGAACGAGACGGCGCGAAACAGCAGTGACCGGACTCTGGCCTGCGTCCGGTCTGCAGGGACCGGACGCGTCCGGTCGTCAGAAATCGGCTCTGGGAGCTCTCTGTTCGCGATCGGACGCACGGTGCTCAAGTGTCCGGTCGTTTACTGAGCGTCCATCAGGTCAAAACAAACCGCATGAACAGTGATAGAGGCGAGTCCGGTTGGTAACGTCTGGTCAGGTTTACGAACTGACCGGACTCACTAGAGCGTCCGGTCGCTTGACACCGGACGCGTCCGGTCGCTGAAAAACAGGTTTGGAACCTCTCTGTTTCTGACCGGACTGACTGAAGGGAGCGTCCGATCGATTTGAACAGAGCGTTCGGTCAAGCAAAAGAACTCAGGCAGAGTTCAACCACCGGACGCACTGTAGCAGCGTCCGGTCGTGAATGGAGCGTCCGGTCACCCCGCGAATTCACTGTTCGTCCACCGATTCGACTAGAACTCACCCAAAACAAATCCTCAAGGGATCAAACTTGGTGAGTGAAGTCACAAGGAGGTTAGTGAGCTATCTCTAAGAGATCATGGCTCGAACCTAACTCCAAATCGGTGAATCGAAGGATTTCGGGAAAAGGAAAGAAAAGTGACCCGAAACGAAAAATCGATCGATCTCTAGACCGTGAGGTTAGAGGATGATTCCTTCGGAGGAAAGAAGTGCCTCACAATCTAGAACAACTCAGTTCAAACGGAATCGCAAAAGATGAACCGAGCACAAAGATCAAGCGACGGAAAACTCAAGGCACAAAGCAAACCGCGAAGAACATGATGAACATGAAATCAAAACGCGAATTGACACCAAGAGATGGGATCCAGGTGAGATACGGCCTCACTTCCTCGAATCAACAGTACACAGTACACTGTGAGTCTCTCTGCGGATCTCAGCTAGCTACAGCAGGGGATGGGAGAGCAGGAAATCCTAAGTGCAGGAAGCAAATGAGATGACTAAAACTGAGATAGGGAGGAGGGTGTCTCCCCTGGACTACTTATACTAACCTAGACTAAGTCTATTTCCTACTCTACCCCTCACTACTGCTATGTATTTACAGAGCGGACCAGCCTAACCCTAAGGCTATTCTAGTCCACCCGCTGGTGGTAGGTAGATCCGACGGCCACGCCCCCACGGTCTTCCGCGTCGCCTCCACGCAACCTTCAGATCGCCGCCACGTGCCGCCCCACTCTGCAACCCCCGGTTTTGTGGCCCAAACCGGGAAACCAGCCTTTTCCATCAGCCCCCGGTTTTGAGGCCCAAACCGGGAAACCAGCCTCCAGCCCGAGTTTTGTGGGCCAAACTCGGAAACCGTCCGCGCCCGAGTTTTGAGGCCCAAACTCGGAAACCGGCCCACGCCCAGGTTTTGAGGCTCAACCTGGAAACCGTCGCGCCCAGGTTTTGTGGCTCAACCTGGAAACCCAGCACCGCAGGTTTTGAGGCCCAAACCTGGAAACCGTCCACCGTTGGTTTTTCCCGGGCTCTACCAACAAACCGGCGTCGTAGAGGGGATGCACCGCCTGTGCACCCCTTCCACCGACATGATCGCACTTCTCCGCCTGTCGCTGTCGCAGGCTGCCAGCCACCACAGCTGATCCTCCGGCTCCAGTCCATCAGTCCAAGTCCACGTCCGCCCTTCACCGTCCGATACATCGGCATGGCACGTCCGCCGCACGGCACGCCCATCCTTCATCGCGCCCGGTCCGTCGGCACGGCACGTCGCAACTTGACCTTCACCCGCCATCGATCACTGTCTCCGTGCTCGACACCTGCACAACACAAGCCAAAGAACATGCGCATCATCTCCATTGACAATCACTCATCACACAGAGACTCGGCATACACCTATGTATCCGCAATCTCCCCCTTGATGAGTGCATTGTCAACTCCACAACAAATCATGCATAAGAAGAAGGAGGTAGGAAGGAGTGGGAAGAGAAAACCCAACCAAATGAACCCAAAAGCCTTAACAAAAGCCAAAGAAGGTCAAGTGGATGAAGCAAAACCTTGGTCCCCAAAGACATGGGCAACGGCTCGACGCAACCAAGCACAGCAAAGCTAGCCCTCAAGAAGAGGTAGAACAGGCTCAACACCGCTAGCAGATACCAATTGAAGATCGGAGACAACAGAAGCAAAATGCTAGTCCCTCAAGATAGAGGCACAGAGGCTCAACACAACTAGCAAGAAATCACTCCGAACCAATTGGAAATCAACCCAAACCAAATGGGAAAGCACACCAGACGATACCAATTGAAAGCCAAATGAAAAAGCTTGTGAAAGCTCATGAAAAGCTATTGCGGATACATAGGTGTATGCCGAGTCTCCTGTGATGAGTGATTGTCAATGGAGATGATGCGCATGTTCTTTGGCTTGTGTTGTGCAGGTGTCGAGCACGGAGACAGTGATCGATGGCGAGTGAAGGTCAAGTTGCGACGCGCCGTGCCGACGGACCGGGCGCGATGAGGATGGCGTGCCGTGCGGCGGACGTGCCATGCCGATGTATCGGACGGTGAAGGGCGGACGTGGACTTGGACTGATGGACTGGAGGCCGGAGGATCAGCTGTGGTGGCTGGCAGCCTGCGACAGCGACAGGCGGAAGAAGTGCGATCATGTCGGTGGAAGGGGTGCACAGGCGGTGCATCCCCTCTACGACGCCGGTTTGTTGGTAGAGCCCGGGAAAACCAACGGTGGACGGTTTCAGGTTTGGGCCTCAAAACCTGGGTGCTGGGTTTCCAGGTTGAGCCACAAAACCTGGGCGCGACGGTTTCCAGGTTGAGCCTCAAAAACCTGGGCGTGGGCCGGTTTCCGAGTTTGGGCCTCAAAACTCGGGCGCGGACGGTTTCCGAGTTTGGCCACAAAACTCGGGCTGGAGGCTGGTTTCCCGGTTTGGGCCTCAAAACCGGGGGCTGATGGAAAGGCTGGTTTTCCCGGTTTGGGCCACAAAACCGGGGGTGCAGAGTGTGGCGGCACGTGGCGGCGATCTGAAGGTTGCGTGGAGGCGACGCGGAAGACCGTGCGGGCGTGGCCGTCGGATCTACCTACCACCAGCGGTGGGACTAGAATAGCCTTTGGTTTAGCTTGGTCCGCTCTGTATACTTAGTGAGGGGTAGAGTAGAAATAGACTTAGTCTAGGTTAGTATAAGTAGTCCAGGGGAGACACCCTCCTCCCTATCTCAGTTTTAGTCATCTCATTTGCTTCCTGCACTTAGGATTTTCCTGCTCTCCCATCCCCTGCTGTAGCTAGCTGAGATCCGCAGAGAGACTCCACTCTGTGTACGTGTTGATTCGAGGAGTGAGGCCGTATCCTCACCTTGGATCCCATCTCTTGGTGTCAATTCGCGTTTTGATTTCATGTTCATCATGTTCTTCGCGGTTTGCTTTGTGCCTTGAGTTTTTCCGTCGCTTGATCTTGTGCTCGGTTCATCTTTTGCGATTCCGTTTGAACTGAGTTGTTCTAGATTGTGAGGCACTTCTTTCCTCCGAAGGAATCATCCCTAACCTCACGGTCTAGGAGATCGATCGATTTTCGTTTCAGTCACTTTTCTTTCCTTTTCCCGAAATCCTTCGATTCACCGATTTGGAGTTAGGTTCGAGCCATGATCTCTTAGAGATAGCTCACTAACCTCCTTGTGACTTCACTCACCAGTTTGATCCCTTGAGGATTTGTTTTGGGTGAGTTCTAGTCGAATCGGTGGACGAACAGTGAATCGCGGGCACCGGACTCTCCTTCAACGACCGGACGATGCTCCAAGGATGAAGGACTGACGCTGCTACAGTGCTCCGGTGGTTGAACTCTGCCTGAGTTCTTTTGCTTGACCGAACGCTCTGTTCAAATCGATCGGGACGCTCCCTTCAGTCATTCCGGTCAGAAACAGAGAGGTTCCAAACCTGTTTTTCAGCGACCGGACGCGTCCGGTGTCAAGCGACCGGACGCTCTAGTGAGTCCGGTCAGTTCGTAAAACCTGACCAGACGTTACCAACCGGACTCGCCTCTATCACTGTTCATTGCGGTTGTTTGACCTGATCGGACGCTCAGTAAACGACCGGACACTTGAGCACGTGCGTCCGGTCCGCGAACAGAGAGCTCCCAGAGCCGATTTCTGACGACCGGACGCGTCCGGTCCCTGCAGACGGACGCAGGCCAGAGTCCGGTCACTGCTGTTTTCGCGCCGTCTCATTCGCGGTTCGTTCGTTCTTGATCGGATTCGAATTCCGTCTTTTGGGTTGGCTTTCTAGAGTTATCTAGTGTCCCGCTGTGCTCTAGGAAGCATCACACCCTACATCTCTAGGGTCGTTGACATTAGCAAGCTCTAAGTTTCGTTTTTGGGGTTTAGTTTGGGACAAGGTGGCATCTAGTTTCCGAAAGAAATTTTGAAGCTCCCATTCACCCCCCCTCTGGTCGCTTTCGGGTACCTCTCGGTCCTTCAATTGGTATCGGAGCGGGTTAAGGATCTTCCCACCTTAGCCGGTTCCAGATCCACCGAAGGCGACATGGATCGCGGCGTGGGCAAACCGCCGTTTTTCGATGGGACGAACTATGCGTATTGGAAGATACGTTGTCGGCCTATTTACAGAGCTTGGGCGCTTCGATCTGGATATTTGCAACTCCCCTGAGTACGTGGTCTTGGCTGCTCGTGTGACTCAACAGCAGATCGATGAGCACGATGCCATAGCCGAGCCCGTAATGCTCTTTTTTCTTGTTTGAGCATGGGTGAGTTTGATCGTGTTTTCTCACCTCGCTAGGCTCGGGAGATCTGGGACACTCTCATGCGTTTTCATGAGGGCACCTCTCAAGTCAAAACCCGACTCTACGAGTCGTTCAAGCGAGAGTATGAAACTTGACATCAACCTGGCGAGAGCATAGAAAGTTTATTCGCTCCGCTTTCAGGTGATTGTCAACAGGATGAGGGCTAACAGAGAGCAGTTGCCATTTGACGATCATGAGCGTGCCTTGAAGCTTTTGCACACTCTTGACCGTTCGTGTGGGACTCCAAGGTTCAGGCAATCATCGAATCGCCGAACTATGAGACCCTCACCTGCGACGAGACTCTTCAGTAAGCTCAAGTCCAGTGAGATTGATGCTATGGCGAGGGCTTCTTTTGAAAATCCTTCTCGCCCGTCCATGGCTTTGGTTTTCCGCTCTTCCTCTAACCCCTCAGCTGGCTTTGCGCTTTCTTCTCTCTTTTCTGTGACAGAGAGGACCACTGGAGTCTTTGGGAGATGACGAGTTGGCTTTGCTCGCCAACCGGTTCTCGCGGTTCCACAACAACCGCATGAACCGTCGTCGAGGAGGAGGACGCACGGATGCTACGAGTGCGGCGACCCCGACCACTTCATCGCCGACTGCCCCAAGAGAAGAAAAAGCATCTGGGGAAGGTCGATCACGGCCACAGGCGCGACTCCAAGTACAAGAGAAGCACGTTTCCCCCAAGGCACAAGAAGCGGGCGGCTTCGACAAAGAGTACATCAATAAGAAAGTACTTGGAGAAGCAGCAAGCTGAGCAGCGCGCGTTCTTCGCGCACGCTCAGCGACGTCGACGGCTCGGATGACGACTCCGCCGCTCGAGCGATGACGAGTCCGAGAAGAAGAAGAGGATCGAGGACAAGCTGAACGGCCTCTGCTCTCGCTTCTTCGCGCCGACGACGAGGCTTCTGCACCATGGCGCTGGAGATGAGGTCGACGGCGAGCCGGAGCGTACCCCTCGGAACGACGACGACGACGACACCTCCCAGGTATCTCTTACCTACGACGAGCTTTCCTCCGAGGTTGAGAAGTTGACTGCTGCCCTCCTTAGCCAAGATAATTGCTTAGGCGTGCCGCTAGAGAGCGCAAGGAGTTTAGGCAGAAGTGGGAGGACACGGTGAAGGAGCTTGAGTTCGCTCGGTCCACCGTGGTTGTGTCGGAGGAGTTGGAGTGCGAGAGTTGCGCCGCGCACATGACGGATCTTCTCACTCTGAGGAGTAAGCATGCTGCGCTGGTAGATGAGGTGGACGAGCTCCGAGCTAGACCGCAGCTGTTGGGTGCGTGCAAGACTTGTCCTGTCTTGCAATCCGAGTTGGCAGAGAAGAATGCCAAGCTTGAATCTTTAGAGAAGGCCGGCTCGGATAGCACTTGTGTCAAGAGGTGTGCTTTGTGTGAGGGCCTGGAGCAGGAGATGGCCAATGTGAGGCATGACAAGGTGCGTACCGAGGAGGAAAACACATACCTTCGGACCGTCTTGTCATGGGTGTCTTGTGGTGAGCCTCAGCTCGGGATGATGAT
Organism: Coix lacryma-jobi var. lacryma-jobi; assembly: GCA_009763385.1. NCBI lineage: Eukaryota > Viridiplantae > Streptophyta > Magnoliopsida > Poales > Poaceae > Coix > Coix lacryma-jobi. The sequence continues at coordinate 83,218,454 of CM019825.1, read as the reverse complement.
CTCCCAATTCAAGCGAGCTGCTGGGGCTCCTGGTGTAGGTCTTGGCCAGAGTGTTGATCTTTCAGCCTTTTGGAAGATTGGAGAGTCTAGTGGTCTTGATCCGAGTGAGAAGCCCAACTCCACCACTACTCCCAAACTAACCAAGCTTCCACCCAAGAGCCTGCCAAGCCTGTCACCAAGGATGGAGTTGTAGTTGAACCCCCCAAGGCTCCACCCAAGAATCCAAAATGGCAACCCAAGCCCAATCACCTAAAGAACAAGCTTGACACAATGCCACCCATCCGAGAGGAGTTGCCACAGAAGGGCAAGGGCAAGGTGAACCATACCCACATCCCTGCAAACCAACAACCCCCTTTGCGCGCGGTGAGGTTTCAGTGTGACTTTTGTGGGCGGGATGGTCACCTGAGTGAGTTCTGCTTTAGGCGCAAGAGAGAGGCCGTCGTGCTAGGAGATGCAGAACCCGGACATGTTTCACCCAGCTCGTGGTGGACATGCTCCGAAGCCTCAGGGGAGAGCTGCTAGGTCTGGAGGGAAGCATACCCAGCCTAGGCAGCAGGAGAGAGCCCCTAGGAGGGAGACTAGGCCTAGAGGTGGAGCACCTCAGTTTGTTAGGCCTAGGCAGGAGAGAGCTCCGAGGAGAGACGCTAGAGTTGAGCAGCAGCTCCCTAGGCGTAGACCTCGTAGAGAGCGTGCCCGACGGTCCTCTTGCTTTTGCAGGTAACGGACCCCGTGGCGGAGGCTTTGTTGAGCGCTTTGTCCCACCGCAGCAGAGAGTTTCGCGGTGAGCGCTTCTTCCCCAGCGGACCACGTTTTCCTGTGCGTGGTGATCGCTATCCTCCTAGACAGGATGATTTTTACACTGACCGTTCTTTTGAGCAGCCGGCCCAACACTGGTTTCCCTTCTTATTTTACTAACCCCAGTGTTGGACCGTATGTTCACCCTATGTCTTTTTATTGATGTAGGAGGAGCGGTTGGAGGACATTTGGCTTGTGGATTCCGGTTGCTCGAGACATGACCGGAAATGCCAAATGGTTCTCCAGCCATAGTCCGGTCGCCGGAAAGGAGTACATAACCTTCGGCGACAAAGGTAAGGGCAAGGTATTGTCCGTTGGTGCAGTGCGGGTTGTGAGCATTTTGTGTTGCGCGAGGTTGCTCTTGTTTCTAACCTGCATTTTAACTTGCTTTCTGTTTCGCAACTTTTTCGTGAAGGCTATGAGATTCGTTTCAAACCGAACCTTAGCCGGATCTTAGATCCTCAGGGTGATCTTGTATGTCTGATTTCACCCTTTTGGAATGTCTTTCGCGCGAATTTCTCAAAGTCGTTTGGATCTTCTCGCTGTCTTTTGGCTAGTCCTTCCTCTTCTGATCTTTGGAAGTGGCATAGGAGGCTCGGCCACTTGAGTTTTGACTTGCTTGCAAGACTTAGCTCACTTGGCTTAATCCGAGGATTGCCCAAGCTTTCGTTGGAGAAGGATCTAGTTTGCCATGCTTGCCGGCATGGAAAGATGGTTGCTGCTCCCCACCATCCTTTGACCAAGGTTATGACCTCGCACCCCGGAGAGCTTTTGCATATGGACCTTGTTGGTCCGGCTCGGGTGAGCTCGGTTGGTGGGAAGTGGTATGTGCTTGTTGTTGTTGACGACTTTTCGAGGTATTCGTGGGTCTTCTTTTTAGTTGAGAAGTCCGAGACATTCTCCTTCGCTCGCGATCTGATTTTGCGTCTTCAGAACGAGTTCCCTTTGAACTCGATGCGAGCGATTAGAGTGATAATGGTTCCGAATTTAAAAATTCGGATTTTGAGAAGTTTTGTAAACGCCTTGGTTTGGTGCATCAGTTTTCTCCCCCCTACACACGCCCTCGAATGGTGTTGTAGAGAGGAAGAATCGGACCCTTGTTGAGATGGCCAGGACGATGCTTGATGAGCATAGGACTCCCAGGCGCTATTGGGCCGAAGCTATGAACACTCCATGCTATATTTCGAATCGCATTTTTCTGAGAGCGTTTTTGAAGAAGACCTCTTATGAGTTGCGTTTTGGTCGCCAGCCCAAGGTGAGTTATTTAGAGTCTTTTGGTTGCCACTGTTTTATATTGAAAAAAGGCAACCTGGACAAGTTTGAGTCTCGTTCTTCTGACGGTGTGTTTTTGGGTTATGGCACTCACACTCGAGCTTATCGTGTACTTAACCTTGACACTAACCGAGTCATGGAGACATCAGATGTCACCTTCGACGAGACTCTTGTTTCTCCTTCTTCTCGTTTTGAGCGTGCAGGTGATCACGAGGTTGGAGAGCCTCTTTTCGATGACGAGGAAGAGGGTGCTGAAGGTATAGATGATCCAGCACCCCCTCCGCCTGCCGCGCCGCCGGGAGCGGCTTCGACGACGACCCGTGGCCCCGAGACGTCTTCTTCCTGGGGGCCATGGGATCCACCTCGCGCGGTACCTTTTGTACCCGGGGTGGAACCAGCTTCTGTTGAGGGGGAGGTCACTTCTTTCCCGGAGGCGCCACGACATATCCAGCGCCAGCACCCCCCTGAACAGATGATCGGCGACATCGACGAGCGAGTTACTCACTCCAGGTCACAGCACATCTCGCACTTTGCTCATTCTGCTTTTGTTGCGTCTTTTGAGCCCCGAGATGTTGGACACGCATTGACGGATCCGGATTGGGTCAATGCCATGCATGAGGAGCTAGAGAACTTTGAGCGAAATCGGGTTTGGGTTCTAGTGCCACCACCTCCTGACTGTAAACCTATTGGGACAAAATGGGTATTTAAAAACAAGCAAGGAGAGGAGGGCCACATTGTGAGAAACAAGGCCCGGCTTGTGGCGAAGGGTTATAGTCAGAAGGAGGGGATAGATTATGAGAGACTTTCGCTCCTGTAGCTCGTTTGGAAGCTATTAGGATACTCTTGGCTTATGCTGCATCCATGGGTTTCAAACTTTTTCAAATGGATGTCAAGAGTGCTTCTTAAACGGCTACATTGAGGAGGAGGTCTATGTCCAGCAACCCCCCGGTTTTGAAAATCCCAAGTTTCCAACCATGTCTTTAAACTCCACAAAGCTTTGTATGGTTTGAAACAAGCCCCTAGAGCCTGGTATGAGAGATTAAAAACCTTTTTGCTAGCTAAGGGTTTTAAAATGGGATGTGTTGATAAACGCTCTTTCTCCTCAAGCAAGGCAAAGATACTCTCTTGGTCCAAATTTACGTGGATGATATCATTTTCGGTGGTTCTTCTCACGCTTTGGTTGCCAAGTTTGCAGATACTATGAGCAGGGTTCGAGATGAGCATGATGGGCGAGCTACTTTCTTTCTCGGGTTGCAAATTAAGCAATCCCGAGAGGGACGTTTGTGCACCAGGGCAAGTACACGAGGGACTTGCTGAAGCGGTTCGACATGGGCGAGGCCAAGCCTCTTCCGACGCCCATGTCGACGACGACTGCCCTGGATGCCGACACGGATGGAGAAGCAGTGGACCAGAAGGAATACCGCAGCATGATTGGATCGCTGCTCTACCTGACGGCGACACGGCCGGACATTCAGTTCGCCGTGTGCTTGTGCGCGCGCTTTCAGGCCTCGCCACGCACTTCTCACCGTCAGGCGGTGAAGCGCATCTTCAGGTACCTTCGTTTCACGCCTGAGTTCGGGATTTGGTATTCTGCTTCCTCCACTCTCTCGCTTTGCGGTTATTCCGATGCCGATTTTGCTGGTTGTCGAATTGAGCGCAAGTCCACTTCTGGGACTTGCCAGTTTATTGGATCTTCTCTGGTGTCGTGGTCTTCTCGCAAGCAGTCTAGTGTCGCTCAGTCTACCACGGAGGCTGAATATGTTGCTGCGGCTAGCTGCTGTTCCCAGTTACTCTGGATGATGGCCACTTTGCGTGATTTTGGTTTGAGCTTTACTCGAGTTCCTTTGCTTTGTGACAGCACGAGTGCCATTAGCGTTGCTAAGAACCCCGTGCTTCACTCGAAAACCAAACACATTGATGTGCGCTTTCATTTCTTGCGAGACCACCAGGAGAAGGGTGATATCGACCTTCGCCATGTCGATACTCATCACCAATTGGCTGATATTTTCACCAAGCCTTTAGACGAACCAACCTTTAATAGGTTGAGGGGTGAGCTTGGTGTGTGTTTCCCCTTTTAGGTGGGGGAAGCATTTTGAGATGTACAGACTGACTCTTTTATTTTGAGGCTCTTTTCTTTTGAGTTTCTTGAGTCTTTCCATTTGGTATCTTCTTTCTTTCAGTTTTGTGTCGGGCATACACATTTACATTCTGAGCTTCATGTCTATATTCACTAGAATGTAATTATGCTCTTGTTAGTATTGCTCCGATACTTATGATGATGCTTGTAGCTTATGCTCTTTTTGATCACTGTTACATGCTATGAGCGAGCTATTTTTGGAATGGTGAATTATGCCTAATATATATAAATCTGAAAATGTTCACCATTGAGATATGCAACTAGCATGTGTAGGGTGTGTTGAGTCCATTCCTGCTTTTCATATATGCTAGGTTGCTATGTCTCTAGTTCTGAGTCATTCACTTGCTTGGTTGTTCATAACTTGCTTAAAATCTGAACCAAGTATTGTTGAATTGAAAAGATCGAGATGGGATTGCTTGTCAACACCTCATGGTATTGAGACTGTTTCTCATTGCACTTTGAGTTAAACTTGAGCCATATAGTGTATGACCGAAACCGTTGCTTTAAGCTTCTGATTGCTTCGGCATAGGCTTCGCACGGTTGAAAAGTTAGGCAATGACAAGCTTTCAACCTCTCGCAATCACATGCCAAAAATGAACTTGTGAATTCTTTTACCGCTGCACCTCCGATATGAATTTGAAATCACAAGTATATGCTTCATTCCTATGCATGATGATTGAACTTTGCTAGGGGTAGTTCACCTTGTATATATGCTTAGCACTTGTTTGGATTCCTTCTCTACATGTCTAGTGCTATTTTGATGGTGACTATCTTTTTGGCTTAAAACTGCTCACATGCTCATATGCTTCATATTTCGTATAAGTGATCAGTTTGAGCCTTTGCTATTTGAGTGCTTAATTGAGATGTTGGAGCTATACTGATTAGAGCATCTTTGCACTCTTTTGCCTATATACTTGAAGCTCCTAACTTGCATTTTGACTTCATATGCATTTTGGAAGAAGATCTTGTGTTCAGGGGGAGTTTATGTGAAGGGAGTTGCTTCTCCGATACCTTTTGGCCTTGATAAGTTTATTTTCAACTAGGGGGAGAAATTTATGCAAATCATATGCTCCTGTGTTGATCAACTAAGGGGAGAATCTTTGTCCTAGTTGCTTGCATTTGTCGAGGGGGAGTTTGCTAGTTGTGTTGAGCCGTTGCCTCTGTCTTGAGGGACTAGCAAACGTTCCTAGCTTTTCATGAGCTTTCACAAGCTTTTTCATTTGGCTTTCAATTGGTATCGTCTGGTGTGCTTTCCCATTTGGTTTGGGTTGATTTCCAATTGGTTCGGAGTGATTTTCTTGCTAGTTGTGTTGAGCCTCTGTGCCTCTATCTTGAGGGACTAGCATTTTGCTTCTGTTGTCTTGCCTTTAACCGGTTGAGGGGTGAGCTTGGTGTGTGTTTCCCTTTTTAGATGGGGGAAACATTTTGGATCTTGTATATTTGACTGACTCTTTTGTCTTTCTTTTCTTTTGCATTTTAGCATACGCATTTACATTCTGAGCTTCATGTTTATAATCACTAGAATGTAACTATGCTCTCTATAGTATGCTCCGATGCTTATGTTGATGCTTGTAGCTTATGCTCCTTCTGATCACTAGTACATGTTATGAGCTGAGCTATTTTGAAATGGTGAATTTGCTTAATGAATATAAGATCTGAAAAGTTCACCATTGAGATATGCAACTAGCATGTGTAGGATGTGTTGAGTCCATTCATGCTTTTCATATATGCTAGGTTGCTATGTCTCTAGTTCTGAGTCATTCACTTGTTTGGTCTGTTCATATTATGTTTAAAATTTGAACCAAGTTTTAGTGAATTAAAAAGATCGAGATGGGATTGCTTGTCAACACCTCACGGTATCGAGACTGTTTCTCATTTGCACTTTGAGTTAAACTTGAGCCGTGTAGTGTATGACCAAAACCGCAGCTTTAAGCTTCTGATTGCTTCGGCATAGGCTTCGCTCGGTTGAAAAGTTAGGCAAAGACAAGCTTTCAACCTCTCGCAATCACATGCAAATGATTTAACTTGTGTAATTTCACCGCTGCAACTCCGATATAAAAATGAAATCACAAGTATATGCTTCATTCCTATGCATGATGATTGAACTTTGCTAGGGGTAGTTCAGCTTGTATACATGTTTAGCACTTGTTTGGATTCCTGTCTATACATGTGTAGTGCTATTTTGATGGTGACTATCTTTTTGGCTAAAGACCGCTCACATGCTCATAGGTTCCTATTTCGTATGTGTGATCAGTTTGAGCCTTCGCTATTTGAGTGCTTAGTTGAGTCATTGGAGTTATACTGTTTAGAGCATTTTTGCACTCTTTTGAATATATGCCTGAAGCTGCTAACTTGCATTTCTGACTTCATATGCATGTTGGAAGGGGGAGCTTCTTGCCTTGATGCCTTTTCTTGATTAGTGCATTTTCAACTAAGGGGGAGAAATTGCAAATCATATGTCTCCTGGATGTTCAACTAAAGGGGAGTTTTCGTCAAGGGGGAGAATTTCCAATCTTTGTGCTCTTCTCATGTTGTACCTAAGGGGGATTTTCCTAGTTGCATGCACTTGTCGAGGGGGAGTTTGCTAGTTGTGTTGAGCCTTTGCCTCTGTCTTGAGGAACTAGCAAACATTTTCAGGGCATTTTGTCTTCGATTGTTTCTTTTTTAGTTTGGAGTCATTCCATTTGGTTCGGAGCGTGCTTGGCCGAAAGGCATTGGTTTCGAGCTTTCTTTGCTAGTTGTGTTGAGCCTCTGTGCCTCTATCTTGAGGGACTAGCATTTTGCTTCGATTTTCATTCGGCTTCAATTGGTTTGAGCTCTTTTCTCTGGAGTTTCCAATTGGTATCTGCTAGCGGTGTTGAGCCTGTTCTACCTCTTCTTGAGGACTAGCTTTGCTTTGCTTGGTTGCGTCGAGCAGTTGCCCATGTCCTTGGGGACCAAGTTCTTTCGCTCTTTCCACTTGACCTTCTTCGGCTTTGCTATGCTTTTGGGTCATTTGGTTGAGTTTTCTCCTTCTCCTTCCTCCTTCTTCCTTATTCTTCTTTTCTTTATGATTTGTGTGAGTAGTTGACAATGCACTCATCAAGGGGGAGATTGCGGATACATGGGTGTATGCCAGGTCTCTGAGTGATGAGTGATTGTCAACTGGGATGATGCGCATGTTCTTTGGCTTGTGTTGTGCAGGTGTCGAGCACGGATGCAGTGATCGAAGGCAGGTGAAGGTCAAGCTGAGACGTGCTGTGCTGACGGACCGGGAGCGGTGAAGGATGGGCGTGCCGTGCGGCGGACGTGCCATGCCGAGGTACCGAGCGGTGAAGGGCGGACGTGAGGCTTGGACTGAGGGACCAGAGGCCTGAGGATCAGCTGTGGTGGCTGGCAGCCTGTGACGACGACAAGTGAAGAAGTGCGGTCATGTGTTGCCTGAGTCGTGGACTTGGGGACACGTGTCGGTGGACGGGGTGCACACGAGGTGCATCCCATCTACGACGTCGGTTTGGTGGTAGAGCCAGGGAAAAACCATCGGACAGACGGTTTCCAGGTTTGGGCCTCAAAACCTGGGCGTGGACGGTTTCCGAGTTTGGCCACAAAACTCGGGCTGAGGGTTTCCGAGTTTGGCCACAAAACTCGGGCTGAGGACGGTTTCCAGGTTTGGGCCTCAAAACCTGGGCGCTAAGGGTTTGCTGAGTTTGGCCTCAAAACTCAGATGCTGGTGGGCTGGTTTCCCGGTTTGGGCCTCAAAACCGGGGGTTGGCTGGAAAAGGCTGGTTTCCCGGTTTGGGCCACAAAACCGGGGGTGCAGAGTGAGGGCGGCACGTGGCGGCGATCTGGAGGTTGCGTCGAGGCAACGCTTCGAATCGAGCGGGCATGGCCGTCGGCTACACCTACCTCCGAGTTGGTCCAGAATAACCCTAGGGTTTAGCTGGTTCGCTCTGTAATTAGAATAGAGAGGGGTAGAGTAGGAAATAGACTTAGGCTAGTAGTAGGATAAGTAGTCGGGAGACACCCTCCTCCCATCTATCTCAGTCATTTGCTCTTTTGCACTTAGGGTTTCCTACTGTCCCATCCCCTGCTGTAGCTAGCTGAGATCCGCAGAGAGACTTGCCTCTGTGTACTGTTGATTTTGAGGAAGTGAGGCCGTATCCTCACTGTTGTAGCATGTGGTTGCCACGCGGTTGCAATTCGTGGTTGTGATTCGCGTTTTGTTCGTGTTCTTCGCGGAATCCTTTTTCCCCACGATTTTCCCGTCACTCGATCTCTTTGCTCGGTTCATCTTTTGCAAATCCGTTTGAACCAAGTTGTTCTGGATCGTGAGGCACTTCTTTCCACCGAAGGAATTCTCCTCTAACCTCACGGTCTAGGAGATCGGTCGATTCTCGTTTCGGGTCAAGTTTTTCTCCCTTCCCTCGAAATTCTTCTATTCATCGATTTGGAGATAGGTTCGAGCCATGATCTCTTAGGGATAGCTCACTATACTCCTTTTGACTCCTCTCACCAAGTTTGATCCCTAGGGGATTTGTTTTGGGTGAGATCGAGTTGAATTGGTGGACGAACAGCGCTGTTTCGGGGTGACCGGATGCTTGGTCGAGATGACCGGACGCACGGGCAGAGAGTCCGGTCGTTGAATGTTCACTGTGTTCGTCTCGTAACTTGACCGGACGCACCGTTTTGCTCTCTGACCGGACGCATAGGTCCTACTGTTCACTTGGCTTGACTTTTGTGACCGGACGCACTGTTGCTGACCGGACGCTCCTTGCTCGTGAGTCCAGTCAGGAACAGTAAGGTTCCAGAACCGTTTTCTTGTGACCGGACGCGTCCGGTGGTGACTGACCGGACGCAGTCAGAGTCCGGTCCAAGCTGTTTCGCGCAGTTTTGTTCGCCGTTCGTTCGTGCGATCTCGGATTTGGTTTCCGTCTTTTGCGTTGGCTTTCTAGAGTTGTGTAGTGTCCCGCTGTGCTTCTTGGAAGCATCCACCCTACATCTAGGGTCGTGGACATTAGCAAGCTCTAGGGTTTGTCTTTTGGGGTGATTCTCGGGACAGTGGCTACTAGTTTCCGAAAGTAAATTTTGAAGCTCCCATTCACCCCCCCTCTGGTCGCTTTCTGGTTGCTTCTCGGTCCTTCACCACCACGTGCCGCCACCGCTCTGCTCGTCCTTTTCCCGGACTTTGCCCCTAGTTTTGTGGCCCAAATCGGGAAACCAGCCTTCACAGCCAACCCCCGGTTTTGAGGCCCAAACCGAGAAACCAGTCGTCCATCGCCTGAGTTTTGTGGCCCAAACTCAGAAACCCGCAGCGCCCAGGTTTTGAGGCCCAAACCTGGAAACCGTCCTCAGCCCGAGTTTTGTGGCCCAAACTCGAAAAACCATCAGCGACCAGGTTTTGAGGCCTAAACCTGGAAACCGTCCGCTCGGTGGTTTTTCTGTGGCTCAACCACCAAACCGAAGCTGTAGAGGGGATGCACCGCCCGTGCACCCCATCCACCGACACGTGTCCCCAGATCCTCGACCTGAGCAACACCATGTCCGCAAGTCTCCGCTCGTCGCTGTCCCGGGCTGTCAGCCACTATAGCTGATCCTTAGGCCAACGGTCCCTCAGTCCAAGCCTCATGTCTGCCCTTCACCGCTCCCGGTCCGTCGGCACGGCACGTCTCTACTTGACCTTCACCTTGCCCTCGATCACTGTCTCCATGCTCGACACCTACACAACACAAGCCAAAGAGCATGCGCATTATCCCAGTTGACAATCACTCATCACTCAGAGACTCGGCATACACCCATGTATCCGCAGATGTGCCTTTCATGAAGAAGATCACGTGGCTCGGACCGGCTCTTGGTAGAGGATCGAGGCAGGGATGAGGTATCCATATCCGAACCTCCTTGTGATGAGCCAGCTCGTGAACGGCTTCTCGTTGATCGGAAAGTGAGCGTGTTCTTCGCCTTTCTCAAGAAGTTGCTCATCTTCGCTGCAAAAACAAGGGAGCACACAGACAAACTAGTGGAACAAGTGAGGGTTAGAGCAAATAAATGTTAGAGAGTTAGCGGTCCAAAAGTCAGTAGTCCAGGAGTCAGTCGTTCAAGTTGACATTTTTATTTCAACTTCTCCTAGTTTATTAACTAATTGGGCAGCACTTCCCCTCTCTTATTGATTTCTCTTGCTTGCTCTTACTATCCCTTTCTTCTTGCTACTAGCTCAAAGCTTCCTCCTCTCTACTCTTATATCTTCACTTATTCAGAAACTACCCATATGAAGTGCTAAGTGAACTCGAAATTGAAATTTCAAATTTTGAAGTGAAGCTGGTGTTTCTGAAGAGTGGAGTGTGTGGAGAGTGTGAAGAATGCTTGCCATTTTATAGGGGGAGAGTGGGGAGGCTGGTCGGTCTAGTGGTGGGACCGACCGGTCCCCCATGGGGCCCACTTCTCTCCAACTTGCTCCCTCACCTACCTTTCTCAAGTTCCCATTCTTTGGAGTATGTGCCGACGGTTGCATTTGGTGGTAGGTGAGATGAGTGGTTGTGAGTGCATGTGATAATTTGAAGTGATGTGATGTGGGTCCCAGGAGTTTGTGGGTCCGTATGTCTCCTGTATTTGTACAATGCAAGTATGCAAAAGAAAATTACTTTCATGAAACTATAGAAAATAAGGATTCTAATGATGAAATTCTTATATGTTTTTGTTGCCGTAGTAAATAATACTTACGGGGTTCGTAAATATTAATTACATGGGGCCAATTTTATGATGCAATGATGATGCTAATTTTTAATATTTTCCTATGCATGAGCAAATAAATATGAAATGCAAAAAGTAAATGCTGATAACTACCGAGTTACCTCCGGCGAAGGTTCGGGGTTTAAAGTCCACCAAATTGGACTCTCCAGTCTTCTTCATTCTTCTTGATGAGTCTCCATTGACGGAGACAGCACTTTTGTTTCTTGAGTTTTATGGTTTACTAAAGTTGAGCATTGTTCGGGCCATAGTTTGAATGAGAACTTTTCTTCCTTTCCATTTATGGTGAACCTGATTTCTCCAGCTCCGACATCAATGTGGGCCTTGGCGGTGCTCCAAAATGGTCTTCCGAGAATAAGTGATACTTTTGAATCCAGGTGCATTTCTAGTACCACGAAGTCTACTGGTATGAAGAACTCTCTAATCTTGACTGGGATGTTCTCAGCAATTCCTATTGGGTATCTGAGTGATTGATCAGCTAGCTGAAGACACATTGGTGTTGACACAAGTGCTGAATGATTGAGCTTATAATAGACTGATGCGGGCATAACGCTAACACTAGCTCCAAGATCACACAGTGCGTTACTGAACCATTGATTTCCAATTGAGCATTCAATAGTGGGGCATCCTGGGTCCTTCTTCTTCTCTAGTATTTGATTGAGGATAGCCGCACTACATTATTCTGTCAGCTCGATTACTTCAGTAGTTGGCAGTGGTCGTTTGTTGTTAAGTATATCCCTTACATACTTGGCATAGGTAGGTACCTGTAATGCATCTAGCAGAGGAATATTGATATATAATTTCTGAATTACTTCAACAAACTTACTGAACTACGCATCGAGCTTGGCGTTTCGATTTCTGCGTGGGAATGGTAGAATATTGGTGTCTTGAAAATCCATTGGCATTTCTTCATTTTGTACTTGAGTTTCTTGAACTTCATCATCTCTTATTTCTGCCCTCGGGGGTGTCACTGGTGCTGTCTGTCTTCTTTGTGCTCCTTCTGGGTATGGCGGATCTCGAGTGGTCCTCCCACGTCTAGTGGTGATCCCCTTAATCTGCTCGTGGTTAGTGGTAACAGGCAAAACAACAGCCAATTGTGATAGTTGAGTTTCTATTCTTTTATTATAATTGAGTTGATTTTTAATAGCAGAAGAAAATTCATCCATCTTAGCATTCATGTTTTCAAGAGTCTTATCATTTAAAGTAAGTCTTTTAGTAATGCTATCATTTATTCTGGCTTGTTCTAAAATTAAATCTCTTAAAGTAGGTTGCTTAGAATTGGAAGAATTGAAATTACTGGCATACTTATCTGGTTTAGAAGGTTGATGTTGACACAATCCTTGCTTGTGTAGAGCGGTAGAGTTGTTGACAATATTAGCTTCTTCTTGATCTTCGGAAAATTCTATTCCCAAATACTCTCCACTTCTAGTTTCAGCATCAAATGCGTCTTGAATAGCTTGATGTTCTTCTTTGTAATCGGCTCTCTGAATGAGTCGATCTATAAGTACATCCATCTTGGTTGATAGTGCACAAACTTCTTCTGGAATTTCTTCAATCTGGTGACAGCGTTGAGTAGTAACTTGTTTCCAACTCTGATTCTCAGCTATCTTATCCATTAAACATTCTGCTTTTCCAACAGTGAGTGACATAAATGATCCTTCAGCGGTGGCATTGAGTTGCTCTTGTGCTTTTGGTAATAATCCATGATAAAATAGTTGTATGAGCAATTCGTTCCCTATTCCATGATGTGGGCATCTTAAGATTTGCTCCTGAAAATGCTCCCAAGTTTCTGGAATTGTTTCTCCTTTTTGTTGCTGAAAGTTGCAAATCTTTCCCCTTAAGATATTGATTTTGGTAATTGGGAAAAATCTTGATAGAAAGGCCTCTGAACATTTCTCCCATGTCTTGATGTTGTCCATTTTGAATAGAACCACTGCTTCGCTTTTCCTTTCAATGAGAAGGGAAAAAGACGAAGAAGTATAATATCCTGGGGAATGTCCTTGATGATGATGGTGCTTCCAATCTCCAAGAAATCTTGTAGATGAGCGGTTGCATCTTCTTCTTCCTTTCCACCAAATGTAGTAGCTTGCACCATGTGGATAAGACTTGGCTTGAGCTCGAACTCAAGGTTGTTCGTCTGGAGTGTAGGTCCGGTGCGAATGTTCCTGACACTTGGAGTAGAGAACTTCAGCAGAGTCTTGTCGGGGGACCACAAAAGGGGTACCCCCAATCAACGTAAAACAAATAAGTTAAACATAGAGCACCAATTAATAAGAGACCTAACTAGTCTAACCCCCTAAAAAACCAACCCCTCGAGGCCTACAACGCCGGCCCACCGCCAGGAAGCCCGGGCCCGCCAAAGCCTTACCGACCGCCTCATGGTAGCCTACCTCTCGAGCCCCGGCACATAGGCCTCGAGCCCACTACAACCGTACACCGTTCCTCGAGACCCCACGTGGGGACCTCGAGCCTCTCTGACACGGTAACCTATCCCTCGAGACACATCATACCTCCCTCGAGCAGCGCCAGACATCGGATACCAGCCCCATACTGCGCATTTAATGCGTCCACCTACTCCGGTCACATCCTCTGGTACACGACGTATGCCACAGTGAACCGGGGCCAGAGTCAAACCTCGTTTTCACCACAAGCATGGGAAAAAAGGCACAAGTACAGTACTGTTAGGCCATACCCTGCACTGTAGCACACTCGAGCCACATCTCGAGACCTGGATTCCCGCTGTACGGCCGGGTTTTCCGGGACTTGCCCATACCTGTGGGGGCTCGAGCCCCCCGTAGGCACCACCTCGAGGCCTGCCCCGCGCCCCTCGAGCCCTGACTGCATTCATGCTATTGGAGGACAGGTACCCCAAGACCCGGAGGGACCCTGCCATGTCTTGTACATGCCGGAATGGGCGCTGCACGGCCTCCACGTCGCCACGCCTCCACGTCCGCGCCTGGGATGGAAGCCAAGCTTCAAGGACGCCTCAACAGCAACCCCCACGCCGGCTCCAGTGACCTCGACAAGACAGAATTCCAACCCTTTGCCGTATTGGGCGTTGTACATGTCACTCCTCTGTAACCCTGGCCTCCTCTTGTTCTATAAAAGAGGACACCAGGGCCCTTCACGCACACGGGTCCACACGACACACACACGAGTCCAGACTCTCGTCCACGCTCGTTGAGTTTGTATTGCCCCTGTACAAGCACTTAGGTGCAAGTAATACAAGAACCTCCTCCCCCCGCTGGACGTAGGGCCTTCTTTGCCCGAACCAGGATAAACCCTTGTGTCATCTTGCATCACCATCCAGGAAGGGAGCACGCGATCATATTACTAGTTGGTGTCATACCCCCGGGGTCGAAACACCGACAGTTGGCGCACCAGGTAGGGGCCTTCGCGTGTCGGAGTCGATTTCTCGTTGTTTTCTGGATGGCTTCTTCCACTCCTTCGTTCTCTGTTGGTGCTGTCATCTGGTTCGGGAGCCTCGAGTTCCTTGCCACCAACAGCGGCAACGAGCTGACCCTGCTCTCCACGGAGAGCCCGAGCAGAGGGTGTGTCACGCCACCCCGCGCGGGGGGCGTGGCGCGTCGCCCGCACCACCACGCGTCGCCACCTCATGAGCGGCGCCATCGTCACCATCGTCGCCAGGCACAGGCGGTGCCCGCGGCGTACACCCACTTCCCCGTGGCCAGCGCAGAGTCCCCGAGGAGAAACCTGCCTGGCGCGCGGCCAGAGACTTCTAGGGCGCGCGCGCACTCTCCCAGCGAGTTCGCGTTCGTCATGCGCACGGACCGGGAGCCTGGGCAGAGGCCCCCGAGCCGTGCTCCGTCGACACCACCTGGCTTTCTCCCGCACGGGGTGTACCGCGCTCGACGCCAGCGGCTCCCGTTCGGCCTCAACAACTCCGTAGCTGTCTACGCCCACCACCTCGACGAGCGCCATCAGGACTGGGCGGCGGCAGAGCGGGAGGAATGTCCGAGCGTAATCCTACGAGCCACCACCGACCTGGAGATCGTCTACCACGCGCACGTCGACCGCGGCTTCTCATGAGTCGTCGCGCCACCCCGGCGAGCCACCATCGGAGAGTGGTACCGCGAGCTGCAGTCCCAGCACGAGCCAGGGCGGCGCGACATCAACAGCTTTGACTCCGATGAGTACGACTACCACGACCCTGACCTCTGGGATCCCACCAGGGAGTGCTTCCAGCTCGAGGGGGTCATGGGCAATACCGAGGGCGACGACGACGATGACGCCAGGCCGGCGCCCAACCTCGAAGAGCCCCACGACGTGGCTGCGGCGGGCCGACCACATGTTTAGGGGAGGAACGAACCCCCGGCACCGGATGCACCACCTCAGCACAACGACGACCGGGCGGCGCAGCTCGCGCAGCTGCGGGAGGCGATCACCAAGGCTGAGGAGGACCGACAACGCCTGTTGCAGTTCAAGCAAACTCTTGTGCAGGAACAAGCCCAACCTCGAGGCGCCGACACTCGTGGCCGCGCTCGAGAGGTCCACCGGCAGATCCTCGAGGATGGGGCACCAGCACGCCCCGAGGTGCGCTTCCCGCGAGCCGGGCAGAACGTGGTGGCGGCCGCGATGCTGCTCCGCGATCTACCCGCCATCTCCAACCCTGACGCTAGGCGCATGCTCGGGGAAATGAAGAACCTCCTTGAGACAGCCGCTCTGCAGCAGGCCGAGAGCTCAGCCTCACGCCGGCGCGGAGTGGCCTCGGGGAAGCCAGCAGACACGCCCCGCAATGAGCGTGAGACATCCGTCCACCAGCCGGACGCCTCTCGAGCCAGGCCAGTCCGGGAGCGGATCGTCGACAACCGGCCACCTCGAGACCCCAATGACGCCTGCAACAACATCAACCGCCGGCGCAAGGACAAAGGGGCCGAGGAGCGTGGCTATAATGCCCATCGAGGGGGGCGCTACGACAGTGACGAGGACCGGCAAGCCCTTGAGACCCAGGGTCTTCAGCCGGGCCATCCGCAGCTCAACCCTCCCTGACTGCTTTCGACCACCGACCAACATCGTGAAGTATGACGGGGAGGTCGAGCCCAAGCTATGGCTCTCCGACTTCTGCCTGGGCTGCCAACTGGGCGGGGCGAAGAGCGACGACCGCGTGATCATACGCCAGCTCCCACTCTACCTCTCGGACACCGCCCGTCGGTGGCTCGAGGGGCTCCCGCCGGATCAGATCCACGACTGGGCCGACCTAGTCAGGGTCTTCGATGGGAATTTCAAGGGGACTTGCGTGCGCCCAGGCAACCCCTGGGATCTACGATGTTGCAGGCAGACAGTGGACGAGCCCCTCCGCGACTTCGCTCGGCGATTCTCGAAGCAGCGCCTCAAGCTCCCCCACGTGCCTGATGAGGATGTCATCTCAACGTTCCTCGCGGGCACGACATGCCAAGAGCTAGTCCATGAGCTAGGGCGCTACCGTCCCAGGACGGTCGAGGATCTGATGGATCGTGTCACCAGCTTTGCCTCAGGCAACGAGGCAGTGGGGGCCTTCTTTGGCCGCTCCATGGACAAAGGCAAGGCGGTGGCCACGTCGGAGGGCTCGAGCAAGGGCAACAACGTCAAGAACCGCAACAACAACAAAAAAAAGAAGAAGAACAAAGGCAAAGGTCAGAAGGCGAAGCGCGACGCCGATGATGACGACGATGAAGAAGTGCTCGTGGGCACCCTCGAGCATAAGAAGCCTCGAGGCCCCCCTAACGGGGTTGTCTTCGACAAAATGCTCGAGGACCCCTGCCCTTATCACAAGTTGAAGGACTGCCGAATGATGAAGGGCTTCTACTCCACTCCCTGACAGTTTCCGCCCAAAAAGGCGCGCCCAACGAGCAGAAGGATTCCAAAAGACGGAGGCTTCTTCAAGAAGGTAAAAATGGGCCCCGACCCTTCCAAGTCTCGAGGCAGCGAAGGCTGGCCCTCGAAGAGGGTTCGACAGCCGGCTTCGAGCACCCGAGTCAGGGACACCAAGGGGTGCCACTCGCAGTATCGCTCGAGGGCCAAGCCCTCGAGGCCCCTCACGTGTATCCAAGGCAGGGCGCACGACATGCAGTGAGATCCCCTCGGAGGGAGGCATCGAGCCACCAGGTCCTATCGAATGGACCCGACATTCCTGCAGACCGAGCGCCCATGCTTTATGAGATAGCCTCCGGGCTTCAGTCGACCCTATCGAACGGGGCACGAGGTCTCACTTGGATTCCCCCGTTACCAGCTCACCGGGAACCTCGATACTCGCCCGCTCGTGGTAGTACGAGGCATCCCCCCTCGCATCCGATCGAAAGGACTCACGGGATGACAAGCCAGGGCAACTGGCGTGCCGGACAGCTCGAAGAGCCGGCCGGTCGGTTCAGCCTGGCACCCCTCGACGAAAGAGGGTCGAAGAACTCGGGGGCTCGACACTCCCGAACCTAAAAAACGTAACTAACACTCACACTCATGAAAAAGCCCACGAGGGAGTCCTAACCACTCTCCCGTGGCCTCGGAGGCTACACCCGCGGGTGTCGCTCGCGCGACACCCACGGAATTAAAACAACCAAACCCTCGAGAACCAGTTAGCTAACCCTCAAGATCCCGGTAGGCAGCCCCTACCCGAGTGCTAGCACTCAAACAAGGGCTCGGGGGCTACTGTCGGGGGACCACAAAAGGGGTACCCCCAATCAACGCAAAACAAATAAGTTAAACATAGAGCACCAATTAATAAGATACCTAACTAGTCTAACCCCCTAAAAAACCAACCCCTCGAGGCCTACAACGCCGGCCCACCGCCAGGAAGCCCGGGCCCGCCAAAGCCTTACCGACCACCTCATGGTAGCCTACCTCTCGAGCCCCGGCACATAGGCCTCGAGCCCACTACAGCCGTACACCGTTCCTCGAGACCCCACGTGGGGACCTCGAGCCTCTCTGACACGGTAACCTATCCCTCGAGACACATCATACCTCCCTCGAGCAGCGCCAGACATCGGATACCAGCCCTATACTGCGCATTTAATGCGTCCACCTACTCTGGTCACATCCTCTCGTACACGACGTATGCCACAGTGAACCGGGGCCAGAGTCAAACCTCGTTTTCACCACAAGCATGGGCAAAAAGGCACAAGTACAGCACTGTTAGGCCATACCCTGCACTGTAGCACACTCGAGCCACATCTTGAGATCTGGATTCCCGCTGTACGGCCGGGTTTTCCGGGACTTGCCCATACCTGCGGGGGCTCGAGCCCCCCGTAGGCGCCACCTCGAGGCCGGCCCCGCGCCCCTTGAGCCCTGACTGCTTTCATGCTATTGGAGGACAGGTACCCCAAGACCCGGAGGGACCCTGCCACATCCTGTATGTGCCGGAATGGGCGCTGCACGGCCTCCACGTCGCCACGCCTCCACGTCCGCGCCTGGGATGGAAGCCAAGCTTCAAGGATGTCTCAACAGCAACCCCCACGCCGGCTCCAGTGACCTCGACAAGATAGAATTCCAACCCTTCGCCGTATTGGGCGTTGTACATGTCACTCCCGTGTAACCCTGGCCTCCTCTTGTTCTATAAAAGAGGACACCAGGGCCCTTCACGCACACGGGTCCACACGACACACACACGAGTCTAGACTCTCGTCCACGCTCATTGAGTTTGTATTGCCCCTGTACAATCACTTAGGTGCAAGTAATACAAGAACCTCCTCCCCCCGCTGGACGTAGGGCCTTCTTTGCCCGAACCAGGATAAACCCTTGTGTCATCTTGCATCACCATCCAGGAAGGGAGCACGCGATCATATTACTAGTTGGTGTCATACCCCCGGGGTCGAAACACCGACGAGTCTTGTTGGCCATGGTTTGACTACTGATGTTGATCTTCCACACGGTCTAGTTGATTGCTGATTTGTAAGTGATGAATTACAACTGAACCTGTGTTACCCTGTATATGATTTAAACAAAGAAAGACAAGGGTAAGCCTGCCAAGACAGAGGTACAAGTGAATGAATGAATAATAATCTCCTTTGTTAAATTCCTAATAAGTTTTGTTTCCACTGATTCAATGGTTTTCATTTGGTTCCCGGTGGCTTCCGCTGCTTGTTCCCCGACAACGGCGCCAGAAATGCTTGTTGACACTTCCTAATGCAATTGCTCATAATGAACTTTAATGAACTGATTCTAGCAAAAGCCCTCAGAAATGTACATGACACTCCTAGCATCACTTAATGTCAAGTTGTCATCCCCAACGTGATACTAGAATGTAATTCATATGTGACACTAGCTCAAAAGATATAAACAAATATTTATCCGCAAGCGCACAGATAAATATATCTGTTGTAGTAGCATTTCACCCAAGTTCTCTAGGTATCGTTATTTATATTTTTACCGAAGATAACAACGAAGCAGGGAACAAGTGGATATAAATGTGATTAAGGTAGTGGAGATTACTATTTATTTCATTCATTACTCACATTTCTAAACAGGGGTAAGACAAGGTAAAGATAAATAAATAATGATAATAGTAATGATAACGGGAATTCTAGAGATAGAGCGAACTACATGAATCAAGTAGAGAGTCAGGAGACTCATTAAGAGATTTGAATCCTAAGTTACTTCACATTTACTAAGCCTAGTGATTACTCTAGTTAATATACAATCATTTATAGCTAATTAATCTATCATCCATGATCAAGGGACATTACTAAATTAGAATCAAGAACAAAGTAATGAATTCTAACTTGCAATCGCATCCTACAAAAGTCTACACTCGGGGGGAGGACTACAAAGGACTCAACAGGACTGTCACTCCTGCGATCTACCTCTCGACCCGGAGCATAGGATGTATTCGCAGGTAAACTTAGCCTAAACACCATGTTTACACCAGTTTGACCACTTAACTCTATCTGGAATAAAGCTAAGTACTTTATGAACATGATCATAAACTCTATCATAATCAAATCTATATTAAATATATAACTAGAATAAACTCCAAAACTAAATAAACTGAAATATATTAAAGTAGCACAAAGTCGAATAAAGATACAAATTACCGAGTCTTCGACAATGATCCGGAGACTCAGACGAAGCTTCTAGCCGAATATGCCGACGAAGTCACGTGCCTCTACTTGAATCTAGCTAGACTAAACTCTAATCTTGATGTAGAGCTCTAACTCTTTCTCTAGAAACCCTAATTCTCTGTCTTCTGTCTTGCCTTCTCTTCTGATCTCCTCTTCCCCTCCTGGAGAGGGGTCGGGGGTCTGATTATATAGCCCTGGGCGTGGAACCGTGGCCATTGGATCAAACTGACTTGAGGTACGGCCGAGATGCATCCTAGAGGTCGGTGGAGGTAGGTTCCGAAAGGAGGAGTCGTGGGGGCCCTGGCCAGGACCGACCGGTGGGCCCAAGGGACCGATCAGTCCCACAGGTCATCCTCCCGTGGTGCCTCGCCTCGTGGTGTCTTCTGGTGTCCTCTGGAGTCTTCTAGAAACTACCTAACTTGGCGGTGGAGTAATCTGCGTCGGGTTCCTTCTTGGGGAAGCAATATAGTTGGTTTTCCTGTTTAATCCCTGGAGAATGTAGAATCACCAAAACTCGTGGAATTTGTTAGTTTAAACCTCCTATTTCTAAGTTGGCAATCCTTTTTGGCATTTATTCAAGTATTGTTGACGGTAAATAATGATAGTTAATAGACGTCAACACTAAGGATGAGAAGGTATCACCTCACTCTCCTACTTGTTCTAGTGATGAATATAGTGATGATGACATGGATGAATTTGAACTAAGCATCATAAGAAAGTTTGTAAGAAAGGTGGACCAAAGATATTAAAATTGCTTAGTAAATTGGAAAGTCGGAATGAGAGTCTTGTTTTGCAAGGGGACTTGATCTCTCAAGAGAGAGAAAAGAACCTTGCATTGGAAGCCTCTCTTGCCGAGGAGAAGTTGAAGGTTGAGAAATTGACCGTGGAACTATCTTTAGCTAATGACTCTAACAAGAAGTTGGCTAAGGAGTGTTCCACGAGCAATGACTCAATTGCTAATCTAAAGAGTAAGGTTAGCTTGGTTCAAGAAAGCCTCACAAGCTTTCAAGATAAATATCAAACTCTTGAACTAAGCTACAACACTCTTTGGAGTAGTACTTCTTCAACTACTCCTAAGGATTCCGACAACTCTAATGCTTCAACAAGTAATGGTTGCAATAGATGTTATAAAGTTGATATAAATGCTTGTGCAACTAACATTGTTGAGTTAGAGAAGAAGAGCAAAGAGATCCAACGGTTGAACATGATTTTGAGGAATGGTTGCAAGTGTAAGATGGAACAACCAAAGGACATCCTCAAGACCACAAGACACCCATCCATCAAAGATGGGATTGGCTACAATAGGTATGGTGGCAAGGCCAATGGAAGAAAGATGGTCAAGGGGGTACCCTTTGTTAACTTTAACAAAGGGGTTCCTCTCTTTGACCTCATGAATAAGGCCAACAAGGTTGCCAATCCAAAGGCCACACTTGCAAATGGTAAGGTCAACAAGGAGAAGCAAGTGGAGGTCCCCAAGCAACAAAGGCCTATATCAAGAAGCTATACATGTGATTATTTGTGTTGTTGGGGAGAGAACGGCAAGATTGTCGTTAAGTATGTTGGTGCCCTCAAGAAGAGGGAGATTATGAGAAATGTTTGGGTGCCCAAAGTTTATGTGACTAACCCCCTAGTACCCAATCTCACTTGGGTACCTAAATCAAGAACATAAACTTGTTTTGTAAGAATATGCCTCCGGTGGATCAAGTTGGGTGTTGGACAGTGGATGCACCAATCATATGACCGAGGCAAAAGAAATGTTCACCTCCTTTCAACCAAGCCGTGACTCATGCAACAACATTGTGTTTAGCGACAATGGAAAAGGAGAAGTGCTTGGTTTGTGTAAAATTGTTATCTCAACTGACAATTCCATATCTAATGTATTACTTGTGCATTCGTTGAGCTACAATTTGTTATCCGTTTCTCAACTTTGTGAAATGGGTTATGATTGTCTCTTTACGGATAAGGGTGTGACCGTATTTAGAAGAAGGGATTCCTCTATTGCTTTTAAAGGTGTGTTGAAGGGAAAACTTTACCTAGTTGATTTCTCAACTAGTAAGGTAGAACCTACGACATGTCTAATGGCAAAATCTAGCATGGGTTGGCTTTGGCATTGCCGACTAGCTCATGTTGGGATGAGGAACTTGGCCCAACTTCAAAGGGAAGGGCACATCCTTGGACTAACCAATGTCTCGTTTGAGAAAGATAGGATTTGTAGTGCGTGCCAAGCCGGAAAGCAAGTTGGAGCAAAGCATCCAATGAAGAACGTCATGTCAACCACAAGGCCATTGGAGCTACTACATATGGACCTCATCGAACCCGTTGCTTACCAAAGCATTGGCGGTAACAAATATGGTTTTGTTATTGTTGATGACTTTTCTCGTTTCACTTGGGTGTTCTTTTTAGTAGACAAAAGTGAGACCCAAGGCATCTTCAAAAAGTTTGCTAGAAGGGCTCAAAATGAGTTTGAGCTCAAGATCAAGAAAGTGAGAAGCGACAATGGGACCGAGTTTAGGAACACCAACATAGAAGAGTATCTTGATGATGAAGGAATCAAGCATGAGTTCTCTGTTCCATATACCCCACAACAAAATGGGGTTGTGGAAAGGAAGAACCGAACTCTCATTGAAGCCGCAAGATCTATGTTGAATGAGTACAAGACGTCCCATGGCTTTTGGGCGGAGGCGATGAACACCGCGTGTCATGCCATCAACCGGCTCTACCTCCACAAGCTAAGGGACAAGACGCCATATGAGCTACTAACCGGTAACAAACCGAAGGTGCATTACTTTCGAGTTTTTGGCTGCAAGTGTTTCATACTTAACAAGAGGGCCAAAAGCTCAAAGTTTGCACCTAAGGTACACGAAGGCTTTCTACTTGGTTATGGTACTAACGAACATGGCTACCGCGTATTCAATAATGCCACCAGTACTATTGAGTTAACGGTAGACGTGACTTTTGATGAATCCGACGGCTCCCAAAAGGAGCAAGTCAATGATGAGCTTGTAGGTGATGACATGTCTCCATCCGAAGCAATTAAGAAGCTTGCAACCAGTGATGTGAGGCCTATTGAGATTCAAGATGATGAAGATGAGACATTGCACACTCCACTAGATTCAAATGTCCATCATGTGCATTCAAATGTACATGGTGAAGCTTCCGCAACTCCAATAGATGGAGGTGCAAATGATGTTCAAACACAACATCAACTT
This sequence comes from Coix lacryma-jobi var. lacryma-jobi, assembly GCA_009763385.1. Classification (NCBI taxonomy): domain Eukaryota; kingdom Viridiplantae; phylum Streptophyta; class Magnoliopsida; order Poales; family Poaceae; genus Coix; species Coix lacryma-jobi. The sequence continues at coordinate 83,195,271 of CM019825.1, read as the reverse complement.
GATGATCAAGCTCAAGCTCAACATGATGACCAACAAGCTAATGAGGACATCCACACATATGGTGAAGATGATGAAGATGGACCCATCCAAAGGAGATCACTCGTGCCACATCCAAAAGTGCATCATACGATTCAACGGGATCATCCCGTTGACAACATACTGGGGAGCATACGACGTAGGGTAACGACACGCTCACGTTTAGCAAATTTTTGTCAACATTACTTGTTTGTCTCCTCTTTGGAACCTCTTAGGGTGGAAGAAGCACTTGATGATCTGGATTAGGTGATGGCCATGCAAGAAGAGTTGAACAACTTCACTCGCAATGAAGTATGGTCATTAGTGGAAAGACCCAAGCAAAACGTGATAGGAACCAAGTGGGTCTTCCGCAACAAGCAAGATGAGAATGGCGTGGTTACAAGGAACAAAGCGCGATTGGTGGCTCAAGGTTTTACCCAAATCGAAGGTTTGGACTTTGGGGAAACCTATGCACCTGTAGCTAGGCTTGAGTCAATTCGTATATTACTTGCCTTTGCTACTCACCATGATTTCAAGCTGTATCAAATGGACGTGAAAAGTGCATTCCTCAACGGCCCCCTCTCCAAATTGGTGTACATGGAGCAACCACCGGGTTTTGAGGATCCGAAATTCCCCAACCACGTCTACAAGCTCGACAAGGCGCTCTATGGGCTCAAGCAAGCCCCTAGAGCTTGGTATGATTGCCTTAAGGACTTCCTACTCAAAAAGGGTTTTGAGATAGGGAAGGCCGATGCTACTTTATTTACTCGCAAAGTCAATAATGATATCTTTGTGTGCCAAATATATGTCGATGACATAATATTTGGTAGTACTAATGTGGCTTTTTGTGAGGAATTTAGTAGGATCATGACCAAAAGGTTCGGGATGTCCATGATGGGTGAGTTGAAGTACTTTCTCGGATTCCAAATCAAGCAACTCAAGGATGGCACGTTCATTAGTCAAACAAAGTATACAAGAGACATGCTAAAGAAGTTTGAGATGGACAAGGCCAAACCCATCAAGACTCCCATGCCAACCAATGGACATCTTGATCTAAATGAGGATGGTAAGCCGGTGGACCAAAAGGTATATCGCTCTATGATCGGTTCATTGCTTTACCTTTGTGCATCTAGGCCCGATATCATGCTTAGTGTGTGCATGTGTGCAAGGTTTCTAGCTAATCCAAAAGAATGTCATATTATGGCCGTTAAGAGAATCTTTCGATACTTAGTGCACACTCCGAATCTTGGCTTGTGGTATCCCAAGGGCTCCACTTTTGATCTACTTGGCTATTCCGATTCGGACTATGCCAGTTGCAAAGTAGATCGAAAGAGCACTACCAGGACTTGCCAATTTCTTGGAAGGTCTTTGGTGTCATGGAGTTCCAAGAAACAAAATAGTGTTGCCCTATCCACCGCCGAAGCCGAGTATGTGGTGGCCGGCGCATGCTGTGCCCAACTACTTTGGATGAAGCAAACACTAAAAGATTTTGGATGTGAGGAAAACAAGATTCCACTTTTGTGTGACAATGAGAGTGCTATCAAGCTAGCAAACAATCCCGTAAACCATTCTCGCACAAAACACATTGACATCCGACACCATTTCTTGAGAGACCACGAAGCCAAAGGAGATATCTCCATACTCCATGTGAGCACCGAAAAACAACTAGCCGATATCTTCACAAAGCCTCTAGATGAGTCAAGATTTTGTGACTTGAGGAGTGAAATAAATATCATTGATTCTCGTAATGTGGCTTGATGTCTTACACACATTTGTTTTCACCTAGAGACCTAGACAAATGTTTTAACAAATATTGTGTGTGATTTCAAAATCTATTTTGCATACTTCACTTGTGTCCATAGCTATGTACTGCTTATATGAAATCTGACATGTTTGAAGTATGTGTAGTATACCACACAAGGTTCTCCTAGGATAGCTCTCTGTCCGTTTTGGAAGTAAACGGTCGGTAGTACCGCCATAAGGGTCGGTACTACCGACCCCAATGGGCGGTAGTACCGACCAGGGTTTTACCCTGGTATAAAAGGCCGCGGTGAAAATCCTTTCAACCCTATCCGGTCAACTCTCTTTCACCGCAGCCGCCGCCCCCTTGAGCCCGAGTTCTCGAGCCGTTCTTGCATCTCCTCCTCTCAATCTCCTTTCTCCTCCACCCAAATCCAAATCCGTCCGGTGGGAAGGTGCTTTGGAGCAAGGAGATCGTCGTGGGGGTGTTCTTGAAGCCCGGGGAGTTCTTCCTTCATTGGATTTCGGCCTTGTAACACCCTAGGTGTTAAGCAACCCTAAAATGCATAACTTGACATAGCATGAGCATAGCATCTCATCTTTTCATGTGCATTTGTGTGTTTGAGTGTTTAAGTCCTTGTTAAGCATCTAGTATAGCTATGTTTTGCTTTCTGTTTCTGACTTAGTGCCTTAAACCAAAGTTGTAGGTCTTCATGAAAGGAACAACTTTGCTTAAAAGCACTTTTTCAGAAGAGGTCTTTTAAATGTTATTTCTTGCATTAGAAAAATGGATAAGGAGTAAAATTCTTTTTCCAAGCAGAATTTTGACTTGAGCCTTAAAGATGATTTGTTCCTTGCAAAATTCTAAGCATCTTCGCTTTTAGGACCTTTTCCTAATTTGGCTTAGTTTGGGAGTTATGGAGCAGCAAAGATTTAGGCAGAAACCTCATTAGTTTAAACCCTAGTGGGACCCACCTGTCGGCCTCCTTCTTCCTTCCCCCACGCGCGCCGTCGCCTGTACGCCGGCAGAAACTGCCCCGCCGCCGTGAGACCGCTTCGCCGGTCGACCAAACCGCCGCTGCTCGCCGCCCGTGGTTTGCGCTGAGGCCGCCACGTCGCCCTGTCGCCCTCTGCCTGCTCACCTCGTGGCCGCCGATGCCTGACGCCGCCGCGCCGGTCGGGGCCCGTCCCCGATGGGAAGTGGCCAGGTGCAATGCACCGAGCCCTCCATCTCTTTTGCCTCTCTCCGTTTCGCACTCGCAACCGGCCACTCACTCACTCTCTCACTCGCGCGCTCGTCTCCTCCATCCACTCCTTCTTCCCCAGTTCACAGCGTCGCCGCCGCCCGCCGAACTCCGGCGAGCGATTGCTTGCTCCACAACGCACCCCGTTCGATTCCTTCCGCCAACACCTCCGCCCTAACCTCCTCTTTCACCAGCACGGGTTGGTTTCCCCTCTCCTCCTCTCTAGCCGGTGGAACGCCGAGCGCCATCCTCGGGTTCTTGCCATGGCCGCCGCCATGACCATCACGTGGTCCGGCTATCTCCGGCCAAACCATCCCCAACCAAGCCTCATTCTCACATCCTCTACCACCGTAGTTGCTTAGGGTTAGTTGGAGACTCTTCTCTTGCCATGTTTCACCGGAACACGGCCATGCCATGGCCAAGTCCGCCGCGGGCCGCCGCCGTGAGTGGTGCCGAGCAATGCCGAGGTCGGCAGGGCTCGATAGTCGCTCGGGTAGGTAGCTTAGGGTTTGCTTCAGCTAATGCTCGTGTCACCGAGCCTCGGAATAGCCAGGCGAGGCCTCGACGTTGAGTTGCCGTGCCGCCGCTCCGCCATTGTCGCCGTCGAGCTCGCTCCGGTCAGCCTCTGGCGTGAAGACCTAGCCGACCGTGTTCGTCTCACGAAGACGAGTCTAGTGGTAGATTTGGTGTCGCCAAAAACCTCGCCGCCGGCGAGCTAACGCCGGTCAGCGCCGGCGGAGCACAGTGCCACTGACGCATGGGTCCGTTGACCACTAACGCGTGGGGTCGTCTGACTAGCTGGGCCCGCTGGCAGTGAGAGGGAAAGAGAAGGAGAGAAGTCTGGGTACGCAAGCGCTCGGGTTAGCCGAGTGCACCTAGCGTTTTGCCCTGTGTCCGCTAGTGTTTGAAGTGGGGTACCCGTAGCAGTTTAGGTTGGGTTTTCTTTTATTCAGTTTTGCAGAATTTGTGTAAAGGCTTCAAAAATTCATGCAAGGCTCATTTTAAGTCCAAATGCTGTGAAACAAATTTTGGTGTGTTAAGAATGAGTAGGGCTACCTGTGAAAAATGTAAAATGCATTTTTGGTGATACTTTTATTTGTAGTTTAAATTAATTTAAGATTCTGCTGTTAACTTAGAAAATGCATAACTAATTCTGTGTAGCTCGGAAAAATATGATTCCAAATTTGTTAAGTCTGTGTAAATGATTAGTTTTCGGGAAAAATATAATATGGAGATGCTCTGTGAAATATTTTGGCAGTAGCATTTAAAATGGTTAAATATTATTTTCTTGTATAATTTGTAGTAATTAAAATATGATGAATATGAACTTGATAATTTTTGTAGACTGCTCTTGTGCTAAAAAGTTCAGAAGAAAAATATGAAATCTGTTGTTTGACATTTTCTCTTATGATGAGTAGTTCAAAGCACCTTTTCATCATGTTATTTGTCTTTTTTATAGAGGACAGTGCTTAGATCCAAATGACTTGAAAATTTAACAGTGAGTTGTTTTGCATGTTGTCAACCCTAAGTAATTTTTGTAGATTTTTCTAAAACTGTTTAGGATAGGTTGTTGTTATAAGCATGTTTAAATAGGATTATTAAAGTAAGAAAGTAGATGAAAATAATTTAATTAAGTAGGTAATGTTGTGATAATTATGTGTCTTAATTGGTTAATTAGGAAAGTTAAATGGTTGTTAGATGCTAGGGTCTTTTATAATCCCTAAGATGATGTTAACTACCTTGTTAAAGATAAAGAAATAGATGACATGTGCTTATCTCCCGAAGTGTTATTAGCTCTGTTGCATCCCATATGCATTCTTTATGCATTCATCCTTTTCATACATATTATGCATCATACAGGATCGACAGAGGAGAACCAGAACCCACCGCAGCCGGAAGAGCCGAGTCAGGAGGAGAGTCAGCCCGAGGAGACCGAAGGCATCGACGCCGAGGAACTGCCCGAGTGTCGCGATCACCGTCCGTCGGACTTCGAGAAAGACAAGCCCCAGAGCATTTTTACTCCTACGGTTTGCAAATGGTTTACGATTAACCTGATAATGACTGTTGCATTAGGTTATAGGAATTGATTGCTACCGTTGATGCATTATTACTATATCCTTGTCCACCAGCAATTATTATCTTGATATCCCTGTTAGGTCTAGGCTCGATTATATGCTTAGCCCTGCTTAGATCGGTAAAAGTCGGGTGATTTCCTATCTCCCGCATATAGGTGGATACTGATCATGACTAGCCTGGTGCTACCATGGAGATAACCATGTGATAATTAATCTAAGACCGGGCGGGATGTAAGAGCAGCAGGACATGGGTTCTGTGTGCTAGTAGTCTCCTGTCTGTGTCGCATAGGACCCGTTCGGGAATGTCCCTTCAGTCAAATTGAACGCGTCAATCACTTAACGAAGTAGGTCGGAGTACCTCCAGTGAAGCCTGAAGGATGAAAGTGCAACCAAAAAGCGACCAGAGGGGGGGAGGGGTGAATGGGAGCTTCAAATTTCTTTTCAGAAACTTGTCACTACTGTTCTGAGAATCAACACCAAAGAGCAAACCTTAGAGCTTGCAAGTGTCCACGACCCTTAAGATAGGGTGGATGCTTCCAAGAAGCACAGCGAGACACTATACAACGCTAGAAACCCAACGCAAAAGATGGAAACCAAAACCGTCAACGGACGAACGAACCGCGGATGAAACAACACAAAATAGTACTAACCGGACTCTGCCTGCGTCCGGTCAAGGTCCACCGGACGTGTCCGGTCGTACGAAAAACGATTTTGGACCTTACTGTTTCTGACCGGGCTCTTGATGGAGGTGCGTCCGGTCAGGTGTTCAGCGTCCGGTCAGAGAGAGACAAGGCAATGAACAGTACTAGCGTTGAGTCCGGTCACAGCTTAACAGAGCGTCCGGTTAGTGAAACGCAGACAGGCCTAGATCGGCTTTCAATGACCGGACTCACAGGGAGCGTCCGGTCAATGAATAGTGTGCGTCCGGTCACCCCGAAACTGTGCAGTTCGTGCACCGATTTGACTCTATCTCTCCCGAAACGAGACCTCTAGGGCTCCAACTTGGAGAGAGGAGTCACAAGGAGGATAGTGAGCTATCTCTAAGAGATCATGGCTCGAACCTATCTCCAAATCAATGAATCAAAGAAATTCGGGGGAAAGGAGAAAAACTTGACCCGAAACGAAAATCAACCGATCTAATAGCTCGTGAGGTTAGAGGTGAATTCCTTCGGTAGAAAGAAGTGCCTCATGATCTAATACAACTCAGTTCAAACAGAATCGCGAAAGACTCAACGTAGAGGAAGAACGAGTGACAAGAAAATCGTGGAGAAAAACAAAGAACGCGAAGAACAAGTTCAAAACACGAATCAAACCACGAATTGCCAGCCGAAATTCGTCCCCACGAGGAGACAACGAGATTATGGTCTCGTTTCCTCAAAAAGCAAATACATAGAGGTATTGTTCACCATCTCTGCGGATCTCAGTAGCTACAGCAGGGATGTGGGAGGGCAGGAAAACCTAGAAGGCAAAATAGCAATGGCTGAGATAGATGGGGAGGTGGGTGTCTCCCCCTACTTATCCTAATTCTAATTCCCACTCTACCCCTAACTAATTACAGAGCGAACCAGCTAAACCCTAGGGTTATTCTAGACCAACTCATGGTAGGTGGTGATCCGACGGCCACGCCCGCACAACTGGTAGCGTTGCCTCGACGCAACCTCACCGATCGCCGCCACAGCTCTGCTTGTCCTTTTCCAGGACGTCACCCCCTGTTTTGTGGCCCAAACTGGAAAACCAGCCTTCACAGCCAACCCCCGGTTTTGAGGCCCAAACCGGGAAACCAGCCGACCATCGCCTGAGTTTTGTGGCCCAAACTCAGCAAACCCGCAGCACCCAGATTTTGAGGCCCAAACCTGGAAACCGTCCTCAGCCTGAGTTTTGTGGCCCAAACTCGGAAACCATTAGCGCCCAGGTTTTGAGGCCCAAACCTGGAAACTGTCCACTCGGTGGTTTTTCTGTGGCTCAACAACCAAACCGATCCGTAGAGGGGATGCACCGCCCGTGCACCCCGTCCACCCGCAAGTCTTCGCTCGTCGCTGTCCCAGGCTGTCAGCCACCACAGCTGATCCTCCGGCCACCGGTCCCTCAGTCCAAGCCTCACGTCCGCCCTTCGCCACTCTCGGTCCATCGGCACGACACGTCTCTACTTGACCTTCACCTTGCTTTTGATCACCGTATCCGTGCTCGACACCTGCACAACACAAGCCAAAGAACATGCGCATTATCCCAGTTGACAATCACTCATCACTCAGAGACTCGGCATACACCCATGTATCCGCAAAGCCGAGTAAGGTTATTCGAGCCGGTGATGGAGATGTTGACGCCTAACACCTGGGGCCTCAGCTATACCGTGGGCAACTATTCTAAGCAACCTGGCATGGTCCGAGGGCAGGCAGGGCCTGATCGACTTGGCATGACCGTGGGCAGCTATAGCTTGAGCGACCTGGCCCTGAGATAACCCCCGGTGTAGAAGGGCCCATGGCCGTCCCGCGCGTTGTGTTCTCGAATCTCCTGAGTGGCAGCCGACGGCTACCGAGTGCAGGTGTGATCGGGCGAGTGTGCGACATTTTATCCCTAGCTGGGTAGTAATCGATTATAATCGCCATCGGTCCTGGACATTGAGTAATTGACTGTAGATCATCACCCGTAGAACTTATGGAACTAAATATGGTTATGGTATGGAATCTGAAAGGCTATTGATGAAATAGTCACTCTTGTTTGAATAATTAGTCAAGTGCTTGTTTTAGATCAGGAGCAGACATAGTAAGGTAGAATTAATTACTAAAAATGACTGCCATCACCCTAAGTTGAATTTTACTTACAAAGAGCTTTCATGCAAAAAGGGTATGTACAACCATCCCCACATATAGCCTACATGATCCTTGGTGTCTCATTATTTCTGGTTTATGACGGGTAAGTCTAGCTGAGTACCTTCTCGTACTCAGGGTTTTATCCCCTTGTTGTTGCAGATGGCCAGTGCTTCTTTGGCTACTGTGAGAACTGCCTGTACCCGGTTACGGGAGATGACTAGACCAAGGGCATGGTCGCTACCTATCTTATCTGATGCTTTTGTGGACCTGATCAGACTGTTGGCAGTGTATTAAGAATCTTCTAAACTTATGTTTAAAACTATGTTGCTTCCGCTACTGTTCAAACTATGGTTTGTAATATTATTTCGTACTCCGGTGTATTCGAACTATGTGCAACTGTGATGTAACTTGTGGGCGTGTCGCTGAACTAGTACAATCTTGGCTGAATGTTGAAATGATCTGAAATCCTTCGAGATTTCCGGACTACCGGGTTTGTACGAGCTTAAGTACTTGATGATTTCTGCAATAAGCGGAGGTCTCAGTACAAGATCTGGTGCAAATTGGTTGGTTCTGTTACAGCTGGCATTGGAGCATAGTTCAGTGTACTGTTCATAAGTTTATTTGAAAAACAGTATTTTCTGGCTTCAGGTTCTAACAGATATTTTTAGATTTGAAAATTATTGGGTTTCTCATAGCACCTTTCAGGACACTGTGAGAGAGTCATGGGAGAAGCCTGTTAGAAATGCGAGTAACATTATTTCAGTTATCTCGTCTAAATTCAAAAGACTGAGACATGATCTTAAGCAGTGGAGTAAGAATCTTTCAAGTCTGAAAGTCCAAATTGATAATTGCAACAAGGTCATCTCATTTCTCGATGTGTTGGAGGAGTTTAGGGCTCTCTTTAACCCTGAGTGGAACTTGAGATCTATTGTTAAGAAACATCTAAGTGGACTCCTTGTTCAGCAGATGCAATACTGGAAGCAAAGAAACACAGTAAACAGCGTTAAGTATGCAGACCAGTGCACCAAGTTTTTCCATTCTATGGCCACTGTCTCATACAGAAGAAACTTGATTGCTCAAATTCAGGATGACTATGGAGTCTTCCTAATCAACCATGAAGAGAAGGCCAGCCACCTTTGGTGGTCTTACAAGGAAAAAATGGGCACTAGTGAACCAACTGAGTGGCTATTTGATGTGTCCCCTTGGATCCAGCCCATCTCTGAGGACAATGCTAACAGTCTGATTCAACCTTTCCTGCAATCGGAAATTGACAATATGGTTAGACTAATGTCTGCTGACAAGGCTCCTGGTCCTAATGGATTTAATGGAGTATTCATCAAAAAATGATGGCCCATCATCAAGGGGGATATTTGTAGGATGATCACTGAGTTTCAAGTTGGGAATCTAAACTTATCCCCTATCAACAATTCCTATATTGTTCTTGTGCCTAAAGTAAACAGTCCAGTCTCTTCCTCTGATTATAGACCCATTTCCCTTCTGAATTGCTGTATCAAGATGTTAACAAAACTGATGGCTGACAGGCTTCAGCAGATTGTGCTTTCCTTTATTCATAAAAATCAATACGGGTTCATTAGACAAAGGTCAATCCAGGATTGTATTGCTTGGAGTTTTGAATACATACATCAATGTCAGCAGTCTAAGCAAGAGATAGTCATTGTTAAACTTGATTTTGCCAAAGCTTTTGACACTATTGAGCACTCAGCCATCTTGAGAATGTTGTCTGAATTGGGCTTTCCTGGAAAATGGATTCAGTGGGTTAACTTAGTCCTTTCATCTGGATCTACTTCTATTCTTCTTAATGGGGTGCCTGGCAAGAACTTCATGTGCAAGAGAGGGGTTAGGCAGGGGATCCTCTGTCCCCATTGTTGTTTGTGTTGGCTGCTGAAATCCTTCAATATGTTGTTAATGGCCTCAAGGATAAAGGAGTTTTCAAGCTTCCCATTCCCCAACCTAATGCTTACTTCCCAATTGTGCAGTACGCTGATGACACCTTGCTGATCATGCAGGCTGATGCCAGACAACTTTTTTGCCTCAAAGCAATTCTCAACACTTTTGCTTCTGTGTCTGGCCTCAGAGTCAACTTCAGTAAGTCTTGCATCATGCCTATAAATGTTTCAGCCCAAAAAATGTAAGTGTTAGCAGGAACTCTGGGTTGTCAAGTTGGATCCTTACCTTTCACCTATCTTGGTCTCCCTCTTGGTACCACCAAGCCAAGAATTGATGACTTTGTTGGATAGAGTGGAGAGGAAACTTACTGCCTGTTCAGCCTTTCCTTCTTATTCAGGAAGAGTCGAATACATCAACACAGTTATAACCCCTATGGTTACCTATGCTATGTGCACCTTTAAGGTTCACAAAGGGGTATTGCATGACATTGATAGGATCAGGAAGCAATGTCTTTGGAGGGGAAACTCTGAGAGGAAGAGAGGTGGCAATTTGGTTGCTTGGGAGCTAGTCCAGAGGCCAAAGAAAAATGGAGGACATGGGATTAAAAACCTATCTCTGCAAAATGATGTCCTTCTTTTGAAACAGCTTCATAAGTTCTATTCCAAAATGGACATCCCCTGGGTCCAGCTGCTTTGGTTCAAGTATTATGATGGAAGTGTCCCTCATATTCAAAGAGAGTGTGGCTCCTTTTGGTGGAAGGACGTGTTCAGGCTCAAATTCCTCTATGGCCATATCACCTCTTGCATTTTAGGAGAGGGCTCATACATCCCTTTCTGGAAGGATAATTGGACGGGGGACTGTCTTGAACACCTCTTCCCTAACATTGCCCATTATGCCAGATTCCCTGATATTTCTGTCAAAGAAGCTTGTGATGCCACATGTATTGAAGATCTTTTTATTACTCCCATCTCCTAGGTGGCTGCTTTAGAGCTCGATGAGCTTAGAGAACTAGTCAGTAATTTCTCTGTGTCTGATAATGATGACCAAAGGACTTTCTGTTGGGGAAATAACAAATACGCTGCTTCAAAAGTTTATAAGCTTGCATTCTCCTCTCTGCATGTCCCTGCTATTTTTCCCATGATATGGAAGTCCAAAGTAACTCCAAGGGTTAAGTTCTTTGCATGGTTAATCTTCCTTGACAGGTTGAACACTAAAAGTATGTTGGTCAGAAGAAATTTTATTGTGCAGCCTGACAGCTTATGTGTTATGTGTGACAATCGACCTGATGAAACGATCGACCATTTGTTCTTTGACTGCACCTTTGCTAAAGCTTGCTGGGATATGATTGGGATCAATTGGGCCAATGAAACAGACCTTCACAGAAGAATCATCAGGACTAAGCAGCAGTCTCACCTTCCTCTTTTCATGGAAATCTTTCTCATTGCAGCATGGGAAATCTGGAAAATCAGGAACAGGTGGATCTTTGATGGCATTCAACCCACTCCTAACAGATGGCTTCATAACTTCAGGAATGAAGCCCTCCTTCAAGCCCACAGACTTAGAGATGAAATCAAGGTCGAAGTCGATGCTTGACTATCTACCCTGTAAAGTCTCTTATTTGCTTTCTGTGGTTATCTTGATGTACCTGTTTTGTTTAGATTTTCCTCCTTGATACTCATTGCTTTGAGCGTCAGTAGGTTAGCTTGCTCTCCTTCCCTGCTTCCTTCCACTTCCTTTGTAAGTATTTCCTCTGTACTCCGGTTTGTTTTAATATAAGTTTTTTAACACCGTGGGGAACTCCCCCACGGTTTTTTGCGTTAAAAAAACAGTATTTTCACAAGAATAAAGTCGTATTTGCCGACCTATAGTTATAGTAGGATTTGGAAACCTTATGAATAAAAACTAAGGTGTGCCAATGATCAACTCCTTATGCCCAATAGGATCTTAGGTGGCTATTTAAGTACTAACTTGGGGGTCGTGCATCATATTTAAATTCTGTTGATTTATGTCGTCTATACGGCAAGGGTGAAATTATATGGGTGCTATTCTTCGGGATAGTAATGTATGGATCAATTTGCCTGTACGCCAAGGTAATGAGGGAGTTGTGAGAGCATGATTGGGCAACCGCTAATCTAGGGGAGTGTTAGACCGGTACCGGAATGTATACCTGTTGCACACGGGTATATATGAAAGTATTTAATTGTGGGAGTATCCTATTCGATGGGTGCATATACTACTTATGTGTATACTGGGTGTGCGCCTAAGTTAGTATTAGATTAATTTCAGCAATGCATAATATTCATACTGTGGGCAGGGCTGAAATGATTTTCTGCAGGTACGCTAACTTGTGAACATTTAGTACGTTAGTTAACGCTATGAGAGAACGTTGTATGCCACCGTCTAGCCGTTAGAATGTTAGACACTGAGGACGTATGTTACGCACATGCATCATGATCATACAATCTTGCATTAATCTTACTTCCTTCCTTATGATATCCGTCCCGTTTTCTAATAAAAGTTATTCTCAACTAATTAAAACTATGTGGCTAAACTTCTTTCAGATGGCCCGTACCAAGCGCACTGCCCGTAAGTCGACCGGAGGCAAGAGGCCTAACTATATGCTGGGACCCTGGACTGCTGAGGGATCGGAGGACTTTCTGGATGAATTCGGCATGCCTACCATTCTATGGAGAGTGTTGCACTTAGTGGGATACCAGGAGGGCCAGGACCCGCAGTACGACTGGCATCGAGTGCAGTTTTCAGAGGACCGCTACATGTACACGGTTGAGGTGGATGTGCCCAGCCGCGATGCTCAGGATCCTGTATGGTGCCGCCAGGTATTCGCACTGCAGGGTAGGACCCCGTGGGATGGAGCTAACAGGGTTGCCTATACTGTTCTTCGGGACATTATGGATGACCACCCGGAGGTGGTTGCGCAGGCCACTGCTAGCATCTTCCCTACGACAGACCCTAACCAGTCAGTGTAACGTCAGCCATGTGCCACTACACTTGAGGCCAGTTCCTTGGAGCGAGAGCATTGTGCGGGACCAGCTAGGAGTGCTATGGCTGCACTCATGGCTACCTATGGGTGTTTGTCGTGCAGCTACAATCACCTGGACCATATTCTCAGTGAGGAGATAGCCGCACACCACCAGAGTCGAGAGGAGCATACTGCAGAGATGGACCGTCTCACCACAGAGCTAGCTCACATGACTGTCAAGAGGGATCAGGCTCGTCAGAGGGAGCAGGATACGACACAACAGCTTGCTGATTAGCAGGGGATGACGACTTTCCTATCCACGATCATGGCCGAGACTGAGGAGTCACTTCGAGGTGTGTGTCTTGAGGGCATACGTGTGACTGAGCAGAATGGGCTTCTCAGGCTTCAGGTGGGAGACTTGGAGCTACAGCTTCATCATCTCCAGGACTACAATGATCGCCTGCATGAGGAGATCCATCGCCGAGAGAACGAGAGGAACCTCATCTTTCCTCAGGAGGACCCGGATCCTCGTGCTTCTTCTAGTGGTTCTTCAGATATCTCGAGCGACGATGATGATGATGATGGTGTCGATAGAGAGTAGGCTAGCTGTTGTTTAGAGCTTGGTGATCTTTTGTCACACGTCCTTCGCGCTTAGTCTTTTGCGGTTATCATGAGATGTTGTACGGTGGTGTTGTGAACTTCTGTGCGCGTGGCGCAAGACCTTTAAAAGTCCCATATGTATGGGCACCCATGGATGATATGTTGGCTTTTGCATGATATGTGATGAGCACTCTTATTATGTGATGCTGCAATGTGGATTGGAATTTATTATGCCTCTGTAATTGTTTGGTGTTGACGGTGCTTAACGCATCATTTCACCATCAACATTTCACCCAAAACCAAGGTAAAACAACATAAAAAGTAGAAGATTTGGTTTATAACTAACCTATTTCCACATGTGCATAGTTTCTTATCTTAATGCAGGAAATAATGGAATTTGGGCCAAACAAGAGCACCAGAAGCAAGGCCAAGCCACTCTGGCCCATTTGAGCCTGAGCAAGGTGGCGGCCGCCACCTATTACTGGCGGCCGCCAGGTCATTCATGCCAAAAGTGGCCCAAGCCACGTCATCGATCCGTGGGAGTCACCTCAAGCTCAAATTCTGGCCATTGCACACTAAGACGGTTTGATCCAAGGGCTAAGAAGAGTATCACCTGGATAGTGGGCTTTGGACACATGTCTAAACCCTAACCGGCCCTCAAACCGACTTGGGAGAGCAAATGAAGACCGTTGGATGAATGGCGGTTGCAACGGACGATAGAGAGGTGGCGAGCGCCAGGGTTTGGTGGCGGGCGCCACCCCCTAAACCCTAACCGACCTCCCCCTCACTCTATAAGTACCCCCTAGCTTCCTAGCACTATAAATAGGCCCCTTGAGCTCTCATTCTAAGAGCCTCACACCATTCCTCACCAGTTGGTTAGAGTAGCACACTTGCTATGATAGAGAGATTAGAGAGAGTGTGAGTGCCTCACTAGAAGAGGAGTTGGAAAGGAGAAGAGTAGAAGTCTGGAGAGTTCCGGAGTTGTCGGAGACCTCTGCTTCGCTCTGCTCTGCGCTTCAACTTTGGTAACTTAGTATCTATTTTATCTTCAAGTATTTACTTTTCGGTACTTGTGTGCTTGTTTCATTGCTTGATATTAGTTTCAAGTGCTCTAGTTCTAGTACAGGGCTAGTAGTAGTAGTATATAGATTAAGTGTGGTACTTAGGCTATATATTGCCAGTGAATACGGCTAGGCCCCCGGATAGCTGTGGTAGCAAGCAGGTGGTGATAGCCCTGTGCGCCTTGAATTCCACCACGTAGTTGGTCTAGTTTAATAGTAGGGCTCGTTGTGCTAGCGTTCAACCTAAGTCAGTGGTAAAGGCTAGTACGGCCACAGTACACTAGTAAAGAACTTAAATCACTAGAAGTCTAATAGAACTAAGATCTACCCTAGTAGATAGTGCATGTTCCCTTCATCTATCCTAGATATCCTTACCCCCCTAGTTTTCTCAAAATCACTTGGCGTTTCTCGTGGATTCGATACCCCGGAATACTCTGAGGTGAAAAGCTACAACTGACAGCCGTGCGCTTGCGGTTTCTTCTGCGTGCCACCCCAGGTGTCAACAAGCTTTTCTGGCGCCGTTGCCGGGGAACGGTAGCTGATTTTTGAGACTAGAGTTAGGATCATCTTTACCCTCTCCGCATGGAGAATCAATCTATCTTACAATTCGCAGCTCCTAAGAGTTTGCGATTAGAGCCACATTTATCATCACAACCTATATATGCCGATAGTTACGAATTGCGCCCTGACTTTATTAACAAAGTTCAGGAGAGCATGTTTATGGGATCAGAAAATCCCTACATACATCTACGTGAGTTTGAGCAAGTCTGTGCATGCTTGAACATTTTGGGCATTTCACCTAACACTGTCAAGTGGAAGCTGTTTCCGTTTACTTTGACGGGAGCAGCTAAAACATGGCATGCTCGAACCCTGGGAAGTGCCGGAAGAGACTGGGGAACTTTACGAACCAAGTTTATCTTGACGTATTTCCCTGTCCACCGAGTGGTATGACTACGAGTAGAAGTATTGACCTTTAGACAAAATGATAAGGAGACCTTAGGGGAGGCTTGGGACCGTTTTATTGGTTTAATCAATTCAGGACCTGATTTATCCATACCCGATCCAGTGCTCCTTCAGCATTTTTATGTCGGTCTAGAGAAAGAGAGCGCTCTTTGTTGACAGTGCTTAAAGCATCATTTCACCATCAACATTTCACCCAAAACCAAGGTAAAACAACATAAAAAGTAGAAGATTTGGTTTATAACTAACCTATTTCCACATGTGCATAGTTTCTTATCTTAATGCAGGAAATAATGGAATTTGGGCCAAACAAGAGCACCAGGAGCAAGGCCAAGCCACTCTGGCCCATTTGGGCCTGAGTAGGGTGGCGGCCGCCACCTATTACTGGCGGCCGCCAGGTCACTCGTGTCAAAAGTGGGCCAAGCCACGTCATCGATCCGTGGGAGTCACCTCAAGCTCAAATCCTGGCCATTGCACATTAAGGCGGTTTGATCCAAGGGCTAAGAAGAGTGTCACCTGGATAGTGGGATTTGGACACGTGTCTAAACCCTAACCGGCCCTCAAACCGACTTGGGAGAGCAAATGAAAATCGTTGGATGAATGGCGGTTGCAACGGACGGCTGAGAGGAGGCGGGCGCCAGGGTTTGGTGGTGGGCGCCACCCCCCTAAACCCTAACCGACCTCCCCTCACTCTATAAGTACCCCCTAGCTTCCTAGCACTATAAATAGGCCCTTTGAGCTCTCATTCGGGGGTCACATCATTCCTCACCATTTGGTTAGGTTAGCACACTTGCTATGTTAGAGAGATTAGAGAGAGTGTGAGTGCCTCACTAGAAGAGGAGCTGGAGAGGAGAAGAGTAGAAGTCTGGAGAGCTCCGTAGTTGTCGGAGACCCCTGCTTCTCTCTGCCCTGCGCTTCATCTTTGGTAACTTAGTATCTTATTCCATCTTCCAGTATTTACTTTCAGTACTTGTGTGTTTGTTTCATTGCTTGATATTACTTTCAAGTGCTCTAGTTCTAGTACAGGGCTAGTAGTAGTAGTATATAGATTAAGTGTGGTACTTAGGCTATATATTGCCAGTGAATACGGCTAGGCCCCCAGATAGCTGTGGTAGCAAGCAGGTGGTGACAGCCCTGTGCGCCTTGAATTCCACCACGTAGTTGGTCTAGTTTAACAGTAGGGCTCATTGTGCTAGCGTTCAACCTAAGCCAGTGGTAAAGGCTAGTACGCCCACAGTACACTAGTAAAGAACTTAAATCACTAGAAGTCTAATAGAACTAGATCTACCCCAGTAGATAGTGCCCATTCCCTTCATCTATCCTAGATATCCTTATCCCCTAGTTTTCTCGAAATCACTTCGCGTTCCTCGTGGATTCGATACCCCGGAATACTCTAAGGTGAAAAGCTACAACTGACAGCCGTGCGCTTGCAGTTTCTTCTGCGTGCCACCCGAGGTGTCAACACTCTTCACCTTGATCATTCGTCAGGTGGAGCATTTCTTCATCTTTCTCCATGAGGTGGAAAGGAGGTTCTTGATTGAATTCTCGAGAATACTCCTTATACTGGAGTTTCCGATGAAATCCCTGAGGAAGAAGTCGTAGAAACCCAAGTTTTGACTGTAGAACAACAAGAAGAGCCCAAGTCTAGCTCGTTGGACTTAGCGGAGCCTATTCCGTCCACATCTGGAAGAGAAATTCTTCCGGAATTTTTGGGCGAGGTAGAGGATGATGTGTTTGAGGATTACGGAAATGCTATGAACTACTCCGTTCAAGCTCTCCCATCCGACAAACCACTTCCTGAGTCTTCTGATGGAATCTACAGCCGAGAGCGTCTTTTGGAACTTTCAGCTGTCATGAGTCATGAATGGACAATGGAAGCCGAAGTATCAGAAAACATCCCTCGCATAGATAAAGTACCTAGCGTAATAGATTGTCGAATTAGGGGAGAATGGGCCTTTGCCTTTTACAACCCTGTCGTGGGAATTAATGTTCTTGCTAGTAATTACGTATCCAGAACATTCCCCGACCTTCAACGACATCCAACTAAACGGTGTTTAAGAGACCCAAATGGTGACATCTTGGAAAGTGAAGGAATCCTAAAGATGGTCCCCATCCAAGTAGATGGAGCGGACATGGTCTTAGAATTCTACATTTTTGATGTAGTCCTTTTTGACGTCTTCTTAGGACAACCTTGGTCCATACTTGCCTTGCAAGGACCATGTCAAGAGCACTTTAATGCTCAAATCGGTGGAAAAGAGTACTTAGTACCTTTCGTTCGTGCATTGAATTCTATTGCCGAACAACCACCAGAACCAGATCTTCTCGATCAAGCTAGAACCTCTACCCTTTATGAGTTGGCTCAGCCTGATTTTGAAGAAGATTCTGAGTTCTTTGTCGAAGAAGAAGCCGAGACAGATGAACCATTTCGCTTAGACAAATCGGAAAAGCCATCTCGACCTTCCACAAAGCTAAAACCTCTGCCTGAAGGCCTGGGATACATTTTTCTAAACATAGACCCCGAGACTCCCGTAATCATTAGCAGTAAGCTATCTGAAGAGGAAGTCCGTAGGTTAACCCTTGTCTTAGAAAAACACCAATCTATCTTTGGCTATTCACTTCAAGATTTGAAGGGAATTAGTCCAAATCTCTGCACCCATCGTATCCCTCTCGATCTTGAGATACCCTCTTCAAGAGAGCCCCAAAGATGACTTAATAACGCTATGCGTGAAGTCGTGAAAAAGGAGGTTCTGAAACTCTTGCACGTGGGAATTATTTATCCAGTCCCTTATAGTGAATGGGTAAGTCCCGTGCAAGTAGTTCCAAAGAAAGGAGGTATGACAGTCGTTAAGAATGAGAGAAATGAGTTAATCCCTCAACGTACTGTCACTGGATGGAGGATGTGTATAGACTATAGGAAGCTGAATAAAGCCACAAAGAAAGATCATTTCCCACTTCCTTTTATAGATGAGATGCTGGAGAGATTGGCAAACCATTCCTTCTTTTGCTTCCTGGATGGATATTCTGGTTATCACCAAATCCCAATCCATCCAGATGACCAAAGTAAGACCACTTTCACATGCCCGTATGGAACTTATGCCTATAGACGCATGTCCTTTAGACTTTGCAATGCGCCGGCATCTTTCCAACGGTGTATGATGTCCATCTTTTCCGACATGATTGAACAAATCATGGAGGTATTCATGGATGACTTTTCGGTCTATGGGAAAACCATTGATGATTGCCTAACCAATTTAGACAAAGTCCTCCAACGCTGTGAAGAGGACCTAGTTCTTAACTGGGAAAAGTGTCACTTCATGGTGCGGGAAGGAATTGTCCTAGGCCATCGAATTTCAGAACGTGGGATAGAAGTGGATAAAGCCAAAATCAATATAATTGAACAATTGCCACCACCCACTAATGTTAGAGAAATCTGAAGCTTCTTAGGCCGTGCCGGCTTTTATAGAAGGTTTATTAAGGATTTCTCACAGGTCGCTAGACCCTTAACGAGCCTGTTAGCAAAAGACGTCCCGTTCAAATTTGACGAGGATTGTCTACAAGCTTTCAATATTTTGAAAAAGGCTCTAACTTCGGCACCAATCATCCAACCCCCAGATTGGAATTTGCCGTTCAAAATCATGTGTGATGCTAGTGATTATGCTGTGGGGGCCGTCCTTGGTCAAACTAAAGATAAAAAGCATTATGCAATTTCTTATGCTAGTAAGACCATGACTGGCCCCCAGCTAAACTATGCAACCACAGAAAAGGAACTTTTGGCCGTAGTCTTTGCCATAGACAAGTTTAGATCTTACTTAGTGGGAGCTAAGGTGATCGTTTATACCGATCACTCTGCTCTGAAATATCTCTTCACTAAGAAAGATGCTAAACCAAGGTTGATCCGCTGGATCCTACTCCTTCAAGAATTGGACCTGGAAATAAGAGACAAGAATGGAGTAGAGAATTCAGTAGCTGATCACTTGTCTAGACTACAAGTCAATAATTCGGACAATCTCCCAATAAATGACTTTCTTCGCGATGATACCCTTTTAAAAGTCACATATACCAACCCTTGGTATGCAAACATCGTGAATTTTATAGTCACCGGCTATGTCCTGCCGGGGGAGAATAAAAAGAAACTGCTATATCAAAGCAGAACACACCTATGGGATGAACCATATCTCTATAAGGTCTGTGCAGATGGACTCTTGAGAAAATGTGTCCCCATAGAAGAAGCAACAAAAATCATAGATAGATGTCACTCCGCCGAATATGGAGGACACTATGGAGCTTTTCGGACACATGCTAAAATTTGGCAAAGTGGTTTTTATTGGCCATCAATGTACGAGGACACAAAGAATTATGTGAGACGTTGTCCTCATTGCCAAAAGCATGGTAACATTAATGCCCGAGATGCTATGTCACTCGTGAACAATCTCCAAGTTGAGTTGTTCGATGTTTGGGGTATAGATTTCATGGGCCCCTTTCCTAAATCCTATGACGCCGAGTACATTCTTGTAGCTATGGATTATATGTCTCGAAATGGGTAGAAGCCATACCCAGTCGAGCGGCAGATGCTAAACATTCGAAGAAAATGTTCAAAGAAAACATCTTTCCTCGTTTTGGAGTTCCTAGACTAGTCATTAGTGACGGAGGCCCTCATTTAATAGATAAGAGCATCCGACATTTCTTAGCTAGTCAAGGAGTCCAACATAATGTAGCCACTGCATACCACCCCCAAACAAGTGGACAGGCCGAAACGTCCAATAAACAAATAAAGAATATCTTGCAAAAGACAGTAGAAGAAATGGGAAAGGGATGGAAACAAAAGTTACCCGAAGCTCTGTGGGCCTATCGGACCGCCTATAAGACCCCGATTGGAATGTCCCCATACCAACTAGTTTATGGGAAAACTTGTCATCTTCCTGTTGAGCTTGAGTTCAAAGCTCATTGGGCCATTAAGAAATGGAACATGGACCTTGACCAAGCTAGCCAAAATAGGAAGATGTAAATTTCTGAACTAGAAGAATGGCGAGAGAAAGCCTATCATAGTGCCAAGCTCTATAAAGAGAAGACTAAGAGATGGCACGATAAACGGATCAAAAAGAAAGAGTTCGAAGTAGGAGATAAAGTTTTACTCTTTAACTCCCGTGTTCGACTTTTTGGACATGGTAAACTTTGAAGCAAATGGGAAGGACCCTTCAAGGTTGTTGCAACCTCTTCCCATGGAGCCGTCACATTAGAAAGTGACGATGGGCAAATCTTCAAAGTCAATGGACAAAGATTTAAAATATTCTATGACTTTGATAAAAATGAGCTGAACGAAATTGATATAATTAACTTTGAAGTAGCTCAAGCCCATGGCAATTAATGGATGGACCCAATTTACCACTTATCCATTTCACACACCTAGTCCATCCAAAACCCCGAGAAAGGCCTCTTTAGGCCCAACCAAGCCATTTCGACCTCGGAACTTTGAAATTTAGGAGGCTTACCTTCTCCCGCTCGATGCCCGGCGAAGGAGGACTGGCAGCCGCCACTCCCAACTGGCGGCCGCCACCAAACCCTGGCGCCCGCCGCTCTAGGTGGTGGTTTAGAAGCCCCTCTCCACGTGGCAGCTAATCCCGAGCTTGGGAGAGTGAAAGAAGGAGGAGATAAGGACGTGTTAGTTCATCTAAGGCTTATCCCTCCACTTCTCCCCCTTCTTAAAAGAAGAACTCTTTCTTCTCCCTCCATCTATCCACGAAGTCCAGCCAAGCCTCCTCCAAAACCATGTCGTCTCCACGGAAATCCGAGTCCTATAACCCTCAAGGATCCATCTCGTCCTCCACCAAAGCCATCATCCGATCTTGCGGATACATGGGAGTATGCCGAGTTCCGAGTGATGAGTGATTGTCAACGGGTTTGATCGCAGGTTCTTTGGCTTGTGTTTGTGCAGGTGTCGAGCACGGAGACAGTGATCGAGGGCAAGGTGAAAGTCAAGAAGAGACGTGCCGTGCCGATGGACCGGGAGCGGTGAAGGGCGGACGTGAGGCTTGGACTGAGGAACCGGTGGCCTGAGGATCAGCTGTGGTGGCTGGCAGCCTGGGACAGCGACGAGCGAAGACTTGTGGGACATAGTGTTGCTCGGGTCGAGGACCTGGGTACACGTGTCGGTGGACGGGGTGCACGGGCGGTGCATCCCCTCTACAGCTTCGGTTTGGTGGTAGAGCCAGAGAAAAACCATCGGGTGGACGGTTTCCAGGTTTGGGCCACAAAACCTGGGCGTGTGGTGGGTTTCCGAGTTTGGGCCACAAAACTCGGGCTGAGGACGGTTTCCAGGTTTGGGCCTCAAAACCTGGGCGCTGGCGGGTTTCTGAGTTTGGGCCATAAAACTCAGGCGATGGGCGGTTGGTTTCCTGGTTTGGGCCTCAAAACTGGGGGTGGACGTGAAGGCCTGGTTTCCTGGTTTCGGCCACAAAACCGGGGGCGGAGTCCGTGAAAAGGACAGGCGGAGCGGTGGCGGCACGTGGCGGCAATCGGTGAGGTTGCGTCGAGGCAACGCTACCAGTTGTGCGGGCGTGGCCGTCGGATTACCAGCATCTTCGAGTTGGTCCAGAACAACCCTAGGGTTTAGCTGGTTCGCTCTGTAATTAGTTAAGGGTAGAGTGAGAATTAGGAATAGTTAGAATTAGGATAAGTAGGGGGAGACACCCACCTCCCCATCTATCTCAGTCATTTGCTCTTTCACTCCTAGGGTTTCCAGCTCTCCCATTCCCTGCTGTAGCAAACTGAGATCCACAGAGAAGAGAACCATACCTCTGTGTTCGTGAGATCTTGAGGAAGTGAGACCGTAATCTCACTATTGTAGCGTGTGGTAGCCACACGGTTGCAAATTCGTGGTTGCGATTCGCGTTTTGTTCGTGTTCTTCGCGGGTTACTTTTCACCACGTTTTTCCTGTTGATCGATCTCTCTACTCAGTGCATCTCTTGAAATTCCGTTTGAATAGAGTTGTTCTAGATAGTGAGGCACTTCTTTTCACCGAAGGAATTTACCTCTAACCTCACGAGCTAGTAGATCGATTGATTTTTGTTTCGGGTCAAGTTTTTCTCCCTTTTCTCGAATTTCTTCGATTCATCGATTTGGAGATAGGTTCGAGCCATGATCTCTTAGAGATAGCTCACTATCTTCCTTGTGACTCATCTCTCCAAGTTTGAACCCTAGAGGTTTCGTTTTGGGAGAGTTTGAATCAAATCGGTGGTCGAACAGAGGGCAGTCGGGGTGACCGGACGCTGGGCATGGGTTGACCGGACGCTGTCCCCGTGCGTCCGGTCGTTGAATGCTCAGCGTGGTGTCTTCGAGACTTGACCGGACGCTCCTGGTGCTCTGTGACCGGACTCGCCCTTGGTACTGTTCACCGTGCTTGTTTTAGACTGACCGAACTCTGAGGTAGTGACCGGACGCTCCAGGACAGTGAGTCCGGTCACAAACAGAGAGCTCCAAAATTTGATTCCGCTTGACCGGACGCGTCTGGTGGTGCATGACCGGACGCAGGCAGAGTCCGGTCAAAGCTGTTTCTGCGCTATTTTGTTCGCAGTTTGCTTGTCCGTTGTCGATTTTGGTTTCCGACTTTTGCGTTTGATTTCTAGAGTCATGAAGTGTCTCGCTGTGCTTCTTGGAAGCATCCACTCTGTCTCTAGGGTCGTGGACACTTACGAGCTCTAGGGTTTGCTCTTGGGGTTGATTCTTGGGACAAGTGGCGACAAGTTTCCGAAAGGAAAATTTGAAGCTCCCATTCACCCCCCTCTGGTCACTTTCTGGTAGCACTCTCGGTCCTACAGATCTTTGATCGACGACGACATGGAGGTACTTGACGTGCCTCCTTTAGCAATGGTGCTGCCTAACGGCACTTATGTCAAGGGGACACCACCGGAGGGTGCAGGGAAGGCACCAGCCACCAGTCCAGTGGCGGGCGCCACCCCTGCTGGGCGGCCGCCAGGGGTGAAACGCCCCCTGGCCTCGTCTCCGCTCCGTCTTCATCCTCCTCCAGTGGCGCCACCCGAGAAGAAATTGAGGACACCCACCAGACGGACCACGGGGAGATCACCCCGAAGAAGTCTCCGGCCGTCAAGGCCAGGGGTGATGAAACGCCCACTCCATCAAGGGCGAAATCTCGGGTCAGCTTTGGCTCGGATAGCCGCACCCGGAGCTACAACCCCAATCCTAAGAGGGCTAAGCTAGAGGTGTACGGCGTGAGAATACCCGATGGGCATTATGAGAAGAGGCTGCGTGAGCATGAGGCGAGCACTCATGACTCCAATGGGTCGCTCTCCGAGCCATCCGTGCGCTGCCGTCTCAACCCATCGCCGGCAGGAGTCCCCGACGAGATGGAGCATAGCGGTGGTGAGGAGGGACTAACCCTCGAAAAACTTGCCACCGAGGTGAAGAAGCTGCGCAAGGAGAAGAGCGCCTTGGAGGATCAAGTCGCAGAGATAGCCCTCTGGCGAATGGACATGGAGGATCGGTTCACCATCCTCCGCAAGGGCTGCACCTCGAAGATCAAGCGTCTCTTCAAAGAGACGGGCTTCGAGGATCTCTACGAGGCTCCTTCACTAGATTAGATTAGATCTAGGGTGTCTAATTAGATTTTTAGTTTGATTTAGTTTAAGTTTAATTTTGCTTGATTTAAAATTTTAGATTGTTTAATTTTCAATTTAGAACTTTTGTTTAGGAAATTTTTATTTAATGAATAAAAAGGCACCCATATTATTTTTTCCCTTCATCAAGTTCGTTCATTTTAAAAATAAAAAGTACCAAAACTTCTAGTGTGGGGGAAATCCCCTCTCTAAACACCTCTGTGAAACGTGACAAAATGTTCAAAGCTGTAACCTGTTTTTAGCAAGGTAGCTGTCACGCTGTTTGCAAGCCGCGTGGGCCAAAGCCCATGGCGGCCGCCACTTATTACTGGCGGCCGCCAGGCCACTCTACACCGAAACACTCCCGGTGAACCCCTAAACCCGTGTTTTAAATTCTGTACAATTTGGATCACTGGATGTCTCGGTTTGAACTAAAAATGCAGCTAGGAAATAAAAATGCTGAAACAATTTCTTTTGAATTGAGTGTTTACACGACATGTTATTCTACCTTTTATTCATGTGTAGTAGCCTACTCATTTTGATAGGGAAGTCAACCTAGGTTGTTGTTTGATAAGATATAGAAGTAGTAATTGAAATTGCATTAGTACTCTGCTACAACCTTGGGAGTTTTTATTTTGAAAATCAAAATTTCCATCGTTCATGATCTTTCTTTCCTATCCACCTACCAAAGCCAAAATATTAGAGTATAGGAGAACAACCCATAAAGCCTTCTAAATCAATCTTTGAGCTTTGTCAAGAATAGTTGATCTAGCTAGAAGAGTTTAGTCATGCTCTAAAAGCCAAGGCAAACCATGCCTTTTTGAGAGAACTCTCACACTGAGAGTATACTCATGTAGTTCTCCTCCAAAATTTTGTTCTAAAAGAATTATATAAATTTTCTCATTCCTTCAAAGGACATGGCTATATAGTATCTAAAAAAAGAGCAAATGCTCTAAAAAAAGACAAGTGTCCAAGTATTCAAAAAAAAAAGAGAGAGACAGAGCAAATGCTCTAAAAAAGGACAAGTGTCCAAGTATTCAAAAAAAAAGACAAAGAGATGCATATAGCCATGATCCTTGGTAAGAGAAGAGTTTCAAAAAGAACAAAGGAGTTGAGTTAGTCCACCTTATACCTTGGCTAGTGCATGACTATACTCTCCCATGATCCTAAACTTGACTTAGCAATAAAAGAGAGATAGAAGTGCCTTACATTCCTTCCTTTCCCTATAAACTTCACATAAACCATAGGATAGACTCTCACATTTCTTTTGCCATAAAGTGAGGATATACACCATGAGTGCCTTGAGATTTAAAGAGAGATTCAATGAACCATGGTTTTCATTTTGAAAATATCCTGAAACCCCAAGGTATGTAATAGAGGAAAGTGTGTTTCTCTTATTTGCAAGCTATTCTATCTCTCAACCGCCATAGGTATGATTTATTAGCCACTTGGAAAGGTTACTAACATGAGTATAGGTAGTTGAACATCTTGTGTGAATGCTTAGTTCAATAAAATTGTTTCATTTCTTAAAGTCCATGCTTGCTCGGGATGAGCAAGAGGTTAGTGTGGGGGAGCTTGTTGACGTTGCTTAACGCATCATTTCACCATCAACATTTCACCCAAAACCAAGGTAAAACAACATAAAAAGTAGAAGATTTAGTTTATAACTAACCTATTTCAACATGTGCATAGTTTCTTATCTGAATGCACGAAATAATGGAATTTGGGCCAAACAAGAGCACCAGGAGCAAGGCCAAGCCACTCTGGCCCATTTGGGCCTGAGCAAGGTGGCGGCCGCCACCTATTACTGGCGGCCGCCAGGTCATTCGTGCCAAAAGTGGCCCAAGCCACATCATCGATCCGTGGGAGTCACCTCAAGCTCAAATCCTGGCCATTGCACACAAAGACGGTTTGATCCAAGGGCTAAGAAGAGTATCACCTGGATAGTGGGCTTTGGACACATGTCTAAACCCTAACCGGCCCTCAAACCGACTTGGGAGAGCAAATGAAGACCGTTGGATGAATGGCGGTTGCAACAGACGACAGAGAGGTGGCGGGCGCCAGGGTTTGGTGGCGGGCGCCACCCCCTAAACCCTAACCGACCTCCCCCTCACTCTATAAGTACCCCCTAGCTTCCTAGCACTATAAATAGGCCCCTTGAGCTCTCATTCTAAGAGCCTCACACCATTCCTCACCAGTTGGTTAGAGTAGCACACTTGCTATGATAGAGAGATTAGAGAGAGTGTGAGTGCTTCACTAGAAGAGGAGCTGGAAAGGAGAAGAGTAGAAGTCTGGAGAGTTCCGGAGTTGTCGGAGACCTCTGCTTCGCTCTGCTCTGCACTTCAACTTTGGTAACTTAGTATCTATTTTATCTTCAAGTATTTACTTTTCGGTACTTGTGTGCTTGTTTCATTGCTTGATATTAGTTTCAAGTGCTCTAGTTCTAGTACAGGGCTAGTAGTAGTAGTATATAGATTAAGTGTGGTACTTAGGCTATATATTGCTAGTGAATACGGCTAGGCCCCCGGATAGCTGTGGTAGCAAGCAGGTGGTGACAGCCCTGTGCGCCTTGAATTCCACCACGTAGTTGGTCTAGTTTAACAGTAGGGCTCGTTGCGCTAGCGTTCAACCTAAGTCAGTGGTAAAGGCTAGTACGACCACAGTACACTAGTAAAGAACTTAAATCACTAGAAGTCTAATAGAACTAGGATCTACCCCAGTAGATAGGGCCCGTTCCCTTCATTTATCCTAGATATCCTTAGCCCCCTAGTTTTCTCAAAATCACTTCGCGTTCCTCGTGGATTCGATACCCCAGAATACTCTGAGGTGAAAAGCTACAACTGACAGCCGTGCGCTTTGCGGTTTCTTCTGCGTGCCACCCCAGGTGTCAACATTTGGTGAATTCATTTTCCGAATAATTTCCGTTGACATGGTTTATTGTTCCCTACACTAATTGCAACGTCGCCTAATGATCATTGCTGTCGATACATGCAGATGACGATGACTCACAGTGGGGCTGGCGGTAGTGGTGGTAACGATGATAACAGAGAGAACCGCAACCCACCTCCTCCTCCACCGGCCACACCCGAGCAACTCTTCGCCCAATTTTTGGGGAGCCAGCGCAATATCGAAGCACTTTTGCGAGAGAATTTGGTGCATGGCAATCATCGCCCGGAGCCAAATCAGTACAGCTCGTTCAAGGATTTTCTGGATACAAAGCCACCAATCTTTAAGGAAGCTACTGAACCTCTGGAAGTAGAAGAATGGCTGCACACTATGGAGCAAAAATTTCGGCTACTCAGGCTCACGGAGGAGCTCAAGGCAGAATACGCTGCACATCAGCTGCAAGAACCGGCCGGAATCTGGTGGGGACATCACCGCACCACTTATCCTGCCCGAACGCCTATCACTTGGGGACTATTTTTGCGAGCTGTTCGGGGGCATTATATTCTGCCGGGCTTAACTCAGATGAAGGTGGCCGAGTTTATGAGCTTGACACAGGGGACCCGATCTGTTATCTAGTATCATCATGTGTTCAATTCTTTGTCCCGGTACGCTCCGGACTTTGTGGACACTGACGCTAAAAAGATAGCTAGTTTCAAGAGAGGGTTGAATACCAAGATGGGAAAATCAGTGGGTACTTCGTCTCGTACCGTCTTCAATGACTTCATCAGTGACTGCTTGATCCAAGAGAATCATAACAACAAGCATGCAGCGGGCAAGGCTCGAAAGAGGACGTTGGAATCTTGACCTTCCCAGCCGAGAGGGTCGCCAGCTCAGCGTTTCCAATATCGACCACCAGCGCCTGGAGCTCATTTCAGGTCGCCTCAGAAGAAAGGTCAGCAACAAGTTCAACGTAGTCAACGGCCATACAAGATAGCAGCAAATCAATCTCGAGGGGGTCAAGGCAGTTCAGCTGGAAGCAAGTCTCTAGTTCATGGGCCATGCTACAATTGCAACCAAGAGGGACATTTTGCGAGATATTGCCTAGACCCCAAGAAGCAGCAGACCAACTACCCCGCACGTCTGCATAACATGACTGCCGAAGAAGCTCGTGCAGGAGAGCCCGTGACTGCCGTTATGTGTCTCGTTAACCATCATCCTGCAGCTGTTTTGTTTGATACTGGATCATCGCATTCTTTCATGAGCAAGACATTTGCACAAAAGCATAACCAAGAAATGTCTGAAATGGATTATGGGTCTCGCGTGAGCTCCATTGGGAGTAGCGTGTTATCTAGACAGATGGTTTGTAATGCGACCATCAAAATTGGAGGGCACAAATTTGGAGCTAATTTAGTGGTTTTGCCTGGACTAAGCATGGATGTAGTCTTGGGAATGAGTTGGATGACCATGTGGAACGCTGTTGACTCTTGCTAACGTCGTCACTAGGAGTAGACTATGAATCTATCCCCGGCAACGGTGCCAGAAAGGTTTGTTGGTACTTCTTTATGTAAGAAGTATAACTAACTATTCGTATGACTATTGGTAGGTTCCGCAAGCGCACAGAATAAGTCTATTGTAGCACTTCACCCGGGAGTAACCGAGTATCGTATTTATTTCCACAGGGAAGCTACTATGGCAGAACTAACACTAGGACCGCTATGAACAACTAGTGATTCTAGCAGGGTTGATCGAAAAGTATGAATGGGGGTTGGTTTCTACTACTACTAAAAAGAAAAGAAAGACTAACTACTACTAAACTAAATCGGCGGGGTCTGGCCGATGAACAGATTAATGTTTTCCTACACACTTACGATCACAACTAACTTAGCAATAAAGAGTTTATCTAGTTCTTCAAACCGTACACACCCTCTGGACTATTTACCTCAGACGTGCACAACGAGGTTTATGATTTAAGAACTAACCCAACTACGTGGTGGAATTCAAGGCTCCCAGGGCTGTCACCACCTGTTTGCTACCACAGCTATCCGGAGGGCTAGCCACAAACTAAGGTATAACTAGTCTAAGCACCGCGCTTACACTAATATATACTACTCTAATCTTGCGTCCAAAACTAGAGCACTGATTACTCAGCGAAGAACCCAAACTAGATACAAACTAAATACTAAGTTATCTATGATTGGAAGCACTCAACAAGAACAATAAGTAAAGAACTTAAAGTAAATGCTGAAGGTAGAAGAACACTAAGATAAATGAAGAAAGACTTGGAATTATACCTGAGACTTGGAAGATCCTCTATTACAACTCCAGCTCTTCTCTTCTACACTCTCGCTCTCACTCTAAGTCTCTCAACTAGAGCGTTCCTTCACCAGAGCTTTGCTTACAAGAGAGTGGGACTAATGAGGTGAGGTTTGAGTACAAATGAGCTCGGGGGGTCCTATTTATAGCCTAAGGGACCTAGGGGGGGTACTTATGGACCTAGGGTTAGGTCAGGGGGGTGAGTGTGGTGGCGGGCGCCAGCTAGGGTGGCGGGCGCCACTCCCCTGGCCATTGGATCCACCGCCTCTTCACCAACGGCATCCAGGAGGTCCTCCAAGTCGGTTTGGGTCGGTTAGGGTTGTCCAATAACCGTCACATGGGCAATTAGGCCATGATCCATGTGACGCTGCTTCTTAGCCCTTGGATGAACCGACTTAGGTGAGCAACGACTGCCAATGAGTGTGGGGTGCTTCCCCTGGATCAGTGATGTGGCAGGGGGGAGTTTGGGCTTCTCCCCCTTGGCGGCCGCCAGTTAGGGGTGGCGGGCGCCACCCCTCCTTGGCCCAAAGTGAGCCCAGGCAAGTGGGCTTGCTTCCTGGTGGGTCCATTTGATCATTTTGCTCCAAAACTCTGCAATTTCCTACATTCAAATAAAACTCAAGGACAAGTGGAAATCTTTAGTTTATGAAAGGTTTTTGGTTGATTTTAGACCCTTGTGTTGTGTTATATGACCTTGTTGATGCTAAGAATATGACACTTAGTGAGCGTCAACAAGCTCCCCAAGCTTACCTCTTGCTCGTCCTCGAGCAAGCATGGACTTGAAATAATCTTGGAACTCATGTGTTTTTGTTGTGTATGCCCATATTATTTTCATCATCATGGAATTGGTAGCCTTCCCTGCACTCAAGATTAGAACAAAAGACCAGGAAGAAAGAAGGTTTGTCTTTCCCTTGCCTATTTTGCTAATCAAGACATGTGGAGTTTTTGCAAGTTTTGTTCAAAAGAAATCATGCTTAGTAACTTCTGTGGCTCACTCAATCACTCATATTTGTATGTGGAAATGGAAGAAATTATCCTCTCACTAAGACTTTATGTGGGGTTTATGGGTAGGATAAAAGTGAGCATGCAATGCTAGCATAATTTTGACAAGTTAGACAAATGGAGCAAAGGAGCAACAAGTCATAGGTTCAGACCAGGAATGTGCAAGTGTGTGGTATTTATTGTGGCTACTACTTTCATGGCACTTCTCCTTTCTATCTCTTTTGTGGGATCATGGCTATGAATGAGAGCATTTGCTCTTTTGGATATTCTCTTCTTTCTAGAGCACTTGATCTTTTGAATTTTCTTTTTAGAGCATTTGCTCTTTTGGATATTCTTTTCTTTCTAGAGCACTTGCTCTTTTTTTAACTACTATAGCCATGTCCCTGAGATTTCATTATGGAGCGTGATATTTTGCCATGAAGTATTCCTAATAATGAATGGAAATAAGGCATGTTGTGTGCGTATTCTCAGTGTAAGAATAGCACTATATAGGTGGGTGCAAGTGAATTCCTTGGTCTAAAGATATGACAAGTTTTCTTACCATGACTATCAACAAAAGTCTAACTAGCTCAACACTAACATGCAGCAAGTGGAAGCTCCTACTCTAAGAGTAAAAATTATTTGGCTTTGGTGGGACTTTCTTTGCCACATAAGTACTTAGAGCAAGTTTTTAAATTTTTTTTTCAAAATAATTACTCCACAAACTTGACTTGCTCAAGTCAAAGTAGAAACTTACTTCCCTTTACCTAGTCTAATGCTCATGTCTCAAGTTTAGTTCTAGCATACGTTCTCCCATGATAACTCTAATGCATGGCATACATTTTATTTATTAGAAAGACTTATGATGAGAGTGTTTCATTTATTGCTATTTATTTATTATTATTATATTTTTAACTACAAATTAACTAAGATAAAACTCAAATTTAAATTACTGAAATAAAAATAAAACTGACAGTAATAAAGACGGTAGTGATACTTACCTCTTTGACGGGGGTCCTCCCCCAAGCTGGCTTTTGGCGTGGTTGAGCTACATCCATCCCTGACGATGGTACATGTCGTCCCAGTTCTGCTGGTTCTGCTGCAGGAGAGAAGAAATATTACCCAGTTCTCCGCCAGTTTCCTGGCGGAATTCCTGGAAATTTTGGTTCAAGTTGTTCAAGTCCTGACGGATTTCAGCAGTATCCATGGTGAGTCCATTCATCTGGTGCTGAAGATATCCCATATCACGCATCCATTCGTCCTGATGAAAGGACGAATGGCGAGCGGCCTGTGGCGAGATTCCCCTATGGAAGAACTCATCACCACGGCCAGTGTACCGAGTGGATTCTCCCAAGGAATGGGATGAACTCCCCAACTGGGATGAGTGAAAGGATGCCTCCTGGCCGTATTCCCACCGCGGATGTTGCGGTTGTTGCCAATTCGATCCTCCTGCTTGGTGCGAGCCAGGGGGTGTCAAATGACCATAGTGTGCTGCTCCTTCGTACTGCCCTGCATGGAAAGGGTCAAACTCCTGTGCCGCTGCTGCGGCTCTTGCAGCCTCTTCTGCTGCACGGGTCTGCGCTCGCGTCCTCCTCCTGGGAACCTGCATTATGATCTCTTAGGCCAACCTGCGGTTTTGCTCTGCCTCGGTTTCCAGGGCCAAAAGTAATGTTGGTGCATTTACCAACCAAAGTGACATGTCAGGAAGAGCGATTTTATTCACATAATCTTGGTAGATCACGTGAATCTCACCGGTCTCCTGGTTCTCACGCAAGATGTGTCCTTGCGAGAAGTGCTCCATGGTTAGAAGGTCTCGGTCACTAGGAATGTAGGAGTATATAGCGGTGTTCAGCAGACCCATGTTAAAGGCCAGTCTAGTTATCCATGATGTCATTTCAATATTTCCAGTGCGTTGATTAAATTTAGACCAGTAGTCTGCCATGGCCTTGGCAGGTGATACTTTTATGTGGTTAACTAAAGCATAAAGCAGCAGCGTTTCAGGCTTTTTAATTGGTCTCAAGTCAGGTCTTGGAAAAAGTGTGATACTGATATACTTGTGAAAGAACCTGAGCATGGGGTTGTGGATATTACTTGTACGGGGCAAGCCTGGATCTTTGTTCCCAGCAATGCTTTTCCAAAAATCATTTCTATTAAAACCCGTACAAGCAGATTCCAGGTTTAGTAAGCATGAATCATCAAAAATTAAATGCTTGCTAAACTGTCCCACGAAAGAGTGTGCTATTCATTAAAAAGCCAGAATGTTATGTGAGTAGCAGACAATTGCATGGTAGCTAGAAATTCCATTGTGAGGGGAAGGATTCCCTCCTCATTAACCATCCACGCATCTTCTCATCCTAGGGTTCGAGAAATATAGAGAAACTCGCTGAACATACTAGTGCGACGTAGCAAGTCATCGTCGATGCGGCGGGTGTGAACGAACTCCCTCTCACTGAGGATGTTCCGGGCCTGCCACTCCCGATCACTCTGTCAGATGATATCATTGACGGAGTTCAGGATGCGGATGGTCGGTCCAGTCTGGTGTGAGAACGGAGAGTTCCAATCTACCGACATTGCGTCGGTGGATGGAGTACCCCACCCGGCGCTCTCCTCATCACTCCCAGCAAAGCGAATGTGGGTGTTTGCTCTCGACGAACTTCCCTCACCCTTACTCTTCTTCTTCTTGCCAGTGAAGAAGTTCTTGAGAGGGCCCATGACTTCCTTGCTAGTGCTCAAGATGGCTGATGTTTTGTGTTTTGAGTGAGTTGTGAGAACTTGCATGGGGTGTGGGTAGTATTTATAGGCTGAGAATGGAAGGGGGAGGCTGTGAGCCTCACCATGCTGGCGGGCGCCACCATAAGTGGTGGGCGCCACCCTACCTTGCCCAAAATTATCTGCAACCGACACATGAGGTTTCCCTGTAATGTCCACTGAAATTCCAAGTGAGGAATAAAGTGGTAGGTTCGGTGCAAAGTGAAAAGAGTGCAACCTCCTAAATGGGGCAAGTGGGCTGAAAATTTCAAAGACCACTTCTTCATCCTGGTCACACTTTATACCAAGGGTGGTGGGAAACTTACTCGGGAGCAGTTTTGTACCGAAATGCGAAATGTGGAATTAGAGGTGGCGGGCGCCAGGAAAAAGTGGCGGGCGCCACCCTCTTGGCTGAAATTTCACTCCAACTCACCCCTCCTTTCACCTAGTACTCTCCTTGTCATTCTCCATCACATGTGCACCAGAATTTTTGGGTGGAGATGTGTTAAAAAGGTGGAGTGAAGAGGGGGAGACATGGGGAGACATGGAAGTGAGTGATTGCATTAAAAAGAGCAAAGCCATGGGTCTCCCTTGGTGTTATTTGGGTCTAGGAGGTAGGTGTAATAGTCTAGAGATTGACTAGTGCTCCCTAATGCAACCTAGGG
This sequence comes from Coix lacryma-jobi var. lacryma-jobi, assembly GCA_009763385.1. Taxonomy (NCBI): domain Eukaryota; kingdom Viridiplantae; phylum Streptophyta; class Magnoliopsida; order Poales; family Poaceae; genus Coix; species Coix lacryma-jobi. The sequence goes on along the minus strand of CM019825.1, from coordinate 83,161,675 downwards.
TGGCGGGCGCCAGCATGGGGTGGCGGGCGCCACCCCTATGTCTGCCCTAAGCCACCTAGGAGCCACCTAATCACCCTACTAAGCATCTATTTGCAGAAAATTAATTTGCTTAAGTACAAACGAAAATTTAAATGGGGGATAAAGACTTACCTTAGCCTAACTTACCTTGGTTAGCCGCTTTGGATTCCCGATTAGTGTCGCCTTCATGGTGGTTGTGGTGGAATGTCGGCACCGACGAACTTTGATGACGGGTGTTTTTCCGGTCGCGGTGTGAACTCGAATTTCTCCTCCTTTCCACTGATGTGGAGCTGAATTTCTCCAGCTCCTACATCAATGGTGGCTTTTGCAGTGCTCAGAAATGGCCGTCCTAAGATCAATGGCGTCCGGTGGTTGGGATTAATATCCAGAACCACGAAATCCATCGGGACAAAGAGATTCCGGATTTTCACCAGAATATTCTCTGCTATTCCCGCGGGATATCAGAGCGATTGATCGGCTAGCTGCAAACACATAGAAGTAGGGGACAAGGTATGATGATTTAATTTATCATATATTACCTTGGGCATGACGTTGACGCTTCCTCCCAGATCACAGAGTGCATGCTCGAAGTGCTGCTCTCCAATTGAACATGCGATCATTGGGTTTCCTGGGTCCTTCTTCTTTTCTGGGAGTTGGTTTAAAATGACTGCACTGCAATCTTCGGTCAATTTAACCACATCCCTAATTGGAATTGGTTTCTTCTTATTGAGCATGTCTCTCAAATATTTTGCATAAGTTGGAACCTGCATAGCATCAATAAATGGCACATGTATATATAATTTTGAATTACCTCGATGAATTTCTTGAATTGGTCGTCTTCCGTCGGATTTCTGTTTCGATCTGGAAAAGGTAATACATGTGTATCATAGAATTCATGAGGAGCAGTTCGTACCTTGGATGAAGGTTCAGCTGGGGTCTCCTCTTCTTCGTCTTCTTCAACATTAACAATATTTTTCTTTGCAGCAGTATTACTACTAGGAACTGAATTAAGATGAGGGGGTCACGAGTGGATTTACCACCTCTCGTGGTTACAGCTTTTACCTCCTCATAGCATTTAATTTGAGATTTAATGTTATCTACTTTTTGCTCTAATCTCTTATTAAAGTTAATTTGTTCCTTAAATGCTTCAGAAAAATCTTTTAGTTTAGCATAAATTCCTTCTAACATTTATCATGTTCAATTAATTTATTATTTATGCTATCATTAATTCTACCTTGATTAGAAACTAATTTTCCAATAGGAGAATTAAATACGGGGGTTTGAGGCATACCTTTATTATTCCATTGTTGGATCATTGGAATTGGAGGTTCTCCGTAGCCACCATTATTAAGAAGGAATTTGGCATCCTCTTTCTTAATTTCTGCTTGACCTTCACTTGACGAAACGGCTTTTTGCTTGGCGTAGTACTCCTTTGCAGCACGATCTCTCTTCTCATTTATTCTTTGCTCTAGCAATTTTACCAAAGTTTGCAGGGTAACAGAATCAGCTTGCTTAATTTCAGATATACCTCTAGCATGTTTTTCTGTCCATCCTTGATTCGCCACCATTGTCTCGATCAGTTTGGTTGCCTTCTCTACAGTGAGAGAGAGAGGTATGCACCTCCGGCGGCAGCATCAATGTGTTGTCGAGATTCTTGCTGGAGTCCATGGTAGAAGCTCTGGATCACGTACCAGTCTTGCATACCGTGGTGAGGACAGTATTCAACATACTCTTGTAGTCTCTCCCAAGCTTCAGTGATTGTTTCTTCGTCTCCCTGTCCAAAGTTGGAAATCTTGCTATAGACAAGAATAGTTTGACTTACCGGGCAGAACTTGTTGAGGAATTGATCCGCGCATCTCACCCACGTCAGCAGGTGTCCAGAGTTGAAGAGGAACCACTGCTTCGCTTTTTCCACTAATGAAAATGGAAAGAGACGAAGTCTGATGGCATCCTACAAAACTCCCTGCATAGAAATTGTACTACATATCTCCAGAAAATTCCGGAGGTGAGCATTGGCATGCTCGGAAGGTTTGCCATTAAATGCAATAGCTTGAGCCATACGTATTAAGTGAGGTTTAAGATCAAAATCTACATTACTAGTAGAATGTAACACTGGAATGTGAGCAAGAGTAGGCATGGAATACTCACAGAGTGTTTTGGTCGACGTCGATGTTGATTGATCATTGGAGCAGCTTGGTTCGTCAGTCACTTTTGACTGGGATTCTTGTCTCGACGAATTCCCCTCACGAAGCTCCAGGTTCTTCCTCGAAGGAGTGAGATTAGCTCTCGCTCTCCTAAGAATGGCCTCAGGATCTTCTTGATAGTCGCTCGGAAGATTAAATCCGGCCATGACTACTTGAACGATCACAAACAACGAACAATATATATACCTGCTAGAACTACGGGTGTTAATTCAATAGAAATCACGAAGAATTAATTCTAGCCAATTGCTTCCCCGGCAACGGCGCCAGAAATGCTTGTTGACTCTTGCTAACATCGTCACTAGGAGTAGACTATGAATCTATCCCCCGGCAATGGCGCCAGAAAGGTTTGTTGGTACTGAAGGACCGAGAATGCACTAGCAAGGCGACCAGAGGGGGGGTGAATGGGAGCTCAAACATTTCTTTCGAAACTTTGGCCGATTGTCCCAAAATCAACACCCGAAAGCTACGATAGAGAACGTGATGCCCACGACCCGTGGAAGAGGGCGGATGATCCCTTGGATCACAGCGAGGCACCACAAAGCGATAGCGAACCAAACGGCAAAAGCACCGGAACAAGTTCGACCCCAAAAACCAAGTCCCGAACGTAGATAGACGGCTACGTTGAGAAATCCCCAAATACCGATGTTAACAAGTAGCAAAGATACCTAGAGAGGTTCCTTGGTCAACTACAAGGTCAAACAAGAAGTCCAGAAAACTAAGCGAACAAGCCGGGAGAGCAAACGCACAAAACCGAAAGCTTCAGGCGATTCCCAGACTGTCCGGACCTGGTGGTTCAATGGCGGACTGTCCGCCGGCAGAAAACGCAAAACAACAGAGTTGCTGCAAACTCCCTGGACAGTCCCGGACTGTCCGCGGTTTACACCGGCGGACTGTCCACCGGTCAACCGAGACCCAAAACGCAGAGACTCGCGGCCACTGCTCTAGCCAAGTCCCCGACGCGCGGACTGTCCGTGCTTAGGGTGGCGGACTGTCCGCCAACACCCAGTGAGGGCGATTTTGGTCGCCCTTCACCAAACTCTTCTCCAAATCGATTCAAACCAAAATCCCACGTTCCCAAACTTGGAGAGGATGATCACAGAGTAGTTAGGATACTATCCCCAAGATATCATCTGCTCAAATTTGCTCAATCACCGGGAAATCAAAAGGGGAGGAGGATGAACCGAAAAGCGCCACGAAAACAAAATCAACCCGATATACTTGTTCGTAAGGAGTTAGATGAATTCCTTCAGTGGAAATGATCTCCTTTCAAAAATGAACAAGATGATTCAAACGGATTTCGCAAAGACGCAGAATGGAGAGAGATCGAGCGACGGGAAAAACGCGGAGAAATGAAGAACGTGAAGAACACGAACCAAAACGTGAATCAACACATCGATCTGCAACCGTGTGGCTACCACACGCTACAATAGTGAGGTTACGGCCTCACTTCCTCAAAGTCTCCAGTACACAGAGGTATGGTTCTCTGCGGATCTCAGCTAGCTACAGCAGGGGATTGGGAGAGTAGGAAACCCTAGAAGCAAAGAGCAAATGACTGAGATAAATGGGGAGGTGGGTGTCTCCCCCTACTTATCCTAATCTAACTATTCCTAATTCCCACTCTACCCCTAACTACATACAGAGCGAACCAGCTAAACCCTAAGGTTATTCTGGACCAACTCGATGGTAGGTGGATCCAACGGCCATGCCCGCACAACTCGTAGCGTTGCCTCGACGCAACCTCCCAATTGCCGCCACATGCCGCCACCGCTCTGCACCCTCGGTTTGTTTTTTGGCCCAAACCGGGAAAGCAGCCTTCACAGCCAACCCCCGGTTTTGAGGCCCAAACCGGGAAACCAGCCCACCAGCATCTGAGTTTGAGGCCCAAACTCAGCAAACCCGCAGCACCCAAGTTTTGAGGCCCAAACCTGGAAACCGTCCACAGCCCGAGTTTTGTGGCCAAACTCGGAAACCATCAGCGCCCAGGTTTTGAGGCCCAAACTTGGAAACCATCCACCCGATGGTTTTTCTCTGGCTCTACCACCAAACCGAAGCTGTAGAGGGGATGCACCGCTCGTGCACCCCGTCCACCGACACATGTCCCCAGGTCCTCGACCCGAGCAAAACCATGTCCCGCAAGTCTTCGCTCGTCGTTGTCCTAGGCTGTCAGCCACCACAGCCGATCCTCGGGCCACCGGTCCCTCAGTCCAAGCCTCACGTCCGCCCTTCGCCACTCTCGGTCCATCGACACGACACGTCTCTACTTGACCTTCACCTTGCCTCTGATCACTGTATCCGTGCTCGACACCTGCACAACACAAGCCAATGAACCTGCGATCAAACCAGTTGACAATCACTCATCACTCAGAGACTCGGCATACACCCATGTATCCGCAATCTCCCCCTTGATGAGTGCATTGTCAACTACCAACACAAATCATAATAGAAATAGAAGGAGGAAGAAGGAGAGAGAGAACTCGACCAAATGACCCAAAAGCATAGCAAAGCCGAAGAAGGTCAAGTGGGAAGAGCGAAACAACTTGGTTCCCAAAGACATGGGCAACGGCTCGACACCGCTAGCCCTCAAGAAGAGGTAGAACAGGCTCAACACCGCTAGCAAATACCAACTTCAAAAATCGAAGCAAAATGCTAGTCCCTCAAGATAGAGGCACAGAGGCTCAACACAACTAGCAAGAGAGCTCGATACCAATGCCTTACGGCCAACACGAAGCAAAAAAAACTCCCCCTCAAAAAGTGCACGCAACCAGGAAAACTCCCCCTTGATTCAACTCGGAAAGCACAAGATTTGAACATTCCCCCTTAGTTGAACTTTGAGGAAGCATATGATTTGCAATTCTCCCCCTTAGTTGAAAATGCACTTATCAAGTAAAAGTTCTCCCCCTCAGAAAATGCACCAAACAAAAGTGCCAACAAGAGAAAAACGCCCCCTTCGAACATGCATATGAGTCAAAATGCAAGTTAGCAGCTTCAGGAATATAGTCAAGACAATGTAAAGATGCTCTGCACAGTATAACTCCAATGACTCAATATCATCCACAAAATGCTAGCGAAGGCTCAGACGGATCACTATATACGAAGTATGAACATGAAAGCACCGTGAGCAGTTTTTAGCCAAAAGATAGTCACCATCAAAATAGCACTACATGTATAGACAGGAATCCAAACAAGTGCTAAGCATATATACTAGGTGAACTACCCCTAGCAAAGTTCAAACATCATGCTATAGAATGAAGCATACACTTGTGATTTTAGTTTTAAATCGGAGTTGCAGCGGTGAAATAACACAAGTTTAAAAGTTTAGCAGATGTTTGCGAGAGGTTGAAAGCTTGTCATTGCCTAACTTTTCAACCGAGCGAAGCCTATGCAAAATGCAATCAGAAGCTTAAAGCATCGGTTTCGGTCATACACTACACGGCTCAAGTTTAACTCAAATGTGCAATGAGAAACAGTCTCGATACCATGATGTGTTGACAAGCAGTCCCATCTCGATCTTTTCATAACACTAAAACTTGGTTCAATTTTATTGACAGGATATGAACAACCAAGCAAGTGAGAGACTCAGAACTAGAGACATAGCAACCTAGCATATATGAAAAGCACGAGTGAACTCAACACATTCTACACATGCTAGTTGCATATCTCAATGGTGAACATTTTCAGTTTTAAGTTTGTTAAGCAGGTTCACCATAAAAATAGCTCAGCTCACAACATGTACCAGTGATCAGAAAGAGCATAAGCCACAAAGCATCAACATAAGCATCAGAGCATACTAAACAGAATATAGTCACATTCCCAATAATATATACATGAAGCTCAGAATGTAATAGCGTATGCTGAAATGCAAAAGAAAAACGAAGACAAACGAAAAAGAGTCAGTCTATCGTACAATAACCAAAATGTTTCCCCCATATAAAGGGGAAACACACACCAAGCTCACCCCTCAACCGATTAAAGGTTGATTCGTCCAAAGGCTTGGTAAAAATATCAGCCAACTGATGATGAGTATCGACATGGCGAAGGTCGATATCACCCTTCTCATAGTGGTCTCGCAAAAAGTGAAAGCGCACATCAATGTGTTTGGTCTTCGAGTGAAGCACGGGGTTCTTAGCAAAGCTAATCGCACTCGTGCTGTCACAAAGCAGAGGAACACGAGAAAAGCTCAGACCAAAATCACGCAAAGTGGCCATCATCCAAAGCAACTGGGAACAACAGCTAGCCGCAGCAACATACTCAGCCTCCGTGGTAGACTAGGTGACACTGGACTGCTTGTGAGAAGACCATGATACAAGAGAAGACCCAATAAATTGGCAAGTCCCAGAAGTGGACTTGCGCTCAATGCGACAACCAGCAAAATTGGCATCGGAATAACCGCAAAGGGAGAGGGTGGAGGAAGCTGAATACGAAATCCCAAACTCAGGTGAGAAACGAAGGTACCTGAAAATACACTTCACCGCCTGACGTTGACAAGTGCGCGGCGACGCCTGATAGCGCGCACACAGGCACACCGCGAACTGGATGTCCAGGCGTGTCGCCGTCAGGTAGAGCAGCGACCCGATCATGCTTCGGTACTCCTTCTGGTCCACAGCTTCTCCATCCTTGGCCGCATCCAGGGCCGTCGTGGTCGACATGGGTGTTGGAAGAGGCTTGGCCTCACCCATATCGAACCTCTTCAGCAAGTCCTTGGTGTACTTGCCCTGGTGCACAAACGTCCCTTCTCGGGATTGCTTAATTTGCAATCCGAGAAAGAAAGTCAGCTCACCCATCATGCTCATCTCAAACTCCCTGCTCATAGTGTCTGCAAACTTGGCAACCAAAGCGTGAGAAGAACCATCGAAAATGATATCATCCACGTAAATCTGGACCAAGAGAGTATCAGTGCCTTGCTTGAGGAGAAAAGAGTTTTATCCACACATCCATTTTAAAACCCTTAGCAAGCAAAAAGGATTTCAACCTATCATACCAGGCTCTAGGGGCTTGTTTCAAACCATATAAAGCTTTGTGAAGTTTAAAAACATGGTTTGGAATCTTGGGATTTTCAAAACCGGGGGGTTGTCTAACATACACCTCCTCTTCAATGTAGCCATTTAAGAAGGCACTCTTGACATCCATTTGAAAAAGTTTGAAACCTTTGGATGCAGCAAAAGCCAAGAGTATCCTAATAGCCTCCAAACGAGCTACAGGAGCAAAAGTCTCCTCATAGTCTATCCCCTCCTTCTGACTATAACCCTAGGCTACGAGTCTGGCCTTGTTTCTCACACATGGTCATCTTCTCCCTGTTTGTTTTTGAAAACCCATTTTGTCCCAATTGGATGACACTCAGAAGGTGGAGACACTAGAACCCAAACCCAATTTCTCTCAAAGTTTTCTAACTCCTCATGCATGGCATTGACCCAATCCGGATCCGTCAAAGCGTGTCCAACATCTCGGGGCTCAAAATCAGCAACAGAAGCAGAATGAGCAAAGTCAGAGATTTGAGACCTGGACCGACTGACCCGTTCGTCAATGTTGCCGATCATCTGTTGAGGGGGGTGTTGGCGCTGGATGTGTCGTGGCGCCTCCCGTGCAGAAGTGATCTCCCCTCAACAGCAGCTGGTGCCTCCCCGGGTACAAAGGTACCGCTCGGGGTGGCGGATCCCACGGCCCCCAGGAAGAAGACGTGTCAGGGCTGTGAGTCGTCGTTGAAGCCGCTCCTTGCGGCAAAGCAGGTGGAGGGGGTGCTGGATCATCCATACCTTCAGCACCCTCGTCCTCGTCATCAAAAGAGGCTCACCAACCTCATGATCACCTGCACGCTCAAAACGAGAAGAAGGACAAACCATGGTCTCATCGAAGGTGACATCGGATGTCTCCATGACTCGGTTAGTGTCAAGGTTAAGTACACGAAAAGCTCGAGTGTGAGTGCCATAACCCAAAAAAACACCGTCAGAAGAACGAGACTCAAATTTGTCTAGGTTGCCCTTTTTGAGTATAAAACAATGACAACCAAAAACTCGAAAATAACTCACCTTGGGCAGTTTTCCAAAACGCAATTCATAAGAAGTCTTTTTCAAGAAAGCCAGGAGAAAAATGCGATTTGAAATGTAGCATGCAGTGCTCATAGCTTCGGCCCAATATCGCCTAGGAGTCCTATGCTCATCGAGCATCGTCCTGGCCATCTCTACAAGAGTCCGATTCTTCCTCTCTACAACACCATTCTGTGGCAGTGTGTCTCGTTCAAAGGGAACTCGTTCTGAAGACACAAAATCAGATTTCGAGCAAAGGAGAAAGTCTTGGTCTTCTCCGCTAAAAAGAAGACCCACGAATATCTCGAAAAATCGTCAACAACAACAAGCACATACCACTTCCCCCCAACTGAGCTCACCCAAGCCGGACCAACAAGGTCCATGTGTAAAAGCTCTCCAGGGCGCTTGGTCATGACCTGAGTCACTGGATGGTGGGGAGCGGCAACCATCTTCCCATGTCTACAAGAGTGGCAAACAAGATCCTTCTCCATATGCAACTTGGACAATCCTCGGATGAGGCCAAGTGAACTAAGCCTTGCAAGCAAGTCGAAGCTCAAATGTCCAAGTCTCCTATGCCACTTCCAAAGATCAGAGGAGGAAGTCCAGCCACAAGACAACGAGAAGTGCCAAAAGACTCCGAGAAATTCGCACGAAAGACTTTTCCAAAAGGCGAAATCAAACACACAAGATTGCCCTGAGGATCTAAAATATGACTGAGATTCGGTTTAAAACGAATCTCATAGTCATCATCAAAAAGTTGCGAAACAGAAAGAAGGTTAAAATGCAAGTTAGAAACAAAGCAACATACCGCAACCAAAATGACTCATGACTTGTTCACCGCACGACAATACCTTACCTTTGCTATTATCGCCGAAGGTGATATACTCCTTTCCGGCGACCAGACTAAGACTGGAGAACCACTTGGCGTTTCCGGTCATGTGCCTCGAACACCTGGAATCCACCAAACAAACGTTCTCCAATCGTTTTACCTACATCAATAAAAAGACAAAGGGTGAGCATATGGGCCAACACTGGGGTTAGTGAAGTAAGGGGAATACCAGTGTTGGGCCGGCTGCTCAAAAGAACGGTTAGCAGAAAAACCATTCCTAGCACGCCTACGGGGAAAGCGATCACCACGTTGAGGAAAACGTGGTCCACTAAGGGAAGAGCGTCCATCGCGATACTCAAAATGCGGTGGGGGAAAATGCTCTACAACAAAGCCACCGCCACGGGGTCCACAGCCTACAACAGTAGGCTCCCGCCGGGCACGCTCTCTGCGAGGCCTAGGCCTAGGAACTTGAGGCACTGCACCTCTAGTCCTAGCAGCTCTCCTCGGAGCTCTCCTCTGAACATTCGGCACATGTACATCATGGAAAGGATGGTACATGTCCGGGTTGTTCATCTCCATAGCACGGCGCGCCTCTCTCTTGCGCCGAAAGCAGAACTCGCTCAAGTGTCCATCTCTCCCACAATGCTCACAATGGTACCTCACCGCTCTCAAAGGGGGTTGTTGGTACACACGGTTGTGGGTTTGGATCACTTTGCCCTTCTGTGGCAAACACTCCTCCTGAATAGGTGGCATCGTATCAAGCTTATTCTTCAAGTGGTTGGGTTTGGGATGCCACACTTGGTTCTTGGGTGGAGCTCGTGGAGGTTCTTCAAACACCCCATCCTTGGTGGTAGGCTTGAGTGGCTCTTTGGGTGCAAGCTTGGTAAGTTTGGGAGTAGTGGTGGAGTTGGGCTTCTCACAAGGGTTAAGACCACTCGACTCTCCAATCTTCCCAAAAGCAGAAAGATCAACACCCGGAGCAAAACCTACACCAGGACCTCCAGCAGCTCGCTTGAATTGGGAGATCATCATCCCGAGCTACGGCTCACCACAAGACACCCATGACAAGATGGTCCGAAGGTATGTGTTTTCCTCCTCGGTTTGCATCTTGTCATGCTTCACATTTGCAATCTCCATCTCCAAACCCTCACACAAAGCGCACCTAGTCACACAAGTGCTACCCGAGTTGGCCTCTTCAAGAGACACAATCTTGGCATTCTTCTTTGCCAACTCGGATTGCAATACAGGACAAGTCTTGCACGCACCCAACAGCGAGGGTCTAGCCTTCAGCTCATCCACCTCTCCTACCAACGCAGCATACTTACCTCTCAAAGTGAGAAGGTCAGTCATGTGCGTGGTGCACATCTCACACTCCAACTCCTCAGAAACGACCACGATGGACTTAGCAAACTCAAGCTCTCTGACCGTGTCCTCCCACTTCTGCCTAAACTCCTTGCGCTCTCTAGCAGCACGCCTCAGCAACTTGTCCTGACTAAGCAAGGCGACAGTAAGCGTCTCGACCTCAGCAGAAAGCTCGTCGTGGGTGAGAGATACCTGAGAGGTGTCGTTGTCGTCGTTCCGAGGGGTGTTCACCAGCTCGCCCGTCGACCTCCTTGCCGAGGGCCATGGTGCAGAAGCCGTCGTCGTCAGCGAAGAAGCAGAGACCGTTCAGCTTGTCCTCGATCCTCTTCTTCTTCTCGGACTCGTCATCACTTGAGCAAGCGGAGTCGTCATCCGAGCCATCGATGTCGCTGAGCGTGGCGAAGAACGCACGCTGCTCAGCCTGGGCCTTCTCCAAGTACTTCTTCTTGATGTACTCCTTGTCGAAGCCGCCCTTCCGCTTGTGCCTCGCGGGGACGTACTTCTCCTTGCGCTTGCCGGAGTCGTACTTGTGCCCATGATCGCCCTTCCCAGATGTGTTCTTCTTCTTGGGACAGTTGGCGATGAAGTGGTCGGGGTCACCGCACTCAAAGCATCCTGAGCGTCCTCCTCCGCGGCGACGGTTCATGCGGTTGTTGTGGAACCGTGGGAACCGGTTGGCGAGCATCGCCAACTCGTCATCCTCCAAAGACTCCAGCTGGTCCTCTGTGACAGAGAAGAGTGAAGAAAGTGCAAATCCTCTAGAGGGGTTAGCAGAAGAGCCAGAAATCAGAGCCATAGTCGGGCCAGAAGGATTCTCATAAGAAGCCCTCGACATGGCGTTAATCTCACTAGACTTGAGCTTGCTAAAGAGCTCATCGCAAGTGAGGGTCTCATAGTTAGATGATTTGATGATCGCCTGGACCTTTGAGTCCCACACTGACCAATCAAGAGTGTGCAAAAGCTTCAAAGCCCTCTCATGATCGTCAAAAGGCAACAGCTCCTTGTTCGCTCTCATCTTGTTGACAATGACCTGAAAGCGAGCGAATAAACTCTCTATGCTCTCGCCAGGCATGTGTCGAAAGTTATCGTACTCCCGCTTGTGCGACTCGTAGAGACGAGATTTGACTTGAGAGGTTCCCTCATGGAAGCGCATGAGGGTAGCCCAAATCTCACGAGCCGTGGGGAGGTGAGAAACGCGATCAAACTCGGACATGCTCAAACAGGAGAAAAGAGCGTTATGCGCTCTGCTATTGGCATTGTGCTCATCCATCTGAAGCTGAGTAACACGAGCAGCCAAGACAACGTAATCATCCCTATTGCAAATCTCCCAAACAGAAGAGCCCATGCTCTGAAGATAGGTCGACATGCGTATCTTCCAATACGCATAGTTCGTCCCATCAAAGAATGGCGGTCTGCCCACGCCGCGATCCATGTCGCCTTTTGTGGATCTGGAACTGGCTAAGGTGGAAGATCCTTAACCTGCTCCGATACCAATTGAAGGACCGAGAATGCACTAGCAAGGCGACCAGAGGCGGGGTGAATGGGAGCTCAAACATTTCTTTCGAAACTTTGGCCGATTGTCCCAAAATCAACCCCCGAAAGCTACGACAGAGAACATGATGCCCACGACCCTTGGAAGAGGGTGGATGATCCCTTGGATCACAGCGAGGCACCACAAAGCGATAGCGAACGAAACGGCAAAAGCACCGGAACAAGTTCGACCTCAAAAACCAAGTCCAGAACGTAGATAGACGGCTACATTGAGAAATCCCCAAATACTGATGCTAACAAGTAGCAAAGATACCTAGAGAGGTTTCTTGGTCAACTACAAGGTCAAACGAGAAGTCCGGAAACTAAGCGAACAAGCCGGGAGAGCAAACGCACAAAACCGGAAGCTTCAGGCGATTCGCGGATTGTCCGGACCTGGAGTCCCGGACTGTCCGCCCAAGGCCAGACTGTCCGTGGTTCACTGGCGGACTGTCCGCCGGCAGAAAACACAAAACAGCAGAGTTGCTGCAAACTCCCTGGACAGTCCTGGACTGTCCGCGGTTTACACCGGCGGACTGTCCACCGGTCAACCGAGACCCAAAACGCAGAGACTCGCGGCCACTGCTCTGGCCAACTCCCCGACGCGTGGACTGTCCGCGCTTAGGGTGGCGGACTGTCCGCCAACACCCAGTGAGGGCAATTTTGGTCGCCCTTCACCCAAATCTTCTCCAAATCGATTCAAACCAAAATCCCACGTTCCCAAACTTGGAGAGGATGATCACGGAGTAGTTAGGAGACTATCCCCAAGATATCATCCGCTCAAATTTGCTCAATCACTGGGAAATCAAAAGGGGAGGAGGATGAACCGAAAAGCGCCACGAAAACGAAATCAACCTGATCTACTTGTTCGTTAGGAGTTAGATCATTTCATTCGGTGGAAATGATCTCCTTTCAAAAACGAACAAGATGATTCAAACGGATTTCATAAAGACGCAGAATGGAGAGAGATCGAGCGACGAGAAAAATACGGAGAAATGAAGAACGTGAAGAACACGAACCAAAACGCAAATCAACACATCGATCTGCAACCGTGTGGCTACCACACGCTACAACAGTGAGGTTACGGCCTCATTTCCTCAAAGTCTCCAGTACACAGAGGTATGGTTCTCTGCGGATCTCAGCTAGCTACAGCAGGGGATTGGGAGAGCAGGAAACCCTAGAAGCAAAGAGCAAATGACTGAGATAAATGGGGAGGTGACTGCCGGTATGTGTCTCGTTAACCATCATCCTGTAGTTGTTTTGTTTGATACTGGATCATCGCATTCTTTCATGAGCAAGGCATTTGCACAAAAGCATAACCAAGAAATGTCTGAAATGGATTATGGGTTTCGCGTGAGCTCCGTTGGGAGTAGCGTGTTATCTAGACAGATGGTTTGTAATGCGACCATCAAAATTGGAGGGCACAAATTTAGAGCTAATTTAGTGGTTTTGCCTGGACTAAGCATGGATGTAGTCTTGGGAATGAGTTGGATGACCATGTGGAACGCTGTTGACTCTTGCTAACGTCGTCACTAGGAGTAGACTATGAATCTATCCCCGGCAATGGCGCCAGAAAGGTTTGTTGGTACTTCTTTATGTAAGAAGTATAACTAACTATTCGTATGACTATTGGTAGGTTCCGCAAGCGCACAGAATAAGTCTATTGTAGCACTTCACCCGGGAGTAACCGAGTATCGTATTTATTTCCACAGGGAAGCTACAATGGCAGAACTAACACTAGGACTGCTATGAACAACTAGTGATTCTAGCAGGCTTGATCGAAAAGTATGAATGGGGGTTGGTTTCTACTACTACTAAAAAGAGAAGAAAGACTAACTACTACTAAACTAAATCGGCGGGGTCTGGCCGATGAACAGATTAATGTTTTCATACACACTTAGGATCACAACTAACTTAGCAATAAAGAGTTTATCTAGTTCTTCGAACCTTACACACCCTCTGGACTATTTACCTCAGACGTGCACAACGAGGTTTATGATTTAAGAACTAACCCAACTACGTGGTGGAATTCAAGGCTCCCAGGGCCGTCACCACCTGTTTGCTACCACAGCTATCCGGGGGGCTAGCCACAAACTAAGGTATAACTAGTCTAAGCACTGCGCTTACACTAATATATACTACTCTAATCTTGCGTCCAAAACTAGAGCACTGATTACTCAGCGAAGAACCCAAACTAGATACAAACTAAATACTAAGTTATCTATGATCGAAAGCACTCAACAAGAACAATAAGTAAAGAACTTAAAGTAAATGCTGAAGGTAGAAGAACACTAAGATAAATGAAGAAAGACTTGGAATTATACCAGAGACTTGGAAGATCCTCTATTACAACTCCAGCTCTTCTCTTCTACACTCTCGCTCTCACTCTAAGTCTCTCAACTAGAGTGTTCCTTCACCAGAGCTTTGCTTACAAGAGAGTGGGACTAATGAGGTGAGGTCTGAGTACAAATGAGCTCGGGGGGTCCTATTTATAGCCTAAGGGACCTAAGGGGGTACTTATGGACCTAGGGTTAGGTCAGGGGGGTGAGTGTGGTGGCGGGCACCAGCTAGGGGTGGCGGGCGCCACTCCCCTGGCCCTTGGATCCACCGCCTCTTCACCAACGGCATCCAGGAGGTCCTCCAAGTCGGTTTGGGGTCGGTTAGGGTTGTCCAATAACCGTCAAATGGGCAATTAGGCCATGATCCATGTGACGCTGCTTCTTAGCCCTTGGATGAACCGACTTAGGTGAGCAACGGCTGCCAATGAGTGTGGGGTGCTTCCACTGGATCAGTGATGTGGCAGGGGGGAGTTTGGGCTTCTCCCCCTTGGCGACCGCCAGTTAGGGGTGGCAGGCGCCACCCCTCCTTGGCCCAAAGTGAGCCCAGGCAAGTGGGCTTGCTTCCTGGTGGGTCCATTTGATCATTTTGCTCAAAAACCCTGCAATTTCCTACATTCAAATAAAACTCAAGGACAAGTGGAAATCGTTAGTTTATAAAAGGTTTTTGGTTGATTTTAGGCCCTTGTGTTGTGTTATATGACCTTGTTGATGCTAAGAATATGACACTTAGTGAGCGTCAACAAATGCGGTGTTAGACACTTCAAATAGAACTCTTACCTTATCCGATGGTCAGACGGGTAACAAACTTCGCGTATCTCTTTCCTGAGGTGCCGATTTTGTTGACCTATCCTGTACTCTTGCTATAGAAGACCTTTCCAAAATTCCCGTTGTCCGAGATTTCCCAGATGTCTTCCCGGATGAGTTGCCTGGGTTACCACCCCAGAGAGCCGTGGAATTTGTAATTGAGTTGTTACAAGGGACTACACCAATCTCTAGGAGACCGTATCGTATGCCACCCAATGAACTAGCAGAATTCAAGGCCCAAATCAAGGAACTCTTGGAAAAGGGGTTTATTCAACCTAGTGTGTCGGAATGGGGTTGCCCAGCCCTGTTTGTCAAAAAGAAGGATAAGTCACTGCGCATGTGTGTGGATTATCAGCCGCTCAATGCCATGACAGTAAAGAACAAGTATCCATTACCACGGATAGATATTCTCTTTGACCAGTTATCTCGAGCCAAGGTGTTTTCCAAGATTGACTTGAGGTCAGGTTACCATCAAATCAGAATCAGGCCACAGGATATCCTAAAGACCGCTTTTTCGACCAGATACGGGTTGTATGAGTACCTTGTCATGTCGTTTGGATTGACAAATGCTCCAGCATACTTCATGAGTTTGATGAACTCAGTGTTCATGCCAGAGCTGGATAAGTTTGTGGTAGTATTTATTGATGATATTTTGGTCTATTCAGAAAACGCAGAGGACCATGCAGAGCATCTGAGGATTGTTTTGACCAGACTTAGGGAGCATCAACTCTATGCTAAGTATAGTAAGTGTGAGTTTTGGATGAAGAAGGTACACTTGGTCATATTTTATCTGAAGAAGGAATCTCAGTTGATCCCAGTAAAGTACAAGAAGTAATGGGTTGGAAGGCTCCTACATCGGTCGGTGAGATTCAGAGTTTTTTAGGCTTGGCAGGATACTACCGCCGATTTATTCCAAATTTCTCAAAGATTGCCAAACCTATGACCAGTTTGTTACAAAAGAACCAAAAGTTTGAATGGACAGAAGAGTGCGAAACTGCTTTCCGTACCTTGCGGAAACTGTTGACCACTGCTCCTGTTTTAGCTCAACCAGACATTGAGAAGCCCTTTGATGTCTTTTGTGATGCATCGAAGGTTGGCTTAGGTTGTGTTCTTATGCAAGAAGGCAGAGTAATTGCCTATGCATCTCGACAATTAAGGAAGCATGAAGCGAACTATCCTACACATGATCTGGAATTAGCTGCAGTTGCACACGCTCTGAAAATCTGGAGGCATTATTTACTTGGTAATGTCTGTAATATGTACATGGATCACAAAAGTCTCAAGTATATTTTCACTCAGCCAGAGTTGAACATGAGGCAGAGAAGATGGCTTGAATTGATTAAAGATTATAATCTGCAGATTCACTACCATCCCGGTAAGGCGAATGTGGTAGCCGATGCTTTGAGTCGGAAATCACATTGTAATGCTATGAAGTTGCTACCAGAAGATGAATTCAGTTTGATGCATCCTGCAGTACTACATGACATAGAGTTACGCAGTACGTTGGTTGATCAGATATTAGAGAAACAGAAAACCGATAAGGGTATCTACCATATCAAGGGGAGGATAAAAGCTGCGACTGAACTAGTTAAGCATTTTCGAGTTGATGACAATGGAGTTCTATGGTTTGACTAGCGCCTAGTGGTACCTAAGGATAGGGAACTCAGAAACCGAATCATGGATGAAGCACATTGGTCTAGGTTATCTATTCATCTTGGAAGTGCTAAAATGTATCAAGATTTGCGTCCAAGATTTTGGTGGACCAAGATGAAGAAGGAAATCGCTCCTTATGTGGCTAGATGTGACACTTGTTGTCGAGTAAAGGCCGTTCATTTGAAACCAGCCGGAATGCTTCAGCCATTAGCTATACCCGAATGGAAGTGGGAAGAAGTGAGCATGGATTTCATCACCGGTTTGCCTACTACCCAAAAGGGAAATGATTTGATTTGGGTAATCGTGGATCGTCTTACCAAAACAGCCCATTTCATACCGGTCAAGACCAACTATAAGGCACCAGATTATGCGGAGATTTACTTGAGTCAGATTGTTCGACTCCATGGGGTACCAAAGATCATAGTTTCAGATCGAGGACCACAATTCACTACACCATTTTGGGAAAAACTGCAAAAAGAATTAGGTATGGAGTTGATCCGAAGCTCAGCCTATCATCCGCAAACATCAGGACAGACTGAGAGAGTGAACCAAGTGTTAGAAGATATGCTAAGAGCCTATGTAATATCAGCAAAAGGTTCTTGGGAGAAATGGTTGCCTTTGGCAGAGTTTGCTTATAACAACAGTTATCAAGAGAATATTCAGATGGCACCTTTTGAAGCTCTATATGGTAGAAGATGTAGAACACCGATAAATTGGGTTGAACCAGGGGAACGTCGATACTATGGAATTGATTTTGTCAAAGAAGCAGAAGAACATGTTAGAGTCATTCAACAACATATTACCGTCACACAGTCTCGACAGAAAAGCTATGCCGATAAACGTAGAAGACCACTGGAGTTTAACGTCGGAGACTATGTCTATCTGAAAGTTGCACCTATGAAAGGTGTTAAGCGCTTTGGAGTTAAAAGAAAGTTAGCACCAAGATTTGTGGGGCCCTATAGAATCATGGAAAAGAGGGGAGAAGTAGCTTATCAGCTGCAGTTGCCAGAACATTTGAAGGCTATATTTCCTGTATTCCATGTGTCGCAACTGAAGAAGTGTCTCCGAGTTCCTGAAGAAGAAGTGCAACCCGCGAATATCAAGTTGCAATCAGATCTCACTTATTCAGTAGAGCCATGCCGAGTACTTGATGAGAAAGAAAGAATAACTCGTTGGAGTGAGCATGACGATCGGGATGCTACTTGGGAGACAGATAACTATCTAAAGGAGGTGTATCCACACTTTTACAAAAAAATGGTTAGTAACTAAAAATCTCGGGACGAGATTTCTTTAAGGAGGGGAGGGTTGTAACACCCTAGGTGTTAAGCAACCCTAAAATGCATAACTTGACATAGCATGAGCATAGCATCTCATCTTTTCATGTGCATTTGTGTGTTTGAGTGTTTAAGTCCTTTTTAAGCATCTAGTATAGCTATGTTTTGCATTCTATTTCTGACTTAGTGCCTTAAACCAAAGTTGTAGGTCTTCATGAAAGGAACAACTTTGCTTAAAAGCACTTTTTCAGAAGAGGTCTTTTAAATGTTATTTCTTGCATTAGAAAAATGGATTAGGAGTAAAATTCTTTTTCCAAGCAGAATTTGGACTTGAGCCTTAAAAATGATTTGTTCCTTGCAAAATTCTAAGCAACTTTGCTTTTAGGACCTTTTCCTAATTTGGCTTAGTTTGGGAGTTATGTAGCAGCAAAGATTTAGGCAAAAACCTCATTAGTTTAAACCCAAGCGGGACCCACGTGTCGGCCTCCTTCTTCCTTCCCCCGCGCGCGCCGTCGCCCGTACGCCGGCAGAAACCGCCCTGCCGCCGCGAGACCGCTTCGCCGGTCGACCAAACCGCCGCTGCTCGCCGCCCGTGGTTTGCGCTGAGATCGCCACGTCGCCCCGTCGCCCTCTGCCTGCTCGCCGCGTGGCCGCCGATGCCTGACGCCGCCGCGCCGGTCGGAGCCCGTCCCCGACGGGAAGTGGCCAGGTGCAATGCACCGAGCCCTCCATCTCTTTTGCCTCTCTCCGTTTCGCGCTCGCAACCGGCCACTCACTCACTCTCTCACTCGTGCGCTTGTCTCCTCCATCCACTCCATCTTCCCCAGTTCACAGCGCCGCCGCCGCCCGCCGAACTCCGGCGAGCGATTGCTCGCTCCACAACGCATTGCCGTTCGATTCCTTCCGCCAACACCTCCTCTTTCACCGGCACGGGTTGGTTTCCCCTCTCCTCCTCTCTAGCCGGCGGAACGCCGAGCGCCATCCTCGGGTTCTTGCCATGGCCGCCGCCATGACCATCACGTGGTCCGGCTATCTCCGACCAAACCATCCCCAACCAAGCCTTGTTCTCACCTCCTCTACCTCCGTAGTTGCTTAGGGTTAGTTGGAGACTCTTCTCTCGCCATGTTTCGACCGGAACAGGGCCATGCCATGGCCAAGTCCGCCGCGGACCGCCGCCGTGAATGGCGCTGGGCAATGCCGAGGTCGGCAGGGCTCGATAGTCGCTCGAGTAGGTAGCTTAGGGTTTGCTTGAGCTAATGCTCGCGTCACCGAGCCTCGGAATAGCCAGGCGAGGCCTCGACGTCGAGTTGTCGTGCCGCCGCTCCGCCATTGTCGCCGTCGAGCTCGCTCCGGTGAGCCTCTGGCGTGAAGACCTAACCGACCGTGTCCGTCTCACGAAGATGAGTCTAGTGGTAGGGTTGGTGTCGCCAAAAACCTCGCCGCCGGCGAGCTAACGCCGGTCAGCGCCGGCGGGAGGACAGTGCCACTGACGCGTGGGTCCGTTGACCACTGACGCGTGGGGTCGTCGGACTAGCTGGGCCCGCTGGCAGTGAGAGGGAAAGAGAAGGAGAGAAGTCTGGGTACGCAAGCGCTCGGGTTAGCCGGGTGCGCCTAGCGTTTTGCCCTGTGTCCGCTGGTGTTTGAAGTGGGGTACCCGTAGCAGTTTAGGTTGGGTTTTCTTTTATTCAGTTTTGCAGAATTTGTGTAAAGGCTTCAAAAATTCATGCAAGGCTCATTTTAAGTCCAAATGCTGTGAAATAAATTTTGGTGTGTTAAGAATGAGTAGGGCTACCTGTGAAAAATGTAAAATTCATTTTTGGTGATACTTTTATGTGCAGTTTAAATTGATTTAAGATTCTGCTATTAACTTAGAAAATGCATAACTAATTCTGTGTAGCTTGGAAAAATGTGATTCTAAATTTGTTAAGTCTGTGTAGATGAGTAGTTTCTGGGAAAAATATAATATGGAGATGCTCTGTGAAATATTTTGGCAGTAGCATTTAAAATGGTTAAATGCTGTTTTCTTGTATAATTTGTAGTAATTAAAATATGATGAATATGAACTTGATAATTTTTGTAGACTGCTCTTGTGCTAAGAAGTTCAGAAGAAAAATATGAAATCTGTTGTTTGACACTTTCTCTTATGATGTGTAGTTTAAAGCACCTTTTCATCATGTTATTTGTCTTTTTTATAGAGGGCAATGCTTAGATCCAAATGACTTGAAAATTTAACAGTGAGTTGTTTTGCATGCTGTCAACCCTAAGTAATTTTTGTAGATTTTTCTAAAACTGTTTAGGATAGGTTGCTGTTATAAGCATGTTTAAATAGGATTATTAAAACAATAAAGTAGATGAAAATAATTTAATTAAGTAGGTAATGCTGTGATAATTATGTGTCTTAATTGGTTAATTAGGAAAGTTAAATGGTTGTTAGATGCTAGGGTCTTTTATAATCCTTAAGATGATGTTAACTACCTTGTTAAAGATAAAGAAGTAGATGACATGTGCTTATCTCCCGAAGTGTTATTAGCTCTGTTGCATCCCGTATGCATTCTTTGTGCATTCATCCTTTTCATACATATTATGCATCATACAGGATCGACAGAGGAGACCCAGAACCCACCGCAGCTGGAAGAGCCGATTCAGGAGGAGAGTCAGCCCGAGGAGACCGAAGGCACCGACGCCGAGGAACTGCCCGAGTGCCATGATCACCGTCCGTCGGACTTTGAGAATGGCAAGCCCCAGAGCATTTTTACTTCTACGGTTTGCAAATGGTTTAGATTAACCTGATAATGACTGTTGCATTAGGTTATAGGAATTGATTGCTACCGTTGATGCATTATTACTATATCCTTGTCCACCAGCAATTATTATCTTGATATCCCTGTTAGGTCTAGGCTCGATTATATGCTTAGCCCTGCTTAGATCGGTAAAAGTCCGGTGATTTCCTGTCTCCCACATATAGGTGGATACTGATCATGACTAGCCTGGTGCTACCATGGAGATAACCATATGATAATTAATCTGAGACCGGGCGGGATGTAAGAGCAGCAGGACATGGGTTCTGTGTTGTAGTAGTCTCCCGTCTGTGTCGCATAGGACCCGTTCAGGAATGTCCCTTCAGTCAAATTGAACGCGTCAATCACTTAACGGAGTAGGTCGGAGTACCTCTCGTGAAGCCGAGTAAGGTTATTCGAGCTGGTGATGGAGATGTTGACGCCTAACACCCGGGCCTCAGCTGTACCGTGGGCAACTATTCTGAGCAACCTGGCATGGTCCGAGGGCAGGCAGGGCCTGATCGACCTGGCATGACCGTGGGCAGCTATAGCTTGAGCGACCTGGCCCTGAGATAACCCCCGGTGTAGAAGGGCCCATGGCCGTCCTGCGCGTTGTGTTCTCGAATCTCCTGAGTGGCAGCCGACGGGTACCGAGCGCAGGTGTGATCGGGCGAGTGTGCGATATTTTATCCCCAGCTGGGTAGGAATCGATTATAATCGCCATTGCTCCTGGACAGTGAGTAATTGACTGTAGATCATCACCCGTAGAACTTATGGAACTAAATATGGTTATGGTATGTAATCTGAAAGGCTATTGATGAAATAGTCACTCTTGTTTGAATAGTTAGTCAAGTGCTTGTTTTAGATCAGGAGCAGACATAGTAAGGTAGAATTAATTACTAAAAATGACTGCCATCACCCTAAGTTGAATTTTACTTACAAAGAGCTTTCATGCAAAAAGGGTATGTACAGCCATCCCCACATATAGCCTACATGATCCTTGGTGTCTCATTATTTCTGGTTTATGACGGGTAAGTCTAGCTGAGTACCTTCTCGTACTCAGGGTTTTATCCCCTTGTTGTTGCAGATGGCCAGTGCTTCTTTGGCTACTGTGAGAACTGCCTGTACCCGGTTACGGGAGATGACTAGACCAAGGGCATGGTCGCTACCTATCTTATCTGATGCTTTTGTGGACCTGATCAGACTGTTGGCAGTGTATTAAGAATCTTCTGAACTTATGTTTAAAACTATGTTGCTTCCGCTACTGTTCAAACTACGGTTTGTAATATTATTTCGTACTCCGGTGTATTCGAACTATGTGCAACTGTGATGTAACTTGTGGGCGTGTCGCTGAACTAGTACGATCTTGGCTGAATGTTGAAATGATCTGAAATCCTTCGAGATTTCCGGACTACCGGGTTTGTACAAGCTTAAGTACTTGATGATTTCTGCGATAAGCGGAGGTCTCGGTACTTGATGTGGTGCAAATTGGTCGGTTCTGTTACAGGCCTCTTCTCTTTGAGTAGCAAGGTACTAGGGTTTTCATGCCCGATCTCTCAATGTACCTTGTTCTAGGTCGATTCCTTTGGTAGGATTGTTCTCTCTAGTGTATAGATGCTTCTAGGATGTATGTTTTGCAAGATTGTTGGCAATTTGTATGAACGGATTGGAGGAAACCGCATGTTGCAGTGCGGTCGGTAGTACCGACCCTTACGGGCGGTAGTACCGACCGCGCGCAGTAGGTTGTTTTTCTCCCCATTTGAGATTGTCACTACCTTTCGTTACATCTTTTGAAGTAATCATGCTATCACTTGTGTCTCATCTTGGTCTATGCTCTCTTTTTCTAGATGTCGCATAGCCGAAGGGGTTCTCATGATGCACGATAGGCTAGAGAAGCAAGGGAAGAGGAATAAGATGAGTATGTTGGCTTGGAGCAAGGTGGATTGGAGCAAGGGGAGCCGCAGCGGCGAAATCCCGGGCACCATGCTCGACCTGCTGGTGGGAGCAGTGAGGACCTCACTAGGTCGGTCCGTGGGCGTGCGTCCACGGGTCGACGGAAGAAGTGCAGGGGGAAGTGGGCATGCTCCACCTCCTCCACCACCGCCTCCTGCTGCTGGTCCTCCTGGTTGGTTGCATAGCATTCTGGTTGTTGGCCAGACCCTGCCGGTTGGTCCCGACCGGGAGGGTCGTGCTATCGATCCTCGTGTTGGACCTTGTTCTCCTCCGGTATCTGGTTTGCTGCTGATCAACTATGCATTTCATCCTCCTGATCAGGCAACAACTTCTATGTTTGGTCCAGCCCTTCCTGGAATTGTGATGGATTATTCAGATAGGAAGAAGGCCAATTTGTTGAGGGAGCAGCGCTTGGAGAACCCCTACCTCTACATCAGAGATGATTCAGTTGACAGACGATTTTGGTCCCGCTTTCAGCAGGACTACTATGTGTCTATTCTCTGGAAGGGATACTGTGTGAAGGGGCGTCCTCTGCTTATTGAGCACAAGCTCCTTGCCATCAAGTCCTTGACTGACAAGGATACAGAGGAGATGGACAGTTTGGTGTAGAGGCTAGAGGAGTGGAGGATTCTGGGGCTCATCTCTGGTGAGTGTAGCTGGAATCAGGAGGTGATCTGTCAGTTCTGGGCTACCCTTTTCATTGATCAACCTGGCAAGGTCCTCCATTGGATGACCCAAGGGGTCCACTACAGATGTGACTTCGTGACCTTCGCTAGGTTGTTGGGCTTTAATTCTGAAGATCGCAATGCCCCAAGGCTCTCAGAGATGTATGGTGAGGGGATCTATCTCTCTGAGATTCAGGAGTCTGGGATCTATCTGCCAGGCATAGTGGCCAACTTTCAGGTCAGTGGGCTCAAGCCTTATTTCTTTGTGCTGAACAACCTGATGAGACTCACCCTGGATCCAAAGATTAGGGACAACACCTTCCTGAGAAGCGATGCCCCCAAGGTCCTTTGGTAGTTTGCCAAGCCAAATGGGAGGTTCAGCATCTCCCATTTTATGTGGCAGAAGATCACGGAAGCATACAACGATCCCCACAAGGACTTGCCCTATGCTCCATACCTGATGCATGTGATTGAGCACGTTGTGGGAGCAATGTTTCAGTATGATCGGGTTGTGAAGGAGTATAATGTTCATCAGTTCTCTTCTTTGAGCAAGGAAGTCGCTAGTGGAGGTGGTGATGCTCCAGCTGCAACAGCTGCCCCTGGCGAGGCCCATGGCCAGGAGCAGGCTCATGAGGGAGTTCCTCCTGCTGCTCCTTCTCCTCCGCGTCCTGAGAGGCGTAGGAGTGGGGGTGGTGGGGCTGTTCGTTACGCTCTTAGCAAGTTTTTCTCTTGGTTCTGTTACAAGGCTGAGTGTGACGAGCAACATCGGCGAGAGGTGCGTGAGCATCTTGGATTCCCTCCACGGTCTCCTCTTCGGTCCTTCCCGGATCCCTTCGCCGAGTACGATGCCCAACATGGTCGTGATGATGATGATGACGGTGGTGAGCAGCAGCAACAACAGCATGGAGGTGATGATGAGGCCGGTATCTTCAGCTTCGCTTTGTTTCAGCCTCTACATCCTCCACCTTCATATCAGCCTCCCCCCTTCTATCCTGACTACGGTGCGGGTCCATCACATAGTGGTGGATCCACTTCGTACCAGGGTGGCGGCGGTGGCTCCTACATGGGCTTTGCTGCCCCCGACGCCGATCCAGCTGGGAGTGGTGGCTTCCACGCCCCTTCTCCTCCGCCGGATCCCTCTAGCGCTCCTTCGTCGTCGTTCCGCGGTGGTGATGTTGGCGCCAGCGCATACTCCTCTCTCTTTGGTGGATATGATGGTTCTTCATGTGGCTACTATTAGTTTCTTATGCATATTGTGGCCTACCCTTTTTGGCATATGATGCCAAAGGGGGAGTGTTAGGCTTTATCTTGATGTAATAGTTAGTCTTTGAGAGAGAGTTAAACTATGAGAACTAAGTGTGGTTATGCTACTTTTAAATTTGTGATGTGATGAGGATGTGAATCTTTTGAGCTTAATGTAATATTTGTTTGGTTCATCCTCCATATTTCTGCTCTTGTCATGGTGATTGTTACTTTCTTTATGGCTATGTGATTTGAGTCTTTTTCTTTCTTCCATAGCCATTCGTTTTCTCTTATTTCATTATTATGTGGATCACCATGTCATCTTGTTCATGCATCACAAACTGTTATATGTGATGTTGTCACACACACTTAGGCACCCCACGGATTGCAAAATTTAGGGGGAGCTCTTATTCTTGTGTATGCAAAGCATACACTAAGGGGGAGCTTGCACTAAATTTTTGAAATTCAAAAGCCTCAATTCTTTCTATGTTTTTGTAAGCCTAAGTTGGTTGTCATCAATTACCAAAAAGGGGCAGTTTGAAAGTGCATTCGCCCCCAATGTGGTTTTTGGCTAATTAATGACAATCAAATTAGGGACTAACGGATTTATAAAAGCATGCATGCAGGTGTTAGTTCCTAGAAAGATTTGAAATGTTGAAATCTCGTGAATAAAGCACGTTGGATACATTTGGATATGAATATACCTAGCTCAAGTGGTGGTTCTAAAATTTGATTTTAAACTTGAGTTATAGGTGAGCTGGAGTATCAAGAGGGTCACAAATTAGGTTGATTAGATGTGGAGAAAAGTGCTCAAATCGACTAACTAAAGTTTGCTTGAGAGACACCGCACGATCACGAACACATAGAGGTTTTTCTGTGCAGTCGGTAGTACCAACCATGGGGGTCGGTAGTACTGACCAGGGCTGCAGCGTGCAATGCTCTCTGTGTAGAGTTCATTTTGAACTGGCGGTAGTACCGCCATAAGGTCGGTAGTACCGGGAACCCAGAGCATTCTAACACCCTCTCTGTGTAGGCTCAAAAATGACTTGGCGGTAGTACCGCCATAAGGTCGGTACTACCGACCCTTGGTGGTACCGACCCTTGTCGGTAGAAAAGTCATTTTTGCAGACCTCTCTGTTCGCGCTCAAAATGGCTTGGCGGTAGTATCGCCATAAGGTCGGTACTACCGACCCTCGGTGGTACCGACCCAAGCCGGTAGTAAGGCGAGTTTGCAAAGCTCTCTGTGTTGACGCGATTTTGACTTGGCGGTAGTACCGCCATAAGGTCGGTACTAACCAAGGGACCAAGCTACTTTCTGCGGACCTCTCTGTTCGCGGCCAATTTGGCCTGGCGATAGTACCGCCATATGGCCGGTACTACCGACCCTCGGTGGTACCAACCTTTGGTCGGTAGCTAGATCTAGGTCAAACTCAGATCTGTGCAACAGTTTTTGACTGGTCGGTACTACCGACCATGGGTGCTCGGTACTACCGACCAGCCTCGAGACTGGGAGACTATAAATACCTCTCATCTTCTCGTTTGACTGCAAACCATAGGTAGCCATCTCCTCACTGAGATCATGCTCCAAATAGTCGTAGCTGCACGACAGACACCCATAGGTAGCCATGAGTGCAGCCATAGCACTTTCGGCTGGTCCAGCACTGTGCTCTCACTCCAAGAAACTGGCCTCAAGCACAGTGGCACCCGGCTGACGCCACACTGACTGGTAAGGGTCCGCCGTCGGGAAGATGCTAGCAGTGGCTTGCGCAACCACCTCCGGGTGATCCTCTATAATTTCCCAAAGAACAGTATAGGCAACCCTGTTAGCTCCATCCCACGCGGTGCTACCCTGTAGTGCAAACACTCGGTGACTCCAAACATGGTCGTGTTCATCACGGCTAGGCACGTCCACCTCAACTGTGTACATGTAGCTGTCCTCCGAAAACTGCACACGATGCCAGTCGTACTGCGGCTCCTGGCCCTCCTGGTATCCAACCAAGTGCAGCACCCTCCAAAGGATGGTAGACATGCCGAATTCCTCCAGAAAATCCTCCGATCCCTCCGAGGTCCATGGTCCCAACAGGTAGCTAGGCCTCTTGCCTCCAGTTGACTTACGGGCGGTATGCTTGGTACGGGCCATCTGAAAGAAGTTTATCCACATAGGTTTTAATTAGTTGAGAACAACTTTTATTAAGAAAACGGGACGGATATCCTAAGGAAGGAAGTAAGATTAATGCAAGATTGTATGATCATGATGCATGCACGTAACATACGTCCTCACTGTATAACAATCTAACAGCTAGACGGTGGCATACAACGTTCACTCATAGCGTTAACTAGACGTACTATACGTTCGCAAGTTAGCATACCTGCAGAAAATCATTTCAGCCCTGCCCACAGTATGAATAGTATGCATTGCTGAAATTTAAATCTAATACTATCTTAGGTGTACACCTCGTATACACGTAAGTAGTATATGCACCCATCGGAATAACATGACTCCCACAATTAATACCTTCCCTTGTACCCGTGTGCTTACGTGTACAGGTTCCAGTTCCCAACTAACTCTCCCCTAGACCAACGTTTGTTTGGTCATGCCCTCACAACTCACCTTACCTTGGCATAGAGGCAAACTGATCCATACATTTCTATTCCGAAGAATAGCACTCATACAATTTCACCCTTGTCGTATGGACGACTGTTAACACCAGATTTTCGCACGCATAAGAATATGACAAGTGGATCCGGTCAGCAGAGGAGGCAGATTCGGCAAACGATCGGTAGCTGTTTGGTCCTCTAAGTTTCGGTAACTGTCTACGCGGTCGGCTATTTCGCGAGGCCATGGTTCCATTCGGAAAATGAGTATGGTGAGTAAAGCCGGCTTGTACGAGAAGACACAGGGTGATGGAAGGCACCAAATAATGTAGGGTTTATATCTTTTCGTGTTTCATTGTAAAGTCGTAATCGTCTAGGACTCGTGTTTCGTCCAGGGAATAAATATAAGCCCTCGACCAATGTAAAATTGTTCACAACCACATCAATACAACCGGCCCCGTGCCGTCTTCGAGTCCTTATAGTCATGTCATCGAGTTCTTCGAGAGGAATCATCGATCCGTCGACCTCCGTAAGTACCAGCAACCTTGCTATCATGTCTAGTATCATGCGGTGGATTTAGATATGATGCAAGTAGTCTCGTATGTTAAGCTTAGTATCGTGCGGCGGATTTAAGCTTATGACAGGAAGTTTTTACCTATGACTTGTATCGTGCAGCGGATTAAGTCATGAGTAAAAATAGTTATCGACTCTGTTAGATTTGGCAGATCTAATAGATTCATCAAGTTATCACGTGTTATATGTTTTATTCATTTAATTCATACAACACCTTTTGCCCAATCTAGATTGATCTTCGTTCGGCCTTGTCGCACGAGTTTGCTTGTGCTCTGATAATTATAAGATCATGATGGCCGAACCAACTTTCAATCTAGATTGTTACATGTTGCGGGTTCATGCATGCCGATCATATTTAGGCTTTGATAGAGCTGGGTGCCATGCGGCAGGTGCAGGTTTTAGATTAGTTTAATCATGCTTTGCTTGTATGTTTCTTCTCCATGGACCCCAGTTCGGCTAGTTCGCCGATTCTGGTTAAGCTTACATGAGTAATGAGTATGTATAGATCTGTTCAGATGTATGTGTGCTTTTAGCTTCATATAATTAGATCGTATCATGCGGTGGATTAATCTAATTATAAGGAGTGGTGTAGATTTACAGCAAGTGGCATCATGCGGTGGATTAGCTTTGCTTGAGTTTATACCTGACGGGTTTATGAAGGCTGGACGTGCGGCAGACTAGCTGGATTGGCCTATGCATATGTTATCTGAATAGATTTGTATCTACAAGTTACCTCTTTTATTCTTTTGTCACGTATGTGTTCGGCATTCGACATGTTTACATGCTTTCTCTCTATACTTGCCGAATGACATCTTAAACCTGTTTCGACAAACAGCTTCTATAGCTGTGTGCCGTCGTGATTGGCTTCAAAAGCCGTCTGGTTTTTACCTAGCATGTTCCAAGGTATTCTCACATTTTATCCCTTGTTGGTTTTCAGGTCAAACCGACTGGCACGTCTCCGGGTTCGATACACCCCGGGCTCCCGATTGAAGCTAGCCTCGTTCGGCTTGCTGTGTGCCTTTGACGCGAGGCACCACGTTTTGCGTCAACACACTTTTTGGCACGCTCGGTGGGACCACTTTCATTTCAAGATGCCTGAAATCAGTGAAGATCAGTCTTTCGATGTGACCATGGACGATTTGCCGCTAGAGTCAAAAGATCTGGTGCAGCGAGCTTGCGATGAGTTCCAGCGCAAGTGCTTGGAGACTTTCTCCAAGAATAAAAGCGGCAAGGTCTATCAGAAGCAGACGTTCCCGAAGGTTGTTCCTCATCACCAACCTGAGCTGCCTGACGGTGGTGAAGAAGAAGCTATCCAGAAGATGACTGATATAATGCATAGAGTTGTATCAGGAGCCGTGACCAGTCATCAATCGGCTTTCTTGAACACCTTTCGTGCTATCATGGTCAATACTTTCGATCCAAACGCGGATAAGTACTTTGAAGAGGCTGTGGGTGCGATGCGGGGACCATTGTTGTTCCAAGTACCTCAACGTCAGAGAGTTGTCGAAAGCAGCGGAGTTGGCCTAAGCACAGGTGGGGTGATTTCTCAGGAGATGCAACAACCTCCCCAGACTTATGGCCAGCTCACGTTCGGCACGACAGGGGATGCCCCGCAATCTGCCTCTAGAGTCTCTCCTGTGGTGAACAAGATTCAGAAGAATATGTTTGGAGATGGGTATCGGGAGTTCGTGGACTACAACTCGATTAACGCTCTTCCGAATCCCGGATACAGGAGTTCAGCAGGGTTACCTGCTGGGGGGCAAACACAAGAAGCTCCTGATTCAAGTGTTGACCTCATCATGCATAAGATGGCTGATATGATGCAGAATCAGTTCGGCCTAAAACCGAAGAATCAGACATACACGTACAAATCTCCTTACCCAGAATGGTACAATCGGGTGGCTCTTCCTCCGAGAGTCAAGCCTCCTACTGACCTTACTAAGTTTTCGGGCCAAGATGATACCAGTACGAGGGAGCACATCAGCCGTTACCTGATGCAGCTTGGTGAAGCATCGGCAGACGAAGCTTGGAGGATTCGATACTTCCCGTTGTCGTTGACAGGACCAGCCTTCTCTTGGTTCGCCTCTCTGCCAGCGAATTCCATCAGTACGTGGGCGGAGCTGGAGCAAAAATTCCACTCATACTTCTTTACGGGAACCAGTGAGAAGAAGTTGGTCGATCTCATGAGCTTGAGGATGAGACCCGGCGAGACACCACAAGAGTATCTACGCCGATTCAGGGAGACCAAAAATCTCTGCTATTCTCTGAATTTACCGGATGACCAGTTGCTGAGAATAGCCATAGCTGGCATGTTGCCGAGTAACAAAGAAAAGCTATTCGACATGGAATTTGAAGACCTCGGACAGTTATCACAAAGGTTGGCGATGATGAGCAATCAAGCTCAGGGATTCAGGAAGAGCAACCAATTCCAGAAGGGTGACATAGCTGCCGAGATGTATCAGGCTTTCTTGGAAGACACAGTTGATTACGATGATGAAGATGAGGTAGCTGCGGTCGAGATAATCTGGGCCAAGGACCCAACTCAAGTCAACCAACGGTGGCTGAGGAAACACAAAGGTACTTATGACCTTGATGTCTCCAAATCAGATAAGTTATTCGAATATCTGCTGGAGGAAGGACGCATCAAGTTGCCGGAAGGTCATCCTATGCTGCTCCCTGAGGGTGTCAAAGACAAGAGGTATTGTGGTTTCCACAATACCAAATCCCACTCCATAAATGATTGCCGAGTATTCAGAGTGTGGATTCAGAAAGCTATTCAAGACGGACACCTGAGGTTCGATGGTAAGATGAAAGTAGATGGTAGTCCTTTTGGACAGAATACTATGTCCTTCTTCGTTAGCATGGTCAATGCCGCTGACCCCAGGGGTAAGAGCGAAGTGAAGGTATTAACTTCCGATAAAGCAAAAGAAGCTGGTGCTGTTGACCTTGATCGGCAGATTACAAATAAGGAATTTCAGCAGAGGGTTCGGTTTCAGAATAGCCGAATTGAAACAGGTGAAGCCTCTAGGCGCAGAGTCACGACACGTATTCTATTGAACAAGTGGCGTCGCGAACAGGAACGATATCAAAAGCAGAGGTTTTATGAAGAGCAAGAGTTCCTGAAAAAACAGAGGAGGTACGAGGAAGAGATGTACCAAAAAGAACGAGAAGATATGGGGGAACAGGAATAATCTCATTGGGAATGCTCATTCTTCCAATATTGTTGGAACGAAGGCTTAAAGTTGCCTGTTAAGA
Organism: Coix lacryma-jobi var. lacryma-jobi; assembly: GCA_009763385.1. Lineage (NCBI taxonomy): Eukaryota > Viridiplantae > Streptophyta > Magnoliopsida > Poales > Poaceae > Coix > Coix lacryma-jobi. The sequence goes on along the minus strand of CM019825.1, from coordinate 83,130,585 downwards.
ACAACTGCCCTGAATGCAGTAGTCAGTACTCCGAGTACAGGCAATCTCGAGTCAACCATCGTTCTATCCATGAAAGGCTTGGGGCACGAATCCCTGAGGACAATCGGCGCTTAAAAATAAATAGTTTTGAGAATCGGCAAGGAAGATTTGTCGATCGAAGTTGGGCTCATGCTGAAGAGGAAGAATACCGTGAGTATGTCTGGCAAAAAGGACAATGGTGTCCGCCAGGTTTAAGGAAGAACCAGAAAAGGAGAGTGCAGCGCTTGAGGAACAGAGAGTTGGAGCAAGCGGGCACCAAGACAAAACGGGTCTGGCGTCCTAAAGAGAAGCCGAATGGAGGTGATCACTCGGCTGATACATACATGGCGTTCTTTCTCCCGTCAGAGTTTGTAGCTTCGGAGAATCAAGGTGTCCAGGACGAGACATATTCGGACTTCGATGAAAGTGAATTTCAGGACTTATTGGCTCATCTCGTCTTGGCTGAAAAGGCAGTATTCGATAAACCAATCAGACACCGACACTTGAAGCCATTATATATGAGAGGGTATGTCAATGGCAAGCCATTAACCAAGATGTTCATCGATGGAGGAGCTGCTATCAATATCATGCCATATACCACTTTTAGAAAGCTTGGCATGACAGGTGGAGATCTACTAAAGACTGACATGGTATTGAGGGATTTTGCGGGAAATTCTTCTGACACCCGAGGAGCAGTCCATGTCGAGTTAATGATTGGATCTAAAACCTTGATCACTACCTTCTTCGTCATTGAGGGCAAGGGGGCATACAGTTTTCTGTTAGGAAGAGATTGGATACATGCAAACTGTTGTGTACCATCAACTATGCATCAGTTCCTCATACAGTGGATCGGATTTGATATTGAGATCGTTCATGCTGATCATTCGGTTAGTGTTGCTAATACAGAACCAATCTATTGGGAGTATGAAGGTGTCGAGTGTTTCTCTGGAAGAGCCTGGGAAGCAGATCCTGTGAATGTCTTCGACGAGGACCAACAGCCGATTCAGACAATCAGCTCTCAGAGTAATTTTTAAATCTAACTAATGGTGATGGAGAAAAGCTAGAGCCAAAGTCTCATATCGGCTGACAAGGAATAAAGTTTTGATAATGAAGCCGAAGTTGGATCAATGTGTACAAGTTGGGATATCGGATATGCTTCAAAGTCTGCGAACCTTAAGGGGACTTCGATTATTTCTTCATTACCAAAGCTCATGGGAATTCGGAAAAGATTCATGCATGGTGACGTGCAACAGAAGCTTTTGATGAAATTGAAGATATATGGAGGCACTTCCACAACTTGGGGATTATTTCAAGTTGTACGTGACGACCGGTAGCCTTATAGTGGGATCGGCCCTTATTTTTGAGTTTAGAGGAAAGATAATTAGCAATCTCTTTTAGCCGAAAATGTCAAACCTAAGAAAGGGGTATTCGGCTGTGACAAGGCTTTTCGGTTCGTGTACTTGTCAGTTGAAGCTTCGGCACTACTTGTTAAAGCCGAACGCATGGGAGTCGTGTAACTCGAGAGATATTTTGTATACAGCCGATGCGAAAAAACATCGCCTTTAGTAGAAAAAATATTCCAAGGAATTAAGTTATAGCCGATATTTTTACATATCGCCTTTAGTACAAGGATATTTATGACCTTGGTAACCTTGGCATTTTCAACTTAGCAGGTTTATCGGGGAAAGAGAAAGGTGAGAAACAGTGAGTGAAGATGTCGAGTGACATGACATGTCGGAAGTAAGATTCAGTCAGCTAAAATGACGTCATACATTCGGCAAGCGTTTTTCTGAAGAAATTCTGCAATCGGGGAAATCACTGAAGGATTGAAAGATGCAGATAGACGCTATTCAGAGAAGGACAAGTTCATCCGCTGCAAGCTTCATTTATAGATCCATCCTAAGTACAAGCTACCCTTGGAATAATTTGTTTACAATGGATTGCGGATCAACAATCTCAGCAATAGCAGCGGCATGGTTATCATAATCTTCAAGATCTTCAAACTCATCCGGGTCGCATACGAATCCAACTGGTAGGGAGGAGTAATCTTCTTTGGTCCAAGAACTTATTGCCGCTAGCCCGAAAGAAACCCCAGCGCGCACACCTTCGATGGCATGCCTGATCTACACGACCGTCAGTAGTATCAAGACTAGCCTCAGTTATGTTCTCGTGGACATTCTTCTCTGCAGGAAAAAGCTGACAAAAGGAAAAAATGTATCAGGCATATGCAAGTTTGATCAGAGGAGAAGGTCTTATAAGGATTTTATTGACCTATGATGGCGTTGTAGGTCTGTTTCCACTGATACGGCTGTTCAGTTTTCTTCGGTGTCATATCTCCTGGGCAAGTCTTCTGAGAAGAGAGCTTGAGCTTAGTCAAAGATAAGATGAGGAAGCTATCACAAGGGGGCAGAAAATAGTTTTTACCCGTGATGTCGGTGAATCGGTGCTCTGTTGTCCCCTGTTTCAACCATGAAAGGGACGTTTACTGAGATCACTACTACTGGGCATTGGTGGAATTCTTGAGCAGAAGAGGTTTTTTCTCTTTGGTTTGAGCCAAGAGCACATGATTGGGATTTTGGTGAGTCTGGCTTGAGGTTGAAGATAGTGGTTTGGCTGAGATCATATTTAGAGATGTAATCTACGCATTGGAAGGCCAGGCGTCAGGCTGGGGTCTTTCGCGATTATTGGGCCGATATTGGGCCAAACCAAATCTATGCTGATCCAAGTGGTTCAGGGTTTTGGAATCTGAATGGTTGGCCAAGGTTCGGCTGATAGAAGATTTCAATTGTGAGATGCTCAGTTTCGGTTGGTTGTTCGGGAAAAACTCTAAATCACCAGTTGGTACTGAAGACAGAAGGATGGAGGAGTGTTATCCTGGTACCATCATAAACTGAAAAAACCGAAAGGGTAATTGAAGAAACTCCAAATCTGAGATAATCGATTGGAGTGAACATGGTCATCAGCAACAGCCGATGGGATGTGCATCGTTGCTGAAATGAGAAGAAGATCAGTGGCTAGTACGCGGAATAGAATACACATTGATCTCGAAGGATCAATCGCAGGTTGGTATCAGAAGGACGAACGAATGAGTTTTCACTTATTTACAAAAGGGGAAGCAAATTACAATAAAGAGTCAGTTCGTCCATTCTATTCTATTCCTAATCGGGAGATCAAAGTCAAAGGAATCGTCCAGATCTGTTCCAGCTTCTTTCATGTCATCAATAGAGTGTGCCACCCTGAGTTCTAGTCCTCGCTCGCAAACATCAAAATGACGGTTGTCGGCGCCGGAGTGGATCCGAACAGCGTTGAAGGCGAGTGCTGCACCGTAACCCATGCCGGCCCTGGAAATGTCGGGGAGAACCCGGTTGACCTCGTTCACCCGCCTTAGAGCCGTCGTGCCTGGCACGTTCGCTGTGACAGCAAGATCGGCAATGGCAGCTTCGAGGGAATGAAGCTTAGCCTCCAGAGCTAAGAGGAGGAAGGATCAATAAAACAGGGAAGAAGAATAGGGAAAGAACGGTGGAAGGATGCTTACCAATGGCCTGTTCCCGAGCGGCATCACGCTCTCGAGAGACTCGGGTAATCTCCCGATTCCTCCTTTCTAGATCAAATTGAAGATCCGTGATCTTCTGAGCCAGAACCTCGGGGAAGTCGTCATCGATCCTCCTAAGCAAGAACAACAATGTGAGGGCGACTGCTTTATCTTCGAACGAAAAGCAATTAGAGGGTAACTTTCTCCTGGAGGTGCTGGAAGCCCCAGGCTGGAGGCTATGACGGCTCGCCTGAGAAGACATCTTCTAGCTGATTAGGAATAGCAAGAGAGAAAAGGTTTTCTGGTTTGCAAACAAGGCAGGAGATGTCGAGAGGCATGGGCCGAAATCAAGTGAAAGGGGTAGTTTAAAAGATCCCAAGTACATAGGGAGACGAATTGGCATGTACGGTAATTATGGCGAGTGAAGATAGATGCTTCTGGGGGTTCCACGTCAGTGCGAAAAGGAAAAGGAATTTTGGAATAAAACATTTATCCCAAAATTAGGGGGCATGTGTTAACACCAGATTTTCGCACGCTTAAGAATATGACAAGTGGATCCGATCAGCAGAGGAGGCAGATTCGGCAAACGATCGGCAGCTGTTTGGTCCTCTGAGTTTCGGTAACTGTCTACGCGGTCGGCTATTTCGCGAGGCCATGGTTCCATTCGGAAAACGAGTATGGTGAGTAAAGCCGGCTTGTACGAGAAGACACAGGGTGATGGAAGGCACCAAATAATGTAGGGTTTATATTTTTCCGTGTTTCATTGTAAAGTCGTAATCGTCTAGGACTCGTGTTTCGTCCAGGGTATAAATATAAGCCCTCGACCATTGTAAAATTGTTCACAACCACATCAATACAACCGGCCCCGTGCCGTCTTCGAGTCCTTATAGTCGTGTCATCGAGTTCTTCGAGAGGAATCCTCGATCTGTCGACCTCCGTAAGTACCGGCAACCTTGCTATCATGTCTAGTATCATGCGGTGGATTTAGATATGATGCAAGTAGTCTCGTATGTTAAGCTTAGTATCGTGCGGCGGATTTAAGCTTATGATAGGAAGTTTTTGCCTATGACTTGTATCGTGCGGCGGATTAAGTCATGAGTAAAAATAGTTATCGGCTCTGTTAGATTTGGCAGATCTAATAGATTCATCAAGTTATCACGTGTTATATGTTTTATTCATTTAATTCATACAACACCTTTTGCCCAATCTAGATTGATCTTCGTTCGGCCTTGTCACACGAGTTTGCTTGTGCTCTGCTAATTATAAGATCATGATGGCCGAACCGACTTTCAATCTAGATTGTTACATGTTGCGGGTTCATGCATGCCGATCATGTTTAGGCTTTGATAGAGCTGGGTGTCGTGCGGCAGGTGCAGGTTTTAGATTAGTTTAATCATGCTTTGCTTGTATATTTCTTCTCCTTGGACCCCAGTTCGGCTAGTTTGCCGATTCTGGTTAAGCTTACATGAGTAATGAGTATGTATAGATCTGTTCAGATGTATGTGTGCTTTTAGCTTCTTATAATTAGATCATATCATGCGGTGGATTAATCTAATTATAAGGAGTGGTGTAGATTTACAGCAAGTGGTATCATGCGGTGGATTAGCTTTGCTTGAGTTTATACCTGGCGGGTTTATGAAGGCTGGACGTGCGGCAGACTAGCTGGATTGGCCTATGCATATGTTATCTGAATAGATTTGTATTTACAAGTTACCTCTTTTATTCTTTTGTCACGTATGTGTTCGGCATTCGACATGTTTACATGCTTTCTCTCTATACTTGCCGAATGACATCTTAAACCTGTTTCGACAAACAGCATCTATAGTTGTGTGTCGTCGTGATTGGCTTCAAAAGCGGTACATATGGAACTATCTAGTTTTTACCCAGCATGTTCCAAGGTATTCTCACATTTTATCCCTTGTTGGTTTTCAGGTCAAACCGACTGGCACGTCTCCGGGTTCGATACACCCCGGGCTCCCGATTGAAGCTAGCCTCGTTCGGCTTGCTGTGTGCCTTTGACGCGAGGCGCCACGTTTTGCGTCAACAACGACAGTAAACAATAGATATTTCACATGATGCAATACCCCCAAGTTAGTACTTAAATAGCCACCTAAGATCCTAACTGGGCATAAGGACCTGATCACTGGCACACCTTAGTTTTTATCCTCGAGGTTTTCAGATCCTATTAAGACTATACGTTGGCAAATATCACTTTATTCCTTTAGAAAATACTGGTTTTCAAATACACTTTTGAACAGTAACACTGAACCATGCTCCGATGCCAGCTATGACAGAACCGACCAATTTATACCAGATTAAGCACCGAAACCTCTGCTTTCACAAAGATTATCATGTACCTAAGCTCGTACAAACCTGGTAGTCCGGAAATCTCGAAGGATTTCTTAATCATTTAATCATCAGCCAAGATCGTAATAGTTCAGAGTACATGCTCACAAGTTACATCACAGTTTGCACATAGTTCAAATACATCAGAGTATGAAACAATATTACAAACCATAGTTTGATAAAGGTAGCCGAAGCAACATAGTTTTGAAACATAGTTCAATTTGTCCACGGTGCCATCAACCTGACCAAGTCCAGCAGAAGCATCGGGGAAGATAAGAAGCGACCATGCCCATGGTCTAGTCATCACCCGTAACCGGGTACAGGCAGTTCTCACAGTAGCCATAAAAGCACTGTCCATCTGCAACAACAAGGGAATAAAACCCTGAGTACAAGAAGGTACTCAGCTAGACTTACCCGTCATAAACCAGAAATAATGAGACTCCAAGGATCATGTAGGCCTGTTGACGTAAAATCTTGGTCGGTCACGCCAACACACTCGTGCACACGGTCTTCAAAGGGGTGCGGAGCAAGGTCCTAACCTCATGAACCTTCAACGTATGGTGGAGCCGAATCTTAGCGAGATCGACTTCGAGCGTGCCAGTCAATTTGACCTGTGATTGACAAGGAGAAGAAAAGTCTGTCAAATTGTGGAACCTGCCGGTTTGGTACCAGATAGTTCCAAATTATACGGCTCTGATATAGCCATTTGTCTTAATGATTTTGACTACAAAGTCAACTCCTAGGAGATTGCATGAAAGGCATTGAAAAAGATATAAAGCATAACGGCTATGACATATGTAAATGAGTGTTTATAATAAACAAACAACTGATGAGCTTGAAAGATGTTAACAAAATAAAGATCTACGTGTACATCTAAGCAACATGAAACCAACGTATCGACTAATTGCACGAGCAGTTCTATCCATTAACAGTGGGGTGTCTCCATACAACCATAATAACAAATAGATCGATAAAATAGCTTAAACATCAACAGTGGGGTGTCTCCATACAGCCTTGATGATGACCAAGCTAGATTACGTCTTATGCAAAGAGTAGATCCGTTAATTCCAAGCCACTTAAAAGAACACATTATGAAGAAAGCATAACTGGATCGGCTATTTTAGCCGATTCAGGGTCCATGAGGCACGAACAAGATCTACCCGTCAAAACCATGATTTAATCTAAAATAAACAGACTTAATCTATCATATATATCAGTGGGGTTCGGAAATACAGTCGTGACAGACATGCTAGATCAAATCTATCTGCTCTCAGATCACATCGTGGTTTTATTGGATATCTCGAACGCACAACATGTAACAACCAACATTGACAAAATAGTCGATGAAAGGCTTGAATCGGCTTTTTTCTCTGTTATGAGCGTGTAAACCTCAAAACAATCGAAACGAAGCATCTTTTAGGCCTGAGCTACTTTGTCAATCTTGATTGGGCAAGATGTTGTTTAAAACATAAGGAAACAAATTAAAACATAAAACAACATCGGTAACTTAATGAATCTACTAGCTTGCCAAACCAATAGAGCCGATAACTAGCCAAGATTGATTGAAGTAAGAGATTGATCAGTGTCAAGACAGTCTTACCAAAGATGAGCTTAAACCGATAACTAGCCATGCCATAGCTTAACAAGAGTTTGGTCGATGTCAAATACAGCCTTATTACACGATGACACAAGCCATTGGTGAAACTTACAAGCAAACTAGAGGTCGGTCGATGCCGATGCAGCCCTGCCTGATTGAAGGTCTCGCCGAGATCTACGTTACTCCTACTCCTAGGGTTTTGGCCGAGGGCCGATGTATTGATTGATTGGATGTCCTTTACAAAATTCGGGTTTCTAACTATTTATAATCCGGTTGACTCCTGTTCTAACACGACTAGGTTACATAATAGGTAAAAATAAAAGACGACTCGGATTTGAACTCCTTGGTCGAGCCCGACACGTCTTTGAAGCCCGTCGCGCTAGTCCACATGAATCCTTCTAGTCACGCTTGACCCACACAAGCTTCATTATTTTTTAAGCCGATCTTTTTCCTTAATAAATCAGCCGTTTATGTTCACAAAAATAATAATCTTCTCAGTCCAAAATCTGGTGTAAACAAGGCCATATGTGGGGTTGGCTACAGTACCATTTGCATGAAAGCTTTTTGTAAGTAAAACTCAGTTTAGGGTGTTGGCAGTCAACTTTTATAATTAATTCTACCTTACTAGGTTTGCACCTGATCTATAACAAGCCCTTGACTACTTAATCAAGCAAGAGTGACTATTTCATCAATAGCCTTTTAGATTCAACTCATAACTATCTTTAGTTCCATAAGTTCTACGGGTAGCGGACAACAATCAATTACTCACTGTCCAGGAGCGATGGCGATTATAATCGATTCCTACCCAGCTGGGGATAAAATGTCGCACACTCGCCCAACACGTCCGGCTACGACAGTCGTAAGCTGCCACTTAGGAAATTCGAGAACACAACGCGCGGGACGACCATGGGCCCTTCTACACCGGGGGTTATCTCAATGCCAGGTCGCTCAATCTATAACTGCCCATGGTCATGTAAGGTCAGTCAGGCCCTGCCTGTCCACGGACCATGCCAGGTTGCTCAGAATAGTTGCCCACGGTACATCTGAGGCCCTGGGTGTTTGGCGTCAACATCTCCATCACCGGCTCAAATAACCTTACTCGGCTTCACGAGAGGTACTCAGACCTACTCCGTTAAGTGATTGACGCGTTCAATTTGACTGATGGGCGCTCCCCGAAACGGGTCCTATGCGACACAGACGGAAGACTACTAGCACACAGAACCCATGTCATGCTGCTCCTACATCTTGTCCGGTCTCCAATTCATTATCACATGGTTATCTCATGATAGCACCAGGCTAATCATGATCAGTATCCACCTATATGCGGGAGACAGGAAATCACCCGACTTTTATCGGTCTAAGCAGGGCTAAGCAAATAACGAGCCTAGACCTAAACAGGGATATCAAGATAATCATTGTGGTGGACAAGGAATAGTAATAATGCAACAATGGTAGCAATCAATTCCTAAAACCTAATGCAACAAGCATATCAGGTTAAATTGTAAGTGATTTGCAAACCGTAGGGAGTTTAAATACTCCAGGGCTTGCCTCTGTCGAAGTCAGACGGTCGGTGGTCCTGACACCTGGCTAACTCTCCGGCGTCTTCCTCGGTCCTCTCGAACAGCGTCTCCTCCGGAATCTGGTCCTCCGGCTGCGGCGAGTTCAGGTTCTCCTCTAGCGATCCTGTATGGTGCATTGCATGTATAAATATGACAAATGCACATGGGATGCTTATGCGATGCAACATAAGAGAGGGCAATTCAGTAGATAAGCACATGCCTGGTAACAACAGCATTAACTTATACAACCCCACTTATCTATCCACTTGATCCTTTTTTATTTGGTCTACTAAACAGGGCATAACTATCATGATACTAAAATGCCTCCAGAAAATTCCCAAACTTTTGCACAGGCTACTACAGACTAAAACTAGACTACCATAAAAATTTCAGCCCAAAACAGTAACTTTAGCATGCAATAGAAATTAACCTTACAAATTCAAAAATTAGGCAATTTTCATAGTTTGTGCTACCAACTGTCAAATCAGTCCTATTTAGCACTTTTCACAGTAACTTTATAACCTAACTTAGCTACACAAAAATTACCAAGCTCAGAATCTAAGCATTTCTATTTAATGAAATTACATAAAGAAAACAACATTTAACAACTTCAAATGCTACTGCCAATATCTTTCACAGAACATACACATGATATATTTTTCCCAGATACTACTCAGCAAGACAATCCTAACAAAATTAGAATCACATTTTTTGAAGCTATACAGAATTAGTTATGCATTTTCTAAGTTAACAGCCATTTACTTACGTAAACAAAACTGCATATAAAAAGTATCACAAAATATGCATCCAACATTTTAACAGGTAGATCTATTCATTTCCAGCACAAGAAAATTTGTTTCACATCATTTGGACTTAATATGAGCCTTGCACACATTTTAGAAGCATTTTAATCTATTCGTGCAAAAACTGGATTAAGGAAAAACCAATCTAAAACACTACGGACACCCAGCTTAACACATCCGGGGGCTCGACAAAACTGCTACGCGCACCCAAAACTTTCGAGCCCTACTGTACCCAGACTTTCCTTTTCTCTCTCACACACACTCTCTCTCTCAGCGGGGTCCACTGGTCTTGCGACCACGTCACCTGGCTACCCCAGGCTCAGCAGTCAACGGTGGACATTTGCGCCGTCGTCGTTGACCGGCCCTAGCTCGTCGGCGGCGAGACTTTTGGCAACGCCGAGCCTACCTCTAGATGCAGGTTTGCGAGGCGAACACGGTCGACCTACTTTCTGAGCCAGAGGGATACCAGAGCAGACTCGACAGCGGCCATGACGGAGCGGCGGCGCTGCGATGCGACGGCGAGGCTCATCCCGGCGAGTCCGAGACTCGGCGAGACTAGCACTAGCTCAAGCAAGCCCTAAGCGACCTATTGGGGGCAACTATCGAGCCTCGGCAACCCCGGCATTGCTCGGTGCTATGCACGGCGGCGGTCCGCGGCGGACATGGCCGTGACAAGGCTCGATTCCGGCCGAAACACGGCGAGAAAGAGGTCTCCATCTAAACCTAGGCAACTACGGAGGTAGAGAAAGCTAGGACGGTGCTTGGTTCAGGATGGTTTGGCCGGAGATGGCCGGACCACGTGATGGTCACGGTGGCGGACATGGCGGGTGGCCGAGGATGACATTCGGCGTTCCGCCAGCTACAGTGAAGGAGAAGGGAAACCAACCCGTGCAGGTGAAAGAGGAGGTTAAGGCGGAGAGGCTGGCGAGAGGAATCGAATGGCGGTGCTCTGTGACGAGTATTTGGTCGGCGAAGCTTGGCGGAAATGGCGGTGGTGTTTTGCAGAGGAGGAAGATGGCAAAGGGCGTGAGCGAGTGAGGGAGTGAGCGGTTCTGCCGACTCGAGCGCGAGGTGGAGAAGACGAAGGCGGGTGCAGACGCTGGGTTCATTGAACCTGGCCGGTTCCCATCGGCTATTCCGACCGGGCAGCGGCGCAGCAAGCGAGCGACGGCCATGCGGCGGCGAAGCAGAGAGGGGACAGAGGGTTTGGTCGGGTGAGTGGAGTCGGTGGGCGCTGAGCGGGCGGTTTTGCTGCTTGCTGTGCGGTCGTAGGCGAGTGGGCGGCGGCAGCAACGCTTGCACCTGTGTACGGTGCGGTGCAGTGCGGCGTGCGCGGGGAAGAGGATAAGAGGCTGACGAGCGGGTCCCACTGGGTTTAAACTAAAGAGGTCTTTGCTAAAATCTTTTCTGCCCTGTAACTCCCAAACCAAGCCAAACTAGGAAAAGGTCCTAAAAGCAAAGTTTCTTAGAATTTTGCAAGGAACAAATGATCTTTAAGGCTCAAGTCCAAATTTGGCCTGAAAATTTGAATTTCACTTCTAGCCTGATTTTCTAATGCAAGAAATAAACACTAATTAATCTTTTCTGAAAAAGTGCTTTTAAGCAATGTTGTTTCTCTTGTCAAGATCTACAACTTTGGTTTAAGGCATTTCCTCAGAAAAACAAAGCATCTATTAGCTATACTAGAGACTAGCAAAAGACTTAACACACATACCACTCAAGTTGCATATGCAATGCTTATGCTATGTCAAGTTATGCATTTAGAGTTGCTTAACACCTGGGGTGTTACAGCCCTCCCCTCCTTAATGAAATCTCGTCCCGAGATTTGAGTTACTAACCATTCTTTGTAAAACTGTGGATACACTTCTCTTAAATAGTCATCCGTTTCCCAGGTAGCATCTCGATCGTTTTGCTCACTCCAAGATACCTTGTATTGCTTCACTATTCTCCCTCGAGTCACTCTTTTTTTCATCAAGTACTCGGTGCGGCTTTACGGAGTAAGTGAGATCGGATTGCAACTTGATGTGGGCGGGTTGTACTTCTTCTTCTGGTACTCGAAGACACTTCTTCAGTTGTGACACATGGAATACAGGGAATATAGCTTTCAAATGTTCTCGCAACTGTAGTTGATAAGCTACTTCTCCCCTTCTTTTTACAACTCTATATGGCCCCACAAATCTTGGTGCTAACTTTCTTTTAACTCCAAAGCGTTTGACGCCTTTCATAGGTGAAACCTTCAAGTAAACGTAATCACCGACACTGAACTCAAGCGGTCTTCTTCGTTTATCAGCATAGCTCCTGTGTCGAGATTGTGCAGCTACTATATGCTGTCGAATTGTCCTAACTTGTTCTTCTCCTTCTTGGATGAAATCAATTCCATAGTACCGATGTTCCCCTGGTTCAACCCAATTTACTGGTGTTCTACATCTTCTACCATACAAAGCTTCAAAAGGTGCCATCTGAATACTTTCTTGATAACTGTTGTTGTATGCGAACTCTGCCAAAGGCAACATTTCTCCCAAGAAACTTTTGCCGATATAACGCAGGCTCTTAACATATCTTCCAAAACTTGGTTTACTCTTTCTGTTTGTCCTGACGTTTGGGGATGATAGGCCGAACTACGAACTAGTTCTGTACCTAACTCCTTTTGCAGTTTCTCCCAAAATGGTGCAGTAAACTGTGGTCCTCGATCTGAAACTATGATCTTTTGTACACCATGGAGTCGAACAATCTGGCTCAAGTAGATCTCTGCATAGTCTGGTGCATTATAGTCGGTCTTGACTGGAATGAAATGTGCTGTCTTAGTAGGACGATCCACGATTACCCAAATCGAGTCATTTCCCTTCTGAGTAATGGGCAAACCGGTGATGCGGATACACGGGTGTATGCCGAGTCTCTGAGTGATGAGTGATTGTCAACTGGGATAATGCGCATGTTCTTTGGCTTGTGTTGTGCAGGTGTCGAGCACGAATACAGTGATCAAAGGCAAGGTGAAGGTCAAGTAGAGACGTGCCGTGCCGATGGACCGAGAGTGGCGAAGGGCGGACGTGAGGCTTAGACTGAGGGACCGGTGGCATGAGGATTAGCTGTGGTGGCTGATAGCCTGGGACATCGACGAGTGAAGACTTGCGGGTGGACGGGGTACACGGGCGGTGCATCCCATCTACGGCTCGGTTTGGTGGTTGAGCCACAGAAAAACCACTGAGTGGACGGTTTCCAGGTTTGGGCCTCAAAACCTGGGCGCTGATGGTTTCCGAGTTTGGGCCACAAAACTCGGGCTAAGGACGGTTTCCAGGTTTGGGCCTCAAAATCTGGGCGCTGCGGGTTTCTGAGTTTGGGCCACAAAACTCAGGCGATGTGTAATAGAACCGACCAATTTATAAGAGCACAAGTACGAAATTCTCCGCCGAGGCAGTAAATTTGTGGCACTTGAGCCCCTATAAACCCGGTAGTCCGTGAAATCACGAAGGATTTCAAACTTTCCAACATCAACAACATAGGATCGTAATATTCAGCATCGACCGTCACACGACAGAGATTATATAAATAGTTCGGAGTAGCAACTTAGTTATTACAAACCAGGTTTGAAAACAGTAGCGGAAGCTTAACTTGAAACGTTGTTCCGAAATTCACACACACACACTTAGTGATTACAGTGCCATTTAGTAGTCATCCTTAACATAGCAAAAGATACGCACAGAAGAGGTCATTGCCCGGGACCTAGAAATCACCCGAGGCTGGAAAGAGACAATTGATGCAATAACCATGGAAGACCTGGCCATCTGCAACAACAAGGGTAGAACCCTGAGTACGAGAAGGTACTCAGCTAGACTTACCCGCCTTAAACCAGAAATAAGTTGACCTCAAGGAGTATGCAAGGCTAGTATATAGTGGAGGCTGGTAATAGACCACATTTTTGCATAAAAGCCATTTGTTAATTAAGTAGTTCTCCTGCCCTTTTAGCTGTCAATTTAAATGGTAATTATCCTATTTACTAGATTAGCAAACTGCACTATAACAACATGGTAGTGATCCAACGATCACCAAAAATGTAACAAACAGACCGGGTAACCATTTCCAAAAGTATCATGATAGCTGTCTCGTGTTCACATTTTTCAGTATCAAGGTCGATCAGCGTTCAAGTCAAGTGCTCACTATCCAGGAGCGATGGCGATTATAATCGATTCCTAACCAGCTGGTGATTTATTTCCCACACAAACCACACCCACCCGTCGGTGAGCTACAGATGACCACAACATTTTTCCAGGAATCGCGGTTTCAACCGCCACCATCACACCCGGAGGCAAGCCCGACTGCCAAGGAGTTGGACTTAACCACCATCGCCCGGGTCTTACTATTCACGCCCCCGCGTCCCACTAACTCTCCACCGTGGCTTCGGCTGATGCGTAGGACCTGAGAGCCGGCCTGGAACAATGAGCGGCTTCGCGGTCGGAACGAGTTATCCTTCCAGCTAAATATGGGACATGCGTTCAACATGACAAGAAGTCTATCTTACAAGATACTGATTCCCATAAAACACGGCTAGAAATACTGTAGCATACACTACAGGAATCTGCCGATCTCCATTTTCCACAACACTCAGTTATCCCACTTAATGGAAATATCCGGCTAATCGGTCAAGTAACCACCTATTACTCGCGGGTAACATGAAGGTTGCCCGACTTCTACCGGTCTAAGCAATTCTAAGCATAACTCGGACCTGATTCTATATAGGTATCAAGGATAATATTTCAAGATAACAAGGTATGAATAGTGATGCATCAACGGTATCAAACAACTCCTATACTTAATGCAACAAACATAACAGATTAAGTTAATTAAAACTGTAGGTAGCTAGAAATGCTCCGGGGCTTGCCTTTCTCGAAGGTGCTCGGTTGGTGATTCGGGCACTCCGGAAGTTCTTCTTCAAACTCTTCCCCGATAGCTCCTGGTTCCTGCTCCTGGGGCTGCTCCTCGTTTTCCTCTGCTATCACTGTCTCTTCTACCGAACCTGTTATGATGCATATGCGAGAATGAATGGATGATACATGGGCATAGAAAATGCATTGCAATTGAATTGACCGAATAGGCGCATATTTCCTCTCCGGTAGAGTACAACATTCTATTTAGAGAGAAGCTACACCACTCATGCAAAATACAGTCAACATGCATACACTGAAAAGACTATTTTTCCTCTACTGGTTTCCACCTAAAAGAGACACAAAAGCTTAATTTAAATAAACTAATTATTCTACTAAAACAAGCTTATAACTGCACCTTACAGCTAACAGCTTCAGAAAAATCTACAAAAATTACTGTAGGTTCCTAACAGAAAGTAAAGCATATGGTACAAATTTCAGGACAACTGCATATCTACATAATTCTGTATGATAAAGACAAATATCAGGGTGAAAAGGTACCTTGAACTACACCCTATCTTAAAAAGTGTCAAACAACAAATTTCATATTTTTGTTTAGAGCTTTTGAGCATAAGAGCAGTCTATAAAAATTATGAGACTCAAATTCCATATATTTTAATTACTACCAATTATACCAGAAAACAGCATTTAATTAATTTAAAGGTTAACTTCAAATTATTTCACAACCAAACAGTAGTTATCATTTTTCTGTGACTCTACATCACTTACACAGTTCATCAAAACAAATCTCATATTTTTCTGAGCAAAACATGATTTATTATACATTAAACAAGATATCAGCCTAAACATAAATTAATTACTACTGCACATAAAAATTATCATAACAGAGCATATTATATTTTTCATGTACAGATCTCATCAAAACAAACTTAACAAAATTGGTTTCACATTTATTGGATTAACAGAACCCAAGTTATGATTTAAACAAGCATTATCAGCATTTCTGAAAAACATATATTCAAAAACACTAAACCCTAACTGTTACATGCACCCGACACAACTGTACCCAAGCGGCTGACAACCGGGGCCCGTGGTCAAATAGACCCCACCTGTCACACACACAAAACAGAGGAGAAGTTGACCGCGGCGAAGCTTGCCGACGGCGAACTTTCCGGCGAAACCATCACCACCACTCGACTCCTCTCATCCTTCCGCACTTACTGGTACCGCTCACCGGCCCAGCATTGCGGTGGATCGAGCTCGCCGTCGCAAATGGCGGCCACGGCGGCGCGGACTCTCCACGCCGGGCAACTCCGGCCATGCCGAGGCTAACCAAACTGCGATTCTTAGTCCCCGAACTCCCACGGATCTAGCGCAAGGCTCGGACGCTACGGATTTCACTCTGAAAGCTCGGGACCACGCCATGCCATTCTCCAACAACAAAGGCGGACGGCGGCGATGGCGGACCGAGGCAACCAAACCCTAATCGGCTAAACCGACTTCACTACCTTCTTCCTGGACGCTCACTGACTGACGAACGCTAGCTAAAACATCTTGGAACCCACGAGAAGGGAGTCGACCACGGCGGACCGAGCTCGGCGGTCATGGCGGCCATGGCGGAAGCTCGTCCCGCGGCTTACCTAGGCACTTCTAGCGAGAGCTGGCTACGACACGCGAAGCAGGAGGCGAAGGCGAGGCTGGCGGTGCGGTTTGCGGGCGAAAGCACGGCGAAACGACGACGGACGGCGGACTTCCCCCTTTTCGCCCGCGTGGTCGCCGGCGAGAGCTTGGAGCGAGGCAGAGAGAGAGAGAGAGCGCTCTGGCGGAGGAGTGCGTGCACGGGCGCTTTGAGCGCGCCACGCCGCGCACGCTGGCCGGGCCGGCCGGGAATCGGACGCCACGCGGCGCTCCTCCCCTGCGCGCGGTCGGCCACGACGCGCTGGCTGGGTTTGAACTGAATCGGGCGATTCAGTTAAGCCCTGGGCCGACTGACGGCCTATTTTCAAACGTGATTAACTCACTAACCACTCCATCAAACGCTAAACCAACTGCACCATCGGTTAGAGCTACACACCGACTATAGCTTCGATTACAAGATCGATCACTGGTTCGGCTTGGGTTGGGCTCAGATCGATGCCAAACATGGCCTGACCGAACTGGTTTTCAGAGTTAGGACTTAGGAAAATTTCCAAGTCTAAAACCCTTCCAATTCTGTCTTGTGGACCCTAAAACACCATGCTAAACCCATTTTCATGAGTTGGTCCTTAAACAACTTTTGTTCTATACTAAATTCTACACACTTTTGCTTAAGGGCCCACAGCCATGCAAAGCTTTTATCGAGGAGGTCTTTGTTAGTCAAACAAAAGGACTTTAGAGGCTCTATAGGGTTGACTAGGGTTTAACTACTTGATTAGGCAAAATGTCCAGCATAACCATGCCTTCATTTTGACTCCTCAACAAAGTTAGATGGTTAGAAAGACTTAACCACTCCAAAGCAAGACAAGCAACACCTCACCAAAGCAAACTTATAAGCAAACAAGTACATGAAATGACATTTTATGTGATAAAAAGAATAACATATGAATGCTTCATGATCATGAGATGATTATGCATGATGAGAAATGATGTCATGCTAGCTTAACACCAGAGGTGTTACAACCCTTCCCGCCTTAAAGAAATCTCGTCCCGAGATTTACTGACCATTGCTTATGGAACGATGGATAATCTTTCTGGAGATAGTCTTCCGTTTCCCAGGTTGCATCTCCGTCATCATGATGACTCCATAGAACTTTATACACCTTTACTAAGCGATTGCGAGTTACTCTTTCTTTGCTGTCCAAAACTCGCACGGGTTGCTCCTGATATGAGAGGTCTGATGCTAGCTTCAACTCTTGAGATTCTATTCTTTCTTCCGGTACACGTAGACACTTCTTTAACTGTGAAACATGAAAAACTGGAAAGATCGAACTCATAGCTTCGGGTAACTGGAGTTGATAAGATACTTCTCCCTTTCTTTTCAAGATACGATATGGTCCAACATATCTCGGGGCTAGCTTCCTTTTAATGCCGAACCTTTGTACTCCCCTCATCGGAGTTACTTTTAGGTAAACATGATCTCCCTTCTTAAACTCCAACGGCCTTCTTCTTTTATCGGCATAACTTTTCTGTCGGGATTGTGCTGCTTGTAAGTGTTGATGGATGATCTGGACCTTTTTCTCGGCTTCTGCCACGAAGTCTATTCCAAAATATCTCCTTTCCCCTGGTTCTATCCAGTTTAACGGAGTCACACACTTACGTCCATATAAAGCTTCAAATGGTGCCATCTTGATACTCTCTTGATAGCTATTATTGTACGAGAACTCTGCTAACGGTAGCCATGATTCCCATGATCCTTTGGAGGATAACACACAAGCTCTGAGCATATCTTCAGGCACTTGATTCACTCTTTCGGTTTGACCTGCGGTCTGAGGATGATAAGCTATACTGTGAATCAACTTCGTTCCCAAACCTTTATGTAACTGCTGCCAGAAGTGCGCGGTGAACTGAGATCCACGATCTGAAACAATTGTCTTTGGTATTCCATGCAAACGCACAATCTCTTTGATATAGATATCTGCATAACGAGGCGGTCGATATCCGGTTTTGACTGGAATAAAGTGAGCAGATTTGGTCAAACGATCTACTATTACCCAAACAGAATTATTTCCTTTTTCTGAGGTGGGTAATCCGGTTATGAAATCCATACTGATGTCTTCCCATTTCCAAACAGGCACAGATAACGGTTGTAACAACCCTGCAGGTTTCATATGCACTGCCTTAACTCTGCAACAAGTATCACACCTTGCCACATAGGCTGCTATCTCTTTCTTCATCTTGGTCCACCAAAAACGAGATTGTAGGTCATGATACATCTTACTGCTCCCTGGGTGAAGAGATAACTTAGATAAGTGGGCCTCATCTAAGATTTTATCCTTGAGATCTTTGTTCTTTGGCACGACAAGACGATCCCTGAACCATAACACTCCTTGTTCATCCAACTTAAAAGAAGTTAAAGGATCTTTTAACATCTTTCGCTTGATATGAGCAACTCCTTTATCTGACTTCTGAGCTTCCATGATCTGACTCTCTAGCGAGCAACCTAACTGAATGTTGAACAAAACTTCTGAATGAATCAGGTTAAACTTTTCTTCAAACAACGGTTGCACCACAACACAGTGCGATTTCCGACTTAAAGCATCTGCAACCACATTGGCCTTTCCTGGGTGATAGTGGACTTGCAAGTTATAGTCCTTTATCAGCTCCAGCCATCTTCGCTGTCTCATGTTCAACTCAGGTTGAGTGAAGATATACTTCAGACTTTTGTGATCGGTATAGATGTTGCACACATTTCCCAACAAGTAGTGTCTCCATATCTTTAGAGCATGTACTACTGCCGCTAATTCCAAATCATGTGTAGGGTAGTTAACCTCATGTTTCCTTAACTGTCTTGAGGCATACGCTATCACGCGTCCATCTTGCATTAGCACACAGCCCAAACCTATCTTGGATGCGTCACAAAACACATCAAAAGGTTTCTCTATATCTGGTTGAGCCAAAACAGGGGCAGTGGTCAGCAGTTCTCTTAAAATTCGGAAAGCTGCTTCACACTCCTCTGTCCAGACAAACTTCATATCTTTTTGCAACAACGAGGTCATCGGCTTTGCAATCTTGGAGAAATCCGGAATGAAACGACGATAGTAACCAGCCAAACCTAGAAAACTTCTGACTTCCGTGACGGTGGTTGGTGCCTTCCAATCCATAACCTCTTGTACCTTTCCTGGATCCACTGAGATTCCATCTTCCGATAACACATGACCAAGAAAATGAACTTTCTTCAACCAGAACTCACACTTACTGAACTTAGCATATAACTTATGCTCTCGAAGCCTTGTTAGAACTACCCTCAAGTGTTCCGCATGTCTCCTTCGTTCTCCAAATATATCAAGATATCATCCAAAAAGACTATCACAAACTGATCCAACTCAGGCATAAACACAGAATTCATTAGGTACATAAAGTATGCAGGAGCATTTGTCAAGCCAAACGACATGACAAGATACTCATACAACCCGTACCTAGTGGAAAAAGCCGTTTTAGGTATATCCTTAGGTCTGATCTTGATCTGATGGTACCCTGATCTTAAGTCTATCTTGGAAAACACTCTAGCTCTCGTCAACTGATCAAAGAGGATATCAATCCGAGGTAAAGGATACTTATTCTTGACTGTTACTGCATTCAAAGGCCTGTAATCCACACACATACGCAGACTTTTATCCTTCTTTTTCACGAAAAGCGCAGGACATCCCCACTCGGATGAACTTGGTTGAATCAAACCCTTATCCAACAACTCTTTCAACTGAACCTTCAACTCCGCTAACTCATTAGGAGGCATACGATACGGTCTTCTGGATATAGGTGCTGTTCCAGGTATCAACTCTATTGCAAACTCCACATCCCTATCCGGAGGTAAACCAGGTAACTCATCTGGAAACACATCTGGAAACTCACATACTACAGGGATTTCCTGGAGATCTGCCACTTGCACTGCACAACTCATAGCACTGAGATTAAGACGGTCAGGAAGAAACACTTGGAATCTTTTGTTTTCCTCGGGGTCCTTCAAAGAGATTATCCTTCTTCCGGTATCTAAGACCACTTCCCATTTTTTCATGCAGTCCATTCCGAGGATAACATCCAAGGATAGACCTGGCATGACTACTAGGCTTACTCGATACCGCTTACCTTCCAAACTAAGAGTAGCTCCAAATACCACTTGATTAGACAACACACTTGCACTAGCTGAATTTATTCGAAACCCAAAATCCATTGTTACCATTTCCTGATTATGCTTAAGTGCAAATGCTTGACTTACAAAAGAATGGGATGAACCAGAATCAAACAAAACAACTGCAGAGATATTGTTGATAGAGAACATACCAGCTGTTACAGGCTCACCCTCTGAGATGCCTTCCAAAGAGGTATGATGCACACGAGCTTGCACTGGATTGGTCTTCTTTCTTGGGCTAGGACATGTCCTAGACAGATGCCCTTCTTTGCCACAGTTGTAACATGGCCCCTTGACGTAGCTGCCTGCGAAGTTCTGATTTCCCTGTCCTGCTTTGTACTACGATGTCTGACCTTTTGCCACTTTCTGGACCTTAGCTTGCTGCTGATTTCCCTGAAAACGACGCTGAGGAGGCTTGAACCGTGCTCCCCGTGCTGCTATATGAAACTGAGGACGATTCGCCACTTGATTTCTGTTCTGCTGTGCTCCTGTATCAAAAGTTCGCTTGCGGGCTTTAGATGCACTATAGAGATTGTTGTGGTTTTCTTGAGTCAAACAGTCACTGACGAAGTCATTGAACTGGGTTCTGGAAGAGTTTCCCATCGACTTTAGGAGCTTTGGACTTAGGCCCCTCTTCATACAAGCAATCTTCTTTGCATCGGTGTTGACATACTCAGGCGCATAACGAGCAAGATTGTTGAAAGCATGAAGATATTCAGCCATTGTTTTGGTACCCTGAGTCAAACTCAAAAACTCTGTTACCTTCATAGCCATTAAACCGGGAGGAATATAATGGCCCCGAAAAGCTGTTGTAAACTGTTCCCAAACTATAGGTTGAATTGCCGGAAAAGCGGTACGGTGATGTGTCCACCATATACCGGCTGGTCCCTGCAACTGATGAGCCGCGTATTCCACCTTCAGAGATTTCGTCAGACGGAGCAACCTGAACTTCTGTTCGACCGTGTTGATCCATTCGTCTGCTTCCAAAGGTTCCACTGCTTCCTTAAAGATCGGAGGTCTAGTGTCCAAGAAGTCCTTAAACGTGCTGTACTGATTAACATCTTGACCACCCAGACCTGCAGCCCTGCGGGTATTCTCAGCGATGTTTCGGAGATTTGCTTCCATGTTGCGTTGCATAGCTTCCATGCTATGCTGACTTCCCAAAAACTGAGCAAAGAACTGCTCTGCCGTATAAGGAGGAGGAGGAGGAGGAGGATTGGCTTCCTCGCCCTGTCCACTCCCATCTGCACCACTGGCACTGCCGGCTCCACGACGAGTATTCTCCATCTGCATAGCCAATCAATAATCGATGAGTGATGCCATATATATAGATCAAAATGCGTAATGACTGCAGTACTATATTCGAACATAGTTCATACAATAAGGCACATTCACAAGTTGTTCCACACAAATAACATCACAAACAGATTATACGAAAAGCGCTTAGAACTCGCATGGACACGAATGGATAAGCACAACGATAGCCTGATACTTAAAACGGTTCAAAGGTAGCAACGAGGTTCTTAAGCTTACAACACATCAAAGGTTCCACAGATCCAACATAACCGATACACAAGACCACAACGATAAACATCGAGACCTAACTCTAATCGCTTTCAGCATCTGACACATGACCCTCGACATCATCGGCTCCATCATCTTCCTCTTCTTCTTCGTCTTCTTCTTCCTGATTAGCGAAGAGCATTCCTCCATCTTCATCACCGCCATCAGCAAGAACAACTCCCAACTCCCCATCCATCTCGGCTGCACCTGGAGGATGGTATGGATGAAGCTGGTTGTGAAGACGATGCACTTCCTCATGGAGGTTGTTGTTGTAGGCTTCAGATGTCGCTAACTGCTGCTCCAAGGCCACGATACGAACTCTCATATCCACCTCTTCTTCCCATGCTTGATTTCGCTGCTGAAGAAGCCTTACCATCTGATTCTCCGCGCTCCGATTAGCATGCTTTTCACGCCCTAGCTGCTCTTGCAGCCTGATGATCTCTTGAGCTGCGACTACATTCCTGCGAACCACCTGATCCTTCTCTATGGTCATCTGCTTCAGCTCTTCCTGCATCTTTTCTACTTCTTCATCGAACTCACGCTGAGCTTGCCTTTTCTCATCCCTGACATGGTGATAGGACTCAGTCATACTGCACAAGCTGTGTTGCATGACCGCGTACCCCTTCATTACCGCATACATGGCACTTGCTGCTGGGCCATCACATGCCTGAAGCTCATTAGGACTGCCCTCAATTGCTTCCTGCTTGGTCTGCACCCAAACATCCTTGAACGGGTCAGCCCTCGGAAACACTCCTGCTAGAGCTCGACTGAGGTCTTCTGGGAACCGCTCCATGATGTCCTGGAGAATGAGGAACGCTGCTGACTGCGCACCTTCCCAAGGATCCCTTCCCTTGCTCTCATACATCCAACCGGACCACACAGATCCATCTTCCCTGGGCTTCACCACTGCGGTAACATACACCAAAGTGGTGTTTTCCAGAGGCTCTTTCGACCAGAAGTAGCGAGGCTCTCGACCATCCGGGTATCCCACAAAACGCAGAACTCTCCAGAGCAACGTAGGTGTCCCAAACACATCCAGAAACTTTGCTTTGCACCTCTCCGACCTAGGTGCCAACTGGTGTCTGGGAACCCTGCCGCCCGTTGACTTACGTGCGGTTTCCTTAGTCCGTCCCATCTGTAGCAGGATTATGATGATAACATAAGCATAGGTCTTCCAACTCGAGCAATGAATCCATAAAGGGTGGAAGTAATGCAAAAAGGAAAGAAAGCATTATGCCATGATATGTATATGTATGAAAACGTTCCGTACGTCCTTTCTACTACATAAGAACTATGCGGTGGCAAACCACGATACTTTCATACGTTAACTATTTCGTTCTAACGGTGCGTAGTTAGTGTACCTGCAGAAGATCCATTTCAGCCCTGCCCCACAGTATGATAATCATGCATTGCTGAAATTTAAATCTAGATACTCACCTAGGTG
The DNA here is from genome assembly GCA_009763385.1 of Coix lacryma-jobi var. lacryma-jobi. Lineage (NCBI taxonomy): Eukaryota > Viridiplantae > Streptophyta > Magnoliopsida > Poales > Poaceae > Coix > Coix lacryma-jobi. The sequence goes on along the minus strand of CM019825.1, from coordinate 83,107,019 downwards.
TACACCCCGTATACACGTAAGCAGTATATGCACCCATTTAACAGTATCACCCTCGTTACCGCGTACCTTCCCCCGCATTCGTGTGTTGACGTATGCAGGTTTCAGTCTCTACTAACACTCCCCTAGGTCGACGGTTGTTCGACCATGCTCTCACAACTTTCCTTACCTTGGCGTAGAGGCAACTGATCCATACATTACCATTCCGAAGAATAGCACCCATACAATTTCACCCTTGCCGTATGGACGACAGAATAAACGAAAATCAAGTATGATGCAAGACCCCTCCAAGTTAGTACTTAAATAAGCCACCTGAGATCCTATGGGCATAAAGGATATGACCACTGGCACACTTATATATTTTTTTTTAAAAAAAAATTTTCCTTCTACACCGACTTTGTGAATGTTTGAAATAATTTTTGGACTCCAAATTATTTTTATTACCCAATTTTTAGTCCTATGAACAGTACCCGCTGAATTATGCTCCGATGCCAGCTGTAACAGAACCGACCAATTTATAAGAGCACAAGTACGAAATTCTCCGCCGAGGCAGTAAATTTGTGGCACTTGAGCCCCTATAAACCCGGTAGTCCGTGAAATCACGAAGGATTCGAAACTTTCCAACATCAACAACATAGGATCGTAATATTCAGCATCGACCGTCACACGACAGAGATTACATAAATAGTTCGGAGTAGCAACTTAGTTATTACAAACCAGGTTTGAAAACAGTAGCGGAAGCTTAACTTGAAACGTTGTTCCGAAATTCACACACACACACTTAGTGATTACAGTGCCATTTAGTAGTCATCCTTAACATAGCAAAAGATACGCACAGAAGAGGTCATTGCCCGGGACCTAGAAATCACCCGAGGTTGGAAAGAGACAATTGATGCAATAACCATGGAAGACCTGGCCATCTGCAACAACAAGGGTAGAACCCTGAGTACGAGAAGGTACTCAGCTAGACTTACCCGCCTTAAACCAGAAATAAGTTGACCTCAAAGAGTATGCAAGGCTAGTATATAGTGGAGGCTGGTAATAGACCACATTTTTGCATAAAAGCCATTTGTTAATTAAGTAGTTCTCCTGCCCTTTTAGCTGTCAATTTAAATGGTAATTATCCTATTTACTAGATTAGCAAACTGCACTATAACAACATGGTAGTGATCCAACGATCACCAAAAATGTAACAAACAGACCGGGTAACCATTTCCAAAAGTATCATGATAGCTGTCTCGTGTTCACAGTTTTCAGTATCAAGGTCGATCAGCGTTCAAGTCAAGTGCTCACTATCCAGGAGCGATGGCGATTATAATCGATTCCTAACCAGCTGGTGATTTATTTCCCACACAAACCACACCCACCCGTCGGTGAGCTACAGATGACCACAACATTGTTCCAGGAATCGCGGTTTCAACCGCCACCATCACACCCGGAGGCAAGCCCGACTGCCAAGGAGTTGGACTTAACCACCATCGCCCGGGTCTTACTATTCGCGCCCCCGCGTCCCACTAACTCTCCACCGTGGCTTCGGCTGATGCGTAGGACCTGAGAGCCGGCCTGGAACAATGAGCGGCTTCGCGGTCGGAACGAGTTATCCTTCCAGCTAAATGTGGGACATGCGTTCAACATGACAAGAAGTCTATCTTACAAGATACTGATTCCCATAAAACACGGCTAGAAATACTGTAGCATACACTACAGGAATCTGTCGATCTCCATTTTCCACAACACTCAGTTATCCCACTTAATGGAAATATCCGGCTAATCGGTCAAGTAACCACCTATTACTCGCGGGTAACATGAAGGTTGCCCGACTTCTACCGGTCTAAGCAATTCTAAGCATAACTCGGACCTGATTCTATATAGGTATCAAGGATAATATTTCAAGATAACAAGGTATGAATAGTGATGCATCAACGGTATCAAACAACTCCTATACTTAATGCAACAAACATAACAGATTAAGTTAATTAAAACTGTAGGTAGTTAGAAATGCTCCGGGGCTTGCCTTTCTCGAAGGTGCTCGGTTGGTGATTCGGGCACTCCGGAAGTTCTTCTTCAAACTCTTCCCCGATAGCTCCTGGTTCCTGCTCCTGGGGCTGCTCCTCGTTTTCCTCTGCTATCACTGTCTCTTCTACCGAACCTGTTATGATGCATATGCGAGAATGAATGGATGATACATGGGCATAGAAAATGCATTGCAATTGAATTGACCGAATAGGCGCATATTTCCTCTCCGGTAGAGTACAACATTCTATTTAGAGAGAAGCTACACCACTCATGCAAAATACAGTCAACATGCATACACTGAAAAGACTATTTTTCCTCTACTGGTTTCCACCTAAAAGAGACACAAAAGCTTAATTTAAATAAACTAATTATTCTACTAAAACAAGCTTATAACTGCACCTTACAGCTAACAGCTTCAGAAAAATCTACAAAAATTACTGTAGGTTCCTAACAGAAAGTAAAGCATATGGCACAAATTTCAGGACAACTGCATATATACATAATTCTGTATGAAAAGACAAATATCAGGGTGAAAAGGTACCTTGAACTACACCCTATCTTAAAAAGTGTCAAACAACAAATTTCATATTTTTGTTTAGAGCTTTTTAGCATAAGAGCAGTCTATAAAAATTATGAGACTCAAATTCCATATATTTTAATTACTACCAATTATACCAGAAAACAGCATTTAATTAATTTAAAGGTTAACTTCAAATTATTTCACAACCAAACAGTAGTTATCATTTTTCTGTGACTCTACATCACTTACACAGTTCATCAAAACAAATCTCATATTTTTCTGAGCAAAACATGATTTATTATACATTAAACAAGATATCAGCCTAAACATAAATTAATTACTACTGCACATAAAAATTATCATAACAGAGCATATTATATTTTTCATGTACAGATCTCATCAAAACAAACTTAACAAAATTGGTTTCACATTTATTGGATTAACAGAACACAAGTTATGATTTAAACAAGCATTATCAGCATTTCTGAAAAACATATATTCAAAAACACTAAACCCTAACTGTTACATGCACCCGACACAACTGTACCCAAGCGGCTGACAACCGGGGCCCGTGGTCAAATAGACCCCACCTGTCACACACACAAAACAGAGGAGAAGTTGACCGCGGCGAAGCTTGCCGACGGCGAACTTTCCGGCGAAACCATCACCACCACTCGACTCCTCTCATCCTTCCGCACTCACTGGTACCGCTCACTGGCCCAGCATTGCAGTGGATCGAGCTCGCCGTTGCAAATGGCGGCCACGGCGGCGCGGACTCTCCACGCCGGGCAACTCCGGCCATGCCGAGGCTAACCAAACTGCGATTCTTACTCCCCGAACTCCCACGGATCTAGCGCAAGGCTCGGACGCTACGGATTTCACTCTGAAAGCTCGGGACCACGCCATGCCATTCTCCGGCAACAAAGGCGGACGGCGGCGATGGCGGACCGAGGCAACCAAACCCTAATCGGCTAAACCGACTTCACTACCTTCTTCCTGGACGCTCACTGACTGACGAACGCTAGCTAAAACATCTTGGAACCCACGGGAAGGGAGTCGACCACGGCGGACCGAGCTCGGCGGTCATGGCGGCCATGGCGGAAGCTCGTCCCGCGGCTTACCTAGGCACTTCTAGCGAGAGCTGGCTACGGCACGCGAAGCAGGAGGCGAAGGCGAGGCTGGCGGTGCGGTTTGCTGGCGAAAGCACGGCGAAACGACGGCGGACGGCGGACTTCCCCCTTTTCGCCCGCGCGGTCGCCGGCGAGAGCTTGGAACGAGGCAGAGAGAGAGAGAGAGAGCGCTCTGGCGGAGGAGTGCGTGCAGGGGCGCTTTGAGCGCGCCACGCCGCGCACGCTGGCCGGGCCGGCCGGGAATCGGACGCCACGCGGCGCTCCTCCCCTGCGCGCGGTCGGCCACGACGCGCTGGCTGGGTTTGAACTGAATCGGGCGATTCAGTTAAGCCCTGGGCCGACTGACGGCCTATTTTCAAACGTGATTAACTCACTAACCACTCCATCAAACGCTAAACCAACTTCACCAACGGTTAGAGCTACACACCGACTACAACTTCGATTACAAGATCGATCACTGGTTCGGCTTGGGTTGGGCTCAGATCGATGTCAAACATGGCCTGACCGAACTGGTTTTCAGAGTTAGGACTTAGGAAAATTTCCAAGTCTAAAACCCTTCCAATTCTGTCTTGTGGACCCTAAAACACCATGCTAAACCCATTTTCATGAGTTGGTCCTTAAACAACTTTTGTTCTATACTAAATTCTACACACTTTTGCTTAAGGGCCCACAGCCATGCAAAGCTTTTATCGAGAAGGTCTTTGTTAGTCAAACAAAAGGACTTTAGAGGCTCTATAGGGTTGACTAGGGTTTAACTACTTGATTAGGCAAAATATCCAGCATAACCATGCCTTCATTTTGACTCCTCAACAAAGTTAGATGGTTAGAAAGACTTAACCACTCCAAAGCAAGAAAAGCAACACCTCACCAAAGCAAACTTATAAGCAAACAAGTACATGAAATGACATTTTATGTGATAAAAAGAATAACATATGAATGCTTCATGATCATGAGATGATTATGCATGATGAGAAATGATGTCATGCTAGCTTAACACCAGAGGTGTTACATGATGGACGGCTGGTTTCTCGGTTTGGGCCTCACTTTGGGCCGTCGGATCACCACCTACCACGAGTTGGCCCAGATTAACCCTAGGGTTTAGCTGGTTCGCTCTGTATTTAGTGAGGGGTAGAGTAGGAATTAGAATCAGGATATGTAGAGGGAGACACCCTCCTCCCAATCTATCTCAGTCATTTGCTCTTTCACTCTTAGGGTTTCCTGCTCTCCCTATTCCCTGCTGTAGTGAACTGAGATCCACAGAGAAGAGAACAATATCTCTATGCCCATGAGATTTTGAGGAAGTGAGACCGTAATCTCACTATTGTAGCGTGTGGTAGCCACACGGTTGCAAATTTGTGGCTGTGATTCGTGTTTTGTTCTTGTTCTTCGCGGGTTGCTTTTCTCCATGTTTTTCCCGTTGATTGATCTCTCTACTTGGTGCGTCTTTTGCAAATCCGTTTGAACCAAGTTGTACTAGATCGTGAGGCACTTCTTTTCACCGAAGGAAATCAACTCTTACCTCACGAGCTAGTAGATCGGTCGATTTTTGTTTTGGATCAAGTTTTGCTCTTGTGTCCCGAATTCTTCCAATTCACCGATTTGGAGTTAGGTTCGAGCCATGATTCCTTTAGGATAGCTCACTAACCTCCTTGGAACTCCTCATACCAATTCTAAGCCTTAGTGCTTTTGATTCGGATGAGATCGGGTGATCTTCGCGGAAGAACAGCACAGAATCGGGACCATCAAACGCTCGTGTTCGTGGCATCAGACGCTGACCCGATTAGCATCGGACGCACCGTTGCCATGTGTCAATTTCTGACACTTTTAAGGAGCATCGGACGCTACCATCGGACGCTCCGTTGTTCATCGGACGCGTCCGGAGTGTAATCATCGGACGTTGAAGGTTCACAGCCTCCGATGGCAGTCCAGTAAGGATCCAGTCAGGCCATTTTAGCATCGGACGCGTCCGGTGCAGAGCCATCGGACGCAGGCCAGCGTCCGATGCAACTGTTTTTGCGCGGTTTCATCCGCGGTTCGTTTGTCAGTTGTCGGTTTTGATTTCCGGTTTTTGCGTTGGGTTTCTAGAGTTGTATAGTGTCTCGCTGTGCTTCTTGGAAGTATCCACCCTATATCTAGGGTCGTGGACACTTGCAAGCTCTAGGGTTTGCTTTTGGGATTGATTCTTGGGATAGTGGCGACAAGTTTATGAAAGGAAAATTGAAGCTCCCATTCACCCCGCCTCTGGTCGCTTTCCGGTAGTACTTTTGGTCCTTCAATTGGTAACAGAGCGGGTTAAGGATCTTCAACCTTAGCCGGTTTTAGATCCACAGAAGGCGACATGGATTGCGGCGTGGGCAAACCGCCGTTCTTTGATGGGACGAACTATACGTATTGGAAGATACACATGTCGGCCTATCTGCAGAGTATTGGTGCTTCCATTTGGGATATTTGCAACTCTGCTAATTACATGGTCTTGGTTGCTCGTGTGACTCAGCGTCAGATCGATGAGCACGATGCCAATAGCCGAGCCCGTAATGCTCTTTTCTCTTGTATGAGCATGTCTGAGTTTGACCGCGTTTCTCACCTCGCTACGGCTCGGGAGATTTGGGCTACCCTCATGCGTTTTCATGAGGGAACCTCTCAAGTCAAAACCCGTCTCTACGAGTCATTCAAGCGAGAGTATGAGAACTTTCGACATTTGCGAGAGCATAGAAAGTTTATTCGCTCGCTTTCAGGTGATTGTCAACAGGATGAGGGCTAACAAGGAGTTGTTGCCTTTCGATGATCATGAGAGAGCTTTGAAGCTTTTGCATACTCTTGATCGATCAGTGTGGGATTCTAAGGTTCAGGCGATCATCGAATCGCCTAACTATGAGACCCTCACGTGCGACGAGCTCTTCAGTAAGCTCAAGTCTAGTGAGATTGACGCCATGGCGAGGGCTTCTTATGAAAAACCTTCTGGCCCGTCGATGGCTTTGGTTTCTGGCCCTTCTGCTAACCCCTCTGGAGGTTTTGCACTCTCTTCTCTTCTTTCTGTCACAGTGGAGCAGCTGCAGTTCATGGGGGATGACGAGTTGGCTTTGCTCGCCAATCGGTTCTCGCGGTTCCACATCAACCGCATGAACCGTTGTCGCGCAGGAGGACGCTCGGGATGTTTCGAGTGCGGCGACCCCAACCACTTCATCGCCAATTGCCCAAAGAAGAACAAGCAGACCTTCGGCAAGGCGGATCATGGGCACAAGTACGACTCCGACAAGCGCAAGGAGAAGTACGTCCCCGTGAAGCACAAGCGGAAAGGCGGCTTCGACAAGGAGTACATCAAGACGAAGTACTTGGAGAAGGCCCAGGCTGAGCAGCGTGCGTTTTTCGCCACGCTCAGCGACGTCGACGACTCGGATGACGACTCCGCTGCCTCAAGCGACGAGGAGTCCGAGAAGAAGAAGAGGATTGAGGACAAGCTGAATGGCCTCTGCTTCTTCGCTGACGACGACGGCTTCTGCACCATGGCTCTTGCAAAGGAGGTCGACGACGAGCTAGAGCACACCCCTCGGAACGACGACGACGACGACACCTCCCAGGTATCTCAGACCCCCGACGAGCTTTCTGCTGAGGTCGAGAAGCTTACTGCCGCGCTTCTTAGTCAGGACAAGTTGCTTAGGCGTGTTGCTAGAGAGCGCAAGGAGTTTAGGCAGAAGTGGGAGGATACGGTGAAGGAGCTTGAGTTTGCCAAATCCACCGTAGTCGTGTCTGAGGAGGTTGAGTGTGAGATGTGCACCACACACATGACTGACCTTCTCACCTTGAGAAGCAAGTATGCTGTGTTGGTAGGAGAGGTGGATGAGCTGAAGGCGAGATCTTTGCTGTTGGGTGCGTGCAAGTCCTGTGCGGGCTTGCAATCTGAGTTGGCAGAGAAGAATGCCAAGATTGTGTCTCTTGAAGAGGCCAACTCAGGTAGCACATGTGTGGCTAGGTGTGTTCTTTGCGAAGGTTTCGAGTTGGAGATCGCTAATGTGAAGCATGACAAGATGCAAACCGAGGAGGAAAACACATACCTTTGGACCATCTTGTCATGGGTGTCTAGCGGCGAGCCGCAGCTTGGGATGATGATCTCCTAATTCAAGCGAGCTGCTGGAGGTTCAGGTGTAGGTTTTGCTCTGGGTGTTGATGTGTCATCTTTCGGCAAGATTGGAGAGTCGAGTGGTCTTAACCCATGTGAGAAGCCCAACTCCACCACTACTCCCAAGCTTACCAAAATTCCACCCAAAGAGCCTCTCAAGCCTAACACCAAGGATGGGGTCTTTGTTGAGCCTCCGAGAGCTCCACCCAAGAAATAATCATGGGCTCCCAAACCAAACCACCTCAAGAACAAAATGGACACCATGCCACCCATATAGGAGGAACTTATGCCACAGAAGGGCAAAGTGATCCACAACTACTACCATGAGTACTAACAACCCCCTATGAGAGCGGTGAGGTACCATTGTGAGCATTGTGGGAGAGATGGACACTTGAGTGAGTTTTGCTTTCGGCGCAAGAGAGAGGCGCGCCGTACAAAGGAGATGAACAACACGAACATGTACCATCCTTTCCATGATTTACATGTGTCGAATGTTCAGAGGCGTGCTGTTAGGCCTAGAGGTCCAGAACCTCAAGTTTCTAGGCCTAGGCAGCGGAGAGGACGTGCCCGGCGGGAGCCTGCAATTGTAGGCTATGGACCCCGTGGTGGTGGCTTTGTTGTAGAGCATTTTCCTCCACCGCGTTTTGAGTATCACGATGGATGCTCCTCCCTTAGTGGACCACGTTTTCCTCTACGTGGTGATCGCTCTTCCCGTAGGCGTGCTAGGAATGGTTTTTCTGCTAAGCGTTCTTTTGAGCAGCCGGCCCAACACTGGTATTCTCCCTATTTCACTAACCCCAGTGTTGGACCGTATGCTCACCCTATGTCTTTTTATTGATGTAGGTAAAATGATTGGAGAACGTTTGGTTGGTGGATTCCAGTTGCTCGAGGCACATGACCGGAAACGCCAAGTGGTTCTCTAGTCTTAGTCCGGTCGCCGGAAAGGAGTTTATCACCTTCGGCGACAATAGCAAAGGTAGACTGTTGTCTCATGGGTCGGTGCAAGTTAATGAGCACTTTGTGTTGCGCGACGTTGCTCTTGTTTCTAACTTGCATTTTAACCTTCTTTCTATTTCGCAACTTTTCGATGATGACTATGAGATTCGTTTTAAACCGAATCTCAGTCGCATTTTGGATCCTCAGGGCAATCTTGTATGTGTGATTTCGCCCTTTGTTAAAGTCTTTCGTGCGGATTTCTCGGAGTCGTTTGGAGTTTCTCATTGTCTTTTGGCTGGACCTTCCTCCTCTAATCTTTGGAAGTGGCATAGGAGACTAGGACATTTGAGCTTCGACTTGCTTGCAAGACTTAGTTCACTTGGCCTAATCCGAGGATTGCCCAAGTTGAGCATGGAGAAGTATCTTGTTTGCCATTCTTGTAGACATGGGAAGATGCTTGCCGCTCCCCACCATCCAGTGACTCCGGTCATGACTAAGCACCCTGGAGAGCTTTTGCACATGGACCTTATTGGTCCGGCTCGGGTGAGCTCGGTTGGGGGGAAGTGGTATGTGCTTGTTGTTGTTGATGACTTTTCGAGATATTCGTGGGTTTTCTTTTTAGCTGAGAAAACTGAGACTTTCTCTTTTGCTCGCAATCTGATTTTGCGTCTTCAGAATGAGTTCCCTTTGAACTCAATGCGAGCTATTAGGAGTGATAATGGTTCCGAATTCAAGAATTCGGATTTTGAGAAGTTTTGTAACTCTTTGGGTTTAGAGCATCAATTTTCTTCTCCCTACACACCGCCTTAGAATGGTGCTGTAGAAAGGAAGAATCGGACCCTTGTAGAGATGGCAGGACGATGCTCGATGAGCATAGGACTCCTAGGCGATATTGGGCCGAAGCTATGAGCACTGCTTGCTACATTTTCAATCGCATTTTTCTCCGAGCTTTTTTGAAAAAGACTTCTTATGAGTTGCGTTTTGGAAAACTGCCCAAAGTGAGTTATTTTAGAGTTTTCGGTTGCCATTGTTTTATACTCAAAAAGAGCAACTTGGACAAGTTTGAGTCTCATTCTTCTGACGGTGTATTTTTGGGTTATGGCACTCACACTCGAGCTTATCGTGTACTTAACCTTGATACTAACCGAGTCATGGAGACATCAGATGTCACCTTCGAGGAGACCATGGTTTGTCCTTCTTCTCGTTTTGAGCGTGCAGGTGATCATGAGGATGGCGAGCCTCTTTTCGATGATGAAGAAGAAGGTGCTGAAGGGATGGATGACCCAGCACCTCCTCCACCTGCTGTGCCGCAAAGAGCGGCTTCCACTATGACTCACGGCCCTAACCCCTCTTCTTCAACTTGGGGGCCGTGGGATCCGCCACCTCGAGCGGTACCTTTTGTACCCGAGGAGGCACCAGCTGCTGTTGAGGGGGAGGCCACTTCGGCAAGGGAGGCACCACGACACAATCAGCGCCAACACCCGCCTCAACAGATGATCGGCAACATCGGTGAACGCGTTACTCGGTCAAGGTCACAACATATCTCTCACTTTGCTCATTCTGCATTTGTTGCTGATTTTGAACCCCGAGATGTTGGACACGCTTTGACGGATCCAGATTGGGTCAATGCCATGCATGAGGAGTTAGAAAATTTTGAAAGAAATCGGATTTGGGTTCTAGTTTCTCCTCCCTCTGAGTGTCACCCAATTGGGACAAAATGGGTTTTCAAAAACAAACAAGGAGAGGATGGCCATGTTGTGAGAAACAAGGCCAAACTTGTAGCCCTGGGATATAGTCAGAAGGAGGGAATAGACTATGAGGAGACTTTTGCTCCTGTAGCTCGTTTGGAGGCTATTTGGATACTCTTGGCTTTTGCTGCATCCAAAGGTTTTAAACTTTTTCAAATGGATGTCAAGAGTGCCTTCTTAAACGGCTACATAGAAGAGGAAGTATATGTGAGACAACCCCCTGGTTTTGAAAATCCCAAGTTTCCAAACCATGTTTTTAAACTCCACAAAGCTTTATATGGTTTGAAACAAGCTCCTAGAGCCTGGTATGATAGGTTGAAAACCTTTTTGCTTGCTAAGCGTTTTAAAATGGGATGTGTGGATAAAACACTCTTTCTCCTCAAGCAAGGCAGTGATACACTCTTGGTCCAGATTTATGTGGATGATATCATTTTCGGTGGTTCTTCTCATGCTTTGGTTGCCAAGTTTGCAGATACTATGAGCAGGGACTTTGAGATGAGCATGATGGGCGAGTTGACGTTTTTCCTCGGATTGCAAATGAAGCAATCTCGAGAGGGAACGTTTGTGCACCAGGGTAAGTATACCAAGGATATCTTTGAAGAAATTCGATATGGGTGAGGCCAAACCTCTTCCAACACCCATGTCGACCACGACGGCCCTGGATGTGGACAAGGAGGGAGAAACAGTGGATCAGAAGGAGTATCGGAGTATGATCGGGTCGCTGTTGTACCTGACAGCGACACACCCGGACATCCAGTTCGCGGTGTGTCTCTGCGCGCGATTTCCGTCTTCGCCGCACACCTCTCACCGTCAGGCGATCAAGCACATTTTAACAGGTAGATCTATTCATTTCCAGCATAACAAAATTTGTTTCACATCATTTGGACTTAATATGAGCCTTGCACACATTTTAGAAGCATTTTAATCTATTTCTGCAAAAACTGGATTAAGGAAAAACCAATCTAATACACTACGGGCACCCAGCTTAACACATCCGGGGGCTCGACAAAACTGCTACGCGCATCCAAAACTTCAGAGCCCTACTGCACCCAGACTTTCCTTTTCTCTCTCACACACACACACTCTCTCTCTCTCAGCGGGGTCTAGTGGTCATGTGACCACGTCACCTGGCTACCCCAGGCTCAGCAGTCAACGGTGGACATTTGCGCCGTCATCGTTGACCGGCCCTAGCTCGTCGGCGGCGAGACATTTGGTAACGCCGAGCCTACCTCTAGATGCGGGTTTGCGAGGCGGACACGGTCGACCTACTTTCTGAGCCAGAGGGATACCAGAGCAAACTCGACGGCGGCCATGGCGTAGCGGCGAAGCTGCGACGCGACGGCGAGGCTCATCCCAGCGAGTCCGAGGCTCGGCGAGACTAGCACTAGCTCAAGCAAGCCCTAAGCGCCTATTGGGGCAACTATCGAGCCTCGGCAACCCCGGCATTGCTCGGTGCTATGCTCGGCGGCGATCCACGGCGGACATGGCCGTGACAAGGCTCGGTTCCGGCCGAAACATGGCGAGAAAGAGGTATCCATCTAAACCTAGGCAACTACGGAGGTAGAGAAAGCTAGGACGGTGCTTGGTTCGAGATGGTTTGGCCGGAGATGGCCGGACCACGTGATGGTCACGGTGGCGGACATGGCGGGTGGTCGAGGATGGCATTCGGCGTTTCGCCGGCTAGAGTGAAGGAGAAGGGAAACCAACCCGTGCAGGTGAAAGAGGAGGTTAAGGTGGAGAGGCTGGCGGGAGGAATCGAATGGCAGTGCTCTGTGACGAGTATTTGGTCGGCGAAGCTTGGCGGTGGTGTTTTGTAGAGGAGGAAGATGGCAAAGGCCGTGAGCGAGTGAGGGAGTGAGCAGTTCTGCCGACTCGAGCGCGAGGTGGAGAAGACAAAGACGGGTGTGGACGCTGGGTTCATTGATCCTGGCCAGTTCCCGTCGGGTGTTCCGACCGGGCAGCGACGCGGCAAGCAAGCGGCGGCCACGCGGCGGCGAAGCAGAGAGGGGACAGAGCATTTGGTCGGGTGAGTGGAGTCGGTGGGCGCTGAGCGGACGGTTTTGCTGCTTGTTGTGCGGTCGCAGGCGAGCGGGCGGCGGCAGCAGCGCTTGCGCCGCTGTACGGTGCGGTGCGGTGCGGTGCGGTGCGACGCGCATGGGGAAGAGGAGAAGAGGCTGACGAGCGGGTCCCACTAGGTTTAAACTAAAGAGGTTTTTGCTAAAATCTTTTCTACCCTATAACTCCCAAACCAAGCCGAACTAGGAAAAGGTCCTAAAAGCAAAGTTGCTCAGAATTTTGCAAGGAACAAATCATCTTTAAGGCTCAAGTCCAAATTCTGCCTGGAAATTTGAATTTCACTTCTAGCCTGATTTTTCTAATGCAAGAAATAAACACTAATTAAGCTTTTTCTGAAAAAGTGCTTTTAAGCAAAGTTGTTTCTCTTGTCAAGATCTACAACTTTGGTTTAAGGCATTTCCTTAGAAAAACAAAGCGTCTATTAGCTATACTAGAGACTAGCAAAGGACTTAACACATACCACTCAAGATGCATATGCAATGCTTATGCTATGTCAAGTTATGCATTTAGAGTTGCTTAACACCTGGGGTGTTACACACTCTAGGTTGCTTCTAGAAGCTTCCAAGTTGTAACAATTGAGGACTCTTCCGTTGGGACTCCAATTGTGGTAAACAATATGTCTGTTTCGATCGTCTCGATGAGCTCTTCGCAATGGTGTGCTCTGATTCATCACTTGGGATACTTTATGTAGTGAAATGTTGGTATTCCCGCAAAACAAGTGAGAACGACACAACTCGTGGAAGTCGTTAGAATCAAACTCTATTCCTAGGTTGATGGTCACGTTTATTCTCTTTTAGGTGGCTTATTGACGGTATAAGATATGAGTTAGTGACCGTCAACAACAAGCAATAGCATCATGCCCCCCGAGCGAAGGAGCATCGGCCACAGCTATATAGGCCGATGAATCTGAATGCCCAACTTCTACATCGTCACCCACCCACTGAATAAGAAACTGATGTAGACTAGAGGGAATGCACCGATTAGCATGAATCCAATCGCGCCCAAGTATAAGGTTGTAACTATCTTGTATGTCGGCGACCAAGAAAGAAATGGCCAAAGTCTTACTTCCAATGGTAAGCTCCATGGACGCAACTCCTTTGGCTGGAATAGGATCTCCTCCTCCGACTCCAGTGATAGTCATGTTGGTCTTGATCAGCTCTTCGTCGGTTCCACCAAGCTTCTGATAAAGTGAGTATGGCATCAGATACTCAATCGCCCCACTGTCGACCAACATCTAGTGGACTGTTGTACCATTAATATGGCCCTTCACATGTAATGGATTGAGATGATTGACAGAATCCTCTAGCTTCTGGAACACAACATTCTGCGTAGCGAAGTTGAACTCCGCCGCTGTTGAATCATCTCCGACCACATAGTAGTCGGCCGATAAGTAAACCACATTGATCTCTGCCCTCTCTGGGGAAGGTTCATAGTCTACCATTTCCTCATCTTGTTCTTCAGGTAATTCTTCACTGGTCGTGACAACATCAGCAGAGGAAACAAGACCACCAGGGTACACATTGGACTCTACCGAAACATCAAGAACCGACTCTGCTAGCCCTGAACCTGGTCGGTTCGGTTCATCTCCCGACTCAGCAATGGCCGACTAAGTTTGCTCAGTTTCTAAGCTGGTCGGCGCATGATCCAAACTGGTCGGATTAGGATCCGACCTGATCAACTCTGAAGCCGAGTTAGCAGAACCGATGTCCAGACTGGTCGGCTTAGGATCCGACCCGTTTGATTTTGTAACTGTCGAAGTCGGCCTTTGATTACAAGCTGACTCTTCACTTCCTCGCTTGCCCTGAGGAAAAATGGGATGTGTTGAGTTAAATATGTCTTCCCTCATTTTCTCAAGCTGCTCCCGCCTTTGCTTGTTACAGCGAGCCCGCTGCAACTTCCTTCACTGAGTCTTGCTCAAACCAGGGGGCAGCACCTAGGCTGAGTGTATCTAGGATCACGCTCGACAGGCTTTTCTTCTTCCACTCTGGCGGAAGCATCTGAAACATCTTGAGCCTTTGCTGGAGTCGGTTCCTCAATTACCATCGGCTCAGCTTCATTAATAATGGGAGCCTCCATAGAGCCGATCGTAATTGTGGGAACAAAATTAGGCTTGGTCGGGGGAAATAGTGGGAGTATTTTGCACCATCTTAGGCACATAGATTTGTCATACTTGTGCCTTTCCTGTCTCTTGAGCGGTCAAGGTTCTTGATGTGATCAACCGATTCTGACTTACGCTGCTGGAGCTTGGCTGATCACCCAACCGATCAAAAACTGAGACCCTTGGAGGTTGACTAAAAGGTGTTCCCCATCCTGGCTGATAGTAAATCGGCGCTGGCATAGGATAGGGTACCCAAACTCCTTGAGGACCCCATTATGGAGGTGGTGAAATAGGAGGAGCCCACTGAGGTATGTGAGGAACAACCCTCGGTACCGGAGGTGCTGCTCGGGCCACCACTAGCTACTTGGATTTCTCATCCTCACGCTTCGGAGGAGTGGACTCTCTTTTTTAATGGCTGATTTCACTACAACAACACAGGGCTATAGTAACACCAACTTGTGTTACTATAGGTTGGAAAACATGTTACTAGCTCTCTTAGTAACACATTTTTGTTTGTGTTCCAATTGGCCATGTTACTATAGAGTGGATTATTGTAACACATTTACTTGTCTACAGGAACATTTTTTTGTGTTACAATGATTTTTGTTGTAACACTTTTTTTTACTTTAACACTTCACATTATGGTACAATACGTAGTTTGTAACACATTTCTTTATCCATTGGATCACTTGCCAAGTGTTACAATGATTCTTTGTTGTAACACTCTTATTAGTTCTAGTAACACTTCTACGTTAAGGTAGAGCATAATATGAGACATAGGAACACATTTTGTCATGGAATATTCGGCAAAATTCGAATAAAAAAATTCAAAAAATTAGGGAATTTTTTTTATCACGAGAGGGGGATGGGGGCCCACTAGTCAGCCACACCACCCCATCTCTACTCCCACAATATTTGTTCATGATTTTTTCACACTTTGCATCAACCAAGATTCGAACCAGTGACCTCTCACACACGTACGCATAACCTCCACTACCACTCTACCCATTTGTCACTTGTGTGTATATTCTATTTGAGCTACCTTCATATTATACTAAACCGTGTGTAAATTGCTTGTTTAAGGCTCTAAACGAATTTAAATCAAAAGGTTGTTAACTACAAAATTTCATAACTTTTTGAGATCTACACTTTTCGTTTAGGAAGTTTGTCCATCCAAGGTCATTTACAAAATTTGAATTTCAAATTTCAGAAATTTCAAATGTAGTTTGCATTAACAAGATGATTTCAAATTAAAACGTTATCAACTACAAAGTTTCATAACTTTTTGAGATCTACAACTTTCATGTTTGTCGTTTTTCCATCTGAGGTATTTTAAAAATTCAAATCTCAAAATTTTTAAATTCAAATTTAGTTTTGCATGATAATATGATTTCAAATTAAAAAAGTTGTCAACTACAAAGTTTCATAACTTTTCAAGATCTACAAGTTTCATTTTGGTCATTTCTCCATCCGAGGTCTTTTGAAAACTTTAAATTTTTAATTTTTAAAATTCAGACGCAATTTTGCATGACAAGATGATTTCCAATTTTAAAAGTTATCAACTATAAACTTTCTTGATGTCGACCAAAAAGAGAAATTCTTGATGAACCCATATGGCGGTAGGTTGGTGTGTTCATACAACAAAGTAAAAAAATATCTATATTACTTCCATTTAATTTTACATTTTTTATTTTTTTTTCTTCTCCATTGTACATGTTCTTCTTATGATATAGCTCTGTCTAGTACGTCTCTTGATCTCGGCCTAATAAATTAACAACATGCTCTAGCATCGAACTGACCTTTTGATACGGCTACTCAATGCTTATGGTTCTCATGTAATGACTATGATGTGATTGCCTAACAGCCTTGATGAAAGCTATATGTGATGTGTTGCCTATAAATAGGAAGCCTTGATGAGAGCTATATGTGATGTGTTGCCTATAAATAGGAAGGTCTACATGTATTTTCTTTTCTAACACTTGAACTGAAACATTATTTTATGTTACTAGAGGCTTATATTTGTAACACATTTTATATGTGTTCCACTTATGTGTTACAACATAGTACACTTTTGTAATATTTTTCTTGTAACATTAATTTTGTGTTACTATAATTGTTGTTAGTAACACCTTTTTTTAAAAAAAGTATTTTGTGTTACAGCCGAAGTATGTAACACACTATTTTGTGTTACTATGAAATTTTATTAGAACACATTAATGAATATGTTACATAAATGTGTTACAATATCCCTGTTGTGTAGTAGTGTTTTGAGAGTTGACCTTTTGCTATTTATATTTAGCCATGAGCTTATCGAAGGTGCATGGCTCTCTGACAACCTTCTCCTTATTCTTTTCCACATTAGTCTTTCAGGTACCAACTTCAGGTCTCTGTGGGACAAATGTGCGTAAGACACGTACTCCAGGAGGGGTAGAACTACTAGAACTAGTTAGCCCGGTTGTAGTGGTTGGCATGTTTGTTTTAGTTGAACTGGAAGAAGCCAGCCTAACCTGGTCGGTCTTTTGACCTGACTGAGTCGGCTGCTCAGAGGAAGGACCAGACTGGTCGGTTTGAGGACCCGACCTGGTCGGCCTTTGTTGTGCTGCCCTGGTCTCGGACCACCTTTTCTTATTAAGGTGTCTTACCGATCCGATAGTGATCGTGAGTTTATTCTTGCCATCATCACCCTTCTCGAGCACCACTTTGTGCCCCGAATCACTCCCGGTATTCGGTGTGACCCATGATTTGCCGATGACGGCGTTCTTGCCTTTAGTCGTATCGGCTTGCTCTGGACGAATCAAAATAACAGGATTCCCTGCTTCCACCATATGAACTGGAAAAGGAGCACTGTCGACCTGCATCTCAGTAAGACTCAATCGTCCTTCAATAAGGGCCGATTGGACCTGTCGACGAAAAACATTGCAATCATTATGATATGACCTCACCGACCAGCACACCGACCGACACGTCGACCAACAAGATGTTACAAGCACCAAGACAAACTACACCAACCCAAGTCTTCGATGGACCGATTACACGTAACCAAGCAAAGAAGCTACAACAAGAGGTGCACGCGCTACTTTGTGAAATTTATTTTAATATTAATGAGAATTATATACTACCTAAGTCGTGGATATTGCTATTGCTCCGGTCCACCAAGGAGGAAGAAAAGAAAACACAAAGAGTTGATTATAGTGAAGGTCCACACTCCGACCAGTCCAGTCCAGCAGAAGCGTCAGAAAGAATTAGTCATATCTTTTGATTCACAAAAGCTATGAAGGCCGATGAGGACATTTTGGAAAGCTTATGAAGTATAGTTTCCAATGAAACAAGCTCCGACCAATTTGGTATTTTCCTCTTGACTGCCGACCAGATTTAGTGCATACTGGTCAGCTGCTAGATAGACTGCATGTTGTCCAACTTGCCGTGCAAAACTGTACCAATCTACGAAACTTCATGGTGCATGCTACACATGGTGTGAAAGCTTATAAAGTTAGCTTTCCAACGCAATTGACGGTGCATCATTTGGACTTTCCTAGGTGGAGTTATTGTCAAAACATTGAAGACTGCTCCGAAGTCCAACAGCCACGCAGGATTAACTCAGAAACCCGTTTCGTGGAAGCCTGTTCACATAGTCTATCTTTTCATTTCCATTTCGTGTTTATACCTATATAGGAGGGCTGTTCCTAGTAGAAATATGTCATTGCTCCATAGCAAACGCATACTTTGATAATCGAAATACAGAACCCCTTTGTTCAGCTGTGTGCTAACAAATCTGAGAGTGTAATCTCTTCCCCTTTGCTCTTGTGATTTCCTTCGCGGGATTTACAGAAGCGGTGGCGTCATCCGCTCCCAATTGGTACTCCTACCCACTTCAAGGTTTGCCTTGATTGATTGTAGGCTGTGTTGGTTGGTTCTTTGAGAGTGTGGTTGGGCGAATCCTCGATTCAGGTTGCCGGTTAAAGACGGTGGTTGGCTTCGAGTTTTATTTGTCAGGTTGCACTAGTTATCGCTGCTTGCAGCAAGTTATCCGGCTATTCGTCAGCTAGTTATCAAGTTCAAGATCCTACGTCATGAAGATCGGGACCACGAGTCGCATCATCTATTATCAAAGCTTTCGTTACCACGGTAGGAATCTTTACCCTTAGCTACATATATTTTGTGTTCGTCCTATCCATCAAAAAGCCATAAAAATAATTTGCCATAGCCCTTTGTTTCAATCTGTTATTTTAAGTGAATTTTGTTAAGTTTCAGTCCATTAGAATCTTTGTTTAGTCGCTGATCATTTATCCTTCGTGTGTCCTTTGTGCCTCTTTAATATATCTGAAAATCCCTATAAAAAAATCAGAAACCTATATCATCCTTCACGTTAACTTTGGTCCTATCAAGTCATAGCCACTAGTTACTTTTTGTTATTTGTATGATTCTATCCAAAAGTGTGTAAGTACCATATCTGATCTGTGTGTTTAGTTCTATTTAAAAAAAGTGTGTCACAAAAAAACAGAGAAAGAAAAGTGCCAAAAAAAAGTCCTGCAGGAAGTTAAAAAAAAAGAGAGATTAAGATCACGTAGTTTATATGCACAAGTGTTGAAGTTTATCACATCAAGTTGTGCAACTAGTTTGCTATTTTTGTTTGGTGCAAAATTGTGGTTGGGTCTGATCGCAACACTTGCATTCCTATCATACTCCTTGTTTGCATCAACTCTAAAATTTCATTATGCATGTGTGATCCATTTACATCTTCTATATCTTGTGGTCAGCACTAGGCAGGGAACATCTAGTTTGGATTGTTATTTAACTTTACAATAACTAGAATTTAGATTGCTTTTCCTTGTATTTTTCCTCACCAAGCTCCACATATAAGCCATCGTAATCGGTATTTGTTTGGTCTTGTATTCGTCTAACCATCACTATCTGTTACCACCACACGCTTTGCTTTTCTGTAAGCCGCAGTGACCTCATAAGAGCTTCGGTTGTTAAGAGACGCGAGGTTGTGAGATCTACAAAAAATTTCATTCCACAAATAAGTATTGTTTTCGTATTCAGCTAACCTTACAGGAAGATGGGTGGAGTTGAGATAGAAGATTGTGTCACTATGGCACAATTTAATGAATTAAGGCAAAGCATGGAAGAGAAGCAAGACAAGCTGACACAAGATCTTTAAGCTCTTATGGCTGAAATCAGAGAACATCGCCAACCTCGTGATGGAGCAAGCAACCCAGGTGAAGATGAGGAAGGAAGTGAAGGAAGAGTTGCTGCTAGAAGAGCAAGAGAATTAGAAAGGAGGAACCGAAGAACGGCATATGGTAGAGGAGGAGGGCGAGGACGAAGAAGTGATGCAGAATCTGAAGATGTGGATGATGATAATCGTTCACATTATTCTGGTCGCCGACACCATAGAAGAGGTAACCGTGAGGAGAGGTTTGGAAAACTGAAATTTACCATGCCAAAATTTGAAGGCTGATCTGATCCTGAAGCTTATTTCACTTGGGAGCTAAAAGTGGATAAGATCTTTTGCTTGCATAATTATTCAAAGCAGAAAAAGTTGGCAATGGCATCTTTGGAGTTTGAAGGATATGCGCTGATATGGTGGGAGCAACTTCTTCGTGATCGTGAAGAAGATGGAGAAGATCCTATTGAAAGTTGGGTAGAAATGAAGAGAGAAATGAGAACTCGTTTTGTGCCGAAGCACTATCGGCGTGATCTTTTTGATAAATTGCAGAATCTGAAGCAGGGAAGTTTCTCTGTTGAGGAGTACTATAAGGAAATGGAGAAGACTATGATTAGAGCCAATGTGTATGAAGATGAAGAGCAAACTATTGCACGTTTCATGGCTGGTTTGCATTGCAATATCCAACGCATTGTTGAGTTTCAGCCGTACCGTCATCTTATTCATTTGGTACATCAAGCAACCAAAGCTGAACGCCAACTGCAGCAAGATGCTAAGAGTAGCAAGTCCTTGCCGTATGGTGTGAGGACTATGTCAGGAGGTAGCAAGTCAATCTCCAAGTTTATTGCTGCACCCTCAATGTCAAAGAGCTTAAGTGGAGGCTTGTGCTCCAATGGTCCAAGTGTTTATAGTGGGAAGAATGCTGCTGCCCCAAGCACGAGCTATAAACCACCAGTATCGACCTCTACTTCAGTGAGTTCTATAGCCAAGAGTAGTGGGATTCAATGCTTCAAGTGTGGAGGCCGTGGGCATGTAGTCAGATAGTGTCCAAACAATCGTGTGGTCATTGTGAACGATAAAGGAGAATATGAATCGGCTAGTGAAGAAGAAGTTGAGGAAAGAATGTGAAGGACCGAGAAGCAACCAGAAAGCGACCAGAGGGGGGTGAATGGGAGCTTCAAAATTTCCTTTCGGAAACTAGTAGCCACTGTCCCGAGAATCACCCCAAAAGACAAACCCTAGAGCTTGCTAATGTCCACGACCCTAGATGTAGGGTGGATGCTTCCAAGAAGCACAGTGGGACACTACACAACTCTAGAAAGCCAACACAAAAGACGGAAATCAATTCCGACAGCGGACGAACAAACCGCGAATGAAACAGCGCAAAACAGTCACGACCGAACTCTGGTCAGCGTCCGGTCAGCAGGGACCGGACGCGTCCGGTCACACAAAAACCGATCTGGAACCTTACTGTTCCTGACCGGACTCACGAGCAGGGAGCGTCCGGTCAACAACAGTGCGTCCGGTCAAAAGACAACAAGCTCAATGAACAGTAGAACCTATGCGTCCGGTCAGTGTTCAAACCGATTGTCCGGTCAAGTCACGAGATCAACACACCGAGCGTTCAACGACCGGACTCTCTGCTCGTGCGTCCGGTCATCTCGACCAAGCGTCCGGTCACCCCGATACAGTGCTGTTCGTTCACCGATTTAACTCGATCTCACCCAAAACAAATCCTCTAGGGATCAAACTTGGTGAGAGGAGTCAAAAGGAGTATAGTGAGCTATCCCTAAGAGATCATGGCTCGAACCTATCTCCAAATCGATGAATCAAAGAATTTCGGGGGAAGGGAGAAAACTTGACCCAAAACGAAAATTGATCGATCTCCTAGACCGTGAGGTTAGAGGAGAATTCCTTCGGTGGAAAGAAGTGCCTCACGATCTAGAACAACTTGGTTCAAACGGTTTTGTAAAAGATGAATCGAGCAAAGAGATCAAGCGATGGGAAAATCGTGGAGAAAAAGGATTCCGCGAAGAACACGAATGAAACGCGAATCACAACCACGAACTGCAACCGTGTGGCTACCACACGCTACAACAGTGAGCATACGGCCTCACTTCCTCAGAATCAACAGTACACAGAGGCAAGTCTCTCTGCGGATCTCAGCTAACTACAGCAGGGGATGGGAGAGCAGGAAACCCTAAGATAGATGGGATGAGGGTGTCTCCCGACTACTTATCCTACTACTAGCCTAAGTCTATTTCCTACTCTACCCCTCTCTATTCTAATTACAGAGCGAACCAGCTAAACCCTAGGGTTATTCTGGACCAACTCGGTGGTAGGTGTATCCGACGGCCACGCCCGCATAGACCGAAGCGTTGCCTCGACGCAACCTCCGGATCGCCGCCATGTGCCGCCCTCGCTCTGCACCCCCGGTTTTGTGGCCCAAACCGGGAAACCAGCCTTTTCCAGCCAACCCCCGGTTTTGAGGCCCAAACCGGGAAACCAGCCCATCAGCCTCTGAGTTTTGAGGCCAAACTCAGCAAACCCTCAGCGCCCAGGTTTTGAGGCCCAAACCTGGAAACCGTCCTCAGCCCGAGTTTTGTGGCCAATCTCGGAAACCCTCAGCCCGAGTTTTGTGGCCAAACTCGTAAACCGTCTAGCCTAGGTTTTGAGGCCCAAACCTGGAAACCGTCCATCCGATGGTTTTTCTCTGGCTCTACCACCAAACCGACATCGTACATGGGATGCACCTCCCGTGCACCCCGTCCACCGACACGTGTCCCCGAGTCCACGACTCAGGCAACACATGACCGCACTTCTTCACTTGTCGTCGTCACAGGCTGCCAGCCACCACAGCTGATCCTCAGGCACTCTGGTCCCTCAGTCCAAGCCTCACGTCCGCCCTTCACCGCTCGGTTCATCGGCATGGCACGTCCGCCGCACGGCATGCCCATCCTTCACCGCACCCGGTCCGTCGGCACGACCCGTCTCAACTTGACCTTCACCTTGCCCTTGATCACTGTCTCCGTGCTCGACACCTGCACAACACAAGCCAAAGAACATGCGCATCATCCTAGTTGACAATCACTCAACACTCAGAGACCCGGCATACACCCATGTATCCGCAGAATGTTGACGAAGTTCATGAAGAAGAGGAACATACTCGATGCGAATTTGAGCATGGTGCTGCTCTTGTAGTGGCCCAAATCTTGAGTGTTCAGATTAAAGAAACTGAAATTGGACATCAACATAATCTTTTTCAAACCCGAGCAAAGGTGCACGATAAAGTAGTGAAGGTGATCATTGATGGCGGGAGCTGCCATAACCTTGCTAGTCGTGAGATGGTTGATAAGCTTGGTTTAAAATTATAGCGACATCCTCATCCATATCATATCCAATGGTTGAATGAATCAGGAGATATTAAGATTGGATATAGAGTAAAAGTTCCATTCAAAATTGGTGAATATGTTGATACCGTAGAGTGTGATGTGGCACCCATGTCGGTGTGTCACTTGCTACTTGGAAGGCCATGGCAATATGATCGATATAGCCAACATTGTGGGAGAACAAATCAGTTCACTCTAGAGCTAAAAGGGAAGAAGTTTGTACTCAAACCTATGACCCCTCAACAAATCATGGTTGAGCATCTCAGAAGAAGTCTACCACAAGTACAGTGAGTAGAGAGGAAGAAGAGCAAAAGAAATTGAGTGCCATCCACAATTCGGTGAGTGAGAGCCACAAGCCAAATTTGAGACATAAAAATAAAGGAGAGGGAGAGTGCGGATACATGGGTGTATGCCGAGTCTCTGAGTGATGAGTGATTGTCAACTGGGATGATGCGCATGTTCTTTGGCTTGTGTTGTGCAGGTGTCGAGCACGGATGCAGTGATCAGAGGCAAGGTGAAGGTCAAGTAGAGACGTGCCGTGCCGATGGACCGAGAGTGGCGAAGGGCGGACGTGAGGTTGGACTGAGGGACCGGTGGCCCGAGGATCAGCTGTGGTGGCTGACAGCCTGGGACAGCAACAAGCAAAGACTTGCGGTCATGTGTTGCCTAAGTCGTGGACTTGGGGACACATGTCGGTGGACGGGGTGCACGGGCGGTGCATCCCTTCTACAGCTTCGGTTTGGTGGTAGAGCCAGAGAAAAACCATCGGGTGGACGGTTTCCAGGTTTGGGCCTCAAAACCTGGGTGCTGAGGGTTTCCGAGTTTGGCCACAAAACTCGGGCAGAGGACGGTTTCCAGGTTTGGGCCTCAAAACCTGGGCGCTGCGGGTTTGCTGAGTTTGGGCCTCAAAACTCAGATGCTGGTGGGCTGGTTTCCCGGTTTGGGCATCAAAACCGGGGGTTAGCTGGAAAGGCTGGTTTCCTAGTTTGGGCCACAAAACCGGGGGTGCAGAGCGAGGGCGGCACGTGGCGGCAATCGGGAGGTTGCGTCGAGGCAACGCTACGAGTTGTGCGGGCATGGCCGTCGGATCCACCTACCATCGAGTTGGTCCAGAATAACATTAGGGTTTAGCTGGTTCGCTCTATAAGTAGTTAGGGGTAGAGTGGGAATTAGGAATAGTTAGAATTAGGATAAGTAGGGGGAGACACCCACCTCCCCATCTATCTGAGTCATTTGCTCTTTGCTTCTAGGGTTTCCTGCTCTCCCAATCCCCTGCTGTAACTAGCTGAGATACGCAGAGAACCATACCTCTATGTACTGGAGATTTTGAGGAAGTGAGGCCGTAACCTCACTGTTGTAGCGTGTGGTAGCCACACGGTTGCAGATTGATGTGTTGATTCGCGTTTTGGTTCGTGTTCTTCGCGTTCTTCGTTTCTCCGCAATTTTCCCGTCACTCGATCTCCCTCTCTTGTGCGTCTTTGCGAAATCCATTTGAATCAACTTGTTCGTATTTGAAAGGAGATCATTTCCACCGAAGGAATTTATCTAACTCCTTACGAACAAGTAGATCGGGTTGATTTCGTTTTTGTGGCGCTTTTCGGTTCATCCTCCTCCCCTTTTGATTTCCCGGTGTTTGATTCAATTTGAGCGGATGATTTCTTGGGGATAGTCTCCTAACTACTCCGTGAGCATCCTCTCCAAGTTTGGGAACTTGGGATTTTGGTTTGAATCGATTTGGAGAAGATTTGGGTGAAGGGCGACCAAAATCGCCCTCACTGGTATTGGCGGACAGTCCGCCACCCTAGGCGCGGACAGTCCGCGTGTCGGGGACTTGGCCAGAGCAGTGGCCGCGAGTCTCTGCGTTTTGGGTCTCGGTTGACCGGTGGACAGTCCGCAGGTATAAACCGCGGACAGTCCGGGACTGTCCAGGGAGTTTGCAGCAACTCTGCTGTTTTGCGTTTTCTGCCGGCGGACAGTCCGCCAGTGGACCGTGGACAGTCCGGCCTTGGGCGGACAGTCCGGGACTCCAGGTTCGGACAGTCTGGGATTTGGCTGAAGCTTCCGGTTTTGTGCGTTTGCTCTCCCGGCTTCCTCGCTTGGTTTCCGGACTTTTCGTTTGGCCTTGTAGTTGACCAAGGAACCTCTCTAGGTATCTTTGCTACTTGTTATCATAGGTATTTAGGGATTTCTCGACGTAGCCGTCTATCTACGTTCAGGACTTGGTCTTTGAGGGTCGAACTTGTCTCGGTGTTTTGGTTGTTCGGTTTGCTATCACTTTGTGGTGCCTCGCTGTGATCCTAGGGATCATCCACCCTCTTCCAAGGCTCGTGGGCATCACGGTTTCAGTTGTAGCCTTCGGGGGTTGATTTTGGGACAATCGGCCAAAGTTTCGAAGGAAATTTTTGAGCTCCCATTCACCCCCCCTCTGGTCGCCTTGCTAGTGCTTTCTCGGTCCTTCAATTGGTGTCAGAGCAGGTTAAGGATCTTCTACCTTAGCCGGTTCCAGATCCACAGAAGGCGACATGGATCGCGGCGTGGGCAAACCGCCGTTCTTTGATGGGACGAACTATGCGTATTGGAAGATACGCATGTCGGTCTATCTTCAGAGCATGGGCTCTTCTATTTGGGAGATTTGCAACAGGGATGATTACGTTGTCTTGGCTGCTCGTGTTACTCAGCTTTAGATGGATGAGCACAATGCCAATAGCCGAGCGCGTAATGCTCTTTTCTCCTGTTTGAGCATGTCCGAGTTTGATCGCGTTTCTCACCTCCCCACGGCTCATGAGATCTGGGCTACCCTCATGCGCTTCCATGAGGGAACCTCTCAAGTCAAATCTCGTCTCTACGAGTCGCACAAGTGGGAGTACAAGAACTTTAAACACATGCCTGGCGAGAGCATAGAGAGTTTATTCGCTCGCTTTCAGGTCATTGTCAACAAGATGAGAGCGAACAAGGAGCTGTTGCCTTTTGACGATCATGAGAGGGCTTTGAAGCTTTTGCACACTCTTGATCGGTCAGTGTGGGACTCAAAGGTCCAGGCGATCATCGAATCGTCTAACTATGAGACCCTCACTTGCGACGAGCTCTTTAGCAAGCTCAAGTCTAGTGAGATGGACGCCATGTCGAGGGCTTCTTATGAAAATCCTTCTGGCCCGACTATGGCTTTGGTTTCTGGCTCTTCTGCTAACCCCTCTGGAGGATTTGCACTTTCTTCACTCTTTTCTGTCACAGAGGACCAGCTTGAGTCTTTGGGGGATGACGAGCTAGCTTTGCTCGCCAACCGGTTCTCGCGGTTTCACAACAACCGCATGATCCGTCGCCGCGGAGGAGGACGCTCAGGATGCTATGAGTGCGGCGACCCCGACCACTTCATCGCCAACTGTCCCATGAAGAACAAGCATTCTGGGAAGGGCGATCATGGGCACAAGTACGACTCCGGCAAGCGCAAGGAGAAGTACGTCCCCGCAAGGCACAAGCGGAAGGGCGGCTTCAACAAGGAGTACATCAAGACCAAGTACTTGGAGAAGGCCCAGGCTGAGCAGCGTGCTTTCTTCACCACGCTCAGTGACGTCGATGACTCGGACGATGACTCCGCCTCTTCAAGCGACGACGAGTCCGAGAAGAAGAAGAGGATCGAGGACAAGCTCAACGGCCTCTGCTTCTTCGCCGACGACGACGGCTTCTGCACCATGGCCCTCGGCAAGGAGGTCGACGACGAGCTGGTGGACATCCCTCAGAACGACGACGACGACAACACCTCCCAGGTATCTCTGACCCACGACAAGCTTTCTGCTGAGGTAGAGAAACTTACTACTGTGCTCCTTAGTCAGTATAAGTTGCTTAGGTGTGCCGCTAGAGAGCGCAAGGAGTTTAGGCAGAAGTGGGAGGATACGGTGAAGGAACTTGAGTCTATCAAGTCCACCATGGTTGTTACCGATGAGGAGGAGTGTGAGATGTGCACCATGCACATGACTGACCTTCTCACTTTGAGAGGTAAGTATGCTGCGTTGGTAGGAGAGGTGGATGAGTTGAAGGCTAGACCCTCGATGTTGGGTGCGTGCAAGACTTGTCCTGTCTTGCAATCCGAGTTGGCAGAGAAGAATGCCAAGATTGTGTCTCTTGAAGAGGCCAACTCGGGTAGCACTTGTGTGACTAGGTGCGCTTTGTGTGAGGGTTTGGAGATGGAGATTGCAAACGTGAAGCATGACAAGATGCAAACTGAGGAGGAAAACACATACCTTCGGACCATCTTGTCATGGGTGTCTTGTGGTGAGCCGCAGCTCGGGATGATGATCACCCAATTCAAGCGAGCTGCTGGAGGTCCTGGTATAGGTTTTGCTCCGGGTGTTGATCTTTCTGCTTTTGGGAAGATTGGAGAGTCGAGTGGTCTTAACCCTTGTGAGAAGCCCAACTCCACCACTACTCCCAAACTTACCAAGCTTCCACCCAAAGAGCAACTCAAGCCTACCACCAAGGATGGGGTGTTTGAAGAACCTCCACGAGCTCCACCCAAGAACCAAGTGTGGCATCCCAAACCCAACCACTTGAAGAATAAGCTTGATACGATGCCACCTATTCAGGAGGAGTGTTTGCCACAGAAGGGCAAAGTGATCCAAACCCACAACCGTGTGTACCAACAACCCCCTTTGAGAGCGGTGAGGTACCATTGTGAGCATTGTGGGAGAGATGGACACTTGAGCGAGTTCTACTTTCGGTGCAAGAGAGAGGCGCGTTGTGCTAGGGAGATGAACAACCCGAACATGTACCATCCTTTCCATGATGTACATGTGCCGAATGTTCAGAGGAGAGCTCCGAGGAGAGCTGCTAGGACTAGAGGTGCAGTGCCTCAAGTTCCTAGGCCTAGGCCTCGTAGAGAGCGTGCCCGGCGGGAGCCTGCTGTTGTAGGCTGTAGACCCCGTGGCGGTGGCTTTATTGTAGAGCGTTTTCCCCCCACCGCGTTTTGAGTATCGTGATGGACGCTCTTCCCTTAGCAGACCACGTTTTCCTCAACGTGGTGATCGCTTTCCCCGTAGGCGTGCTAGGAATGGTTTTTCTGCTAACCGTTCTTTTGAGCAGCCAGCCCAACACTGGTATTCCCCTTACTTCACTAACCCCAGTGTTGGCCCGTATGCTCACCCTATGTCTTTTTATTGATGTAGGTAAAACGATTGGAGAACGTTTGGTTGGTGGATTCCGGTTGCTCGAGGCACATGACCGGAAACGCTAAGTGGTTCTACAGTCTTAGTCCAGTCGCCGGAAAGGAGTTTATCACCTTCGGCGATAATAGCAAAGGTAAGGTTTTGTCTCGTGGGTCGGTGCGAGTTAATGAGCACTTTGTGTTGCGCGATGTTGCTCTTGTTTCTAACTTGCATTTTAACCTTCTTTCTGTTTTGCAACTCTTTGATGACGACTATGAGATTCGTTTTAAACCGAATCTCAGTCGCATTTTGGATCCTCAGGGCAATCTTGTGTGTTTGATTTCGCCCTTTGGAAAAGTCTTTCGTGCGAATTTCTCGGAGTCTTTTGGCACTTCTCGTTGTCTTGTGGCTGGACCTTCCTCCTCTGATTTTTGGAAGTGGCATAGGAGACTTGGACATTTGAGCTTCGACTTGCTTGCACGGCTTAGTTCACTTGGCCTAATCTGAGGATTGCCCAAGTTGCATATGGAGAAGGATCTTGTTTGCCATTCTTGTAGACATGGGAAGATGCTTGCCGCTCCCCACCATCCAGTGACTCAGGTCATGACTAAGCGCCCTGGAGAGCTTTTGCATAAGGACCTTGTTGGTCCGGCTCGGGTGAGCTCGGTTGGGGGGAAGTGGTATGTGCTTGTTGTTGTTGATGACTTTTCAAGATATTCGTGGGTCTTCTTTTTAGCTGAGAAGACCGAGACTTTTTCCTTTGCTCGCAATCTGATTTTGCGTCTTCAGAACGAGTTCCCTTTGAACTCGATGCGAGCTATTAGGAGTGATAATGGTTCTGAATTCAAGAATTTGGATTTTGAGAAGTTTTGTAACTCTTTGGGCTTGGAGCATCAGTTTTCTTCCCCCTACACACCGCCACAGAATGGTGTTGTAGAGAGGAAGAATCGGACCCTTGTAGAGATGGCCAGGATGATGCCCGATGAGCATAGGACTCCTAGGCGATATTGGGCCGAAGCTATGAGCACTGCATGCTATATTTCCAATCGCATTTTTCTTCGAGCTTTCTTGAAAAAGACCTCTTATGAGTTGTGTTTTGGAAAACTCCCCAAGGTGAGTTACTTTAGAGTTTTTGGTTGCCATTGTTTTATACTCAAAAAGGGCAACCTGGACAAATTTGAGTCTCGTTCTTCCGATGGTGTGTTTTTGGGTTATGGTCATACTCGTGCTTATCGTGTACTTAACCTTGACACTAACCGAGTCATGGAGACATCCGATGTCACCTTCGACGAAACCATGGTTTGTCCTTCTTCTCGTTTTGAGCGCCTATGTGATCATGAGGTTGGTGAGCCTCTTTTTGATGACGAGGACGAGGGTGCTGAAGGTATGGATGATCCAGCACCCCGTCCACCTGCCGTGCCGCAAGGAGCGGTTTCTACGACGACTCACGGCCCCGACACATCTTCTTCCTGGGGGCCGTGGGATCCGCCACCCCGAGCGGTACCTTTTGTACCCAGGGAGGCACCAACTGCTGTTGAGGGGGAGGCCACTTCGGCAAGGGAGGCGCCACGACACATTCAGCGCCAGCACCCGCCTCAACAGATGATCGGCAACATTAACGAATGGGTCACTCGGTCCAGGTCTCAAATCTCTCACTTTGCTCATTCTGCCTTTGTTGCTGATTTTGAGCCCCGAGATGTTGGACACGCTTTGACGGATCCGGATTGGGTCAATGCCATGCATGAGGAATTAGAAAACTTTGAGAGAAATTGGGTTTGGGTTCTAGTGTCTCCACCTTCTGATTGTCATCCAATTGGGACAAAATGGGTTTTCAAAAACAAACAGGCAGAAGATGGCCATGTTGTGAGAAACAAGGCCAGACTCGTAGCCCAAGGTTATAGTCAGAAGGAGGGGATAGACTATGAGGTGACTTTTTCTCCTGTAGCTCGTTTGGAGGCTATTAGGATACTCTTGGCTTTTGCTGCATCCAAAGGTTTCAAACTTTTTCAAATGGATGTCAAGAGTGCCTTCTTAAACAGCTACATTGAAGAGGAGGTGTATGTTAGACAACCCCCCGGTTTCGAAAATCCCAAGTTTCCAAACCATGTTTTTAAACTTCACAAAGCTTTATATGGTTTGAAACAAGCCCCTAGAGCCTGGTATGATAGGTTGAAAACCTTTTTGCTTGCTAAGGGTTTTAAAATGGGATGTGTGGATAAAACGCTCTTTCTCCTCAAGCAAGGCACGGATACTCTCTTAGTCCAGATTTACGTGGATGATATCATTTTCGGTGGTTCTTCTCACGCTTTGGTTGCCAAGTTTGCAGACACTATGAGCAGGGAGTTCAAGATGAGCATGATGGGCGAGCTAACTTTCTTTCTCGGATTGCAAATTAAGCTATCCCGAGAAGGGACGTTTGTGCACCAGGGCAAGTACACCAAGGACTTGCTGAAGAGGTTCGATATGGGTGAGGCCAAGCCTCTTCCAACACCCATGTCGACCATGACGGCCCTGGATGCGGACAAGGAAGGAGAAGCTGTGGACCAGAAGGAGTACCGAAGCATGATCGGGTCGCTGCTCTACCTAACGGCGACACGCCCGGACATCCAGTTCGCGGTGTGCCTGTGTGCGTGCTTTCATGCGTCGCCGCGCACTTCTCACCATCAGGCGGTGAAGCGTATTTTCAGGTACCTTCGTTTCTCACCTGAGTTTGGGATTTGGTATTCAGCTTCCTCCACGCTGTCCCTTTGCGGTTATTCCGATGCGGATTTTGCTGGTTGTCGCATTGAGCGCAAGTCCACTTCTGGGACTTGCCAATTTATTGGTTCTTCTCTTGTATCGTGGTCCTCTCGCAAGCAGTCTAGTGTCGCCCAGTCTACCATGGAGGCTGAGTATGTTGCTGCGGCTAGCTGCTGTTCCCAGTTGCTTTGGATGATGGCCACTTTGCGTGATTTTGGTCTGAGCTTTTCTCGTGTTCCTCTGCTTTGTGACAGCACGAGTGCGATTAGCGTTGCTAAGAACCCCGTGCTTCACTCGAAGACCAAACACATTGATGTGCACTTTCACTTTTTGCGAGACCACTATGAGAAGGGTGATATCGACCTTCGCCATGTCGATACTCATCATCAGTTGGCTGATATTTTTACCAAGCCTTTGGACGAATCAACCTTTAATCGGTTGAGGGGTGAGCTTGGTGTGTGTTTCCCCTTTTAGATGGGGGAAACATTTTGGTTATTGTATTATAGACTGACTCTTTTTCGTTTGTCTTTGTTTTCTTTTACTTTTTAGCATACACATTTACATTCTGAGCTTCATATATATAATCATTAGAATGTAACTATGCTCTATGTAGTATGCTCCGATGCTTATATTGATGCTTGTAGCTTATGCTCTTTCTGATCACTAATACATGTTGTGAGCTGAGCTCTTTTTGAATGGTGAATCTGCTTAATAAACATAAAATCTGAAAATGTTCACCATTGAGATATGCAACTAGCATCTGTAGGATGTGTTGAATACACTCGTGCTTTCATATATGCTAGGTTGCTATGTCTCTAGTTCTGAGCTTGTCACTTGTTTGGTCTGTTCATATTCTGAGATAAAATTTGAACCAAGTCTTTGAGTGAATTGAAAAGATCGAGATGGGATTGCTTGTCAACACATCATAGTTTCGAGACTGTTTCTCATTGCACTTTGAGTTAAACTTGAGCTGTGTAGTGTATGACCGAAACTGTTGCTTTAAGCTTCTGATTGCTTATGCATAGGCTTCGCACAGTTGAAAAGCTAGGCTGTGACAAGCTTTCAACCTCTCGCAATCACATGCTAAGTTTTAAACTTGTGAAATTTCACCGCTGCAACTCCGATTAAAATTTGAAATCACAAGTATATGCTTCCATTGATATCAGCATGATGATTGAATTTTGCTAGGGGTAGTTCACCTTGTATACATGTTTAGCACTTGTCTTCCTGTCTATACATGCTTTGTGCTATGTTGATGGTGAATTGGCTAAAAACTGCTCACTTTGCTCACATGTTCATATTGCATATTTGGTGATCAGTTTGAGCCTTCGCTAGCTTGTATGCTCTCCAATGAGTCATTGGAGCTATACTGTTTAGAGCATCTTTGCATTTTCTTGACTATATTCCTGAAGCTGCTAACTTGCATTTTGACTCATATGCATTTTGGAAGGGGCAGCACTTCTCTTATTGGCACTTTTTGATGATGCATTTTTGAGGGGGAGAAAATTGTTTTCGGTCCTTTTTACTTGATGGTGCATTTTCAACTAAGGGGGAGAATTTGGACAAATCATGCCTCCCATGTTCAAAAGGGAGAGGAATCGGTTGTGTGCACCATGCAAGGCGGAGTTTGCTCGTGCTGAATTTTTGAATTTTCCAATTGGTTCGGAGCGCTTTGCTAGTTGTGTTGAGCCCATGCCTCTATCTTGAGGGACTAGCAGCTGCTTCAGTTGTCGTCAGTTGGTATCGAGCTTTTCAGTTGATGTCAAGTCTGTTGCTAGTTGTGTTGAGCCTCTGTGCCTCTGTCTTGAGGGACTAGCATTTTTGCCTTGATTTTTCAATTCGTATCTGCTAGCGGTGTTGAGTCTGTTCTACCTCTTCTTGAGGGCTAGCTTTGCTTTGCTTGGTTGCGTCGAGCCGTTGCCCATGTCTTTGGGAACCAAGTTGTCTTGCTCTTTCCACTTGACCTTCTTCGGCTTTTCTATGCTTTTGGGTCATTTGGTTGACTTCTCTCTTCTCCTTCTTCCTCCCTCTATTTCCATTATGATTTGTGTTGGTAGTTGACAATGCACTCATCAAGGGGGAGATTGCGGATACATGGGTGTATGCCGAGTCTCTGAGTGATGAGTGATTGTCAACTGGGATGATGCGCATGTTCTTTGGCTTGTGTTGTGCAGGTGTCGAACACGGATGCAGTGATCAGAGGCAAGGTGAAGGTCAAGTAGAGACGTGCCGTGCCGATAGACCTAGAGTGGCGAAGGGTGGACGTGAGGCTTGGACTGAGGGACCGGTGGCCCGAGGATCAGCTGTTGTGGCTGAGAGCCTGGGACAGCGACGAGCGAAGACTTGCGGTCATGTGTTGCCTAAGTCGTGGACTTGGGGACACGTGTCGGTGGACGGGGTGCACGGGCGGTGCATCCCTTCTACAGCTTCGGTTTGGTGGTAGAGCCAGAGAAGAACCATTGGGTGGACGGTTTCCAGGTTTGGGCCTCAAAACCTGGGTGCTGAGGGTTTCGGAGTTTGGCCACAAAACTCGGGCAGAGGACGGTTTCCAGGTTTGGGCCTCAAAACCTGGACGCTGCGGGTTTGCTGAGTTTGGGCCTCAAAATTCAGATGCTGGTGGGCTGGTTTCCCGGTTTGGGCCTCAAAACCGGGGGTTGGCTTGAAAGGCTGGTTTCCCGGTTTGGGCCACAAAACTGGGGGTGCAGAGCGAGGGCGGCACGTGGCGGCAATCGGGAGGTTGCGTCGAGGCAACGCTACGAGTTGTGGGGGCATGGCCGTCGGATCCACCTACCATCGAGTTGGTCTAGAATAACCTTAGGGTTTAGCTGGTTCCCTCTGTAAGTAGTTAGGGGTAGAGTGGGAATTAGGAATAGTTAGAATTAGGATAAGTAGGGGGAGACACCCACCTCCCCATCTATCTCAGTCATTTGCTCTTTGCTTCTAGGGTTTCCTGCTCTCCCAATCCCCTGCTGTAGCTAGCTGAGATCCGCAGAGAACCATACCTCTGTGTACTGGAGATTTTGAGGAAGTGAGGCCGTAACCTCACTGTTGTAGCGTGTGGTAGCCACACGGTTGCAGATCGATGTGTTGATTCATGTTTTGGTTCGTGTTCTTCGCGTTCTTCGTTTCTCCGCGATTTTCCCATCACTCGATCTCCCTCTCTTGTGCGTCTTTGCGAAATCCATTTGAACCAACTTGTTCGTATTTGAAAGGAGATCATTTCCACCGAAGGAATTTATCTAACTCCTTACGAACAAGTAGATCGGGTTGATTTCGTTTTCATGGCGCTTTTCGGTTCATCCTCCTCCCCTTTTGATTTCCTGGTGTTTGAGTCAATTTGAGCAGATGATTTCTTGGGGATAGTCTCCTAACTACTCCGTGAGCATCCTCTCCAAGTTTGGGAACTTGGGATTTTGGTTTGAATCGATTTGGAGAATATTTGGGTGAAGGGCGACCGAAATCGCCCTCACTGGGTATTGGCGGACAGTCCGCCACCCTAGGCGCGGACAGTCCGCCACCCTAGGCGCGGATAGTCCACGCATCGGGGACTTGGCCAGAGCAGTGGCCGTGAGTCTCTGCGTTTTGGGTCTCGGTTGACCGGCGGACAGTCCGCAGGTATAAACCGCGGACAGTCCGGGACTGTCCAGGGAGTTTGCAGCAACTCTGCTATTTTGCGTTTTCTGCCGGCGGACAGTCCGCTAGTGGACCGCGGACAGTCCGACCTTGGGCGGACAGTCTGGGACTCTAGGTCCGGACAGTCCGGGATTTGGCTGAAGCTTCCGGTTTTGTGCGTTTGCGCTCCCGGCTTCCTCGCTTGGTTTCCGGACTTTTCGTTTGGCCTTGTAGTTGACCAAGGAACCTCTCTAGGTATCTTTGCTACTTGTTAGCATAGGTATTTAGGGATTTCTCGACGCAGCCATCTATCTACGTTCAGGACTTGGTCTTTGAGGGTCGAACTTGTCTCGGTGTTTTGGTTGTTCGGTTTGTTATCGCTTTGTGGTGCCTCGCTGTGATCCTAGGGATCATCCACCCTCTTCCAAGGGTCGTGGGCATCACGGTTTTAGTTGTAGCCTTCGGGGGTTGATTTTGGGACAATCGGCCAAAGTTTCGAAGGAAATTTTTGAGCTCCCATTCACCCCCCCTCTGGTCGCCTTGCTAGTGCTTTCTCGGTCCTTCAGAGAGCATC
Organism: Coix lacryma-jobi var. lacryma-jobi; assembly: GCA_009763385.1. Lineage (NCBI taxonomy): Eukaryota > Viridiplantae > Streptophyta > Magnoliopsida > Poales > Poaceae > Coix > Coix lacryma-jobi. The sequence goes on along the minus strand of CM019825.1, from coordinate 83,071,762 downwards.
TAGTTATGCTTACTACAAAATCAGAATTGAGAGAAGTGAGGAACAACCCAAACCAAGTTCTCTTTGTACTTGTGTGCAAGGACATTTTAATTACATCTAACGACATCACCTCTCTCCCTAGTGTTGTGTCTCATCTTTTGCAGGACTATGAAGATGTCTTTCCAAAGGAAACACTAGCTGGTCTTCCACCAATTCGTGGGATCGAGCATCAAATTGATCTCATTGCAGGGGCTGCACTCCCCAACCGACCACCATACCGAAACAATCCAGAAGAGACAAAGGAAATACAAAGGCAAGTACAAGAACTTCTTGATAAAGGTTTTGTTCGTGAAAGCTTAAGTCCTTGTGTTGTTCCTGTAATTTTAGTACCTAAGAAAGATGGTTCTTGGAGGATGTGCGTTGATTGTAGAGCTATAAATAATATCATTGTTCGCTATCGCCATCCTATTCCCCGGTTAGATGATATGCTAGATGAACTAAGTGGTTCAATAATATTTACTAAAATTGATTTGAGAAGTGGGTACCATCAAATAAGGATGAAAGATGGAGATGAATGGAAAACTGCATTTAAAACAAAATTTGGGTTGTATGAATGGTTAGTTATGCCTTTTGGTTTGACTAATGCCCCTAGTACCTTTATGAGATTAATGAACCATGTCCTAAGAGCTTTCATTGGAAAAATTGTTGTTGTCTACTTTGATGATATTTTAATTTACAGCAAGTCTTTTGAAGAACATATGAATCACATTCGCCAAGTTTTAGATGAGCTCAGGAAGGAAAAAATATTTGCTAATCTTGAGAAGTGCAGTTTTTGCACAGACAATGTTGTGTTTCTTGGCTTTGTTGTATCAGGAAAAGGGATAGAAGTGGATGAGTCTAAGGTGAAAGCTATCAAGGATTGGTCAACTCCAACGAATGCAAGTCAAGTTAGAAGTTTTCATGGCCTTGCTGGTTTTTATAGAAGATTTGTGAGAGATTTCAGTACCATCGCTGCTCCTTTGAATGAATTGACTAAAAAAGGTGTTGAATTTAAATGGGGACTAGTACAGGAAAATTCTTTTCAAGAATTAAAGAAACGTTTGACTACAACACCATTACTTGTTCTTCCTGATTTCACCCAAACTTTTGAAGTAGAATGTGATGCTAGTGGAATTGGGATAGGAGGAGTTTTAATGCAACATGGAAAACCTGTAGCATATTTTAGTGAAAAATTGGGAGGTGCTCAACTGAACTATTCTGTGTATGACAAAGAATTGTATGCATTGGTACGTGTGCTTGAAACATGGCAGCACTACTTATGGCCAAAAGAGTTTGTTATTCATTCTGATCATGAAGCTTTGAAGTACTTGAAGGGCCAAGCTAAGCTGAACCGTCGCCATGCCAAATGGGTTGAGTTCATCGAAACATTTCCCTACATTGTGAAATATAAGAAAGGTAAGTACAATGTGGTTGCTGATGCTCTATCTTGAAAGAGTGTGTTGTTGAACCAACTCGAGGTCAAGGTTTTGGGTCTTGAAAGTGTAAAAGATATGTATAAAAGTGATCTTGAATTTTCATAACCATATAATCAATGCAAAGATGGAAAAGGTTGGGAAAAATATCACATACATGATGGATTTTTGTTTAGAACTAACAAGCTTTGTGTTCCAAATTCTTCGGTTAGATTGCTTTTAATGCAGGAGTCCCATGGAGGTGGACTAACGGGTCATTTTGGACAAAGGAAAACTTACGAGCTGTTGAGTGATCATTTCTATTGGCCCAAGATGAAGAGAGATGTCATCCGATTTGTGGAGCGATGCGTCACCTGTCACAAAGCTAAGTCAAAACTGAACCCTCATGGTTTATACACTCCTTTACCTACACCTAATATTGCTTGGGAAGACATAAGCATGGATTTTATTTTAGGATTACCTAGAACCCAGAGAGGAAAAGATTCTATATTCGTTGTGGTTGATAGATTTTCAAAGATGGCTCATTTTATCCCTTGTAACAAGAGCGACGATGCTTCACATGTTGCTAATTTATTTTTCAGAGAAATTGTGAGATTACATGGAATGCCCAGGACCATTGTGTCAGATCGTGATGTCAAGTTCGTGAGCTATTTCTGGAAAACGTTATGGGCAAAACTTGGAACAAAGCTTCTGTTCTCCACCACTTGTCACCCTCAAACCGATGGACAAACTAAAGTGGTGAATTGTACGTTGTCAATGTTGCTGCGAACAATGGTGAAAAAGAACCTGAAGGACCGGGAGGACTGCTTGCCTCATGTGGAATTCACTTACAACAGGGCCGTGCACTCTACCACTAATTTGTGTCCTTTTAAAATTGTATATGAGTTCTGTTTCACCAGATTTTGGACCGAGAAGATTATTATTTTGTAAGCATAAACAGCTGGTTTATTAAGGAAAGGATCGGCCTAAAAATAAAAGAAGCTTGTGTGGGTTCAAGCGTGACCAGAAGAATTCAAGTGGACCAACGTGACGGGCTTCAAAGACGTGTCGGGCTCGACCGAGGAGTTCAAGTTCGAGTCGTCTTGTGTTTTACCTATTATGTAACCTAATCGTGCTAGGACAAGAGTCAACCGGGTTATAAATAGTTAGAAACCCGAATTTTGTAAGAACATCCAATCAATCAATACACCGGCCACCGGCCAAAAACCCTAGGAGTAGGAGTAACGTAGATCTCGGCGAGACCTTCAATCGGACAGGGCTGCTGAAAGCTCTAGTTTGGTTTTGGATAATTGATGACACCTACGTGTACTAACAATTGCAATGAGTGTTGTGGTTTGAGATACAGACCAAGTGATAAAGCTAGAGAATTTTCATGGTGATGATAAATGGTGATCAAGTGCTCATATCTCGAAAAGAAAAAATATCATATGGGCTCAAGGCAAAGGTATAAAATATGATATTTGTTTTGTCGATCAAGACACAATAGAGTGTGTGATCGGGTTTATATTAGATAACCGTACTGTAAAGGGGAGAAATCTTTAATTGCAATGATTATCTAGTGCCACTAAGTATGAGTCTCTTTTGCATTTGCATATCGCTTAGTGTCGTGATAAGAAAGCCCTTTAAAATTCTTGGTGAGAATCTGACCCCTGTTTTTTTTATTAAAAAGGGGTTACAATCTTTAAAAGAAAAGGGGTATAAAAATAAAGGTTTTTTAAATATATAAAAAACTGATGAACGTGCTTGTGTCCTGCATGGAGAAGAAAGTTTTTTTTCAATAAAAGGGGAGGCTTGCACGTGCATGCCTTGGCCAGTAGTAGTTTTCTCAGCTGTTGTTTTTGCTCACTGAAGCGTAGCAGGCTTGCTCGCTTTCTTTTGGGCCGGTCCAAAGTGCAGAACAGAGGAGCGTTACTTGCCTCGCTGCTGCTTTGTGCTGCTTCGCTGGGGGCCCTTGTGTCAGCCGGAAGCAAGGCAGATGTGCGTTTTAGAATGCTCGCTCGGTGAACGGTTCGGACGCCATCCCTTGCTGTCGCGTGGTTTGGCCGAGGAAGTCGTCCACCTGCGGCCGCAAGAGAGCGCCGTCTCCTGCGCTTGCCTGCCGTTGCCGTAGGGGGCCAGCTGTGTAGCGCGTGGGCTTCTGGCCTCCGACCGTTGGAAGCTTGGCCAGGTGAATATAAGCAGCGCCTCCTCCTTTCTGCTCGGGTTCCAGTTCTTGATTCAAATCTGAGATCCGAGAAAAACAGCAAAAGCTCTTGCTCCTCTCCCCTCTCACTCCATTGATTTGAGCTCCAAGCAAGTGTGAGAGTAAGCTCCATAGATCAATTTGAGACCTTCAAGAGGATCTCCTCCATCCCTCTCCTCTCCATCTCCATGGTTGGTTCATGCTCATGAGAGGAGGTGGGAAACCCTCAGTACATGCATTTGTGATTCATTTTCTTAGCACTAGGTGATTTTTGTAATTTTGGATTTCTTATTACTCTTGGTGATTGCCGTCCACCTAGACGGTTGGTGGTGGATTGATTGGTGAGGGGATTTGGTGATTGTGTCCACCCCCAATCAAGGTGATATTTGTGAGGGTTTTGTTGTGGTTCCCCGGCGGAGTGCCTAATTCCAACTCTAGTGGATTGCTCGTGTCATTCAACTTCTCTCCATTGGTAGGTTCTTGTGGCGCCTATTGAGAGGCTCGGTGTGTGATACCGATTAGTCACCGAACCACGTGGTGTAGATGGACATAACGGGAAGTAGCTTGCCGGCAATCAAGTGAACCTCGGGAGAAAAATTAATTGTGTTATATCTTGTCTCCCAGAGAATTGGATTGATTGAAATATATATTGTTGGAATTAATTATTTGGTGATTCGCATCATCCTCTGCTATTCACCGTCGGTATTGAAATTATTTATCTCTCTTTCATACTTGCTATTTGTATACCTTGTGTAGTAGTAGTGATAAATTGCAAGTAGAGTAACATAGCATATTTAGTTGATTTATTTTATTCTCTAGATTGCTCTCGAGTATAAAAGTAGTGACATAGTGTTGAGCTATTTATTTATCTCGTTAGCTCTCTAACTAGATAAAGTAGAGACATAGCAATTGTGTGCCATAGAGATATTAAATTACTAGAATTGCAAATAGGTGGCTTGCATAACATTTAGAGCTAGAGCAAACCGTATTTTGGCCTTTTGTATTACTAATACTTTGCTCTAGTGAGATTATAGAATTTTTATTTAGGCTATTCACCCCCCTCTAGCCAATTAGGACCTTTCAGCTGCATCGGCATCGACCGACCTCCGGTTTGCTTGTAAGTTTCACCAATGGCTTGTGTCATCGTGTAATAAGGCTATATTTGGCATCGACCAAACTCTTGTTAAGCTACAACATGGCTAGTTATCGGTCAAAGTTCGTCTTTTGTGAGACTGACTTGACTCTGATCAATCTCTTACTTTAGTCGATCTTGACTAGTTATCGGCTCTATTGGTTTGGCAAGCTAATAGATTCATCAAGTTATCGATGTTGTTTCATGTTTTAATTTGTTTCTTTATGTTTCAAACATCTTGGCCAATCAAAATTGACAAAGTGGTTTAAGCTTAAAGGACACTTAGTTTCGGCTGTTTTTGGGATCTACTCGCTCACAACAGAGGAAATAGCCGATACAAGTGTCTCATTGACTATTTTGTCAATCTTAGTTGTTACATGTTGTGTGTTTGAGATATCTGATAAAATAATGATCTGATCTAAGAGCAGATAGATTTTATCTAACATGTCTATTACGGCTGTACTTCCGAACGCCACTGATATACATGATAGATTAGTTTTGTTTGATCTTAAGCCAAATCATGATTTTAACGGATAGATCTTGTTCGTGCCTCATGGACCCTGCATCGGTTGAAATAGCCGATTCAGTTATACTTTCTTCATAGTGTGTATTTTTAAGTGGTTTGAAATTAACGGATCTACTCTTTGCACGAGACGTAATCTAGCTTAGTCATCATTATGGCTGTATGGAGACACCCCACTGTTGATGTTTAAGCTATTTTATCGATCTATTTATTATTACGGTTGTATGGATACACCCCACTGTTAATGAATAGAACTGCTTGTGCAATTAGTCGATATGTTGGTTTCATATTGCTTAGATGTACACATAGATCTTTATTTATTTTAACATCTTTCAAGCTCATCGGTTGTTTCTTTATTCTGAGTGTTCCTTTATATATTTCATAGCCGACATGTTTCACATCTTTTCCAATGCTCTTATTCAAGTCTCTTGGGAGTTGACTCTGTAGTCAATGTCCTATCAAAAATGACTATATCAGAGCCGTACATTTCAGAACTGTCTGACATAAAACGGTAGGTTCCACGATTTAACAATCTTTTTCTTCTCCTTGTCAATTGCAGGTCAAATTGACTGGCACGCCCGAAGTCGATCTCGCTAAGATTCGGCTCCACCATCCGTTGAAGGTTCAGGAGGTCAGGACCTTGCTCTGCACGCCTCTGAGGACCGTGTGCTCGAGTGTGCTGGCGTGACCGACCGAGATTTTACGTCAACAAGTTCAAACCTATTGCTCCGATAGATTTGTTCTCTCTTCCATTGCAGGAAAGAACCAATATGGAAGCCTCCAAGCGTGCTGCATATGTAAAGAAGATACATGAGAAAACCAAGGAGGTAATCGAACTCAAGGCGACACGTAAGGCTGCAAGTATGAACAAGCATAGAAAGAAAGTGTTGTTCAACCCAGGGGACTTGGTGTGGATCCACTTGCGCAAGGATCGTTTTTCTGATAAGCGCAATGTGACGGAACCTCCTGGATTATAGGGCCCACGTGTACCTATCCTTGTCCTACAGACCTTGGATAGCCATACACTGTGCCCAATAGCCCAAAAGACCCACCACGTGTCATCGGGTAACCCGACTCATCCACGTTTCCTTACAACCCCAGGATCATTGCAAGAGTCATCGCAGTATTACAACGTTTCACAAATAGTATACATCAGAGAATAAAAAGCGGAAGTATTACACCATAAGTTTTACAAACCAGTTGTTCGAACTCACATCATTATTACAAACCAAAGTTTTAAACTTTACCCTAAGTAGTGGAAGGAGCATTAATAAAACCATATTTCACACAAACAACCCCGCCTAAGGGTTGCATTACTCCTCCCCGGACACATCCTCCTCAACGACGATCACGCAACAAGCCTCGAAACAAGGCTGCTCGTGAGCGTCACCTGCAACAGTGGATTAACAAATCCTGAGTACAAAGGTACTCAACAAGACTGACCCGACAAGAGAAGAGAAGAGCAGGTATGCTGGCTTGGGTAGGCTCAACAGTATTTTTCATTTGCATAAAAGCTTACTAAAGTAGTTCTAGATCCAAATTTTACTTAATCATTTGAATACTTGAGAAGAACTGAAAGTAAATCATTAGTGAGAGAGCATCATTATTCTTTCTTAAACCAAAACCATTTTCATTCTACGGTGCGGGTCGAAAGATTGAGTCTCCTTAACCGAGGAGCACGACGATTCGAATCGATTCAACCAGATCTGGGAGTTTTCCACGATCATACGATATATGTAGACCCTAGATCACACATATACCAACCCCAGCCTCGGATCCTCCAAACAAGACCGGGTCCGCGCCACCCGAGAGTACTTGTACATCTCCAATCCGGGACTTCGACCCACGAGGGTAGCTAGTACTCCCGCCATCTCTCCACTCCCAGTGCGCGATTAGCCGTTCTCATTTAAGAACCACCAAGACAGGGCTTACCATAGTATATGATCGGTACTTCACGGTTTCTCAATCTAGCAGGCCAACAACGGTTAACCCTAATCGACACATCCGGGTTACCCTGCATCTAATCCAAGGATCGACGCAGGTGCCCGTCTGGTCTTAACCATCATTCTTTCTCGTTATCATTCCAAGACGATAAGTACCAAAACATTTATCGGGAGCGTGAGAAAGCAAGGCTGAGCATTTCTATCCTTTGCATAAAGCAGGTATCAAGGAATGATATATCGATAACAAGGTTGATCATGCATCAACAGGTGTAAAGCATTTATTTGATAAACATTTAATGCATCAAGTTATCGAAAGTAAGTGTAATTGTAAATCCAAGGAAAGGGTTAAATGAACCGGGGCTTGCCTTCGTTGATCGGGAGAATCTGGAACTCCGGATAACTTGGGTCAACTAGACACTCTGAACTTTCTGGATCAAACTCGCCTGGACACTCAAACACTTCCGAAGCTACACGATAAAAGAGTATATGCTTAATGAGATGCTCATGTCATGATCATGGTAAGAATGGAAATTTACACTTGACTTGCAATAATTTGCCCCCACGGTAAAGTTGCAAACCAACAAACAAACTTATAAACATACATGGTTACAAAGAGTGACTCTTACTTATACCAACCAGCAGATCAAAATAATTCACTTATCTTAACCTTTTAAAATTATTCAAAAGAACTTGGGTTTTATGTTTTACAACATTATATAATCATAAAGAAAGCAATTTTAACTAGCCGAAACTAAGTTGTGTAACTAACTATGTTCAAATTAGTTCAAACTTGGTACATAGATTGGTTCTGATTCAAAAAGTGCACAAAATAAATTTCAGCATTTTTGGAGTTAAACTTTATTTTATAAAAATCATTGAAGGCTTATTTAAGAATTAAGAGGCATAAATTTTACTGTAAAACGTAATACAGAAACATGTATATATTATATTTTTCATAAAAACTACACATTTCAAAGAACATGCACAAAAATTTTCATAATTTTTGGCTCAACAGATTAATTCATACAAAAATAACAACACTAGCATTACCATGCACATAACAGGAAAAAGATTAAAACGTTTGGAAACACAAAACCCTTACTGGGCCGAAACTGACCTAAACGGCCCATCTCCGGAAACGGCCTCAGACAGCCGGACCCTAGGTGTTAGCGTCCTCTCTCTCCGCTTCGCGCCGAGGCCAGCGGATCTCCGTTTCGCCCGAGGCTAGCGGGTTCTCCGCCGGCCTTCTCCGCCTCGCCCGAGGCTTTCTTCGGCTCGCCCGAGACCTTCTCCGCCTCGCCCGAGACCTGCGCCCGGTAGCCTCGACTTCTTTTCCGTTTCGCCCGAGACCTTCTCCGCCTCGCCCGAGACCCTCTCCGGCTCGCCCGAAGCTGGCAGCCAAAAGCTTTGACCGAACGCACACCCGCGTTGACCGGCCTCCAACCTCATCACCGGCGAGGTCTCCGACGATGGTGAGGCCTCCCACAACCTCGTCTGGATCTCGCGCAACACTTCCACTCTTCACCATCCCTAGCACCACACGGTCTCAAAGAACCTTCAAACTCCCTCCCTCGACCTCTCTCTCTACCCCGACGACGACACAAGCGGACGCGGCGGCACGGCGGCGGCACGCCGGCCAACTGGGAGCTCTAACGAGCCAACGAACAAGCGCAACAGCACCAGAGGCTCACCACGACTCTAGTGAGCTAGGTCTCCGAAGCTGACGTGGCTCCGAACGGTGGTGACGACGACGACGGCGGATCTCAGCGGTGCGGCTCGACGGCGATGACCTGTTCCGGCTGAGACAGAGAGAGACAAGGTCAACGACCGGGTGCTAGAGCAGCAGCAACAGATAAGGAAGAGAAAACGGGGCTTAGGTGAGGATGATAGAGCTCCGAGCTTGCTGACCACGGTGGCGGCGTCGATGGAGGTGTTCGGGACCGGAGACGAAGACGACGACCACGACGGGCGGCTGCGGGGGTGAGTGAGACTGTGACCTAGCCCTATGGCTCCGCAACGACGAGGCGAACCCGGTGACTCGGTTGAACAGAGCGAACGAGCGCTCAGGTGGCCGGCGTAGCTAAGCAGAGGAACGACGGCGACGACGAGCGAACAGAGGAGAAGGCGAAACACGGAGCTTTCCGTGCTATAAGAAGGACGAAGGAGAGGGCGGCGGCGTGAAGAACTTGCGCACGCAGCTGCCAAGCAGCTCGCTGGCACGAGGCATGCGCCCCAGCGCGAGCACGGCCCGAGCGGCGCAGCTCGCTGGCGAGCTCTGGACAGTTCCCCCCTTTGCACTGTTCCTTGCTCTCTCCCCCTTTCTGAAAACTTAAAATTACTTTTGAAACCCAAACTGCACTTCAAGTTTGGCCAACATATGAAATGTAGAGTTTGAAAAGTTGTACAACTTTGCTTTAACACCCTATGGCTAATTTCAAATGGAAATAAGTCAAACTGACCAAAACAGTTCAAACCCAAATCAAATTGAGAATTTGAAAAGGGGACAGATTTAGGGTTTTGTATTAGAAGTAAAATTACTTTTGATTTTGCAATAATACTTGAAAAATGGTCAATGTATAAAATGTTCCTTTTGAAATTCTCTACAACTTTTATGTAAACCTCAAACTCAGATTTCAAATAATTTTTGAAATTTAGGTTTAGAATCAAAAGGGGACCATTTCCAGGGTTTGAATAGATTCAAAATTACTTGGAATTTTGTATAGAAACTTTGAAAACTTTAAATACCAAAGTTGTACCTCTTCTCAAGATCTACCAAAAAGCTTTTAGGGTCAGCCCCTAAATATGCACAGATTTTGAGTTAACTGGAAAGGGTTAATTAACTTATATAGAAATTAATGATTTTCCCATTTTCAAGCTAAATAAACTTTGTAACCTTTTGAATTGTTAAACCTGGATTCATGCCTTTACATGACTCTAGTCAAAAAACGGAATGAACACAAGTTACTTCATAATGACATTCCAAAATAGGTTTTTGAGCTACCTCATAAGCAATAACAAAATGCTCACACATTAAGAATTAAACTCATTTTAGTGAATGCATCTCAAGTGAGCTAGCATATGATGCTATGGAATGGAATGCTTATGATGGCATGACAATATTTTATTCATGTAAACACCTGAGGTGTTACATCCTTTCCCCCTAAAAGAAATCTCGACCCGAGATTTCACCTCAAACTAAACTAACTACTAAAGTTGTGGGGTACGGGGATAAAGATTACAACCTTTTTACAAAACTGGGAACAGGTTCTATTGTTAACCTCTTTCACTGCCCTGACTGTATGGTCGCATAAAACTCAGGAAACTGTTCTATCAGAAATTCCTCGGTTTCCCAAGTTGCTTCCTCCTCAGAATGCTGACTCCATTGAACTTTATAGAACCTGTGAGTGTGTCGTCGAGTTACTCTATCTCGCTGATCAAGAATTTTGATGGGACATTCTGAGTATGTCATATCAGGCTCAAGTTGTACCCCTTCAACATCAACCACTTGGTCAGGAACTCGTAGACACTTTTTCAGCTGAGAGATGTGAAACACATTATGAACCTCTGATAGATGAGCTGGTAGTTGAATACGGTATGCCACTTTACCACATTTAGCCAGGATTTGGAATGGTCCAATGTAACGGGGAGCAAGTTTTCCTTTGACCCCGAAACGATAAATACCCTTGATGGGTGACACCTTTAGATACACAAACTCTCCTTGGGCAAACGTCAAAGGTCTACGCCTTTTGTCTGCATAGCTTTTCTGTCGAGATTGTGCTATTTTCATATTCCTTTGTATGAGTTTGACTTTCTGTTCAGTCTCTTGAACTAGATTGACACCAAAGAACCATCTTTCACCAGGCTCGGACCAATGTAAAGGAGTCCGACATCTTCTGCCATATAAAGCTTCAAATGGTGCCATACGGATACTCTCTTGATAACTATTATTGTATAAGAACTCTGCTAATGGTAAGCACTCATCCCATTTAAATGGAAAGTTAAGAGCACACGCCCTGAGCATATCTTCTAATATCTGATTTACCCTTTCAGTCTGACCATCTGTTTGTGGGTGGTAAGCTGTACTGTGTAAGAGTTTAGTGCCCAGAGACTCATGTAGACTTTCCCAGAATTTTGAAACAAACTGAGTACCCCTATCTGAGACAATAGTCTTAGGAACTCCATGCAGACTCATAATCCTCTGAAGGTATATCTTGGCATAAGTGGACGCTGAGTAGATGGTCTTGACTGGTATGAAATGTGAAACCTTGGTTAGACGATCTACTATAACCCAAATAGAATCGTAGCCCTTAGATGTTTTTGGTAACCCAATAATAAAGTCCATACTGATGTCCTCCCATTTCCAAGTAGGAATTGACAATGGCTGTAGTTCACCAGCTGACTTAAGATGAATGGCTTTGACTTTCTGACAAGTATCACATCTGGCTACATACCTTGCAATCTCGATTTTCATCTTAGTCCACCAGAATCTTTGCCTAAGATCCTGGTACATTTTTGTACTTCCTGGATGAATCGCAAATGGGGTAAGATGAGCTTCATCCAGAATCTGCTTCCTCAATTCAGGATTCTTCGGAACGACCAGTCTGTCTTTGAACCAGACCACTTCTGCTTCATCGACTCGGAAACACGAAGTTTTGTCTGCTTTGACTTTCTCTTTGAGGTGAACAATACCTTTGTTTTCTTTCTGAGCAGCTACAATCTGGTCTTTGATAGATGATTGAACTGATATATTAGACAAACTGCCCTGAGTGATCATCTGAATACCCAGTTTTTCTAACTCGGAACAAAGAGTAAGATCTACTGGTCTGACAGTGATACAGTTGCAACGAACCTTCCTACTAAGAGCATCAGCTACCACATTTGCTTTTCCGGGATGGTAATGCACCTCCAGATCATAATCCTTGATTAACTCTAACCACCTCCGTTGCCTCATATTTAACTCTGACTGAGTGAATATATATTTCAAACTCTTGTGGTCGGTGTATATGTGACATGTGTTGCCCAGAAGGTAATGACGCCAAATCTTTAAGGCGTGAACAACTGCTGCTAACTCTAAGTCATGAGTTGGATAATGTTCTTCATGACGTTTCAACTGTCTGGATGCATAAGCTATCACTCTGCCCTCTTGCATCAAAACACAACCAATCCCGATACCAGAAGCATCACAGTACACATCAAACGGCTTCTCAATATTGGGTTGGGCTAACACGGGAGCTGTAGTTAAGAATTCCTTTAGCTTCTGAAAAGCTTTTTCACATTTATCCGACCAAACAAACTTGACCTCATTCTTTAACAACTGAGTTATAGGTTTGGCAACTTTGGAGAAGTCTGGAATAAACCTGCGGTAATAACCTGCCATACCCAGAAAACTGCGAACTTGATGAACAGTTCTGGGAGATTCCCATTCAAGAATTTCTTGCACCTTGCCTGGATCCACAGCTACACCTTCAACCGATAATACATGACCCAGAAATGGAACTTTGTCTAACCAGAACTCGCATTTACTGAACTTTGCATAAAGCTGATGGTCTCTCAGACGACCCAACACAACCCTGAGGTGTTCAGCATGTTCTGGTAGAGTCTTGGAATATATCAGAATGTCATCAATGAACACCACTACAAACTTGTCTAGTTCAGGCATGAATACTGAGTTCATCAGGTACATGAAGTGAGCTGGAGCATTGGTCAACCCAAAGGACATGACCAAGTACTCATACAGGCCATATCTGGTGGTGAAAGCAGTTTTAGCAATATCTTCAGGCCTTATCTTTATCTGGTGATACCCAGATCTCAGATCTATCTTGGAAAATACCCTAGCGCCCGCGAGTTGATCAAACAGAAGATCAATCCGCGGCAAAGGGTACTTATTCTTTACTGTCACCTCATTAAGCGGACGATAGTCCACACATAGCCTCAATGTTTGGTCTTTCTTTTTGACAAACAAAGCAGGACAGCCCCATGGTGATGAACTAGGTCTGACATAACCTTTATCAAGCAGTTCTTGCAACTGGACTTTTAATTCGGCCAATTCTTTAGGTGGCATTCTATAGGCTCGTCGAGATATTGGTGTTGTTCCGGGTTTTAGCTCTATACTGAACTCAACATCCCGGTCTGGTGGTAACCCCGGCAAGTCTTCAGGAAACACATCCGGAAAACTCACAGACTACTGGAATATCTTGAATTTCTTTAACAGCGGTTGCACAGACACTGCCGCACATCTGGTCAACGGTTTTCTTGGGAATTGGAAGTTGAATGAAAAGCTCAGAAGTACTATTAGGTATGATCAACCTGACTGTTCTATGCAAGGCATCTAATACTGCCTGTTGCTGGTACATCCAGTTCATTCCTAGGATCACATCTATATCCTGATCCTTGATTACTATCATATTAGTGGGATAAGTATGCCCGGCAAATTCTACGGGCACCTGATGCACCACTTCCTTTGTATATAAACGACCTCCCGGTGTGTGTATAAGGAAATTTTCCTTTGCTTCCCCAATAGGTATATGATACTTTTCAACAAAACTCTTACTGATAAAGGTATGCGATGCACCCGAATCAAATAATAATACGGCAGGATGGTGAGCAACTGAAAACATACCCATCATGACGGGTTCCCCTTCAGGAATATCTGCCGCTTGTGCATAATATACCCGGCCAGTCTTCAGAACGGTCTTATTCTTCTGATTATTATTGTGGCCTTGATTCTGCTGTGGCGGTTGCTGTGGCCGCTGCTGAGAATTCTGACCACTTTGCCCCTGTGGAGTATTTGAAATACTCTTTCTGGGATACGGGCAATTACGGGAGAAATGGCCCGGCTTTCCACAGTTGTAGCATGGGTAATTATGGTTCTGTGGAGTCTGGGTTCGAATGCCAGGGGCATTCGGCTGTCGTGGATAATTAGAGTTTACAACAGTTTTAGCAGATGACTGCTGTGAGCTAGTTTGTTGTTGCTGGGGTGGACGGTACGGTGGACGGTTATGCTGGACTGGATGGTATATGATACGCTGGCGCTTCTTATTGCCACCAAACGATCCAGTGGAACTCCCACCCTTCCTCCTTTTAGCTTCGAGATGCTTGAAATGCTTCTCTTCTGCAGATATAGCTTTATTCACCGCATCATTGAAGGAAATATTATCATCACACATTGCCAGCATCTTCTGCATCTTCGTATTCAGCCCCCTCATGAAGCTACTGCGCTTCTTTTCATCGGTATTCACATGATCTAAAGCATACTGGGATAGATGATTAAACTTGCCAATATACTGCTGTACTGGCTGATCCCCCTGCCTGAGGGCTAAGAACTCTTCAGTTTTCATCCGCATAACACCCGCTGGAATGTAGTGAGCTTTGAAGGCTCTCGAGAACTCATCCCAGGTAACGCGGTGTCCTGGAGCTTGGGCAGCTTCAAAATTTGCCCACCAAGTTCCCGCAGCTCCCCTCAACTGTTGGGCTGCGAAAGCGGGCTTCTGTGTTTCGGTACAGTGGATTAGCTCAAACTTCTGATTCATAGTGCGGAGCCAATCTGCAGCTTCTAAAGGCTCCTCAGCCTTAATGAATACTGGTGGCCTGGTCTCTGTGAAGTCTTGATAAGTACTTTCCTGGGCCTGATGATGATGTCGGCCACGCTGTCCATATGGGGCATTCTGAACTAGGCCCTGCAGCAGACGTGCATTGTCTGTTGTGGCACGCATAAGTGTAGCAATAGCGTCTGCCAGCGTTGGTGGAACTGGGGGTGCATTGGGAACACCCTCCCCATCCTGAGACGAACCAGTCCCATCAGCGGCACGGGTACGAGACATCTGCTCATAAACAAACCAAACTTTATTGATCTCTGGTTTATGATACAAAAACAACAACTACTTACATACTCATGTTACATTATTCATGCATAACAGAACTGATACATGATTCAACTTAGCTTAAGATCATGTTAAACTAGACTATTACACAGCCCTTACCCCCTAGGGTTAAAGATCCACGCCTGACACTCTAATGGGTGACGATTCACTCGTCACCCTCACTCTCACTATCGCTGTCATCAACAGACTCAACCACATCAGGATCTTCCTCACTCTGCCCTTCTACCTCTCCATCATCAATGATTGTTCCCATCTCATCTTCAGCTGCATCTTGAGGTGGAGGTGGATGGAGTTGATCATACAGCACATGGACTTCCTCATGTAACTGGTCATTGAATACTTCTATATCCGTCACATATGCCTCCAACTCATGCAGACGGGCTATCGCGGCATCCTCTCGCTGCCAGGCAGTGTTCCGTTCTTCAAGCATCTTAGTCATGAGCTTTTCTGCATTGACTACGCTTCTGTTGGCCCCCTCCAGCTTGAGTTTCATGCCTCCAGCTTTGGCAAGTGCTAAACTCTTCTCCCGAGAGGTGGTAGCCAACTGAGATTTC
Source organism: Coix lacryma-jobi var. lacryma-jobi (assembly GCA_009763385.1). Lineage (NCBI taxonomy): Eukaryota > Viridiplantae > Streptophyta > Magnoliopsida > Poales > Poaceae > Coix > Coix lacryma-jobi. The sequence goes on along the minus strand of CM019825.1, from coordinate 83,056,097 downwards.
AACTCATGAACCTCTGCCCGCAAGTCCTCATTGATCTCATAACTCCCGCTGGACTCCTCCTCCTTGCGGGATGTGAGTTGGTGCATGGGTACACCATGAGGACCTGTACTCTTGCGAGATTTTTCTTTACCGCGTGGCATCCTAGTGAGATAAGATTTTGAATTAGGCAGATAAAGGAAAATACTTTTTGGATAGCAAGAAAGGATTGGATTCTAACCCTTACCCTACTATACCATATACCACAAGTTGATTAAGCATGATGCACGAAGCGTACTTACGCATAAAGCATATAAAATTTAAATTATACTCCTTTATATTTAGGAGTAAAAATTTAACAACAATTTCAAGTTAAGGCTTAACTTAACATGCTGCTCCACTTATCAATCTACGGTCTACTATTTAAGACAGAACATAGATCGAATAGCATGAACAAGGTAAGTCAAAAGAATTTTGGATCAAACAAGATTCAAATAGTTTTGACTCAAATCATTTTGAAGTTTTGCAACAATACTACAAGACTGCTGCAATGATCGCTCTGATACCAGCTGTGACGGAACCTCCTGGATTATAGGGCCCACGTGTACCTATCCTTGTCCTACAGACCTTGGATAGCCATACACTGTGCCCAATAGCCCAAAAGACCCACCACGTGTCATCGGGTAACCCGACTCATCCACGTTTCCTTACAACCCCAGGATCATTGCAAGAGTCATCGCAGTATTACAACGTTTCACAAATAGTATACATCAGAGAATAAAAAGCGGAAGTATTACACCATAAGTTTTACAAACCAGTTGTTCGAACTCACATCATTATTACAAACCAAAGTTTTAAACTTTACCCTAAGTAGTGGAAGGAGCATTAATAAAACCATATTTCACACAAACAACCCCGCCTAAGGGTTGCATTACTCCTCCCTGGACACATCCTCCTCAACGACGGTCACGCAACAAGCCTCGAAACAAGGCTGCTCGTGAGCGTCACCTGCAACAGTGGATTAACAAATCCTGAGTACAAAGGTACTCAACAAGACTGACCCGACAAGAGAAGAGAAGAACAGGTATGCTGGCTTGGGTAGGCTCAACAATATTTTTCATTTGCATAAAAGCTTACTAAAGTAGTTCTAGATCCAAATTTTACTTAATCATTTGAATACTTGAGAAGAACTGAAAGTAAATCATTAGTGAGAGAGCATCATTATTCTTTCTTAAACCAAAACCATTTTCATTCTACGGTGCGGGTCGAAAGATTGAGTCTCCTTAACCGAGGAGCACGACGATTCGAATCGATTCAACCAGATCTGGGAGTTTTCCACGATCATACGATATATGTAGACCCTAGATCACACATATACCAACCCTAGCCTCGGATCCTCCAAACAAGACCGGGTGCGCGCCACCCGAGAGTACTTGTACACCTCCAATCCGGGACTTCGACCCACGAGGGTAGCTAGTACTCCCGCCATCTCTCCACTCCCAGTGCGCGATTAGCCGTTCTCATTTAAGAACCACCAAGACAGGGCTTACCATAGTATATGATCGGTACTTCACGGTTTCTCAATCTAGCAGGCCAACAACGGTTAACCCTAATCGACACATCCGGGTTACCCTGCATCTAATCCAAGGATCGACGCAGGTGCCCGTCTGGTCTTAACCATCATTCTTTCTCGTTATCATTCCAAGACGATAAGTACCAAAACATTTATCGGGAGCGTGAGAAAGCAAGGCTGAGCATTTCTATCCTTTGCATAAAGCAGGTATCAAGGAATGATATATCGATAACAAGGTTGATCATGCATCAACAGGTGTAAAGCATTTATTTGATAAACATTTAATGCATCAAGTTATCGAAAGTAAGTGTAATTGTAAATCCAAGGAAAGGGTTAAATGAACCGGGGCTTGCCTTCGTTGATCGGGAGAATCTGGAACTCCGGATAACTTGGGTCAACTAGACACTCTGAACTTTCTGGATCAAACTCGCCTGGACACTCAAACACTTCCGAAGCTACACGATAAAAGAGTATATGCTTAATGAGATGCTCATGTCATGATCATGGTAAGAATGGAAATTTACACTTGACTTGCAACAATTTGCCCCCACGGTAAAGTTGCAAACCAACAAACAAACTTATAAACATACATGGTTACAAAGAGTGACTCTTACTTATACCAACCAGCAGATCAAAATAATTCACTTATCTTAACCTTTTAAAATTATTCAAAAGAACTTGGGTTTTATGTTTTACAACATTATATAATCATAAAGAAAGCAATTTTAACTAGCCGAAACTAAGTTGTGTAACTAACTATGTTCAAATTAGTTCAAACTTGGTACATAGATTGGTTATGATTCAAAAAGTGCACAAAATAAATTTCAGCATTTTTGGAGTTAAACTTGATTTTATAAAAATCATTGAAGGCTTATTTAAGAATTAAGAGGCATAAATTTTACTGTAAAACGTAATACAGAAATATGTATATATTATATTTTTCATAAAAACTACACATTTCAAAGAACATGCACAAAAATTTTCATAATTTTTGGCTCAACAGATTAATTCATACAAAAATAGCAACACTAGCATTACCATGCACATAACAGGAAAAAGATTAAAACGTTTGGAAACACAAAACCCTTACTGGGCCGAAACTGACCTAAACGGCCCATCTCCGGCCTACGGCCTCAGACAGCCGGACCCTAGGTGTTAGCGTCCTCTCTCTCCGCTTCGCGCCGAGGCCAGCGGATCTCCGTTTCGCCCGAGGCTAGCGGGTTCTCCGCCTCCGCCTCGTCCGAGGCCTTCTCCGCCTCGCCCGAGGCTTTCTTCGGCTCGCCCGAGACCTTCTCCGCCTCGCCCGAGACCTGCGCCCGGTAGCCTCGACTTCTTTTCCGTTTCGCCCGAGACCTTCTCCGCCTCGCCCGAGACCCTCTCCGGCTCGCCCGAAGCTGGCAGCCAAAAGCTTTGACCGAACGCACACCCGCGTTGACCGGCCTCCAACCTCATCACCGGCGAGGTCTCCGACGACGGTGAGGCCTCCCACAACCTCGTCTGGATCTCGCGCAACACTTCCACTCTTCACCATCCCTAGCACCTCACGGTCTCAAAGAACCTTCAAACTCCCTCCCTCGACCTCTCTCTCTACCCCGACGACGACACAAGCGGACGCGGCGGCACGGCGGCGGCACGCCGGCCAACTGGGAGCTCTAACGAGCCAACGAACAAGCGCAACAGCACCAAAGGCTCACCATGACTCTAGTGAGCTAGGTCTCCGAAGCTGACGTGGCTCCGAACGGTGGTGACGACGACGACGGCGGATCTCAGCGGTGCGGCTCGACGGCGATGACCTGTTCCGGCTGAGACAGAGAGAGACAAGGTCAACGACCGGGTGCTAGAGCAGCAGCAACAGATAAGGAAGAGAAAACGGGGCTCAGGTGAGGATGATAGAGCTCCGAGCTTGCTGACCACGGTGGCGGCGTCGATGGAGGTGTTCGGGACCGGAGACGAAGACGACGACCACGACGGGCGGCTGCGGGGGTGAGTGAGACTGTGACCTAGCCCTATGGCTCCGCAACGACGAGGCGAACCCGGTGACTCGGTTGAACAGAGCGAACGAGCGCTCAGGTGGCCGGCGTAGCTAAGCAGAGGAACGACGGCGACGACGAGCGAACAGAGGAGAAGGCGAAACACGGAGCTTTCCGTGCTATAAGAAGGACGAAGGAGAGGGCGGCGGCGTGAAGAACTTGTGCACGCAGCTGCCAAGCAGCTCGCTGGCGCGAGGCATGCGCCCCAGCGCGAGCACGGCCCGAGCGGTGCAGCTCGCTGGCGAGCTCTGGACAGTTCCCCCCTTTGCACTGTTCCTTGCTCTCTCCCTCTTTCTGAAAACTTAAAATTACTTTTGAAACCCAAACTGCACTTCAAGTTTGGCCAACATATGAAATGTAGAGTTTGAAAAGTTGTACAACTTTGCTTTAACACCCTATGGCTAATTTCAAATGGAAATAAGTCAAACTGACCAAAACAGTTCAAACCCAAATCAAATTGAGAATTTGAAAAGGGGACAGATTTAGGGTTTTGTATTAGAAGTAAAATTACTTTTGATTTTGCAATAATACTTGAAAAATGGTCAATGTATAAAATGTTCCTTTTGAAATTCTCTACAACTTTTATGTAAACCTCAAACTCAGATTTCAAATAATTTTTGAAATTTAGGTTTAGAATCAAAAGGGGACCATTTCCAGGGTTTGAATAGATTCAAAATTACTTGGAATTTTGTACAGAAACTTTGAAAACTTTAAATACCAAAGTTGTACCTCTTCTCAAGATCTACCAAAAAGCTTTTAGGGTCAGCCCCTAAATATGCACAGATTTTGAGTTAACTGGAAAGGGTTAATTAACTTATATAGAAATTAATGATTTTCCCATTTTCAAGCTAAATAAACTTTGTAACCTTTTGAATTGTTAAACCTGGATTCATGCCTTTACATGACTCTAGTCAAAAAAAGGAATGAACACAAGTTACTTCATAATGACATTCCAAAATAGGTTTTTGAGCTACCTCATAAGCAATAACAAAATGCTCACACATTAAGAATTAAACTCATTTTAGTGAATGCATCTCAAGTGAGCTAGCATATGATGCTATGGAATGGAATGCTTATGATGGCATGACAATATTTTATTCATGTAAACACCTGAGGTGTTACACGCAAATCCAAGTTGATGCCACGAGAAGATGGTCCATTTCATGTTCTTGCCAAGATCAATGATAATGCCTACAAGATAGACCTTCCAGCAAGTTATGGCGTGAGCAACACCTTCAATGTTGCTGACTTGTTGCCATTCACAAGCGAAGACATTTCAGAGTCGAGGACGACTCCTTTTCAAGGAGGGGAGGATGATATGACCTCACCAACCAGCATACCGACCTCACCGACCAGCACACTGACCAGCACGTCGACCAACAAGATGTTACAAGCGCCAAGACAAACTACACCAGCCCAAGTCTTCGATGGACCGATTACACGTAGCCGAGCAAAGAAGCTACAATAAGAGGTGTACGCGCTACTTTGTGAAATTCATTTTAATATTAATGAGAATTATATACTACCTAAGTCGTGCATATTGCTATTGCTCAGGTTCACCAAGGAGGAAGAAAAGAACACACAAAGAGTTGATTACAGTGAAGGTCCACACTCCGACCAGTCCAGTCCAGCAGAAGCGTCAGAAAGAATTAGTCATATCTTTTGATTCACAAAAGCTATGAAGGCCCATGAGGATATTTTGGAAAGCTTATGAAGTCTAGTTTCCAATGAAACAAGCTCCGACCAGTTTCGAATTTTCCTCTTGACTGCCGACCAGATTTAGTTCATACTGGACAGCTGCTGGACAGACTGCATGTTGTCCAACTTGCTGTGCAAAACTGTACCAATCTACGAAACTTCATGGTGCATGCTGCACATGGTATGAAAGCTTATCAAGTTAACTTTCCAACGCAACTGACGGTGCATCATTTGGACTTTCCTAGGTGGAGTTATTGTCAAAACATTGAAGACTGCTCCAAAGTCCAACAGCCACGCGGGATTAACTCAGAAGCCCCTTTCGTGGAAGCCTGTTCACATAGTCTATCTTTTCATTTCCATTTCATGTTTATACCTATCTAGGAGGGCTGTTCCTAGTATAAATGTCATTGCTTCATAGCAAACGCAGACTTTGATAATCGAAATACAGAACCCCTTTGTTCAGCTATGTGCTAACAAATCTGAGAGTGTAATCTCTTCCTCTTTGCTCTTGTGATTTTCTTCGCGGGATTTACAGAAGCGGCAGCGTCATCCGCTCCCAATTGGTGCTCCTACTCCCTTCAAGGTTTGCATTGATTGATTGTAGGCTGTGTTGGTTGGTTCTTTGAGAGTGTGATTGGGCGAATCCTCGATTCAGGTTGCCGGTTAAAGACGGTGGTTGGCTTCGAGTTTTATTTGTCACGTTGCACTAATTATCGCTGCTTGCAGCAAGTTATCCGGCTGTTCGTCAACTAGTTATCAAGTTCAAGATCCTACGTCGTGAAGATCGGGACCACGAGTCGCATCACATTAGTGGCATGAGAAAAAGAATTATGATATTTACAATAAGCTCTTCTCTTTAATTCGTCAAGTGATGGCAAAGTATAATTAATTTTAAGATAACCAAATCTAAGCAACTCATCAAAGATTCGATCACACTTAGAGAAATCAAAAGTAAACTTTACTTCCTCACCCTGATTCTTTTGAATCGGTTTGAGGGAAGGAAATGAGACTAGTTTATTCTGTGCTGGCCATAAAAACTCGGCAGCATAACAATCTTTAGACTCATCGTCCGAACTATCAGAATTCATTTCAACAATATGCACACTTGGCCGATGAGTCTTATGAGGATCGTAGGATTCTTTAAGCCGTGATTCAATTGAAACGGTCTGTTGCAAAAGTTGGTTTATGTTAAAGAAATCATAATGCTCAAGTTTATCGTTAATTTCTCGATGTAAACCAGCAAAGCATAAGTCTGTCAGATCCCTATCAGAAATCATTAAATGAAAAAATCGGTTCTTAATCTCTTTAAAACGCTTAAAGAAATTAACCACGGGCTCACTACGCCCTTGGTGCACCGATGCGAGATGCGACAGTCAAGTTTCCTAGACACCATCATAAAAGTGATTATAAAATTTTTCTTCTAATTCAGCCCAAGAACTAATAGTACATTCTGGTAGTGACGTAAACGAGGCAAAAGCTGTACCAGTAAGAGACAAAGGAAAGTATCGTACATTCATATAATCTAACGTACTAGCTTCGCCCATCTGTGCAAGGAACATGCCAACATGTTCCATGGTTGTTTTACTACCGTCACCGCTAAACTTATAAAAATCCGGTACCCTCCAACCATCAGGTGCTTTCATAAAAACAAAACATGAAGGATACGGTTTAGAGTAAGTGGTTCTACTAGGTTTGAATTGGACTCCCAAGCTAGTCTCAAGAGATCTAGTTATTTCCTCTTTAAACCAATTTAGGGCTCGTCCAAAATCAGTTGTAGCAAGGTTAGGAGCGCCGTTATGCATGGGATTGTGACCTGGAGGCTTCGGTGGATTGTGTAATACTATTCCCTGTCCTCTTGAAGTTCTGTTCGTAGCTGCTCCCTGGTCGGTCCATGTGGTCCGACCAGAATTATGGTGGACATTATATGTCGATGTATTAACTCCACCATGACTGGTTCTACTAGCTTCGTTTGCCGATGACCTTGATTGTAATTGGCCAAAATTGGTGTGTGAGGTTTGACCATCAAAGAAGTTAAAAGGCATACCGAACTGTGGTTGCTCGGTAGGACACTCGGGTTCAACAGTCTTACCCTCTAATTTATCCATGTGATCGCTAAGTAATTTAAACGAATGCTGAATGGTATTGGTAAGAGTCTTAGAAGTATCAACCAGCATTATTGAAAAATTAGCATGGGTAGGATAAGGATCGTCAGGTGCCTTAGTATTTACCTTTTCTGTAGCGTCTTCAGCGGTCTTGGTTGACGTAGTGGGAACTATCTCGCTGAAGTCCGGCTCTTTGTCTTGGGTGACCCTGCTGCGCCGATCTTTTGAACAACTTTCTAGGAAAGCCTTCAAGACGACGTCGAGCTTGGCCTGTGCTTGTTGCTTTAACTCGTCGGGGAGCTCGTCAATGCCCGCAGGACGAACGATGTTATCTTTATCTGTAGTACCATCTTTACCGCCCATCTTGGTAGTAGATGAAATCTTAATCTTCCCCAGCGGAGTCACCAAAAAGTGTGTTGACGTCGGAAGTGATCCGAATCACACACCAGCAGGGCTAGAATGCCTGAAGAGGTTGCGGATCAACCTGATACAACAAGGAACCTGGCTAAATCGATGAAAGTCAATCTAGAGACCGGTTTAGGTCGATTTAGGGTTTTGATCCCATGTGTTGATAACTCTAGAACCCCTCCCAGGAAGACCCGTCGGGGAGAGGCACGTAGAGGTTGCTCTAGGACTAGCAAGGCCGCCTAGAGCATCACCGAATCTCATCGGGAGATGCGTCGAATAGCAAGGTAGAGGGAAAAAGGGGTAAAAGGGATAGTAAATTGATTTTGATCGATTAAGGTTGGATGCCTCAATCGGCCATGATCCTCTCATATATATATAGAGGGGGTTGGTCTTATCCCAATAGGAAACGTCTCCAAATACGATCTCCAAGTTTCCTATCCAGACTCCATCAAAATATGGAACTCAAGAGTCCAATCCAGACTAGACAAAATAAACCTGATTTCGTCGATTCTTTAAACCGACTAAACCGGTTTAATGGGCTCTGTAAACAATAGCCCAACCAATTACATTGATCAATGGATCTTCATAACCCTCATAGCAAGATGGATCCTCGAACTGGTACCTGAATTGGCATTCATCATCATTCTAGTGTTTCCGACCAACGTTACCTGGTCGGGGACAACGTAACCTGGTCGGAAGACATCTAGCAAGCAGGTCATCTCACTTAGAATATCTGATCATTAAATACAAATCTTTAGAAGATAAATCCGTCTTCAAAATATTATGAGCCGAATACATCTTCTAATCTCATGACACTTTTGAGTGTCAACAGATTGCCTGTGATGCAGTTCCATTACTTGCAGCTCGAGGTGTGTACTAAAAATATTAAGAAAACCACCAGGAGGGTGAGAATCTAATCCTCTGTCAAAAATATGAATATTGAATTCTTGTAATTTGATAAGAAACATCACAAATATTGATCGAAAAATAGTCTTTTTATTGCAGTCTATCACATGCAAGGGGCCATGTAATTATAGATCAAAATAAACTACACAAATTAATAATTTGATAAGAAACATCACAAATATTGATAGAAAAATTAGTCCATCTAAATACAGATCAAAATAGACTATAAAAATTTATAAATAAAAGGGTAACACATCAATATTAATCAAGACTAAATCATACAATGCTTGAACATCAGATTCTTCATGATTGTCACCCATAGGCCAAGAATATCTTGAGCCACCAATACTAGCCGACCCCCACCACGAGCCTTGAGCTACTGAACCTGCAATGCCCGGTTGCTGTACGCCGGTGACCCAGCATGGTGTGGATGAAGGCGGCAAGGACTGTGGCGGGCGAGGCGGGCACCAGAAGCCAGGTCCAACAATGGATGGCTGTGGAATCGGCTGAGTCCCTGTAACATCTCGGGTTTTCCCATGACCAAAAATATGAGCTTTTTAAAACTTTTTCTGTAAATGTGTGAAGCATGTAGCCGCTAGGTCAAACGTTAGTCAACATAGTGTTGTTGCTCACAAAACGTGGCATACATATAGTTTTGATTGGAGGGATGTGCCCGAGCTTTGAGTCGATGTTAGTGTTTGAGTCGTGTCAGAGTCGGAGTGCACAAATAGATAGTGATCTCCAACCCTCCTTTTGGGACATTTCCCGATCTCTCTTGTATCCCACCCCAAAAGATCTTCGGGTCATAATAATTCATGACTCGGGGAAAATACTCTCATTTTTCTCCCCTCTTCTCCAATTTCGAATCAACTCCAATTCCTTTCAAACCCCTGTTCGCAACCCACTCCAAATCTTCTGCTCTACCATTCCCAAATTATCCTTGGGATTCACCCCCTCCAATGTTTATCGAAACCCTTTTAAACCACTTATTCCGATTCCATTCAACTTCTTTAAATTTCCCTCGATCTCCTTTGTTCCAACTCCAAACCCTCCAAGTCATAATAATATGTCTTGGATGAGAAAAATCCTTCCTTCTTTTCTGCCAAATCATATTAATTTGAAAGCTCCATTCAAATTCCTCTGAATTTCTCCCAAACGCTTATTTGAATCCCTCTCTTCTCTTTTCTCCTTAAGCAAAAATGGGAAGTCCTTCCTTTCTCTTGGGCCCAAAGCCTGGCTGCTCTGACTCTTTTCCCCTCCACCGCCCTCCTTCCCGCGTGGGCCGAGCCCACCTTGCGCTCCCTCTCTCTCCCTTCTCTCCAGCTGCTTTCGCATGGGCCCAGCTCGCCCCTCCAGCCCACCTTGGCCGGAAGGCCCAAGCAACCCGTAGCCCAACACCTTCACCCCTTCCCTCCCCTCAGCCGATCAGGCTCGGCGCCCAGGCCTAGCTGGCCCACCCCGCGCGCGCCCCCTGCACCCCGAACCCTAGGGGCACACTCGCCCTGAGAGCCCCTAGCCGCCGCCGCAAGGCACAGGTCCGCGCGCGCCCCCTCTGCCCACGTGCGCACGCGTACTGCCTCCCCACCGATGCCTGCCGCGTGGCCAAGCCGGGTACAGATGCCGAGGATCGCCGTCCGCGCCACCCGAACCCTAGCTGGTGCCGCTATAAAAGCCTCGACCAGCCGCCGCCACTCTTCTTCCTCGCCCTGCCGCTGCCACTCCTTCCTCCTCTTCCTCTTTTCTACCGGTGGCCGCCAACGCCTGGTCGTGCCTCGGCCTCCTCCGTCGCATCTCGATGAGGCACCGCCGGCCGCGGCAGCGGAGCGCCCGCCCGTACCGCAGCTGTGCATGCCGTGCAGCGCCGCGCCGAGGCCGCGTCACGCCACCTGTCGCCTTTGTCGACGCCAGGAACCGACCAAGCCCTCGGGCGTTCGCTGAACCTGGGCACCATGCCATGCTGGCCGCGTCGCGTTGTGGCCGTGGCCGTGGCCGTCTCCCTCACTCGCCGGCTCGCGACGCTGCGCCGCGCAGAGACGAAGCCACATCGGGCGCCGGTCCGGTGACCACCAGCACCGAAGCCTCGCCGTGCACCACCGACCGCGCCTCGACATCGACCCAGATGTCCGCTGCTCGTTCCGACAACGACATCGCTGCGTCGACCCCAAATCGGACTGCTGCCGCAACGCCCACTGTGATGGCTCCACCATCTGCCGGTGAGCCCCCACAATCAAAGCCTCCGTTTTCCCCTTCTCACAGTTTGTGCATCGACCTGAGACCGGCCTTCGTGCCGTGACTTACACTATCGCAGGACCTCGTCGTGCTGTCTGTCGTGGCTGCGCCACCTCCTGGACGCTTGCTGCCACGTCCGGCCTGTGGCAGTCCGCTCCCGGCCCCTTGCCGCCATGATCCGGCAGCTGCAGCCAGCAGAGGCCGACCACAACTAGCTGCTGCCTGGTCAGAGCCCACCTCAGTCGGCCGGAGCTGGCCACAGCTGGTTGGAGCCCTCCTCGGCTGACCGCGACGTGCCCCGGCGCCTTCGGCAACCCTCCGCTGAAGCCTCACTGTTCGGTCCTCGTCAAGGTCGAACATTCAAACTCCTATGGGCACCACCCTTGGATGTCGACACAACTCTCGTTTATTTATCCATCTTCATACCTTGTCGATCACACATTATCATATGATCTATCTATGCCCGTGCCGAGCCTTCGTGCCGGTCTATTTCTCTTTTGCTATGGACATGTGCTACTCCCTAGTTGTGGACGTGTGCTAGTTGTCGTCGTGTCGGTCCCCGTGTGTTTGTGTTGTTGGCGGTTGACCGTGCCTTCCAGCCGGTCCCATGTCTATTTGTCTGAGGACCGAGCCTTTGAGCCGGTCGAGGGATCGTCCCTCGCTCGAACGTCACGATCGTGGGTTCGTCCCGTCGTGGTCGTAACGTCGAGCGTAACTCATCCCTCATAGTCATTGTTGTTTGTTTGATTGGCCTCGTAGTGCTACGAGCGTTAGCTCCTGACCCTAGCCCTAAGACGTGGCCATTGGGGGTTTGATATCGGTTTCGATATGGATGCAGATGTTACCCGCACACGATAGCCCTCTATGACCTAGTCTAGTGGAAGGAGGATTGGAAGTCAACAACTATGGAACGACGAGTGCCAACTCGTTTGGGTGAAGTTCGTGGCCGCGAGTTACCTCGCCATGACCATCAGACTCCATCCATTTTGTCGTGTTTTTCTCCTAGCCACCTCATATGCTTGCACTACCTTGACTGTTGCATTCCTTCGGCCCTCGCAGTGACAACCGCACCACCACGAGCCGCAGGAATAGCGTTGTGCCGATTTAGTGCTTGGAGGTTGTGGTGCCCTACAAGTTGGCTTAGGTAGAGCTTCTCTCATTCTTCGGCTACCGCCCTTGCCATGGCGTGTTGGTTGAATGAATGCGGAGATCGCTCATCGCTCTTCTCCTTTCTCCCTTTTGATTTGATCTTCGCCGATCCAGTAAGGTGTGGGTCGAGTCCTTTTGTTTCTCACTACGATCCCTGTCAAAAGCAATGACTGTGGATCAAAGTACCCGTGGAACCAAGTTCCCCGTCTTTAGTCTATCTCTTTTGCATGTTGGTCATGTTTGTGTAGTAGTCTTGCTTCTTGATCCCATTCCTGTGATTCCCGTCTACTGCTATGGCATGTGGATCAAATGAAGGTGGATCCCCGTTTTACTTCTTTTGCTTCTTCGCACTTGAGCCCTCGTATGCTTGTACCTATTATAGACTGTAGCGCTCCTAGATCCTCGCGGTGACAACCGCACCGCTGCGGAATCTAGGAATGTCTATTGCCATTTAGTGCACATGGGTCGAGGTACCCTATGAGTGGATTGAGTTTTTGCGTTCTTGGTGTGTCACTCCCTTCGATGCCCATCTTCGCCATGGCGCGTGCATAGAAGGAAGTGAGACTACCCTTGTTTCTCTTTTTCCCTCTTGTTCTTTTCCCTCTTCTCGGTTCTCGTCGAATACCATGGCGTATGGATCGAGCAAGAGATCAGAACTATTTTCCTTTTCCCCTGTTGGCCGCTCTATTCGATCCCGTCCTTAGCCATGACGATTGGATCAAAGATCGGACCCTTGTTCTAGTTGGCAAAGCTAAGGTCTATGTCGTGCTCTTGGTCCCGTGCGAGTTGACTCGATCGACCGTAGGAAACCATCTACATCGAGGACGTGACATAGATGTGCCTAGCCGAGTTCCTCCTTCACCTATTTGAGCCCGAGGAAAACGAACTCGCTTCATGATGGCTAATCCTGTTTTTGTGTGATGTTTGCTTAAGTCGGGATTGGGTCTCAGCCATTTTACTCGAGCTGCACAGGTCAACTCAGTTGGCCCGGGAAGTACGAGCTAGGTTGTGACTCGAGCTTGTGCTTAGCAAGCATCCGCTCCTGTTTCTTTTCAAGCCCGAGGATCGGATGTCCTCCGCGAGGGCTAAGTCCTTTCTCTGTTTAGAGTCCTTAGCGTCTTTCGAGTCTAGTTGTCGTGTCTGTGTTCTGATTGCTCCTTTGTCATGTTTGTCGGTCACGCGAGGTAGATGCAGCAGGAGTAACGTTGGCCAATCTGGAACCCGCTGGAGGAGACCAAGGATGACAGCAGGACCCAAGGAGAACGACTACGAGGACATCGGAGATCTCAGACTAACAACATAACAGGTGCCACAGCCCATCCAACCTCGTAGAACCCTATTAGACATGCAATAATGTAGCTGCTAGCTCTTTACTATTTAGAAATGAACTGTGATAGGATGCATGTTAGATTGCTTGTGAAGCCTATACCTTGACGCAACCCTTTCCCCTGCACACCCGCTGTTAGGCTAGACACCGCTTAGTTTACACACTCGCTACTCACTTCTACTATGCATTATATCTGTGATGTGATGCTTGGTGGATGCTTGCTAGTGGGTGGCTAAGGCACATGGTGCCGTGATAACGGGATGATGACTTGGGGGGATCTTGGCGTGTGTCTTAGGTGCGTGTGGTGAGGGTTGAGTCGACTGGACAGGATCTACGACGAGTCCGGTGACGAGTCTTCTCGAGGGGATGTGACCTTGGCATCCCCTGGGGAGTACCTGTGGCGGGTACATTGTGATCTTGAGAAGAGGTCCTGGGGAGGAGTGTCTTCGTGGGACGAATCCCCGGGATAGAGGTGTTGTGTCAGCACAGGGGTATCCGGGATAGCCCGAGGAGGAGATATCCTATCTGGTCACCTAGGACGCCGAGAGGCTGGCTCATAGTACTTTAGTGCGCACCACTAGTTCTTGTATGGGCGGGAACCGTTCCTACCCCCTAGGCGAAACGATGCCATTACTGCTAGGCTGGAAGGTGATAAGTGTAGGGAGGTAAGGGCTGAAGACCCACACCCTCCTAAGACAACGTGGTGTTTTATTTGGTACGCCAGGATCCATGTCTCACAGTCTCAGCGTTATAGTGGATTTCCACCGGGGTGCCCCAGGGCTGAGAGGTAGGATGGCATCGTTGCGGATTAGGGGGAAGTTTGGAATCAGCTTAGACGAGCCGGATCGTCGAGGATAGCTAACCTGTGGTTCCAGGCATACACGCTCTGCAGAGTTGATCAATCTTTACGTATAGCCGTGTCCCCGGTCATGGACAATCCTATAGCTTTACTCCTCTTGGCTTAGTGAGAGGTGCTTCTTCTTCTCCCTCTGGGTTGATACGTCCGGCGCTGGCCGTTGAGGCAAGGTACGAGTGGGAGTCGTCCTTGCCGCGTAGAGAGTGTGAGTGTGGTGAGATGTGTGGATGGGATGGATGGATGGCCGTATGGTCGGATATTCGGTCGATGACCGGATGGAAGGCCATGTGGCCGGGAATATGGAATAAAACCTAATGATTATATTTATAAAATATTGAATATATGCATAGGAAAACTACAACCATATATAGGTTCCTTTTGCTCTACCCTTGCATTCCACATACCACATAGCAAATGGAAGCATAGGATGGGAAAGTGTGGCCAGTACAAACCGTACTGAAAATTATGGCTAGGTGGATGACTTCTACCGTGACGGAAGTGGAAGCTGGATGGATCGGGAAGCCTCGTTCCTATACGCAAGTTTGGATGAGAAGATGAAGACGGAGTCTTCGCCCGCTGCTACAACAACTTTGATGATGCCTTTGAAGGAGGAGCCTTCACTCGCCGACGCTCTACACTGACTCCAGCGTTGATAGGTGTGTGTTACCGATATAGTTTGTACTAGGTGGTGTTTCCATGTGATGTAATGACTTGTAATTTGTACTTCCGCGTTGTATGAACTATGGTAACAACTGAATAATGATAATGTGATGGTTTGAGACTTTATGGACTATCACATTATGATGTATCTGCGGATTTCCCTTCGAGGAAATCGTGGGTCGTTTCATTTGGTATCAAAGCCATACTTGCCTGTAGGACGAGACTTTAGGACCAAACACTAGAATAGAAGCCAAAATTCCTGCTTGTTGGTAGAACCATAAGTGCTACCACTTGTTTCCCCCTCTCTGCCTTGAGTTCTAAGCTAATTAGCCTACCCCTTTTGGAAAGTAGACCTATAGGAAATAACCCTCCCCTTATACCGCCTAACGTCAGATTGGTAGTTGTGTGAGACTTGAAGGCTTCGGAGTCGCCTAAGTCAACACTATGCATATAGGAGTTGTAATGCTGCCTGATTATCTGGATCTTTGTTGTTTTGCTTGTACTTTTATGCTTCTTATTATCTGAGTGTAAGTTATAAGAGATGTTTTTGCGTGAGACTCCAAGTGTCAGTTAACCCTTACAGGCTAAACCCAAGCCGCCCTATGACTAAGTAAGAAGACCCCAACTAACTGAGTGGGAAAGGTAAAGCCAATGCATCATGTCTTTCGAGACCATTTCAAAAATGTTTTCGGCTTTCCAACCAAACAAGTTTTCAAAACTTTCCTCCCTTCTTTTTGGTTGAAAAATGTCTCTTCCTTCACAAGAAATTCTATTTCAAAGGAAAATAGTTTTACAAAGATTTCAAGATGGTTTTCCCTTTTCAAAAGAAAACAGATTTAGTTCCTTTCCCGAACTGTTTCCATTCAAAAGCTATTTACAAGCAGTGTGAAAACTATTTTCTTTTCGAAAAAATGTTTCAAAACTCGTTTTCAAGGAACCAAGTTTTGTTTTTACCCAACAAATGTTTTCAAACCAAAGGTCCTTGGCTCAATTTTGTTTTAAATTGTTTTGATTTCAAACTAAGAGCCAAGTTCCCTTTCCAAAATCAATCCTACTTTCAAAAAATGCTTTACAACTGTTTTATCAAAGAAAACCTTTGCGAAAAGGATGTCTTTCAACCATTTTAAAAAGTATATGTCAAAACCAAAAAGAGTTCTTGCAAAGTTTATTTCAAAAGTTGTTTCAAAAGGGGTTTCTAAAAAAAAGAGTGGATTGCAAAATCTTTGCTTTTCAAAAAGACACAATTTAAAAATCAGTTTCAAAACAAAAGGGAGCAACGCCCCGTTTCAAAAACCTTGGTGTTTTCAAAACTGCTTGTTTCAAAGGTTTTAAAAGTAAATGGGTGTGTTTAGTTTTCGAAAACGAAAAGACTTTCAAAAGACTTTTATTGCAAAACCTGTGTCAATTTCAAAAATCTTCAAAACCCGACTCGAATTTAAAAAGTTTTGCCAAATGTTTCTTTGAAAGGATTTCAAAACTGCGTGTTCTCGCTATTTCAAAAATCTTTTAACCAAAAGTTTGTTTGTGAAAAGTTTTACAAATGGTTTGATCTCCAAATGCTCTCTTTTCAACAGGCTCAATTGCTCTTGAAAATTGTTTCAAAAGAGTTTGGAAAACAAAAAGACCTCTTTAAAAGCTTTGGTTTTGTAAACTAAAAACTTATTTTGAACCTTTTAAAAAGCTCTTTGTAAAGCTTGTTTCAGTTTCAAAAAAATTTTGAGTTTCAAAACAAAAATGGGTTGTGACCTATTTTCAAAATGTCCTTGTTTTAATTTCAAAAATTCAAAGGTCGTTACCCTCTTCTCCTTGCGAAAATTGCGAAACAAAGGATTTTAAAACTGTTTTCCACAAAGAAAACTTTCAAAATGTTTTATAAAGGTTTTTCCTCCTCTCCCCGTCTAGCTTAAGATATCGAGTTGTTGACGGTAGCTCTTGGTAGTGTGTCATGACTATTACCCACGGTGCCGCGACGAAACCTGGGGCCCCATGTGTGATGCATCCACATGGCTTGCTGCCGGGCGTACGCTGGTATTGAGGTATGTGACCATGATCACTCCGAGTGATACCTGCGTACCACCGAGATCCTAAGCTTAGCTTTCAAACCACATTTCAAAAGTGTCCATTTGAAAAAAAAGGTTTTTACATAAAAACAAAAGGTGATTTTGACTTTCAAAAATTCTTCTTCAAAAGTCAAATTTTGATTTAAGCAAAACTTTTTAAACCCTAAAGTTTTGTTTTGGTAACACTTCGGAAAGAAAAGAGGTTTTATTTAAAGCAAGAATTTGTGTTGATTTTGAAAATCCTCCTTCAAAAGCCTTGATTTGATTTAATAGAGATTTCAAAACCCCAAAAATTTTGGCTCAAAACAATCTCGTTTTGGTAAAGGTTTTGAAAGAAAAGAGGTTTTTATTTAAAGCAAAAGTTGTGTTGGTTTCAAAGATCCTTCTTCCAACGTTCTGTTGATTTAGCAAAGTTTTTAAGCTAGAGTCTTGTTTTACTAAAACTTTCAAAAGGAAAAGTTTGTGAAAAGTTTTCGAAGTGTTTTCTTTCAAATAAACTCTCTTGTTTTCAAAACTCGTGACCCGCTTCAAATGTTTTGAAAACCTTGCCTTTATTTCAAAATGTTGTTTGAAAAGAAGTTTTCAAAACTTTCATTTGTACTTCTTTTTGAAAAGTTTGAGAAAATCTCCCTTCCTTCAAACAATTGTTTCAAAAGAAAGAGTTTATGAAAATCGATTTTCAAAGGCTTTTTCAAAATGACTTGTGAAAAGTTAAGGGTTATGGTTGCAAAAATTTTAAAACTAACTTCAAAAATGGATTTCATTTCAAATAAAAAAGGGGCTTTCAAAATTGCGTTTGAAACTTATTTTCCAAAACTATGGTTTGCAAAATGCTTTCAAAATGGTGTTTGAAATAGTCTTTCAAAACCGTGGTTTGCAAAAATAAAATGCTTTCAAAAGGTTTTGTAACTTAGTTTGCAAAAGGCTTCAAAACTTCCCCTACCTATGTTTTGAACCTTAGCTTTTACTCAAATGACTTTGTTTTAGCAAAATCCTTTTTATCCGTTTAAGAAAACAATCTCTCTTTTTTTTAAAACGTCTTATGCGAACTGTTTTCGTGAAAAGATCTTTGCCAAACACCCTACTTCAAAAGCTTTTTGCAAAATGTTTTCGCATAAAAAGGTCTTTACCTAAAAACCCTTCCCAAAAAATCCCTTTTCAAAATGCATTAGTGCATATAGGCTACCCAACGGAAACCATCAACCCTAGGTCAAGCCTACCAGTTCAACCTTCTTGTGACAGAGATCCCTAAATCTCGGGGACGAGATTCCTGTAAGGGGGGTGGTCTGTAACATCTCAGGTTTTCCCATGACCAAAAATACGAGCTTTTTAAAACTTTTTCTGTAAATGTGTGAAGCATGTAGCCGCTAGGTCAAACGTTAGTCAACATAGTGTTGTTGCTCACGAAATGTGGCATACATATAGTTTTGATTGCCAGGATGTGCCCGAGCTTTGAGTCGATGTTAGTGTTTGAGTCGTGTCAGAGTCGGAGTACACTAATCCATAGTGATCTCCTCTCCTCCTTTTGGGACATTTCCCGATCTCTCTTGTATCCCACCCCAAAAGATCTTCGGGTCATAATAATTCATGACTCGGGGAAAATACTCTCCCTTTTCTCCCCTCTTCTCCAATTTCGAATCAACTCCAATTCCTTTCAAACCCCTGTTCGCAACCCACTCCAAATCTTCTGCTCTACCATTCCCAAATTATCCTTGGGATTCACCCCCTCCAATGTTTATCGAAACCCTTTTAAACCACTTATTCCGATTCCATTCAACTTCTTTAAATTTCCCTCGATCTCCTTTGTTCCAACTCCAAACCCTCCAAGTCATAATAATATGTCTTGGATGAGAAAAATCCTTCCTTCTTTTCTGCCAAATCATATTAATTTGAAAGCTCCATTCAAATTCCTCTGAATTTCTCCCAAACGCTTATTTGAATCCCTCTCTTCTCTTTTCTCCTTAAGCAAAAATGGGAAGTCCTTCCTTTCTCTTGGGCCCAAAGCCTGGCTGCTCTGACTCTTTTCCCCTCCACCGCCCTCCTTCCCGCGTGGGCCGAGCCCACCTTGCGCTCCCTCTCTCTCCCTTCTCTCCAGCTGCTGCCGCATGGGCCCAGCTCGCCCCTCCAGCCCACCTTGGCCGGAAGGCCCAAGCAACCCGCAGCCCAACACCTTCACCCCTTCCCTCCCCTTAGCCGATCAGGCTTGGTGCCCAGGCCCAGCTGGCCCACCCCACGCGCGCCCCTTGCACCCCGAACCCTAGGGGCACACTCGCCCTGACAGCCCCCAGCCGCCGCCGCCAGGCGCAGGTCCGCGCGCGCCCCCTCTGCCCACGTGCGCACGCGTACTGCCTCCCCACCGATGCCTGCCGCGTGGCCAAGCCAGGTACGGACGCCGAGGATCGCCGTCCGCGCCACCGGAACCCTAGCTGGTGCCGCTATAAAAGCCTCGACCAGCCGCCGCCACTCTTCTTCCTCGCCCTGCCGCTGCCACTCCTTCCTCCTCTTCCTCTTTTCTACCAGTCGCCGCCAATGCCTGGTCGTGCCTCAGCCTCCTGCGTCGCATCTCGATGAGGCACCGCCGGCCGCGGCCGCGACAGCCGTGCCCGTGCCCGGGCCACGCCGTGGCCGCGGCAGCGGAGCGCCTGCCCCGACCGCAGCTGTGCACGCCGTGCAGCGCCGCGCCGAGGCCGCGTCACGCCACCTGCCGCCTTCGTCGACGCCAGGAACCGACCAAGCCCTCGGGCGTTCGCCGGACCCGGGCACCATGCTGCGCCGGCCTCGTCGCGCTGTGGCCGTGGCCATGGCCGTCTCCCTCACTCGCCGGCTCGCGACGCTGCGCCGCGCAGAGACGAAGCCACATCGGGCGCCGGTCCGGTGACCACCAGCACCAAAGCCTCGCCGTCCACCACCGACCGCGCCTCAACATTGACCCAGATGTCCGCTGCTCGTTCCGACAACGACGTCACTGCGTCGACCCCGAATCGGACTGCTGCCGCAACGCCCACTACGACGGCTCCACCATCTGCCGGTGAGCCCCCACAATCAAAGCCTCCATTTTTCCCCTTCTCGCAGTTTGTGCATCGACCTGAGACCGGCCTTCGTGCCATGACTTACACTATCGCTGGACCTCGTCGTGCTGTCTGTCATGGCTGCGCCACCTCCCGGACGCTTGCTGCCACGTCCGGCCTGTGGCAGTCCGCTCCCGGCCACCTGCAGCCATGATCCGGTAGCTGCAGCCAGCAGAGGCCGACCACAACTAGCTGCTGCCTGGTCAGAGCCGACCTCAGTCGGTCGGAGCTGGCCACAGCTGGTTGGAGCCCTCCTCGGCTGACCGCGACGTGCCCCGGCGCCTTCGGCAACCCTCCGCTGAAGCCTCACCGTTCTGTCCTCGTCAAGGTCGAACATTCAAACTCTTGTGGGCGCCACCCTTGGACGTCGACACAACTCTCGTTTATTTATCCATCTTCATACCTTGTCGATCACACTTTATCATATGATCTATCTATGCCTGTGTCGAGCCTTCGGGCCGGTCTATTTCTCTATTGCTATGGACATGTGCTACTCCCTAGTTGTGGACGTGTGCTAGTTGTCGTCGTGTCGGTCCCCGTGTGTTTGTGTTGTTGGCGGTTGACCGTGCCTTCCAGCCGGTCCCTTGTCTGTTTGTCTAAGGACCGAGCCTTCGAGCCGGTCGAGGGATCGTCCCTTGCTCGAACGTCACGATTGTGGGTTCGTCCCGCCGTGGTCGTAACGTCGAGCGTAACTCATCCCTCATAGTCGTTGTTGTTTGTTTGATTGGCCTCGTAGTGCTACGAGCGTTAGCTCCTGACCCTAGCCCTAAGACGTGGCCACTGGGGTTCGATATCGGTTCCGATATCGATGCGGATGTTACCCGCACACGATAGCCCTCTGTGACCTAGTCTAGTGGGAGGATTATTGGAAGTCAACCACTGTGGAACGACCAGTGCCAACTCGTTTGGGTGAAGTTCATGGCCACGAGTTACCTCACCATGAACATCGGACTCCATCCGTTTTGTCGTGTTTTTGTCCTAGCCACCTCGTATGCTTGCACTACCTTGACTGTTGCATTCGTTCGGCTCTCGCAGTGACAACCGCACTGCCATGAGCCGTAGGAATAGCGTTGTGCCGATTTAGTGCACGGAGGATGTGGTGCCCTACAGGTTGGCTTAGGTCGAGCTTCTCTCATTCTTCGGCTACCGCCCTTGCCATGGCGTGTTGGTTGAATGAATGTGGAGATCTCTCATCGCTCTTCTCCTTTCTCCCTTTTGATTTGATCTTCGCTGATCCAGTAAGGTGTGGGTCGAGTCCTTTTGTTTCTCACTCCGATCCCTGTCAAAAGCAATGACTGTGGATCGAAGTACCCGTGGAATCAAGTTCGCCGTCTTTAGTCTGTCTCTTTTGCATGTTGGTCATGTTTGTGTAGTAGTCTTGCTTCTTGATCCTATTCCTGTGATTCCCGTCTACTGCTATGGCATGTGGATCAAATGAAGGTGGATCCCCATTTTACTTCTTTCGCTTCTTCGCAGTTGAGCCCTCGTATGCTTGTACCTAATATAGACTGTAGCGCTCCTAGATCCTCGCGGTGACAACCGCACCGCTACGGAATCTAGGAACGTCCAGTGCCATTTAGTGCACATGGGTCGAGGTACCCTATGAGTGGATTGAGTGTTTGCGTTCTTGGTGTGTCACTCCCTTCGATGCCCGTCTTCGCCATGGCGTGTGCATAGGAAGAAGTGAGACTACCCTTGTTTCTCTTTTTCCCTCTTGTTATGTTCCCTCTTCTCGGTTCTCGTCGAATACCATGGCGTATGGATCGAGCAAGAGATCGGAACTATTTTCCTTTTCCCCTCTTGGCCGCTCTATTCGATCCCGTCCTTAGCCATGACGATTGGATCAAAGATCGGACCCTTGTTCTAGTTAGCAAAGCTAAGGTCTATGTCGTGCTCTCGGTCCCGTGCGAGTCAACTCGATCGACCGTAGGAAACCATCTGCATCGAGGACGTGACATAGACGTGCCTAGCCGAGTTCCTCCTTCGCCTCTTTGAGCCCGAGGAAAACGAACTCGCTTCGTGATGGCTAATCCTGTTTTTGTGTGATGTTTGCTTAAGTCGGGATTGGGTCTCAGCCATTTTACTCGAGCCGTACAGGTCAACTCGGTTGGCCTGGGAAGTACGAGCCAGGTTGTGACTCGTGCTTGTGCTTAGCAAGCATCCGCTCCTGTTTCTTTTCAAGCCCGAGGATCGGATGTCCTCCGCGAGGGCTAAGTCCTTTCTCTGTTTAGAGTCCTTAGCGTCTTTCGAGTCTAGTTGTCGTGTCTGTGTTCTGATTGCTCCTTTGTCATGTTTGTCGGTCACACGAGGTAGATGCAGCAGGAGTAACGTTGGCCAATCTGGAACCTGCTGGAGGAGACCGATGACGACAGCAGGACCCAAGGAGAACGACTTCGAGGACATCGGAGATCTCAGACTAACAACGTAACAGGTGCCACAGCCCATCCAACCTCGTAGAACCCTATTAGACATGCAATAATGTAGTTGCTAGCGCTTTACTATTTACAAATGAACTGTGATAGGATGCATGTTAGATTTCTTGTGAAGCCTATACCTTGACGCAACCCTTTCCCCTGCACACCCGCTGTTAGGCTAGACACCGCTTACTTTACATAATCGCTACTCACTTCTACTATGCATTATATCTGTGATGTGATGCTTGGTGGATGTTTGCTTGTGGGTGGCTAAGGCACATGGTGCCGTGATAACGGGATGATGACTTGGGGAGATCTTGGCGTGTGTATTGGGTGTGTGTGGTGAGGGTTGAGTTGACTGGACATGATCTACGACGAGTCCGGTGACGAGTCTTGCCAAGGGGATGTGACCTGGGCATCCCCTGGGGAGTACCTGTGGCGGGTACATTGTGATCTTGAGAAGAGGTCCTGGGGAGGAGTGTCTTCGTGGGACGAATCCCCGGGATAGAGGTGTTGTGTCAGCACAGGGGTATCCGGGATACCCCAAGGAGGAAATATCCTGTCTGGTCACCTAGGACGTAGAGAGGCTGGCTCATAGTACTTTCGTGCGCACCACTTGTTCTTGTATGGGTGGGAACCGTTCCTACCCCCTAGGCAAAATGATGCCATTACTGCTAGGCTGGAAGGTGATAAGTGTAGGGAGGTAAGGGCTGAAGACCCACACCCTCCTAAGACAACGTGGTGTTTTATTTGGTACGCCAGGATCCATGTCTCACAGTCTCAGCGTTACGGTGGATTTCCACCAGGGTGCCCGAGGGCTGAGAGGTTGGATGGCATCGTTGCGGATTAGGGGGATGTTCGGAATCAGCTTAGACGAGCCGGATCGTCGAGGATAGCTAACATGTGGTTCCAGGCGTACACGCTCTGCAGAGTTGATCAATCTATACGTATAGCCGTGTCCCCGGTCATGGACAATCCTATAGCTTTACTCCTCTTGGCTTAGTGAGAGGTGCTTCTTCTTCTCCCCCTGGGTTGATAGGTCCGGCGCTGGCCGTTGAGGCAAGGTACGAGTGGGAGTCATCCTTGCCGCCTAGAGAGTGTGAGTGTCGTGAGATGTGTGGATGGGATGGATGGATGGCCGTATGGTCGGATATTTGGTCGATGACCGGATGGAAGGCCATGTGGCCGGGAATATGGAATAAAACCTGATGATTATATTTATAAAATATTGAATATATGCATACGAAAACTACAGCCATATATAGGTTCCTTTTGCTCTACCCTTGCATTCCACATACCACATAGCAAATGCAAGCATAGAATGGGAAAGTGTGGCCAGTACAAACCGTATTGAAAATTATGGCTAGGTGGACGACTTCTACCACGACGGAAGTGGAAGCTGGATGGATCGGGAAGCCTCGTTCCTATACGCAAGTTTGGATGAGAAGACGAAGATGGAGTCTTCACCCGCTGCTACAACAACTTTGATGATGCCTTTGAAGGAGGAGCCTTCACTCGCCGATGCTCTACACCGACTCCAGCGTCGATAGGTGTGCGTTACCGATATAGTTTGTACTAGGTGGTGTTTCCATGTGATGTAATGACTTGTAATCTGTACTTCCGCGTTGTATGAACTATGGTAACAACTGAATAATGATAATGTGATGGTTTGAGACTTTATGGACTATCACATTATGATGTATCTGCGGATTTCCCTTCGAGGAAATCGTGGGTCGTTTCAGTCCCTAGGGCGCAAATAGGCTGGGCCACCCGTGGAATCTCCATAGGTGCCGGCACAGAGGTTCTCTTGAACTTCTAGCTCATCTCATGAATGAACTAGCAGCGGTGGCGGCTGGTATTGTGGCATCTAGGGTTTGGAAGAGGTGCCGATTGGGGAGAAATTGAGGCTTAAATCTTTTGATTTGGCACGAAAACAACCAGTCTCACGCACGAGGAAGCAATTTAGCGGGAGGGCACGACTGATTTGGCGCCAAGAGAGATGGGGAGGAGGAGCGGAGCACAGGATCAGGGAGGGGAACGACGGAAGAGCAAAGCGGCGCCTTGTTGCTCGATGCGGGCTGGGAACGAGGTGTGAGAATTAATTTTTTTCTCGTACCTTGTGTCAGGGACGGGCGAGATGGGAAGCGTCGGCTCGGTAGTCTTTCTCCGACCTGTTCCTTTTTGCTGCCTACGTGGATTCCTCCCAGCCAGTTTAAACAGCTTACTATACTTGATCTTAGGCAGCATCGGATCCGCATGGTTTTTAATATAGGTATTCTAAAAAAATCTAGATATGAAAATCACAAAATCTTAAAATCTTCTCAAATACTCTAGAGTATAAGGTCACTTTTTGTTAGCAAATAATACAATAATACGTCGAACACGATACACAGATTTTTACGTAGAAAACCATTGCGGGGAAAAAACCACGGGCGTGTTGACGGTCATTAACTCAGAAATCTGACCGTCAATTACTATAAAAAATAACGGAATTTGGCAAACCAACATCACATATGCATTTACTTCTAACATAGTTCCACATGTATTTGGAGAATTATATTTTTTACAGGACACATACACAAATACATGAAAACATACCCAAAAAGGCGCTGTCCGAGCATATTTGCGCAACCAAATAAACAAGCAAATGGGCTCCATCGCAAATCCCCCTGGCCCATCATTGATCAGGAGGCCCACATGAGACAAGCCGCAAAGTTGGAGGCCAATTGGGCCCGGCCAGGGACCAGCCGGTCCCCTTGGCCGGCCGGCCCAGCCCTAGCTCTGCTTGGGCCCTCATCGCTATGGCGGTTGCATGCGCGCGTGGAGAGGCGGTTCATTCAGTGCATGGGTGCAACCTGAGGAAGCTCCACCGCCTTACTCCCTCCTATAAGAAGAGAGCCACACCTCCTTCAACAGAACATACACAACCATTTGAGCAATCTCCACTTTCATTTCATTAGTTGTAGTTTTTGTTTTCTTGTTAGTAGAAGAGCAAGGCAAAGCTACCTTGGAGAGCTTGACTCCTTGGAAGAAGACCACTTTTGGGTATGAATAGAATTATGAGTTCTTCCAAGTTCATTCTCTCGTTATCTAATTATAGTCATGTTGATGAACTAGAGTATAGTTGCGATGTTATAATCTTGATATATGAACTAGAGTATAGTCTATGTGTCAAGAGAGTATCATCATTAACATTGTGCCTAATTAATGCAATTTATAATTAAGACTAGAGTTAAGTTGGATGTGGTGGTTCATCGCACTGCAAGGTGTGCCCGATTCATAACTTGTCGATCCGTAGGGTCAGAGTCCCGGGGTGGATTGGGTAGGCTCTGGATACGTAGGCATGGTGTCTGGGTGTGGAGAGGCATGTGTCTGCATGGCCCTTGCTTCAGTGAGAGGATGGCGGCAGGTGGTGACAGCCCTGTCCATCCTTGGCATTCCTCCCTGTTCGTTTGGGATGTAGGAGTCTAAATTGGCATGGTGGTTGCTGGCAGACTACTACATACATGTTCTCCTGATCCATGTCATACTTAACACTAATCCTGATTATGTGATTTGTATTAACATTAACTAATCATGACATGACTATACTAGATCAATGCCTGCTCACTTAGAAATATTCTTTTATTAGTTTCTCTTTCTTTTATCATTTGAGAATAGCTCATATGTGTGTCCACTATCTCTATTATCATTTCTTACCCCTGTATGAATAGTTGGTTAACTTGCATAGCATTACTGCCTATGATCATGTTAGAATCTTAATCAAATGCCTTCCTTTGGGAAAAATATAAATAACGATACCTGAATGCTCACCGGGTGAAATGCTACAAATGAAAGCTCCATGCGCTTGCAGATTAATATTTAAAAAGGTTAAGGAACTATCAAGGTCAATACTAGTAGCATTGCTATACTCTAGCAATGCTCCTAAGTAAAATCCTCAGCCACATTTCTGGCACCGTTACCAGGGACAAAGTTATTCTCTATTCTTGGGGATGATGCTAAGGAATGCCAACAAAGCATTTCTGGCACCGTTGCCAGGGATAGGGTTTATCTCTACTCTTGGTTAGCGACGTTAGTAAATGTCAACAAGCATTTCTGGTGCCGTTGCCAAGGAAGGCATAAATAATTAAGATTCATAATGATATGTTCATAGTAGTATGCATGTAAGGTAGCCATTGTTTATGTTGGCTAACTTCGCTTGTTTTCTCCTGTTGTGGATGAAAACAGGGATAGTGTATGACCTGGTTCGACCTGCCGGAAAATTTCACCGATAATCCGGAGGATATCCTGGGGAGAAACCGGTCACACACCACTTCTCCTCATACATCTCCTCCACCGACAGACGACCTCGTCAACCCCGCATCATCCGCTGCTACCGCTATGGCCAAGACACTCTGCGACTACTGTGGCCCTAACGTTGCCAACGTGCCCACCGAGCCCGCTATCAATGCTAGGAACGGAAACTTCGAACTTCGTACTGGCCTCATCACGATGGTGCAGGCAAACCAATTCCATGGTTTGCCAAGCAAGGACGCGAACGCACATCTCCAACACTTTCTCGAGTTCTGCGACACTATTGTCATCAATGATGTCACGCCTGCAAGTATAAGGCTCCGTTTGTTTCCCTTTTCCCTTGTGGGAAAAGCGAAACAATGGTTCTACAAGGAAAAGGAAGCTATCAACACGTGGGACAAATGTTCCACAGCGTTCCTCGCCAAGTTCTTCCCCACGGGCAAAACCAACGCCCTGAGGGGAAGAATTTCCAACTTCTAGCAGAACACCCAGAAATCAATACAAGGCATGGGAACGATTGCAAGACTACATCCAAGCATGACCACATCACGACATCGAAAATTGGTAAGTGCTCCAGTATTTCTATGATGGATTAACCCAAATGTCTAGGGGGCACATTGATGCTGCTGCTGGAGGAGCCTTTCTCTCCCTCACCATTGATGGAGCCACAACTCTGATCAATAAGATGGTGACAAACCAAAGCTAGGGGGAGGAAAGAAAAACAGAAAAAGGTATGCATACCGTTAAAGAAACGGATATGTTGGCCACAAAAATAGACCTACTGATGAAGAGATTGGATGACCGTGCCCAAGAGAAGGACGCCATGATGGGCACCGTACAGGCCATAGATTCACACATGACGTGTGAAGTCTATGGGAATGTTGGCCATTCGGGGAACGGCTGCCCCAAAACCCGAGAAGACGTAGCATTCATCAACAATGGGTTTTCCCAACCAGGTAATAACGAGTGGAACAACCAACAACGTCCACCCTACCAAGGCAATTCGAACTATAATTCTAATTCCAATTATAATTCAAATCAGCTTTCATTAAAAGATTTAGTGCTAGGGCAAGTTAAAATTAATGAAAATCTCACTAAGAAACTTGCCTACCATGATAAAAATATAGAGAGCATAAACTCTAAATTAGAAAGCTTGACTTCCTCAGTACAAAATCAGTTGAGCTTTAATAAAATGTTTGAAATCCAGCTAGCCCAGATCGCTGCCGCAATCCCAACTCCCGAACAATCCGCTGCCCCTCTGAAATTTGCCAATTTAGTTGAAATAAAATATGATCAACTCTATTGCCATGAGATTTTAACAACATAATGTAAACAATTTGTGTCCCAAAAAAGGAAGGCCTTGGGTGACCCACAATTGAATGTACAATTGGTGCACACCACTTTGATAATGCTTTATGCGATCTTGGATCAAGTATTAATATCATGCCAAAGAGAATTTATAACACACTTTTTGGTGGACCCTTGGACCCAGTAGATTTCTACATATAAATGGTACCAAACTTTTAGGTACCCCAAAAGGATGGCTAAAGATTTTATGATAAAATTTCAAGATAAATATATTCTTGCTGACTTTGTCATTTTGGACATGGGCCAATCAAATGAAATCTCTCTACTTTTAGGAAGACCATTTCTTAACACTGTAGATGCTTCAATTTATGTCACCAAAGGCCATATTAAATTTAGAATTGAGGGCAAAACACTCAAATGTCCTTTCACTGGCTATAAGGAAAATCAAAAGATTGAAAAGAACCAACCTAAGGGACCGCAAACACACCTGAAAGGACCGTGATGCCTAAGAGGGGGGGGGGGTGAATTAGGCAACTTAAAACTTCTACTCTAAACTATTGCCTCTAATTTCCACCTAGACAAAACCTATGCAAGAAAGTAAACTATCTAATGTGCAACTAAGGTTTTGCTAAGTGTGTTTGCTATCTCTACCACAAAAGGACACATGCAACCTAGTTTCCAAACCTATCAACTAACAAAAGTAAGCTAGGAAAGGTAAAACACATAAACAAGGTTGCATTGTAAATGCGGAAGCTAAAGAGTGTGACAGAGATGCAAACTCCCGTCGACGACTCCGGTATTTTTACTGCGGTATCAAGAAGCGCGCAAGCTTCCCCTAGTCCTCGTTGGAGACCCTCGCAAGGAATCCCTCGCAAGGGCCAAGCTCCCGGTCGGGTAACTCCGTGGATAGCTCCGGGCCTTCCCCACACGCAAATGGGTCTCCGGTTAAGCCACTCGTGGCAAAGCCTCTCCCGGATGCTCCTCGCCATCTTCACTATCAAGTTTCCGGCTGAACCGCCACAGTCCTTGTTCCCTTCGGTACACGGAGGCGGCCACACAACAATCTCGGTTGGTGTGGTCTCGCAAGACTACAAGCCCCGCCGATGTACAACAACGGTGCGCGCAAGCACTGGTAGATAAGAGGTTTCAACCTCACTAAACACTAGGCCTAACACCTAGAGCAAGCGCAAAGCGGTGGTCTAACTAGTTTAAGCACTTCGCAAAGCACCTACACTAATCACCTAGTATATCACTTGAGCACTTTGGTGGCTAGAGCAACTAAATATGTGTCTAAGCACTCGGTACACTTCCTTGAGCTCCAACCAGTTTGTTTTGGCCGGCCATGGGGATATATATAGAGCCCCAAGCAAATAGAGTCGTTGAGCACCAAAGGTGGTCTGACTGCGCAGCATTGGACGCTACAGTCGCGACCATTGGACGCGTCCGATGCTCCTTTAACGGCTAGATGCCAGCCTGGCACTGTGTCGCAACGGCTAGTTAGCGTCTGATGTTTGATCAACGGACGCGTCCGATGCTACTAGAGCCTCTCTGGAACCTCTCTGCATGGTCATCGGACGCAGGGTCCTGTAGCGTCCGATGTTGGCAACGGAGCGTCCGATGTTCGCTGTGCAGGTTTGCACAGTGTCACAGTCGCGTCCGATGCCTCTGCTGGCACTGACACGAGCTAGGGTTTACTAACAGAGCGTCCGATGCTTGCGTGGGCAGCGTCCGATGCAGCGTCCGATGTTCCTTTCTTCTCGTTTCTTCGTGATTTCTTGCGCCATCTTGGTTCCATTCTTGTTCCTTGGACTTTGCTTGATCTTTAGGATCTTTTACTGAGTTTCTAATGTCTTGTTTGAGGTGTTGGTCATCGGATCACAATGTCGCCTTAGTCCAAGTCACATTTGCACCCTATTGAACTACAAAACAAACACTTGCAAAAACATTAGTCCAATTTGGTTATGTTGTTCATCAAACACCAAAATCCGAAGTTAAATGGTCCGAGGTCCATTTTCCTTACAATCTCCCCCTTTTTGGTGATTGATGACAACACGACCAAAGCAAGCAAATAAAAGATAAAAAATGCAATCTACTTGCTAGGATGCAATGCAAAGGCAAGACCATATGATGTTTAAAGGATACCAAATTGAAACATTCTTATTATAACATATCTTGCCCTTTGCCATTGAGTTCCTTTTAGTGGCTTTATGGATTAGTTCTCCCCCTAACTTCATAAACCACTTCCTCCCTTAATGAACCATTCCCATGAAAATAACCATAGAAATTTTGAAAATTTGATTTTGGTTATTTTGTTTGTTTTAGTTTGAGCTTGATTTTGGTCCTACACATTCTCCCCCTTTGGAATCAAACACCGAAAAGGAAGACATTAAAGCTCAAGAGAGGAAACATTATATAAGCTAAAACTCCCCCTAAAACTATGCATACATATGGTGTATGGCAAAGCATATGCATAACCGGCAAATTAATACATAAAGGATTTTTAATCTATATAATGCATGGAGAGAGCATGTAAGAGTATCAAAGTGAAATCAACATAGTGTAATCGGTTAGGAATACCATATGTAGATACAAAATGAATTATCGTTACACATGATGCTTGTCTCCGAGAACTCCATTTTCCTTGTAATGAGACTACTACACACATGATAATCTTGAAAGTAGTGTTAGTCTCAAAGCTCCCAACTTATAGAGTAAACTCCCCCTAAAAGTGTGCATACAAGTTTGAAATACTTGTAGGAGTCATGCACAAAGACTTGCAAGGTCAAACTACCATTTTCCATATTGACATCACAAGAAATGTGACACCAATTGAAGATGGTAATCGGGGTAGTTTATCTATAATTTGGACTTTGGCACATATAAGATAAATATAAAGTGAAAGAAGCTATGTGCCGTGCTTCTAACCAATTAAAAACATGTAGGTTTGCTCTAAGGATTAAAATGAAACCGAGCAATCCTACCATATGATAAGCCTAATGAACGCATGACAAGGGATATGAAAGTTACAATGCAAACCTAGGCAATGAAGGAACTAGATGCTAAAAGAAATTGCAAGAATTTAAATCTAGTTACCTAACATGGGGAGGGAAACTTGGGTCCATAATTCTTACTTACATACTTGGCAATGACATGATCCAATGTGATGCATCCCATGATATGCACTCAACCTTTGCCAGGTCTCCAAATTTCCCGTAGTCCACTTGACTACTCACTTCCCTTTCGGGACCCAAACCTTTTTGGTGCTCTTCATGGTTGAGATGATGTCCTTAGGCACCCGAATGCGTTTGGCCCCACTGTTGGCTTGCTTTTTTACCTTGATGGCCACCACCTTGTCATTCTTCTTCTTCTTCAAAAGATAAGGTGTGGTGGCCTTCTCGTTCACCTTGTTGGTGTAGGTGATGGAGAGCTTGCTTGTTTGCTTTTTGTTTTTTTCTTTCTTCTTTTCTCCCCCATGCTTCACCTTGCACTCATAGGACTTGTGGCCTTCCTTGTGGCAAACATAACAACCCACGGTTTGCTCCTCATCAAGCTTCTTCACTCCCTTGACGGTGTTATCTTGATGAGTTCGGGTTTGCTTTGTTTTGCCTTTTGCTTGAGTCAATTCCTTGGTGAGGCGAGCAACTTCTTGCCTTAGAAGCTCATTCTCCATTGCAACTTCTTGTGTGCAAGTATCTACAATCACATTCTCAACACAAGCTTGTTTGCACATGGGTGAGTCTAATTCAAGTAAGTCAATGCAAGAAGTAGAGGCATCCTTTTTAGGCAAATCAAAGATTGATTTTTCAATTTTAGGTGCCTCGGTGGGGTGTGCTCCGATGGTTTCAACGTTAGCAACTTTGTTAGTTAGCTCATCACAATGCTTGCACATAATTTCCATTTTAGCAAGCAAACTTTTGTAAGCATCTTGTGTGCTAGCTAACTTTGCTTTTAGTTTTTCATTTTTCTTAACAAGTTGCTCATCATTATTTGTGCTATCATATATGCTTGCACTAGCTTCAAGTTTCTCAATTTTATTAGATAGCTCAACATTTAGGTTTGAAAAAGTTTCATATTGATCAAGCATGGCATTGTAAGCTTGTTGAGAACTATCTAATTTTTCTTTTAAGGCATTTATTTTCTTTTGTTGGCTAGTGCAAGCCTTAGCATATTTGAGATTGTCTTGCACAAGTTCATTATAAGAAGGTAGCTCATCATCACTATCACTATCACTATCACTAGAGATAGAGCTTGAGTTACCTCGTGCCATAAGGCACATACGTGAGGATCTTGATAATGAGTGCTTGCGGCCAAGCCTCTTGTGTTGGGCTTCATCATCACTTGATGAATCATCCCATGTCTTGATGGTGGTAAGAGCTTTGGCCTTGCATCCCTTCTTTTTCTTTTCATTGGGTGTGGGCTTTTGTTTTGGACAATCTTCCACAAAGTGCCCTTTCTTGCCACATCTATAGCATCCCTTTTTTTCTTTGCTCTCTTCTTTGATTGGTGAAGAGGCAATCTTCTATGGTGATGGGCACACCCTTGACATTGAGCTTGCGGATCATCCTCTTCACTCCTTTCATAAGCTTGATTGTTTCTTCTTCATCTAAGGAGGAGTCGGATGAGGTGGAGGCTTGATCATCACTTGATTCTTCATCTTCATCATCCTCTTCTTCTTCACTTGAGGAGCTTGAGCTTGTCTCAACTTGCTTTTTGCCCTTCATCTTTTTGTGCTCACATGTGAGAGCAATGTCTTTGCTTGATGAAGTGGCTTCTTCTTGACCCATCTTGCGTGACATCTCAAATGCCACTAATTTGCCAATGATAATGGCCGGGGTCATGGTGCTCAAGTCCTCCATGTTGTGGAGGATGGTGATGATGGTTGCGTATTTGTTCTTTGGAAGCACGAAGATGATCTTCCTCACAATATCCGCATCACCTAACTTTGTAATTCCTATAGAATGGAGCTCATTGATAATTAGATTCAAACGAGAATACATATCATGAACAAGCTCATTATCATTCATTTTAAAGGAATCATAATTTGTTTTAGTTAGGTGATGTTTTTGCTCACGCACATTACTTGTACCATCATGGAGCTCATGTAGTTTTAACCAAATTTCATGAGATGTTTGCAAAGTAAAAACTTGGTTAAAGACATCCATCCTAATAGATTCAAACAAGCAATTTTTAGCTCTAGCATTAAGATGAATTTGCTTTTCATCACCCGCGGTAGGCTTCTCGGGATTCCTAATGGGTTTCATCCCGTCACGGGTGACTCTCCAAACACCTAGATCAATGGCTTCTAAAAAACAAGCCATCCTAGCACTATAGTATAGGAAGTTAGTGCCGTCAAAGTGTGGAGGCCTAGAGGTATCCATCCCAACCTCTCTTAGGGGCGTCAGCTTGAAGGCGGTGAAGCTAAGAGTCCACAAGAGAGCCAACCGTGCTCTGATACCAATTGAAAGGACCATGACGCCTAAGAGGGGGCGGGGGGGGGGGGGGGGTGAATTAGGCAACTTAAAACTTCTACTCTAAACTATGGCCTCTAATTTCCACCTAGACAAAACCTATGCAAGAAAGTAAACTATCTAATGTGCAACTAAGGTTTTGCTATGTGTGTTTGCTATCTCTACCACAAAAGGAGACATGCAACCTAGTTTCCAAACCTATCAACTAACAAAAGTAAGCTAGGAAAGGTAAAGCACATAAACAAGGTAGCATTGTAAATGCGGAAGCTAAAGAGTGTGATAGAGATGCAAACTCCCGTCGATGACTTTGGTATTTTTACCAAGGTATCGAGAAGCGCGCAAGCTTGCCCTAGTCCTCGTTGGAGCCCCTCGCAAGGAATCCCTCGCAAGAGCCAAGCTCCCGGTCGGGTAACTCCGTGGATAGCTCCGGGCCTTCCCCACACGCAAGTGGGTCTCCGGTTAAGCCACTCGTGGCAAAGCCTCTCCCGGATGCTCCTCGCCGTCTTCACTATCAAGTTTCCAGCCGAACCGCCGCGGGCCTTGTTCCATTCAGTACACGGAGGCGGCCACACAATAAACTCGGTTGGTGTGGTCTCGCAAGACTACAAGCCCCGCCGATGTACAACAACGGTGCGCCCAAGCACCGGTAGATAAGAAGTTTCAACCTCACTAAACACTAGGCCTAACACCTAGAGCAAGCGCAATGCGGTGGTCTAACTAGCTTAAGTACTTCGCAAAGCACCTACACTAATCACCTAGTATATCACTTGAGCACTTTGGTGGCTAGAGCAACTAAATATGTGTCTAAGCACTCGGTACACTTCCTTGAGCTCCAACCAGTTTGTTTTGGCCGGCCATGGGGATATATATAGAGCCCCTAGCAAATAGAGTCGTTGAGCACCAAAGGTGGTCTGACTGCGCAGCATCGGACGCTGCAGTCGCGACCATCGGACGCGTCCGATGCTCCTTTAACGGCTAGATGCCAGCCTGACACTGTGTCGCAATAGCTAGTTAGCGTCCGATGTTTGATCAACGAACGTGTCCGATGTTGGCAATGGAGCGTTCGATGTTCGCTGTGCAGGTTTGCCCAGTGTCACAGTCGCGTCCGATGCCTCGGTCTTCAGCGTCCGATGCCTCTCATGGCACTGACACGAGCTAGGGTTTACCAATGGAGCGTCCGATGCTTGCGTGGGCAGCGTCCGATGTTCCTTTCTTCTCGATTTCTTGCGCCGTCTTGGTTCCATTCTTGTTCCTTGGACTTTGCTTGATCTTTAGGAACTTCTACTGAGTTTCTAATGTCTTGTTTGAGGTGTTGATCATCGGATCACAACGTCGCCTTAGTCCAAGTCACATTTGCACCGTATTGAACTACAAAACAAACACTTGCAAACACATTAGTCTAATTTGGTTATGTTGTTCATCAAACACCAAAATCCGAAGTTAAATGGTCCGAGGTCCATTTTCCTTACAACACCGTAAAAATTCTAAGCAGGGAACACAAACAAGGAGCTCAACCTCTGCGTCCGGGGTAGGTGCTTCATCATCAAACCAGCGAAAGAGGCAAGGTCTTGTTCGGCGGACCAAAAACATCGCACCCTTCACCAAAGGTAAAATGGTAAGGTAAAAAAAGAGAATATATATATACATTTAATTAATAATAATAATTTATATACATTATTAATAAAAATAATTATAATGATGATAATGTTCAAAAAAATCATGCAAATTTTATTATCTGCTTTAGAATAACTTATCATTGTCCCAAATGATTTTTGCAAAATTTAAAAAAATTAAAATTAAAAAATTCAAAAAATTTAAAAGAGGAGAAAAAATCATATTTTGAATGACCGTTGGGAGACCTCCGACACCCCAACGGTTTGGGGCCACAAATGGCCGTTGGGAGCAAGCCTCCAAAGGGGAGGCTGAACCGAGGCAGTCGGGGACCGGTCGGTCCCTAGGACCGGTCGGCCCCACCCTGGAGCCGTTGGCACTCCCCCTTGACCGACGTATAGGTGGTCGTTGCCTCTCCACTCCCCTATGATGCTCATCGCCTATAAATTCAGGAGGTGGCCGGTTGAAGCACCTCACCCCTCTCACTCTCACTCTCACTCTCACTCTCACTCTCACTTCACCACTCTCACTCTCACACTTCTTTTCAAGTTTTAGTGCAAGAGAGCTCTCCAAGTGCTCAAAAGCAACCAAGTTCTAGAGCTAACCCCCTAATTCTAGCCCAAGTTCTCGCCTTTTAGTCTTGTGTTTCCACCATGGGCAGGTTCGGGAAGACAATCGCCGCGGCCCTCAAGAAGGTGGGATCGAAGCGCTCTCGTGCAAGCACAAGCTCTTCACGCTACACCGAGCATGAAGAGAGCCTGGTGCACGAAGAAGAAGAAGAAGAAGAAGAAGAAGAAGAACAAGAGCCAACACCACCCGAACCAATGGACGCCGACTTCCTCGACTTGAGAGATGATCGAGAAATGCAAGCCTACCGCTGCCTCAAGGATCGTGAATTCGAGCACACGCCGATGTACGACCCCGACATCCTCACTGCAACAGCTATGAATAATGAATTTTTCACCATTTGGAAAGCCATCGGATGGGAAGATGTTGATCCCCTCTAGGAACGAGGGCCTCGTCTTTTGACCATACAATTTTTATGCACTTTGCAACAATTCGATGATGGTATTACTTTCCACTTATATGGGTCAGAATATTCTTGCACATGAAAGGAACTAGTTGAGCACATAGGCTTTCATAAAAGATGCTCTATTGATTTAGATTATATGCTAAGAGGTCTTAATCATCGAAAAATTTGTATCAGCTGGGAAGTTTTTAGGGTTTATCATTCACGATAAGGGTATAGAAATTGATCCTAAAAGGATAGAAAAGATCAAGAAAGTTCAGACGCCTACATGCAAAAAGGACTTGCAGAAGTTTTTAGGGAAAGTGAACTACTTGAGGAGATTTATTGTGAATTTGTCCGGGAATATTATTCCTTTCACCCCTATATTAAAATTAAAGGATGAAGCTGAGTTCGCTTGGGGGGCAGAGCAATAAGAAGCATTTGAAAAGATAAAGGAATATTTGTCATCTCCACCAGTTCTTCGGGCGCCTAAGAGAGGCATCCCTTTCAGATTATATGTCGCCGCCGATGAAAAGGTTATTGGAGCTGTCTTGACACAAGAAGATGGAGGTAAAGAATATGTAATTGCATATATTGGTCGCCATCTTCTTGATCCCGAGACAAGGTATGCCCATATCGAGAAATTATGTTTATCCTTGTACTATGCTTGTGCTAAAATGAGACACTATTTGCTATCTAGTACATGTGTTGTTGCATGCCAGGCCGATGTGATTAAGCACATGTTATATCGGCCAATCCTTAGAGGAAGGATTGGCAAATGGGCGTATGCATTGATTGAGTTTGACTTGACCTATAAACCATTGAAAACTTTGAAGGGTCAAGTTCTGGACGATTTTATTGTTGAGCATAGTATTAGTTTAGAAGATGAAATCGGTTATTTTACTTTTATTCCATGGAAACTTCATTTTGATGGATTGGCTTGTAAGGAGGGGCAAGGTGTTGGTGTGGTCATTATTTCTCCTAATGGTGCTGAGTTTGAAATGTTGAGCCGGTTAGATTACTTGTGCACTAATAATCAAGCTGAATATGAAGCTCTTTTATTCGGTTTAGAAATTTTATGTTCCATGGAGGTTAAGCATGTTGAAGCTTATGCTGGTTCCTTACTAGTAGTACAACAAGTTGCTGGTAAATTCCAATGTTTAGAGGGATCGTTAAATGTTTATCTTGACAGGTGTCTTGACATCATTGCTCATTTTACCGAATTCCAGATTCGGCATATACCAAGGCATGAAAATTATAAAGCCAACATGTTAGCTCAGCAAGCATCTGGCTATAATTTTAGTAAAAGCAATTTTTATATAAAGCCGGTGCAACAGCACGCAGAATTTTTGTCGGCTTCTGTGGCCGATCAGCTTGTTTTAAGACCAGTTCGGCCACCTTGCCATGGAGACCAGGTATATGTTGAGCATACTTGGGTAAATACTATGGCCGACCAAGTTGTTTATGAATCAGGTCAGTTAATCCGTCCGATTGACCTGGTCGATCTTGGAATGATTAATTTGTCTGAAGAAAATCTAAATCGGTCCAAAGCAAGTGGGACTGATTTGGAAGATTGGAGAACTCCCCTACTTAAATATCTTAATGATCCAAGTACTAAGGCTGATCAAAGTGTTCGGCGGAGTGCATTTAAATATATACTACATAATGATGAGCTTTACCGAAGAACTGCCGAAGACTTGTTGCTTAAGTGTTTGGGATCTGATCAAGCAAAGGTGGCTATGGGGGAAGTTCATGAAGGTATTTGTTGTACACGTCAATCGGCGCCTAAGATGAAATGGCTATTGCGTAGAGCGGGGTTTTATTGGCCCACAATGATGGCCGATTGTTTTCGTTACTACAAAGGATGCGAAGAATGTTAACAGTTTGGAAACATACAGCTTGCACCTGCTGCTATGCTTCATCCTATTATCAAACCGTGGCCTTTTGGGCATACCTCAGACGTTAACCACAGATCAAGGAACGTCTTTTATTTCTAAAGAAGTGCGAGATTTTGCCGAATTATTCATAATAAAGATGCTCAATTCGTCTCCGTACTATGCTCAAGCTAATGGCCAAGCTAAGTCTAGCAACAAGACTTTGATCAAGCTTATCAAAAAGAAGATTGAGGATAACCCAAGGAGGTGGCATGAGGTTTTGTCTGAGGCTTTATGGGCTTATCGTGCGTCAAGGAATGGTGCTACGAAAGTCACTCCTTTCGAGCTGGTATATGGGCAAGAAGCAGTGTTGCCCGTCGAGGTAAATCTGGATGCATATAGACTAGCTAGATAGAATGATTTATCTACTGTTATGTACCATGATGCCATGATGGACAACATTGATGAAGTGACCGATAAGAGATTAAAGGCTCTTAAGGAGATGGAAAAAGACAAAGCCCGGGTTGCCAGAGCATACAACAAGAAGGTGAGAAGCAAATCGTTCCAAGTGGGAGAGTTAGTATGGAAAACTATACTACCGCTCGGGTCGAGAAGTAACAAGTTTGGCAAGTGGTCGCCGAGTTGGGAAGGTCCTTATAATGTGATCAAGGCAATATTCGGGAATGCATATGTGCTGGAGACGTTACAAGATGAAAGTCTCCCAAGAGCAATAAACGGAAGGTATCTAGAAAAGTACTTTCTGAGTGTTTGGCAAGAAGCCTGAGCACCTTCCAAACAATGGCCGATACATGTATCGCCCTTAGAACAAAAATAGTCAGAATATTCTTCCTTGATTTTTGAATAGCCGATGAGTTGGACATCGTTGTTATTCGGTTTGTTTTCAGGTTCTATTGAAGATCACCTAAAAACAGGGGGCATATGTTGACACTCAAAAGTGTCATAGGTAAAGATGAATTTAGAAGAGGCATTCAACCTAAAATATTAGAGATGAATTTGTCTTCTATTATTTGATATTTAACGGATCGGATGGTCCTGGTCATTTTGGGTCTCCGATCACTTATGATATGTCCGACCAGGTGGCCCTGGTCGGAAGCCTTATGAAAATTGAGTCCGAATCCTTCTCTTGTAAGGATGATTTGGGCTGATAAAGCCCATTAAGCTGATCTATTCGATCTAAAGATTGACAAGATCAGGGTTACCTTGTTGCTCCCGGAATGGATTCTATATTTTGATAGAGTCCGGATAGGAAACTTGGAGATTGTATCTAGAGATGTTTCCTATTGGGATAAGACCAACTCCCTCTATATATATGAGAGGATCATGGCCGATTGTGGTATCCAACATCAATCGATCAAAACAAATCTACTATCCCCTTTACCCTTTTTTTTCTTCTACCTTGCTGTTCGGCGCATCTCTCGGCGAGATTCGACGGCGTTCTAGGCGGCCTTGCTGGTCCTAGAACAACCTCTACGTGCTTCTCCCCGACGGGTCATCCCGGGAGGAGTTCTAGAGTTATCAACACAGGAGCCCAAAACACTAGATCGATCAAAACTGGTCTCTAGATCGGTTTTCGTCGGTTTAGCCAGGGTCCCTGCTGTCTCAGGTTGAACCGCAACCTCTCCGGGCGTTCTAGCCTTGCTGGTGTGTGATTCGGATAACTTCCGACGTCAACAGTTACCTTCTTCAGTTGAGCTAAAAACGAGTCCCTGCTGAGCTCCTGTCAGAGGGATCTGTTGAAGCCTCTGGAAGTTTAATCCAATCAA
Source organism: Coix lacryma-jobi var. lacryma-jobi (assembly GCA_009763385.1). Taxonomy (NCBI): domain Eukaryota; kingdom Viridiplantae; phylum Streptophyta; class Magnoliopsida; order Poales; family Poaceae; genus Coix; species Coix lacryma-jobi. The sequence goes on along the minus strand of CM019825.1, from coordinate 83,016,294 downwards.
CTCTTGAAAGCTTGCGACTGAGTTACGCAGTCCAAAGGGGATACGGTGTCTGGAGTCGGAGTCCTTTCCAGATCAAGAGTTCGTATCCGAGTAGGAGTCGGATGATTCTGCATGGTCCCCAGATTCTTGCGATTCTTGGATTGTGAGGTTTGCTAGGTCTCGGGTGAGATGATCTATGTTTGGCGTGGCTTGCAGATCTAATTCAGTTTGAAGTTCACCCAACTTTGAGATTTATGCATCACTGGATTGCCATGACTCTGTTTCCTAGGTTTGATATCCTAGTTGTTCACATAAATGAAATGAAACTCCTTTATGCCATGATCAAGAAGATAAAAATTGCCCCAGTTAGAGAAATAATTGAACACATTCTAGGAGTATTCACAAACTTCTCTACTTCTATTTCCTGCACATCTCTTGTCTCCCGAATAGCAAATGGTGTTGGAGCATTGAATGATCAAAATGTACCCTATCTTGCTACTCCCCGCCTTATTGTGGATCAACAATTCTTATGTCAAGGGCATCATCTAAAACAAGATGAAGATAACAAGATTGTCCATTTCTTTCTAGGATATGCAAACGTAATCCGGTTACCTAACCCGGAGCTTTGTTTGTATAATTCCCGATCACTCACCTTCACTCTAGTACCACTAGAGGAAGCCGCAAGGCAATCTGTGTCTGGCAGGGTGACAAGAGCTAGAGCAGCCGCTACAGGAAGCAGTACACCATCAATGCCTTATCCAGGGGCTAGATACGGAGGAATACCAACTTCCATGATTACGAGGCCGGAGGCTCTGGGTGGGCACCAACAGGAGAAGAAGCTGCCTCTTCCGACTCCGACGGGCTACCTCCACCCATACCTCCTTCACACCCGATGACCAGCCTAGAGCACCTCACAAACCAAGTGCGAGGGATAAACATCCGCACAGGTGAGCTACAAACTGCATTTAACTCTCATGTGCAGGCAACAATAGGATGGCACGAGCAAGATGTGCAGTGGCATCAGCAACAGACAGACATGAACACGCAGCACACCCTGTGGCATCAAGAAGAAGTACAGTGGCGGCAACAACAACAACAAGAATTGGCAGACATGAATGCACTCCTGAAGGCACAACAAGACTCCCAAGCCGCCTACTGGAGACACATGGGGTACCCCCCAGGGCCATAAGCAAAGGACAAGCTTGGGGGAGGACCCCCATTAAGGTAAGTACTCTTTCCCCCTCTTCCCTTTAGAATTTTAATTATGCATCATTTAATTCTAGTTTTAGTTCTAGTACTTTATATTCAAAAAAAAGAAGAAAAAAGAAAAAAAAAGAAATATGATAAAAATAACAAAAATATTAATTCCACTCTCATATGTGACTAGGATGCTTAAGTTCTCCCTATGTTGAGATGATGGATAGTTGCTCTATTTATAATTCTTCATTTGCGTAGTTTGTAACTTAGTGTTCCCCAATATTTAAGTTTGTTGGCTAAAAATGTCTTAACCTAAGACTTGAGAAACTCGTGGGTTGCAAAAGCATGATCCTTTTCTAAGTTGTTGCGAGATATGATATGCTAAATGGATTATGCTATGACTTAGTTCTAAGAGAAACTTGAAATCTGGACTTTTCTTTTCAAATGTTCTAAAAACAACATGTTCCTCAATGGTTATGAAATTCCTACCACAACCATATGACAAAATTCCAATTTATAAACCTTAGTCATATGTTGCTTGTATTTACATTGAGCTTTGTCCAATTGATGTGACCCTTGTTGAGATACTTATCATGCACCCATGATCAAGATTCACGTACACCTAGAAAATATAAGTGTTAACTCTTACACTGAGAGTTACACAAAAACATGCCATCCATCCACCAAATAAATGCTTCATACTCTAAAAGGTGTAGACCCTCTCTAAATATGATTCATTAGTTGAGGCATAAGGCTATGCAAAATAAATAGAAAAGAAAAAATATAGTTGGACACATGAAGGTCCATGATAGAAAAGAAAAAAATAGTTGGACACATGAAGGTCCATGCTAGGAAAAAAATATGAGCACATGAAGGCTCATAGAAAAAAAGAATTGATAACCATGTATCAAAGTAATCAAATAAAGAGGAGCCTCATCCAAAAAAGAAGCATTTTATCCCACCATGTTTTCCACACACTTGCACATCTTGATCAAAGTGTATGACTTGCATCTCATTTGTCCCGGTTTTTGACTTAGCAACATTATGTGGTACAAGTAGGCACATTATTCATACCTACCCAAAACTCCACATATAAACCTTGTAGAAGTAGGATGAAAAGAAGGCAACATCAAAAAGCCTATGGTAAGGATCATACACATTGAGCGATTGAGCGAATCATTCGAGGAACTTGTTGATTATTTTCAAAAAAAATTTAAAACCTCCGGAACAAAGGTTGATCAAAGAACAAATGATTAGTAAATCTATTATGTCGTTCTATCTTGCAACCGCCTAAGGATTGGAAAAGCAAAAAGCCCCATAGAATTTTAAGTCAAAGGGATAGATAAAAATGTCAACTTATTTAAATTGAGGAAGAATATTTTGTTACAACCATGGCACTTAGGAATTATATCGGCATTGTAGCAACTCCTGATCAACAACCCAAACAACTTAATGTTTCCTCGCGACGAGCAAAGGTTAAGCTTGGGGGAGTTGTTGACGGTCATTAACTCAGAAATCTGACCGTCAATTACTATCAAAAATAGGGGAATTTAGCAAACCAACAGCACATATGCATTTACTTCTAACATAGTTCCAAATGTATTTGGAGAATTATATTTTTTACAGGACACATACACAAATACATGAAGACATACCCAAAAAGGCGCTTTCCGACACATATTTGTGCAACCAAATAAAACAAGTAAATGGGCTCCATTGCAAATCCCCCTGGCCCATCAGTGATCAGGAGGCCCACATGAGACAAGTCGCAAAGTTGGAGGCCAATTGGGCCCAGCCAGGGACCGGCCGGCCCAACCCTGGCTCCGCTCGGGCCCTCCTCCCTCTAGTGGTTGCATGCACGCGTGGAGAGGTTGTTCATCCAGTGCACGAGCGCAACCTGAGGAAGCTCCACCGCCTTACTCCCTCCTATAAGAAGAGAGCCACACCTCCTTCAACAGAACACACACAACCATTTGAGCAATCTCCACTTTCATTTCATTAGTTGTAGTTTTTGTTTTCTTGTTAGTAGAAGAGCAAGGCAAAGCTACCTTGGAGAGCTTGACTCCTTGGAAGAAGACCGCATGGGGTATGAATAGAATTATGAGTTCTTCCAAGTTCATTCTCTTGTGATCTAATTATAGTCATGTTGATGAACTAGAGTATAGTTGTGATGTTATAATCTTGATATATGAACTAGAGTATAGTCTATGTGTCAAGAGAGTATCATCATTAACATTGTGCCTAATAAATGCAATTTATATAATTCAGACTAGAGTTAAGTTGGATGTGGTGGTTCATCACACCACAAGGTGTGCCCGTTTCATAACTTGTCGATCCATAGGGTCGGAGTCCCCAGGTGGATTGGGTAGACCCTGCATACGTAGGCATGGTGTCTGGGTATGGAGAGGGAGGTGTCCGCATGGCCCTTGCTTTAGTGAGAGGATGGCAGCAGGTGGTGACAGCCCTGTCCGTCCTTGGCATTCCTCCCTGTTCGTTTGGGATGTAGGAGTCTAAATTAGCATGGTGGTTGCTGGCAGACCAGTACATGCATGTTCTCCTAATCCATATCACATAATAGTAATCCTGATTATGTGATTTGTAATAACATTAATTAATCATGACATGACTATACTAGATCAATACATGCTCACTTAGAAATATTCTTTTATTAGTTTCTCTTTATTTTATCATTTGAGAACAGCTGATATGTGTGTCCACTATCTCTATTATCATTTCTTACCCCTGTATGAATAGCTGGTTAACTTGCATAGCATTACTGCCTATGATCATGTTAGAATCTTAATCAAATGCTTTCCTTTGGGAAAAATATAAATAACGATACCCGAATGCTCACCGGGTGAAATGATACAAATGATAGCTCCATGCGCTTGCAGATTAATATCTAAAATGGTTAAGGAACTATCAAGGTCAATACTAGTAGCATTGCTATAATCTAGCAATGCTCCTAAGTAAAATCCTCAGCGGCATTTTTGGCGCCATTACCTGGGATAGAGTTATTCTCTATTCTTGGAGATGACGCAAAGGAATGCCAACAAAGCATTTCTGGCGCCGTTGCCAGGGATAGGGTTTATCTCTACTCTTGGTTAGCGACGTTAATAAATGTCAACAGGATGCTAACCGGTGATCTTCAATATACGAGTAGAGTTTACAGAACGCGGGGAATACAATGAGTTGTTGCAACTTTTCCAGTGCACCTAGTGGCGAATCCAGAATCTGTCCACGAGGGGGGCTAAATACATTGAGAGCCAAGTTTGGACCGAAATTCTCCTTGTATTTTTTACCCATGAGAGATTTTTGGTAGATTTTAAAGTGATTTGGACTGAATTTTGGACTAATTTAAAGGAAAATTAGACTAATTTTAGCTAATATTAGACTAATTTTTAGCCCCCCGTTGGATCCGCCAATGCGTGCAGCTTACAAGATGTATTTGTAGGGTGGACTGACTGTTGTCAAATATAGAAACAAATTCGCTAAATATATAACCCGGACCGTCGGCCTCCAGGCGTCTCCGCAGGACTCACGTTAGAATTCGGATCATACTCCAACAAACTCCACCTTGAGACGAATTTCATCTGGCAGCGAATGAAGTATCATCAATCAACTCACTTCAATAATAAATAATCACTGACGTCAAAAGTCATTAGGACTTAAACTGTAATGCCAACTAAGCCTAAGCATAGCTCAAACTTAGCTCCAGGAACTGGCTTTGTCAACATATCAGCAGGATTATCATGAGTATTAATCTTGCATACCTTAACATCACCTTCAGCAATAATACCACGAATAAAATGATATCTCACATCAATGTGCTTGGTCCTTTTATGAAACATCTGATCTTTAGTCAGACAAATAGCACTCTGGCTATCACAATGAATATTAGCGCAAGAAGTAACTGAAGGACCGAGAATGCAATAGCAAGGCGACCAGAGGAGGGGGGGGGGGTTGAATGGGAGCTCAAAAATCTCTTTCGAAACTTTGGCCTTTTGTTCCCAAAATCAACCCCAAGAGCTTCGATTGAAACCGTGATGCCCACGCCCCTTGGAAGAGGGTGGATGATCCCTAGGATCACAGCGAGGCACCACAAAGTGATAGCGAACCAAACATCAAAAACACCGGCACAAGTTCGACCCTCAAAAACCAAGTCCCGAACGTAGATAGACGGCTACATCGAGAAATCCCCAAATACCTATGCTAACAAGTAGAAAAGATACCTAGAGAGGTTCCTTGATCAACTCTAGGGCCAAACGAGAAGTCCAGAAACCAAACGAGGAAGCCGGAAGAGCAAATGTACTAAACCGGAGGCTTCAGCCAAATCCCGGACTGTCCGGCCCTGAGGTCCCGGACTGTCCGCCCCTACTACGGACTATCCGCGAAGGGATGGCGGACTATCTGCCGGCCAACTGAGCGAAACAGCAACTCTACTGGAACTTCCCTGGACGTTCCCGGACTGTCCGCAAACTTCAACGGCGGACTGTCCGCGGTTCAAAAACACTTGCCCAACAGCGCGGAGTGAGGTCACTGGTCTGACCGACCCCGACGCGTGGACTGTCCGCGGTACCAGCGGCGGACTGTCCGCGGATGAACAGAGAGGGCGATTTCGGTCGCCCCTCTCACGAATCCTCCCAAATCCGAATCAAAACTCAATCCCACGTTCCCAAACTTGGAGAGGATGATCACGAGATAGTTAGAAGACTATCCCCAAGAAATTATCCGCTCAAATCGATTCAATCACCGGGAAATCGAAAGGGGAGGAGTATGAACGGAAAAGCACCACGAAAACGAAATCAACCCGATCTACTTGTTCGTGAGGAGTTAGAATAATTCCTTCGGTGGAAATGATCTCCTCACTATAAAGAACAAGTTATTCAAACGGATTTCGCAAAGACGCAGTAGAGAGGGAGATCGAGTGACGAGAAAATCGCGGAGAAACGAAGAACGCGAAGAACACGAACAAAACACGAATCAAGTCATCGATCTGCAACCGTGTGGCTACCACACGCTACAACAGTGAGATTATGGTCTCACTTCCTCAAAATCTCCAGTACACAGAGGTATGGTTCTCTACGGATCTCAGCTAGCTACAGCAGGGGATTGGGAGAGCAGGAAACCCTAGAAGCAAAGAGCAAATGACTGAGATGGAATGGGGAGGTGGGTGTCTCCCCCTACTTATCCTAATTCTAATTCCCACTCTACCCCTAACTAATTACAGAGCGAACCAGCTAAACCCTAGGGTTATTCTGGACCAACTCGTGGTAGGTGGTGATCCGACAGCCACGCCCGCACAACTGGTAGCGTTGCCTCGACGCAACCTCACCGATTGCCGCCATGTGCCGCCCACGCTCTGCTTGTCCTTTTCCCGGACGTCGCACCCCCGGTTTTGTGGCCCAAACCGGGAAACCAGCCTTCACAGCCAACCCCCGGTTTTGAGGCCCAAACCGGGAAACCATCCGACCATCGCCTAAGTTTTGTGGTCCAAACTCAGCAAACCCGCAGCACCCAGGTTTTGAGGCCCAAACGTGGAAACCGTCCACAACCCGAGTTTTGTGGCCCAAACTCGGAAACCATCAGCAGCCAGGTTTTGAGGCCCAAACCTGGAAACCGTCCACTCGGTGGTTTTTCTGTGGCTCAACCACCAAACCGAGCCGTAGAGGGGATGCACAACCCATGCACCCCGTCCACCCGCAAGTCTTCGCTCGTCGATGTCCCAGGCTGTCAGCCACCACAGCTGATCCTCAGGCCACCGGTCCCTCAGTCCAAGCCTCACGTCCGCCCTTCGCCACTCTCGGTCCATCGGCATGGCACGTCTCTACTTGACCTTCACCTTGCCTTCGATCACTGTATCCGTGCTCGACACCTGCACAACACAAGCCAAAGAACATGCACATCATCCCAGTTGACAATCACTCATCACTCAGAGACTCGGTATACACCCATGTATCCGTAATCTCCCCCATGATGAGTGCATTGTCAACTACCAACACAAATCATAATGGAGTAGAAGAAGAAAGGAAGAAAGAGAGAGAACTCGACCAAATGACCCAAAAGCATAGCAAAGCCGAAGAAGGTCAAGTGGAAAGAGTAAAACAACTTGGTTCCCAAAGACATGGGCAATGGCTCGACGCAACCAAGCAAAGTAAAGCTAGCCCTCAAGAAGAGGTAGAACAGGCTCAACACCGCTAGCAGGAAAACTTGATACCAATCGAAAGATCAACTGAAATTCAAGCAAAACAGAGCTAGCCCTCAAGAAGAGGCAGAACGGGCTCAACACCGCTAGCGAGGAAGGTCGACACCAAATGTTACCAACTCAAAAACCAAAAGAGTTCGATACCAATTGAAGAGCTGAAAATGTTTGCTAGTCCCTCAAGAAAGAGGCAAAGGCTCAACACAACTAGCAAACTCCCCCTCAATTAGTGCACACAACCCAGGGAACACATGATTTGTCAATATTTTCTCCCCCTTAGTTGAAAATGCACCATCAAGCAAATGTGCATAAGCACACAAGTTTCTCCCCCTTGACAGAAAATCTCCCTCCAAAAGTGCATATGACTTAAAATGCAAGTTAGCAGCTTCAGGAATATAATCAAGAGAGTGCAAAGATGCTCTACACAGTTCTGATCCGATGACTCAACAACATCCATAAGAAGCTAGCGAAGGCTCAAACTGATCACCAGATATGAAATGTGAACATGAGAGCAGAGGTGAGCAGTTTTCAGCCGAAAAGGTATTCACCATCAAAATAGCACAAAACATGTATAGACAGTAAGTCAAACAAGTGCTAAACATGTATACAAGGTGAACTACCTCTAGCACAGTTCAATCATCATGCTATAGAATGAAACATAGACTTGTGTATCCAAATTTTATCGGAGTTGCAGCGGTTAAATTACACAAGTTTAAATTTCAGCATGCGATTGCGAGGGGTTGAAAACCTGTCATTGCCTAACTTTTCAACTGTGCAAAGCCTATGTAGAAGCAATTAGAAGCTTAAAGCAACAGTTTCGGTCATACACTACACAGCTCAAGTTTAACTCAAAGTGCAATGAGAAACAGTCTCGAAACTATGATGTGTCGACAAGCAATCCCATCTCGATCTTTCCAATTTACTTAACTTGGTTCAGATTTTAAACAGCATATGAACAAACCAAGCAAGTGAATGACTCAACACTAGAGACATAGCAACCTAGCATATATGAAGAGCACAAGTGATTTCAACACATTCTACACATGCTAGTTGCAAATCTCAATGGTGAACATTTTTCAAGTTTTATGTTCATTAATCAGATTCACCATTCATAAAATAGCTCCGCTCACAACATGTAACAGTGATCAGAAAGAGCATAAGCTACAGCATCATCATAAAGCATCGGAGCAAATACTATACAGAGCATAGTTACATTCTAAAGATTATATACATGAAGCTTTGAATGTAAATATGCAAGATGAAATGCAGAAAAAGATGCAAAAAGAAACCAACTGAAAAACACAAAGTCAGTGTATAATACAAGAGTCAAAATGTTTCCCTTATCTAAAAGGGGAAACACACACCAAGCTCACCTCTCAACCTAGCAAAAGTTGATTGGTCCAAAGGCTTGGTGAAAATATCAGCCAACTGATGATGAGTATCGACATGGCGAAGGTCGATATCACCCTTCTCATAGTGGTCTCGCATAAAATGAAAGCGCACATCAATGTGTTTGGTCTTAGAGTGCAGCACGGGGTTCTTAGCAACGCTAATAGCACTCATGCTGTCACAAAGCAGAGGAACGTGAGAAAAGCTCAGACCAAAATCACGCAAAGTGGCCATCATCCAAAGCAACTGGGAATAGCAGCTAGTCGCAGCAACATACTCAGCCTCTGTGGTAGACTGGGCGACACTAGACTGCTTGCGAGAAGACCACGATACAAGAGAAGAACCAATAAACTGATAAGTCCCAGAAGTGGACTTGCGCTCAATCCTGCAACCAGCAAAATCGGCATCGGAATAACCACAAAGGGAGAGGGTGGAGGAAGCAGAATACCAAATCCCAAACTCAGGAGTGAAGCATAAGTACCTCACAATGCGCTTGACCGCCTGACGATGAGAGGTGCGCGGCGACGACTGAAATCGCGCGCAAAGACACACCGCGAACTGAATGTCCGGGCGTGTCGCCGTCAGGTACAGCAGTGACCCAATCATACTCTGGTACTCCTTCTGGTCCACTGCTTCTCCCTCCTTGTCCGCACCCAGGGCCGTCGTGGTCAACATGGGTGTTGGAAGAGGCTTGGCCTCACCCATATCGAATTTCTTCAAGATATCCTTGGTATACTTACCCTGGTGCACAAACGTTCCCTCTCGAGATTGCTTGATTTGCAATCCGAGGAAAAACGTCAACTCGCCCATCATGCTCATCTCAAACTCCCTGCTCATAGTATCTGCAAACTTGGCAACCAAAGCATGAGAAGAACCACCAAAAATGATATCATCCACGTAAATTTGGACCAAGAGAGTGTCACTGCCTTGCTTGAGGAGAAAAAGCGTTTTATCCACACATCCCATTTTTAAACCCTTAGCTAGCAAAAAGGTTTTCAACCTATCATACCAGGCTCTAGGGGCTTGTTTCAAACCATACAAAGCTTTGTGAAGTTTAAAAACATGGTTTGGAAACTTGGGATTGTCGAAACCGGGGGGTTGTTTTACATATACCTCCTCTTCTATGTAGCCATTTAAGAAGGCGCTCTTGACATCCATTTGAAAAAGTTTAAACCCTTTGGATGCAGCAAAAGCCAAGAGTATCCTAATCGCCTCCAAACGAGCTACAGGAGCAAACGTCTCCTCATAGTCTATCCCCTCCTTCTGACTATACCCCTGGGCTACAAGTCTGGCCTTGTTTCTCACTACATGGCCATCCTCTCCTTGTTTGTTTTTGAAAACCCATTTTGTCCCTATTGGGTGGCACTCAGAGGGAGGAGAAACTAGAACCCAAACCCGATTTCTATGAAAATTTTCTAACTCCTCATGCATGGCATTGACCCAATGTAGATCCATCAAAGCGTGTCCAACATCTCAGGGTTCAAAATCAACAACAAATGCAGAATGAGCAAAGTGAGAGATTTGTTGTGACCTTGACCGAGTGACGCGTTCGCCGATGCTGCCGATCATCTGCTGAGGCGGGTGTTGGCGCTGAATGTGTCATGGCTCCTCCCTTGCCGAAGTGGCCTCCCCCTCAACAGCAGCTGGTGCCACCTCGGGTACAAAAGGTACCGCTCGAGGTGGCAGATCCCACGGCCCCCAAGTCGAAGAAGAGGGGTCAGGGCCGTGAGTCGTAGTGGAAGCCGCTCTTTGCGGCACAGCAGGTGGAGGAGGTGCTGGGTCATCCATCCCTTCAGCACCCTCTTCTTCATCATCGAAAAGAGGCTCGCCAACCTCATGATCACCTACACGCTCAAAACGAGAAGAAGGACAAACCATGGTCTCGTCGAAGGTGACATCGGATGTCTCCATGACTCGGTTAGTGTCAAGGTTAAGTACACGATAAGCACGAGTATGAGTGCCATAACCCAAAAACACACCGTCAGAAGAACGAGACTCAAACTTGTCCAAGTTGCCCTTTTTGAGTATAAAACAATGGCAACCGAAAACTCTAAAATAACTCACTTTGGGCAGTTTTCCAAAACGCAACTCATAAGAAGTCTTTTTCAAGAAATCTCGGAGAAAAATGCAATTGGAAATGTAGCAAGCAGTGCTCATGGCTTTGGCCCAATATCGCCTAGGAGTCCTATGCTCATCGAGCATTGTCCTGGCCATCTCTACAAGGGTCCGATTCTTCCTTTCTACAACACCATTCTGAGGCGGTGTGTAGGGAGAAGAAAACTGATGCTCTAAACCCAAAGAGTTACAAAACTTCTCAAAATCCGAATTCTTGAATTCGGAACCATTATCACTCCTAATAGCTCGCATTGAGTTCAAAGGGAACTCATTCTGAAGACGCAAAATCAGATTGCGAGCAAAAGAGAATGTCTCAGTTTTCTCAGCTAAAAAGAAAACCCACGAATATCTCAAAAAGTCGTCAACAACAACAAGCACATACCACTTCCCCCGAACCGAGCTCACCCGAGCCGGACCAACAAGGTCCATGTGCAAAAGCTCTCCATGGCGCTTAGTCATGACCTGAGTCACTGGATGGTGGGGAGCGGCAACCATCTTCCCATGTCTACAAGAATGGCAAACAAGATCCTTCTCCATGCACAACTTGGGCAATCCTCGGATTAGGCCAAGTGAACTAAGTCTTGCAAGCAAGTCGAAGCTCAAATGTCCTAGTCTCCTATGCCACTTCCAAAGATCAGAGGAGGAAGGTCCAGCCAAAAGACAACGAGAAACTCCAAATGACTCCGAGAAATCCGCACGAAAGACTTTCCCAAAGGGCGAAATCCCACAAACAAGATTGCCCTAAGGATCCAAAATACGACTGATATTCAGCTTAAAACGAATCTCATAGTCGTCATCAAAGAGTTGCGAAACAGAAAGAAGGTTAAAATGCAAGTTAGAAACAAGAGCAACATCGCGCAACACAAAGTGCTCATTAACTCGCACCGACCCACGAGACAACACTTTATCTTTACTATTGTCGCCGAAGGTGATAAACTCCTTTCTGGCGACCGGACTAAGACTGGAGAACCACTTGGCGTTTCCGGTCATGTGCCTCGAGCAACCGGAATCCACCAACCAAACGTTCTCCAATCGTTTTACCTACATCAATAAAAAGACATAGGGTGAGCATACGGTCCAACACTGGGGTTAGTGAAATAGGGAGAGTACCAGTGTTGGTCCGGCTGCTCAAAAGAATGGTTAGCAGAAAAACTATTCCTAGCACGCCTACGGGAAGAGCGATCACCACATTGAGGAAAACGTGGTCCGCTAAGGGAGGAGCATCCATCGTGATACTCAAAATGCGGTGGGGGAAAATGCTCAACAACAAAGCCACCACCACGGGGTCCATAGCCTACAACTGTAGGCTCCCGCCGGGCACGTCCTCTCTTCTGCTTAGGCCTAGGAACTTGAGGTTCCAGACCTCTAGGCCTAATAGCACGCCTCTGAACATTCGGCTCATGTACGTCATGGAAAGGATGGTACATGTCCGTGTTGTTGTTGACACTGGTAATCTATTAAAACTAAAGGACAAATAAATATGAAAAGGGCATGAATTCAATCACCAACAAAGGTTTAGGGTTTTAATTGACAATATTCCACGAGTTTTGGTGAATTGTGAATCTGCAGGGACTAAACCAGGAAGCCAGCGCTGATTGCTTCCCCAAGAAGGAAACCGACGCGAGATAACGCAACCGGCACGTTAGGAATATTCCAGAAGGTTCTAGAGGACACCAGAGGACACCACGAGGTGGGACACCCTGAGAGGCTGCCAGGTGGGACCGATCGGTCCCACCCTTAAACCGATCAGTCTCCCCCCGGGCCCGCTGGCTTCCGTCTTCTGCAAGCTTCCTCTACCGAACCCTAGGACTCATCTCCACCGTCCCTGAAGTCGGTTTGATCTAACGGCCGCTGTTGATCCCTCAGGGCTATATAAGCAGCCCCAGACCCCCCCCTCCAGGCATATCTCCATCTTCATTATTCATCTCCACATCATAAACTAGGGTTTCAATTAGAAGTAGAGGTCCCTCTAAACGAATCTCTTCTAGTTCATCTAGAATTAGATCTAGTTCATCTAGTTGTAATCAAGAGCCAGCTATCAAGTAGAAGACTAGTTACCCCTTTAGTTTAGGTTTAGAACCTAGTCTTATATTAGAACTAGAGAGAGAGAGAGAGAGAGAGAGAGAGGAAGAGATCAAGAAGGAGCTCCGGCCTGTCGGATCCACTTCTTCATCTTGTACCTGTGGATTCAAGTTCATCATCAACTTCAGCGATTGTTTTGGTAATCAACGTTTATATTTAAGTTTGAGCCATTGTTCTTGTTATTCTTAAGGTTTATGACTCTCTTTTGAGTACTTTAATTCTAGTCATTATAGAGTTAGAGTAGTTGGATAGTGTAAGCGTGGTGCTTAGACTTGATAGCTCATAAATGCCTCCTATATCGCCGGTAGTAGTGGTTGTTCGCAAGGGTGACTCTTATAGCCTTGTTGATTCTTCTATAGTCCACTTACCCGTGTGTAGGCTCGGTAGGATTATACATTTGCATAAAAGATTCATACTCTATTTGTGACCTTTTATGGCAACTTCCCCACTAAGAATAATATAAACATATCACCCTTAAATTGGAATTAGATAGCCTTAGTGATCCCCTCTATACTTCTAGATTCTCCGTCCTTGTTAGCTACCTAGGGGTTAGACTTTAAGGCTTAACACTATCTGTTCCTTTGGGTTCGATATTGAAACTGGGTTACTCCGGTGAAGTGCTACATCGGTAGATTTTATCTGTGCGCTTGCGGATAAAGTAGAGTGTGCATTAATTTATACCAACAAGCATTTCTGGCGCCGTTGCCGGGGATAGAGTTTATCTCTACTCTTGGTAGCGACGTTAGTAAGTGTCAACAAGCATTTCTGGTGCCGTTGCCGAGGAACGGTAGATCATCTTAAGTCTTAGTTTAACCTTGTAATCATACTTTTATCTTTTCCTTTTTTGTCCCAGTCTTTTCATTATTTTTGTTTTCATTCTTATGAATGTTGTTTTTGAATTCCACTCTTATCTATCACTACCCCATGAATCCTTATACCCCATCATAATACCTGGTTATGAGCTATCTCTACCTTTCTGCTGCACTGTCCTTGTAAGGAGCATAGGAATATAATTATGAAAATATTCCTTCGGGTATTTTGTCACTAACCTTCCCAGGTCTGGAGCAGAAAAGAACGAAGGAACAACAAATGCAAGGTATGTCCAACCAATCATCATGTAACATTGAATTACATTCATCCAATCTTGATTTGCAAAATCCAAGCTTGGGAAATAAACTTTCTAAGAATATTTCTTGCCGTGTTGCTATGTTGGTTGTCCCTACCTTTAAGATATGCTCATATACTAATCATGCTCTTTCATCACCATCTGAATAAATCTCTACAATGTTTTCATGTTACCTTTACCTGCTATAGTATATGTATAGGTTTGAAGTACAGTCATACATCTCTTTAAATTAGTCATGGTGTTTAGTTTAAACCACGAGGTGTGTTGATTTCACTTTAGAAGGATTTTAAATTAAGCATGGTTCTTAGGTTAGAATACTTTCCTAGATCAAATTAGACGTGGTGTCTAAGTTGATTTTTGAACTGATAGTATGCTATAGTAGATTTTGGATATTTTGTTGGACTAACCCCTGCAGGAAAACTTTCAATATCAATTTGGGAAAGTCCGGAGATGAACTCACACTGGAGATGAAGAGACACATGAACTTCAACAACTTTGCACAATGAAGACTCAGCTCATTCATCATGGATGAAAGAACTGAGAAAGATTTTGTTCATCCATGGTTCGGTCTAAACATTGAAGATCCAAAACCCAAACCATAGACACACAAACATACTCTCAGATCACAAATGGTGCTAGCCTAGCTTTGAGTCTTGCTTGGGCACTAATGACAAACAGGATGCAACTTGTGAGACAACCGATGCCTGCAATTATCATTATCCAAGACATCAAGACAAGAAGTGGGAAGTTATCCTCTTTTCTAATCAAGAGCTAGCTTGGGAGACAAGATGGTACCACTACAACAATAGCAAGATCTACAAGTCAAACACATGAACATGTTGTTGGGAGTCCATCTACATCACAAGCCAGCTTGGGAGAGACAATTCTGTTGTCTAGATGTGTTTCACAATCAAAGGGAGAAAGGAGAAAGCCACTTCCAGACATATGGATCTCCTACTCACCACTTTGATCAATACAAACCACTAGATACTGTCCCAGTCAAGAAGAAGAATATGATCCACCACTCATTCTTAGAAGATCGTTCTTAAACACCATCAATGTTATCATCTTTATCGGACCTGGAAAAGTCAACTTTTGGATCTTTCGCTACACGTTCAACATCTACATCACTTATGAGTAGCCAAAGAGAACCAAGACAAGACGCCGAAGGGAGAACCAACTGCCAAGAATTGAGGAGGGCATCATAAAGGATAAAGCCATTGCACCACAAGAGTTAGAAGATGGAGAGATAGTACCTCAGCCAACAAATCAAGGAGAACAGCCGATAAGATCTCCATCATCTAGACACTGTTGAGAGGACAAGTCTCAGTTGTGACATTACAAGACAAAAGACTCTCATGGAGGCACTCGAGTAGCAGCTCTAAATTCAAGTCTCTTGCCAACCCAATAATTAAAGAAAAACAAGAAAGGTTGACAAGAGAAGAATGCGGAACTGTCCCTACATCCTCATAGTATAGAATTAATACAAGAAAGAGAGAGGATCCTAGGCAGCATACTCGAGGAATAATGCGCCTTCACTGATAAGTCGACACAAGAGAAAGAAGGTCGATACCTCTAAGGATGATTCCACTGTGATCTTCCTCCTCTCAAGCATATTGTGAAACAAACAAGAGAAGACAAGCCATTCATAAACAACAACCAGCTAGGCAAGAGGAGCTTCCACAAGTTCAACACATCACTCTTCAATGACAAAGTAACATTTCAAGGTATGTGACTATCACTGTAAAAGCTTCTTCTTGATTCTAGTATGAACATAAATAAAGAACTAAACATGTTTAAGTTGCACCTCACTTGACCCAACCTAATCAACTCAACATGTTTAGTCCTTTAATCTTAGCTTTACTCTCTTGAATCTCACTGTCTTAACTAAATGAGCTAAAATGTTGTGCATCTAACCTTTGGAAGATGATATATCTCAATTATAAAAAGATCGACACTTTATGCATAGATTATCCTTCCTTGGGTTAAGTAATTTGATCTATTAAATATTTTAAGATGCTACTTTTATGCTCATCCTTTGATCCTATCACTCATGCTAAGATTGAACAGAACACATAAACAACAAGTTTGTCTTGTGCAATGTGCCTAAAGTTAGAGGAGAATAAACAAAACTTTTGGTTCTATTGGTGTTTTTTCACCAACAGAGCCCATGCACTTGATCTTTACCTTGTCTTTATGAGCAGAACACACTCTTGAGCAAACATGGAGAAGTTTATCACTTCCAAAATCTACAGAGTAAAGGTCCTAGATCTACAAGAACATGCACACTGAGCAAGATGCTGCCAGCTTCCACAATTAACGCTTCACTTCAAACTGTTGGACGAACGAAGAACATGAGTGACACCATATCAAGAGGCATAAACAAGAAGGAATGATGGAAGACATCATAGTCAGAATTAGAGGTCATAAAGTCCCCACAGACTTCTTGATCCAAGACATAAGAAGACGATGATGTCCACCTCATCCTAGGAAGACCATTCCTTCACGCTACAAGTACAATCACTTATAAGAGGAAATCCATTTTCACTTTCCTGGAGAAAAGGTACGATGCAACTTCATCAACTAAATGACTAATGAAGCACCCAAGAAGAATAGATGTGAAAGACGCCGCTCTCACGCCAAAGAAGACAAGCTATCAAGAATAGAGAGGCTAATCATGACGAAGAAGCTATCGACATTGTACGAGAAAAGAAAGAACAAAAGAAACCTCAAGACAGTGAACCACAGGAAGTGAAGACTCAGACCAAGAAAGTATGGAAGAAAATGTCTCCACCTAAGAGGTACAATCGATAACAACTTTCTAAACATCTGAAATACCTTGGGAGGTCTGAACCAAGGGAAGGTCCGGTTCGTCGGACCTAAATATCTGAACCTTTACCAAAAGGTAAAATCGGTAGTTATCCTCATATTTACTTTTCTGCATATTTCTCATATTTAATTCTTAGTCATTTATTGCATCATCATATTTAATTCACAAACATTTTAATTTCTACATTGCATTAGAAAATAAAATAAAAATGTTGCAATTGTTACACTACATCATAAATCATAAAGCCCCAGGTGAATAAATCTTTGGTGTGTAAAAACCCCACAGGAATGTTCACCGTGGTGGCATAAAAATAATAAAAATAAATATGCATGCATTCATCCTGTTGCATTTCCTCTTGCATCATAAAAATATAAAAATACAAAAATATTGAGAAAGAGATCTTACTGAAATTCTAGACAGCTAAGGCTTGAGTGGCCAACCACTAATGCTTAATCTGTTCCATAAGTTTTGTTGTCTATTTGAGTTTCACAGAATTTGAAAGACCAAGAAAAGCTGACGAACAAGTGAATGCTAAATCCACTGTAGGAGCACTGTCTCAACAAACAGCAACATCAATCAAAGCTCTAATAGAGTAAGGACATATCCACTACCAGTCTGCTACATTGCAAGATCGAACGACTACGTCATATTCAGCTTGGGGGAAGGCACCCCCATGTATCCACGTAAGTATCTCTATCCTCTTAAGTTTTTCATTATATAAATAAATTCAAAACACCAAAAAAAACTGTGAGCACATGAAGGCTCACCCTTAAAAAGAAAAAGAACAAAAATATGTGGGCACATGAAGGCTCACCATTAATTAAAAAAAAGAGACAAAAATATGTGGGCACATAAAGGCTCACCATTAATTAAAGAGACAAAAATATATGGGCACATGAAGGCTCAACGCTATTAAGAGAACCAGCTTGGGGGAGACGCACCCTCGTTATCTTCACGAATCAGGTATGTCTTCATTATTACTACTACTATTATTAGCTTAGATCTTAAAGTGTGTTAGATCAAATAAATAAAATAGTGCGTCTAGTTTATTTTAAGAAGTTGATGACCAAAGAAGAACCCTCTCTCTCTAATATTTTGCAAGGAAATGATGAATAGTTGCTCTATCTAATTTCTTTGAAGTACCTAGCCTTCAAAGCATGAGTTCTCCTAATTAATAATGATGTCTTTAAAATAAAATTCAATACATGGTTGACAAATACTTAATCTAAGGTCTAGGTAATTGGGATATGACATGTGATGATCTGAGCTGCTATTATCTTGTTCTAAACAACACTAAAGTTCCGGAGATTTCTAAATATGAATATGACTAATAATTGCACTGAGTTAAATTAAGCTTTGTGACCCTGTGAGATGTTATCTTGCCATTGAATTGAGTTCACTTACACATTTCATCCATCCTTCGCATAAATGCTCATAATTATCTGTTGTTACCCTCTCAGAAGTTTGTTGGAAGCTTATGGCTATTAAAAAAAGAAAGAAAAAAGGGAGAAAAGAAAAAAAGAGAGATCCGAGGAAATAAAAAGGGACAAGTGTCCGAAACCTCAAAAAGATAGATCCCGAGGAAATAAAAAGGGACAAGTGTCCGGAACCTCGAAAAGAAAAAAAAATGTCAGAAAAATGGGCTCGTGCCCGATAGTAGAATTAGCCTAATAGCCATATGTCTCTGATAAACAGAAGAGATTGAATATATTCAGAAGAGCATCCGACTCCATTTTTCCATACACATTCACTTCTTGATTCAATGGCTGGTTGACTTTCTCTTTGGATCCATTGTTTAATTTGACAACATATGTATTAATGCTTTTGAAAATTAATTAAAACTCTGGGATAAAGGTGAAGTGAAAGAACTAGAGACATAGTGCTTGATTTGATCCTTCAATCTCTCAATTATTTAAGATCTAAGGAAAGAGTAATAAGCCCCATGAAGAATAACATGATATGGTTCGGAGAATTTTTGTTTAACGGCAGGTATACTTGTTGGAAGTGAAGATATTGTAGCAACTCCTGATCCATTGTTAAGTTTTGGTTTTGCTAAGGGACTAGCAAAAGGTAAGCTTGGGGGAATTGTTGACACTGGTTATCTATTAAAATTAAATGATAAATAAATATGAAAAGGGCATGAATTCAATCACCAACAAAGGTTTAGGGTTTTAATTGACAATATTCCACGAGTTTTGGTGAATTGTGATTCTGCAGGGACTAAACCAGGAAACCAGCGCTGATTGCTTCCCCAAGAAGGAAACCGACGCGAGATAACGCAACTGGCATGTTAGGAATATTCCAGAAGGTTCTAGAGGACACCAGAGGTGGGACACCCTGACCAGGTGGGACCGGTCAGTCCCACCCTTAGACCGATCGGTCTCCCCCCGGGCCCGCTGGCTTCCGTCTTCTGCAAGCTTCCTCTACCGAACCCTAGGACTCATCTCCACCGTCCTGAAGTCGGTTTGATCTAACGGCCGTGGTTGATCCATCAGGGCTATATAAGCAGCCCCAGACCCCCCTCTTCAGGCATATCTCCATCTTCATTATTCATCTCCACATCAGAAACTAGGGTTTCAATTAGAAGTAGAGGTCCCTCTAAACGAATCTCTTCTAGTTCATCTAGAATTAGATCTAGTTCATCTAGTTGTAATCAAGAGCCAGCTATCAAGTAGAAGACTAGTTACCCCTCTAGTTTAGGTTTAGAACCTAGTCTTATATTAGAACTAGAGAGAGAGAGAGAGGAAGAGATCAAGAAGGTGCTCCGGCCTGTCGGATCCACTTCTTCATCTTGTACCTGTGGATTCAAGTTCATCATCAACATCAGCGATTGTTTCGGTAATCAACGTCTATATTTAAGTTTGAGCCATTGTTCTTGTTATTCTTAAGGTTTATGACTCTCTTTTGAGTACTTTAATTCTAGTCATTATAGAGTTAGAGTAGTTGGATAGTGTAAGCGTGGTGCTTAGACTTGATAGCTCATAAATGCCTCCTATAGCGCCGGTAGTAGTGGTTGTTCGCAAGGGTGACTCTTATAGCCTTGTTGATTCTTCTATAGTCCACTTACCCGTGTGTAGGCTCGGTAGGATTATACATTTGCATAAAAGATTCATACTCTGTTTGTGACCTTTTATGGCAACTTCCCCACTAAGAATAATATAAACATATCACTCTTAAATTGGAATTAGATAGCCTTAGTGATCCCCTCTATACTTCTAGATTCTCCGTCCTTGTTAGCTACTTAGGAGTTAGACTTTAAGGCTTAACACTCTCTGTTCGTTTGGGTTCGTTCGATATTAAAACTGGGTTACTCCAGTGAAGTGCTACATCGGTAGATTTTATCTGTGCGCTTGCGGATAAAGTAGAGTGTGCATTAATTTATACCAACAAGCATTTCTGGCGCCGTTGCCGGGGATAGAGTTTATCTCTACTCTTGGTAGCGACGTTAGTAAGTGTCAACAGTTGTTCATCTCCTTTGCACAGCGCGCCTCTCTCTTGCGCCGAAAACAGAACTCACTCAAGTGACCATCTCTCCCACAGTGCTCACAGTGGTACCTCACCGCTCTCATAGGGGGTTGTTGGTACTCACGGTAGTGGGTATGGATCACTTTATCCTTCTATGGCATAAGCTCCTCCTGGATGGGTGGGATGGTGTCCAGCTTGTTCTTGAGGTGGTTTGGTTTGGGAGCCCATGATTGTTTCTTGGGTGGAGCTCTCGGAGGTTCAACAAAGACCCCATCCTTGGTGTTAGGCTTGAGAGGCTCTTTGGGTGGAATCTTGGTAAGCTTGGGAGTAGTGGTGGAGTTGGGCTTCTCACATGGGTTAAGACCACTCGACTCTGCAATCTTGCCGAAGGATGAAACATCAACACCCGGAGCAAAACCTACACCTGGACCTCCAGCAGCTCGCTTGAATTGGGAGATCATCATCCCGAGCTGTGGCTCACCGCTAGACACCCATGACAAGATGGTCCGAAGGTATGTGTTTTCCTCCTCGGTTTGCATCTTGTCATGCTTCACATTAGCGATCTCCATCTCCAAACCCTCACAAAGAACACACCTAGCCACACATGTGCTACCTGAGTTGGCCTCATCAAGAGACACAATCTTGACATTCTTCTCTGCCAACTCAGATTGCAAGCCCGCACAGGACTTGCTGAAGGACCGAGAATGCTACCAGAAAGCGACCAGAGGGGGGGTGAATGGGAGCTTCAAAATTCCTTTCGGAAACTTGTTGCCACTGTCCCGTAAATCAACCCCAAAGGCTAACCTTAGAGCTTGCTAGTGTCCACGACCCTAGATGTAGGGTGGATGCTTCCAAGAAGCACAGCGGGATACTATACAACTCTAGAAACTCAACGGAAAAGATGGAAACCAAATCCGACAACGAGCGAACGAACGGCGAACGAAACAGTCCGAGACAGCACTGACCGTACTCCGCCTGCGTCCGGTCAAGAAGCACCGGACGCGTCCGATCAGGCGAAAACCAAAACAGAACTTCTCTGAGTTGGACCGGACCCTGAGGAGCAGAGCGTCCGGTCAACTGCTGTGCGTCCGGTCAGTTACCACCGGACACGTCCGGTCACAAGAAAACCTCTCTGGAGCCTTACTGTTTCTGTCCAGACTCACAAGAGGGGAGCGTCCGGTCGAAAGCAGAGCGGCCGGTCAGTGAAAGACAGAACGGTGAACAGTGCAAGTGTTGAGTCCGGTCGCATGTCAGAAGGAGCGTCCGGTCAACATCAGAAAATCACTGCGCAACATTCAACCACCGGACGCGTCCGGTCAACGCGAGGACAGCGTCCGGTCACCCCGACAGCACCCTATTCGTCCACCGATTCGACTCAATCTCACCCAAAACAAATCCTCTAGGGATCACACTTGGTGAGAAGAGTCACAAGGAGTATAGTGAGCTATCTCTAAGAGATCATGGCTCGAACCTATCTCCAAATCGATGAATCAAAGAATTTCGGGGGAAGAGAGAAAAGCTTGACCCGAAACTGAAATCGATCGATCTCCTAGACCGTGAGGTTAGAGGTGAATTCCTTCGGTGGAAAGAAGTGCCTCACGATCTAGAACAACTTGGTTCAAACGGATTTGCAAAGGATGAACCGAGCAAAGAGATCAAGTGACGGGAAAAACGTGGAGAAAAAGGATTCCGCCAAGAACACAAACAAAACGCGAATCACAACCACGAATTGCAACCGTGTGGCTACCACACGCTACAACAGTGAGGTTATGGCCTCACTTCCTCAAAATCTCATGAACACAGAGGTATTGTTCTCTTCTCTGTGGATCTCAGGTTCGCTACAGCAGGGGAGAGGGAGAGCAGGAAACCCTAGAGGCAAAGAGCAAATGACTAAGATAGTTGGGGAGGAGGGTGTCTCCCCCTACTTAACCTATTCCAAATTCCTACTCTATTTCTATTCTACCCCTCACTACTTACAGAGCGAGCCAGCTAAACCCTAAGGTTATTCTGGACCAACTCGGTGGTAGGTAGATCCGATGGCCACGCCCGCACAACTTGTAGCGTTGCCTCGACGCAACCTCCCGATTGCCGCCACGTGCCGCCACCGCTCTGCGTCCTTTTCCTGGATGTCGCAACCCCGGTTTTGAGGCCCAAACCAGGAAACCAGCCTTCACAGCCAACCCCCGGTTTTGTGGCCCAAACCAGGAAACCAGCCCACCAGCATCTGAGTTTTGAGGCCAAACTCAGCAACCCCTCAGCACCCAGGTTTTGAGGCCCAAACCTGGAAACCGTCCTCAGCCCGAGTTTTGAGGCGAAACTCGGAAACCCTCAGCCTGAGTTTTGTGGCCAAACTCAGAAACCATCCACGCTAGGTTTTGAGGCCCAAACCTGGAAACCGTCCACCTGATGGTTTTTCTCTGGCTCAACCACCAAACTGACGTCGTAGATGGGATGCACCTCCCGTGCACCCCGTCCACCAACACGTGTCCCCAAGTCCACGACTCAGGCAACACATGACTGCAAGTCATCACTTGTAGCTGCAACAGGCTGCCAGCCACCACAGCTGATCCTCGGGCCTCTGGTCCCTCAGTCCAAGCCTCACGTCCGCCCTTTGCCACTCTCGGTCCATCGGCACGGCACGTCTCTACTTGACCTTCACCACGCCTTCGATCACTGCATCTGGGCTCGACACCTGCACAACACAAGCCAAAGAACATGCGCATCATCCCAGTTGACAATCACTCATCACTCAGAGACTCGACATACACCCATGTATCCGCAATCTCCCCCTTGATGAGTGCATTGCCAACTACCAACACAAATCATAAAGGAAGCAGAAGAAGGAAGAAGGAGAAGGATTGAGAACACAACCAAATGACCCAAAAGCATAGCAAAGCCGAAGAAGGTCAAGTGGAAAGAGCAAGACAACTTGGTCCCCAAACACATGGGCAACGGCTCGACGCGACCAAGCAATGCAAAGCTAGCCCTCAAGAAGAGGTAGAACAGGCTCAACACCGCTAGCAAATACCAATTGAAAATATCAAGGCAAAATGCTAGTCCCTCAAGATAGAGGCACAGAGGCTCAACACAACTAGCAAAGAAGCTCGATACTAATGCCTTACGGCCAACAGGAAGCAGCAAAAACTCCCCCTCGAATAGTGCAAACAACCAAAGCTCCCCCTTAGTCCAAACGGAGGGTAATGATTTGCAATTTTCTCCCCCTTAGTTGAAAATGCACTTATCAAGCAAAAAGGAGCCGAAAGCAATTTTCTCCCCCTCAGAAAATGCACCGACTAAAGTGCCAACAAGAGAGGGACTCCCCCTTCCAGAATGCATATGTCAAAATGCAAGTTAGGAGCTTCAGGAGTATACTCAAAAGAGTGCAAAGATGCTCTACAGAGTTCTGATCCAATGACTCAGAAAATGCACAGAATGCTAGCAAAAGCTCAAACTGA
Organism: Coix lacryma-jobi var. lacryma-jobi; assembly: GCA_009763385.1. NCBI lineage: Eukaryota > Viridiplantae > Streptophyta > Magnoliopsida > Poales > Poaceae > Coix > Coix lacryma-jobi. The sequence goes on along the minus strand of CM019825.1, from coordinate 82,992,454 downwards.
TCACTAACTCTAAAATGAGAGAACAAAGAGCAGTTTTTAGCCAAAAAGGTATTCACCATCAAAATAGCACAGACATGTATAGACAGGAAGTCAAACAAGTGCTAAACATGTATACAAGGTGAACTACCCCTAGCACAGTTCAATCATCATACCAATTGAAGCATATACTTGTGATTTCAAATTTTAATCGGAGTTTGCAGCGGTGAAATTACACAAGTTCAGAAAACAGCATGTGACTGCGAGAGGTTGGATGCTTGTTATTGCCTAACTTTTCAACTATGTGAAGCCTATGCATAAGCAATCAGAAGCTTAAAGCAACAGTTTCGGTCATACACTACACAGCTCAAGTTTAACTCAAAGTGCAATGAGAAACAGTCTCGAAAACTGTGAGGTGCTAACAAGCAACCCCATCTCGATCTTTTCAATTCACTTAACTTGGTTCAGATTTTAAACGGAATATGACATACCAAGCAAGTGAATGACTCAACACTAGAGACATAGCAACCTAGCATACATGAATAGCATAAGTGACTTCGACACATCCTACACATGCTAGTTGCATATCTCAATGGTGAACATTTTCAAGTTTTAAGTTCATTATCAAATTCACCATTCAAAAAAAATAGCTCAGCTCACAGTATGTGTCAGTGATCAGAAAGAGCATAAGCTACAGCATCTACATAAAGCATCGGAGCAAAGACTACACAGAGCATAGTTACATTCTTCAGATTATATACATGAAGCTTAGAATGTAAAAGCGTATGCTGAAATGCAAAGATGCATGAAGAAACCAAAAAGAAGCAAAAACAACTGAAAAACACAAAGTCAGTGTATCATACAAGAGTCGAAAATGTTTCCCCCATCTAAAAGGGGAAACACACACCAAGCTCACCTCTCAACCGATTAAAAGTTGATTGGTCCAAAGACTTGGTGAAAATATCAGCCAACTGATGATGAGTATTGACATGGCGAAGGTCGATATCACCCTTCTCATAGTGGTCTTGCAGAAAATGAAAGCACACATCAATGTGTTTGGTCTTTGAGTGAAGCACGGGGTTCTTAGCAACGCTAATCTCACTCGTGCTGTCACAAAGCAAAGGAACACGAGAAAAGCTCAGACCAAAATCACGCAAAGTGGCCATCATCCAGAGTAACTGGGAACAACAGCTAGCCGCAGCAACATACTCAGCCTCCGTGGTAGACTGGGCAACGCTAGACTGCTTGCGAGAAGACCACGAAACAAGAGAAGAACCAATAAACTAGCAAGTCCCAGAAGTGGACTTGCGATCAATACGGCAACCAGCAAAATCGGCATCGGAATAACCACAAAGGGAAAGGGTGGAGGAAGAAGAATACCAAATCTCGAATTCTGGAGAGAAGGATAAGTACCTCATAATGCGCATCACCGCCTGACGGTGAGAGGTGCGCGGCGACGCCTGAAAGCGCGCGCAGAGGCACACCGCGAAATGGATGTCTGGGCGTGTCGCCGTCAGGTACAGTAGCAACCCGATCATACTCCGGTACTCCTTCTGGTCCACTGCTTCTCCCTCCTTGTCCGCATCCAGGGCCGTCGTGGTCGGCATGGGTGTTGGAAGAGGCTTGACCTCACCCATGTCGAACTTCTTCATAATATCTCTGGTGTACTTGCCCTGGTGCACAAACGTTCCTTCCCGGGTTTGCTTGATTTGCAACCCGAGGAAAAACGTCAACTCACCCATCATGCTCATCTCGAACTCCCTGCTCATAGTGTCTGCAAACTTGGCAACCAAAGCGTGAGAAGAACCACCGAAAATGATATCATCCACGTAAATTTGGACCAAGAGAGTATCAGTGCCTTGCTTGAGGAGAAAGAGCGTTTTATCTACACATCCCATTTTAAAACCCTTAGCAAGCAAAAAGGTTTTCAACCTATCATACTAGGCTCTAGGGGCTTGTTTCAAACCATACAAAGCTTTGTGGAGTTTAAAGACATGGTTTGGAAACTTGGGATTTTTGAAACCGGGGGGTTGTCTAACATACACCTCCTCTTCTATGTAGCCGTTTAAGAAGGCACTCTTGACATCCATTTGAAAAAGTTTGAAACCTTTGGATGCAGCAAAAGCCAAGAGTATCCTAATAGCCTCCAAACGTGCTACTGGAGCAAATGTCTCCTCATAGTCTATCCCCTCCTTCTGACTATATCCCTGGGCTACGAGTCTGGCCTTGTTTCTCACAACATGGCCATCTTCTCCCTGTTTGTTTTTGAAAACCCATTTTGTCCCAATTGGAAGACACTTAGAAGGTGGAGACACTAGAACCCAAACCCGATTTCTCTCAAAGTTTTCTAACTCCTCATGCATGGCATTGACCCAATCCGGATCCGTCAAAGCATGTCCATCATCCCGGGGTTCAAAATCAGCAACAAATGCTGAATGAGCAAAGTGAGAGATTTGCCTTGACCGGGTGACGCGTTCGTCGATGCTGCCGATCATCTGCTAAGGCGGGTGCTGGCGCTGAATATGTCGAGGCGCCTCCCTTGCCGAAGTGGCCTCCCCCTCAACAGCAGCTGGTGCCTCCCCGGGTACAAAGGGTACCGCTCGAGGTGGCGGATCCCACGGCCCCCAGGAAGACGATGTGTCAGGGCCGTGAGTCGTCGTAGAGGCCGCTCTTTGCGGCACAGCAGGTGGAGGTGCTGGGTCATCTATCCCTTCAGCACCTTCTTCTTCATCATCGAAAAGAGGTTCGCCAACCTCATGATCACCTGCACGCTCAAAACGAGAAGAAGGACAAACCATGGTCTCGTCGAAGGTGACATCGGATGTCTCCATGACTCGGTTAGTGTCAAGGTTAAGTACACGATAAGCACGAGTATGAGTGCCATAACCCAAAAACACACCGTCATAAGAACGAGACTCAAACTTGTCCAAATTACCCTTTTTGAGTATAAAACAATGGCAACCAAAAACTCTAAAATAACTCACCTTGGGGAGTTTTCCAAAATGCAACTCATAAGAGGTCTTTTTCAAGAAAGCTCGAAGAAAAATGCGATTGGAAATATAGCATGCAGTGCTCATAGCTTTGGCCCAATATTGCCTAGGAGTCCTATGCTCATCGAGCATCATCCTGGCCATCTCTACAAGGGTCCGATTCTTCCTCTCTACAACACCATTCTGAGGGGGTGTGTAAGGGGAAGAAAATTGATGCTCTAAACCCAAAGAGTTACAAATTTCTCAAAATCCGAATTCTTGAATTCGGAACCATTATCACTCCTAATAGCTCGCATCGAGTTCAAAGGGAACTCGTTCTGAAGACGCAAAATCAGATTGCGAGCAAAGGAAAAAGTCTTGGTCTTCTCAGCTAAAAAGAAGACCCACGAATATCTTGAAAAGTCATCAACAACAACAAGTACATACCACTTCCCCCCAACCGAGCTCACCCGAGCTGGACCAACAAGGTCCATGTGCAAGGATGGTGGGGAGCGGCAACCATCTTCCCGTGTCTACAGGAGTGGCAAACAAGATCCTTCTCCATAGATAACTTGGGCAATCCTCGGATTAGGCCAAGTGAACTAAGCCTTGGAGGCAAGTCGAAGCTCAAATGTCCATGTCTCCTATGCCACTTCCAAAGATCAGAAGAGGAAGGTCCAGCCACAAGACAACCAGAAGTACCAAAAGACTCCGAGAAATTCGCACGAAAGACTTTTCCAAAGGGCGAAATCAAACACACAAGATTGCCCTGAGGATCCAAAATACGACTGAGATTCGGTTTAAAACAAATCTCATAGTCGTCGTCAAAGAGTTGCGAAACAGAAAGAAGGTTAAAATGCAAGTTAGAAACAAGAGCAACATCGCGCAACACAAAGTGCTCATTAACTTGCACAGACCCACGAGACAACACATTACCTTTGCTGTTGTCGCCGAAGGTGATATACTCCTTTTCGGCGACCGGACTAATACTGGAGAACCACTTGACGTTTCCGGTCATATGCCTCGAACACCCGGAATCCACCAACCAGATGTTCTCCAATCGTTTTACATACATCAATAAAAAGACATAGGGTGAGCATACGGTCCAACACTGGGGTTAGTGAAGTAGGAAGAATACCAGGGTGTGGGTCGGCTGCTCAAAAGAACGGTCAGTGAAAAAACCATTCCTAGCACACCTACGAAGGAAGCGATCACCACGTTTAGAAGAACGTGGTCCGCTGGGGAAGGAGCGCTCACCGCGATACTCAAAACGCGGTGGGGGAAAGCGCTCAACTACAAAGCCACCGCCACGGGGTCCATAGCCTACAACTGCAGGCTCCCGCTGGGCACGCTCTCTACGAGGCCTACGCCTAGGAACTTGAGGTTCAACACCTCTAGGCCTAGCGTCTCTCCTCGGAGCTCTATCCTGCCTAGGCCTGGGAACTTGAGGTTCTGGACCTCTGGGCCTAGCAGCACGTCTCGGTGCTCTCCTCTGAACATTCGGCTCATGTACATCATGGAAAGGATGGTACATGTCTGTGTTGTTCATCTCCTTTGCACGGCGCACCTCTCTCTTGCATCGAAAGCAGAACTCGCTCAAGTGTCCATCTCTCCCATAATGCTCATAGTGGTACCTCACCGCTCTCAAAGGGGGTTGTTGGTACCCACGGTGGTGGGTGTGGATCACCTTGCCCTTCTGTGGCATACACTCCTCCTGGATAGGTGGCATAGTGTCCAGGTTGTTCTTTAGGTGGTTAGGTTTGGGATGCCACATTTGGTTCTTGGGTGGAGCTCTCGGAGGTTCCTTAAACACCCCATCCTTGGTGTTAGGCTTGAGAGGCTCTTTGGGTGGAAGCTTGGTCAGTTTGGGAGTAGTGGTGGAGTTGGGCTTCTCACTCGGGTTCAAACCACTCGACTCTCCAATCTTCCCAAAAGCAGAAAGATCAACACCCGGAGCAAAACCTACACCGGAACCTCCAGCAACTCGCTTGAATTGGGAGATCATCATCCCGAGCTGTGGCTCACTACAAGAGACCCATGACAAGATGGTCCGAAGGTATGTGTTTTCCTCCTCGGTTTGCATCTTATCATGCTTCACATTGGCAATCTCCATCTCCAAACCCTCGCACAAAGCGCACCTAGTCACACAAGTGCTACCCGAGCTGGCCTCCTCAAGAGACACAATCTTGGCATTCTTCTCTGCCAACTCGGAATGCAAGACAGGACAAGTCTTGCACGCACCCAACAGCATGGGCCTAGCCCGGAGCTCATCCACCTCTCCTACCAACGCAACATACTTGCTTCTCAAAGTGAGAAGATCAGTCATGTGCATGGTGCACGCCTCGCACTCCTCCTCATCTGTGACAACTACGGTGGACTTGACAGAATCAAGTTCCTTCACCGTATCCTCCCACTTCTGCCTAAACTCCTTGTGCTCTCTAGCGGCACGCCTAAGCAGCTTATCCTGACTAAGCAAGGCGGCAGTAAGCTTCTCTACCTCAGCTGAAAGCTCATCGTGGGTGAGAGATACCTGGGAGGTGTCATCGTCGTCGTCGTCGTTCTGAGGGGAGTTCACCAGCTCGCCGTCGACCTCCTTGCCGAGGGCCATGGTGCAGAGGCCGTCGTCGTCGGCGAAGAAGCAGAGACCGTTCAGCTTGTCCTCGATCCTCTTCTTCTTCTCGGACTCGTCATCGCTTGAGCAAGCGGAGTCGTCATCCGAGCTGTCGACGTCGTTGAGCGTGGCAAAGAACGCATGCTGCTCAGCCTGGGCCTTCTGCAAGTACTTCTTCTTGATGTACTCCTTGTGGAAGCCGCCCCTCCGCTTGTGCCTCACAGGGACGTACTTCTCCTTGCGCTTGCCGGAGTCGTACTTGTGCCCATGATCGCCCTTCCCAGATGAATGCTTCTTCTTGGGGCAGTTGGCGATGAAGTGATCGGGGTCGCCGCACTCGTAGCATCCCGAGCGTCCTCCTCCGCGACGACGGTTCATGCGGTTGTTGTGCAACCGCGAGAACCGGTTGGCGAGCAATGCCAACTCGTCATCCCCCAAAGACTCCAGCTGGTCCTCTGTGACAGAAAAGAGAGACGAAAGAGCAAAGCCTCCAGAGGAGTTAGAAGAGTCAGAAACCAAAGCCATAGTCAGGCCAGAAGGATTCTCATAAGAGGCCCTTGCCATGGCATCAATCTCACTGGACTTGAGCTTACTGAAGAGCTCGTCGCACGTGAGGGTCTCATAGTTAGGTGATTCGATGATCGCCTGAACTTTGGAATCCCACACCGACCGATCAAGGGTATGCAAAAGCTTGAGAGCCCTCTCATGATCGTCGAAAGGCAACAGCTCCTTGTTAGCCCTCATCCTGTTGACAATCTCCTGAAAGCGAGCGAATAAACTTTCTATGCTCTCGCCAGGCATATGTCGAAAGTTCTCATACTCTCGCTTGAATGACTCGTAGAGACGGGTTTTGACTTGAGAGGTTCCCTCATGAAAGCGCATGAGGGTAGCCCAAATCTCCCGAGCCGTAGCAAGGTGAGTAACGCGATCAAACTTGGACATGCTCAAAGAAGAGAAAAGAGCATTACGGGCTCGGCTATTGGCAACGTGCTCATCGATCTGACGTTGAGTGACACGAGCAGCCAAGACCACGTAATCGGCAGAGTTGCAAATATCCCAAATGGAAGCACCAATACTCTGCCGATAAGCCGACATGCGTATCTTCCAATACGCATAGTTCGTCCCATCAAAAAATGGCAGTTTGCCCACGCCGCGATCCATGTCGCCTTCTGTGGATCTGGAACTGGCTAAGGTGGAAGATCCTTAACCCGCTCCGATACCAATTGAAGGACCGAGAATGCTACGAGAAAGCAACCAGAGGGGTGGGGGTGAATGGGAGCTTCAAAATTCCTTTCGGAAACTTGTTGCCACTGTCCCGTAAATCAACCCCAAAGGCTAACCTTAGAGCTTGCTAGTGTCCACGACCCTAGATGTAGGGTGGATGCTTCCAAGAAGCACAGGGGGACACTATACAACTCTAAAAACTCAACAGAAAAGACGGAAACCAAATCCGACAATGAGCGAACGAACGGCGAACGAAACAGTCCGAGACAGCACTGACCGTACTCCGCCTGCGTCCGGTCAAGAAGCACCAGACGCGTCTGATCTAGTGAAAACCAAAACAGAACTTCTCTGAGTTGGACCGGACCCTGAGGAGCAGAGCGTCCGGTCAACTGCTGTGCGTCCGGTCAGTTACCACCGGACGTGTCCGGTCACAAGAAAACCTCTCTGTAACCTTACTGTTTCTGACCGGACTCACAAGAGGGGAGCGTCCGGTCGAAAGCAGAGCGTCCGGTCAGTGAAAGACAGAACGGTGAACAGTGCAAGTGTTGGGTCCGGTCGCATGTCAGAAGGAGCGTCCGGTCAACATCAGAAAATCACTGCGCAACATTCAACCATCGGACGCGTCCGGTCAACGCGAGGACAGCGTCCGGTCACCCCGACAGCACCCTATTCGTCCACCGATTCGACTCAATCTCACCCAAAACAAATCCTCTAGGGATCACACTTGGTGAGAAGAGTCACAAGGAGTATAGTGAGCTATCTCTAAGAGATCATGGCTCGAACCTATCTCCAAATCGATGAATCGAAGAATTTCAGGGGAAGAGAGAAAAGCTTGACCCGAAACTGAAATCGATCGATCTCCTAGACCGTGAGGTTAGAGGTGAATTCCTTCGGTGGAAAGAAGTGCCTCACGATCTAGAACAACTTGGTTCAAACGGATTTGCAAAGGATGAACCAAGCAAAGAGATCAAGTGACGGGAAAAACGTGGAGAAAAAGGATTCCACGAAGAACACGAACAAAACGCGAATCACAACCACGAATTGCAACCGTGTGGCTACCACACGCTACAACAGTGAGGTTACGGCCTCACTTCCTCAAAATCTCATGAACACAGAGGTATTGTTCTCTTCTCTGTGGATCTCAGGTTCGCTACAGCAGGGGAGAGGGAGAGCAGGAAACCCTAGAGGCAAAGAGCAAATGACTGAGATAGTTGGGGAGGAGGGTGTCTCACCCTACTTAACCTATTCCTAATTCCTACACTATTCCTATTCTAACCCTCGCTACTTACAGAGCGAGCCAACTAAACCCTAAGGTTATTCTGGACCAACTCGGTGGTAGGTAGATCCGACGGCCACGCTCGCACAACTTGTAGCGTTGCCTCGACGCAACCTCCCGATTGCCGCCACGTGCCGCCACCGCTCTGCGTCCTTTTCCTGGACGTCGCACCCCCGGTTTTGAGGCCCAAACCAGGAAACCAGCCTTCACAGCCAACCCCCGGTTTTGTGGCCCAAACTGGGAAACCAGCCCACCAGCATCTGAGTTTTGAGGCCAAACTCAGCAAACCCTCAGCACCTAGGTTTTGAGGCCCAAACCTGGAAACCGTCCTCAGCCCGAGTTTTGAGGCCAAACTCGGAAACCCTTAGCCTGAGTTTTGTGACCAAACTCAGAAACCATCCACGCCCAGGTTTTGAGGCCCAAACCTGAAACCGTCCACCCGATGGTTTTTCTCTAGCTCAACCACCAAACCGACGTTGTAGATGGGATGCACCTCACGTGCAACCCGTCCATCGACACGTGTCGCCAAGTCCATGACTCAGGCAACACATGACTACAAGTCATCACTTGTAGCTGCCACAGGCTGCCAGCCACCACAGCTGATCCTCGGGCCTCTGGTCCCTCAGTCCAAGCGTCACGTCCGCCCTTCGCCACTCTCGGTCCATTGGCACGGCACGTCTCTACTTGACCTTCACCACGCCTTTGATCACTGCATCTAGGCTCGACACCTGCACAACACAAGCCAAAGAACATGCGCATCATCCCAGTTGACAATCACTCATCACTCAGAGACTGGGCATACACCCATGTATCCGCTCTTGCATGCACCCAACAGCAAAGATCTCGCCTTCAGCTCATCCACCTCTCCTACCAACACAGCATACTTGCTTCTCAAGGTGAGAAGGTCAGTCATGTGTGTGGAGCACATCTCACACTCCTCCTCCTCGGTAACAACTATGGTGGACTTGACAGATTCAAGTTCCTTCACCGTATCCTCCCACTTCTGCCTAAACTCCTTGTGCTCTCTAGCAGCACGCCTAAGCAACTTATCCTAACTAAGGAGCGCGGTAGTAAGCTTCTCGACCTCAGCAGAAAGCTCGTCGGGGGTCTGAGATACCTGGGAGGTGTCGTCGTCGTCGTCGTCATTCCGAGGTGTGTCCTCCAGCTCGCTATCGACCTCCTTGCCGAGGGCCATGGTGCAGAAGCCCTCGTCGTCGGCGAAGAAGCAGAGGCCGTTTAGCTTGTCCTCGATCCTCTTCTTCTTCTCGGACTCGTCGTCGCTTGATGCAGCGGAGTCGTCATCCGAGTCGTCGACGTCGCTGAGCGTGGCGAAGAATGCACGCTGCTCAGCTTGGGCCTTCTCCAAGTACTTCGTCTTGATGTACTCCTTGTCGAAGCCGCCCTTCCGCTTGTGCTTCGCGGGGACGTACTTCTCCTTGCGCTTGCCGGAGTCGTACTTGTGCCCATGATCCGCCTTGCCGAAGGTCTGCTTGTTCTTCTTCGGGCAATTGGCGATGAAGTGGTTGGGGTCCTCACACTCAAAACATCCCGAGCGTCCTCCTCTGCGGCGACGGTTCATGCGGTTGTTGTGGAACCGCGAGAACCGGTTGGCGAGCAAAGCTAGCTCGTCATCCCCCATGAACTCCAGCTACTCCTCTGTGACAGAAAGAAGAGAAGAGAGTGCAAAGCCTCCAGAGGGGTTACCAGAAGAGCCAGAAACCAAAGCCATCGATGGGCTAGAAGGATTTTCATAAGAAGCCCTCGCCATGGCATCAATCTCACTAGACATGAGCTTACTGAAGAGCTCGTCGCACGTGAGGGTCTCATAGTTAGGCGATTCGATGATCGCCTGAACCTTGGAATCCCACACCGATCGATCAAAAGTATGCAAAAGCTTCAAAGCTCTCTCATGATCATCGAAAGGCAACAGCTCCTTGTTAGCCCTCATCCTGTTGACAATCACCTGAAAGCGAGCTAATAAACTTTCTATGCTCTTGCCAGGCATATGTTGAAAGTTCTCATACTATCGCTTGAACGACTCGTAGAGACGGGTTTTGACTTGAGAGGTTCCCTCAAGGAAGCGCATAAGGGTAGCCCAAATCTCCCGAGCCGTAGCAAGGTGAGTAACGCGATCAAACTTGGACATGCTCAAAGAAGAGAAAAGAGCATTACGGGCTCGGCTATTGGCAACGTGCTCATCGATCTGACGTTGAGTGACACGAGCAGCCAAGACCACGTAATCGGCAGAGTTGCAAATATCCCAAATGGAAGCACCAATACTCTGCCGATAAGCCGACATGCGTATCTTCCAATACGCATAGTTCGTCCCATCAAAGAACGGTGCTTTGCCCACGCCGCGATCCATGTGGCCTTTTGTGGATCCGGAACCGGCTAAGTTAGAAGATCCTTAACCCGCTCCGATACCAATTGAAGGACCGAGAATGCAATAGTAAGGCGACCAGAGGGGGGGTGAATGGGAGCTCAAAAATCTCTTTCGAAACTTTGTCCTTTTGTTCCCAAAATCAGCCCCATGAGCTTTGATCGAAACCGTGATGCCCACGACCCTTGGAAGAGGGTGGATGATCCCTAGGATCACAGCGAGGCACCACAAAGTGATAGCGAACCAAACGTCAAAAACACCGGCACAAGTTCGACCCTCAAAAACCAAGTCCCGAACGTAGATAGACGGCTACGTCGAGAAATCCCCAAATACCTATGCTAACAAGTAGCAAAGATACCTAGAGAGGTTCCTTAATCAACTCTAGGGCCAAACGAGAAGTCCAGAAACCAAACGAGGAAGCCGGAAGAGAAAATGTACTAAACCAGAGGCTTTAGCCAAATCCCAGACTGTCCGGCCCTGAGGTCCCGAACTGTCCGCCCCTACTGCGGACTGTCCGCGAAGGGATGGCGGACTGTCCATCGGCCAACTGAGCGAAACAGCAACTCTGCTGGAACTTCCCTGGACGTTCCCGGACTGTCCGCTTCAACAGTGGACTGTCCGCGGTTCAAAAAACACTTGCCCAACAGCGTGGAGTCAGGTCACTGGTCTGACCGACCCCGACGCGCGGACTGTCCGCGGTACCAGCGGCGGACTGTCCGCGGATGAACAGAGAGGGCGATTTCGGTCGCCCCTCTCACGAATCCTACCAAATCCGAATCAAAACTCAATCCCACGTTCCCAAGCTTGAAGAGGATGATCACGAGATAGTTAGAAGACTATCCCTAAGAAATCATCCGCTCAAATCGATTCAATCACCGGGAAATCGAAAGGGGAGGAGTATGAACGGAAAAGCGCCACGAAAACAAAATCAACCCGATCTACTTGTTCGTGAGGAGTTAGATGAATACCTTCGGTGGAAATGATCTCCTCGCTATAAAGAACAAGTTGATTCAAACGGATTTCGCAAAGACGCAGTAGAGAGGGAGATCGAGTGACGGGAAAATCGCGGAGAAACGAAGAACGCGAAGAACACGAACAAAACATGAATCAAGTCATCGATCTACCACCGTGTGGCTACCACACGCTACAACAACAAGATTACGGTCTCACTTCCTCAAAATCTCCAGTAGACAGAGGTATGGTTCTCTGCGGATCTCAGCTAGCTACAGCAGGGGATTGGGAGAGCAGGAAACCCTAGAAGCAAAGAGCGAACCAGCTAAACCCTAGGGTTATTCTGAGATGGAATGGGGAGGTGGGTGTCTCCCCCTACTTATCTTAATTCTAATTCCCACTCTACCCCTAACTAATTACAGAGCGAACCAGCTAAACCCTAGGGTTATTCTGGACCAACTCGTGGTAGGTGGTGATGCGACGGCCACGCCCGCACAACTGGTAGCGTTGCCTCGACGCAACCTCACCGATTGCCGCCACGTGCCGCCCACGCTCTCCTTTTCCCGGACGTCGCACCCCCGGTTTTGTGGCCCAAACCGGGAAACCAGCCTCCACAGCCAACCCCCGGTTTTAAGGCCCAAACGGGAAACCAGCCGACCATCGCCTGAGTTTTGTGGTCCAAACTCAGCAAACCCGCAGCACCCAGGTTTTCAGGCCCAAACCTGGAAACCGTCCTCAGCCTGAGTTTTGTGGCCCAAACTCGGAAACCATCAGCACCCAGGTTTTGAGGCCCAAACCTGGAAACCGTCCACTCGGTGGTTTTTCTGTGGCTCAACCACCAAACCGAGCCGTAGTGGGGATGCACCGCCCGTGCACCCCGTCCACCCGCAAGTCTTCGCTCGTCGATGTCCCAAGCTGTTAGCCACCACAGCTGATCCTCAGGCCACCGGTCCCTCAGTCCAAGCCTCACGTCCGCCCTTCGCCACTCTCGGTCCATCGGCACGACACGTCTCTACTTGACCTTCACCTTGCCTTCGATCACTGTATCCGTGCTCGACACCTGCAAAACACAAGCCAAAGAACATGCGCATCATCCCAGTTGACAATCACTCATCACTCAGAGACTCGGTATACACCCATGTATCCGCAGTAACCCCGTAAAGTTCAGAGTATAATCCTCTCAACCAAATAGCTTCTTTACAAGCTTCAGAAATAGCCATATATAGTAGACAGAGCAGCAATGTCGGTGTTCGGAACCCGGGGGTCTACACCAACGAGTGAATTTGTATGCGTGTGCTCCCTAATCCGGATGGTGGATCGGGCAAGAGAAGGCCCTACGTCCAGCGGGGGGGGGGGGTGAGTGTTTATAGTATCTTGCACCGAAGTGCATGTACAAGGGCGAATACAAGCGCGAGAGAGCGAGGAGTGTAAGGGAGGAGCTAGAACTAGAGAATCGGCTCTAGAGTCCTAGGCTATGGTGGGGAGCTTGAATGCTTGAGAGAGTCTATGTAGGTTCAACCTGCCTTCCCTAAGCCCTAGCATCCTCTTTTATAGGCAAAGAGGAGGCACAGGGTTACATAGCTCCAGGGCTGGCGTACGTGATGACGTCTGTGATGTTGTTGACGATGACGTCGCCGGTCATGTCGGCGTTGCTGTGGAGGCATGCTCATCCCTGTAGCGACGTGCCCGGTCATGTCGACGAAGGACGGAGCCCGTGCGGGGGTACGCTTAGGGACGTCGTGTCGGGAGTTGTTGAAATGCTGTCTGGTCTTGGCAGAATCGCGCTCGAGGGGATGGTTGAGGCAGTCGAGGCTCCCGTGGTCTGGGTCGAACCGAAGGCGTGTCTGGTCGAGCCCCGAAAGATGCGGGTGTATGTTGACAATTGGTACTTCGAGGGAGTGTCTGGCGTTGCACAACGCTCGGTATGGAGCGATAGTGCTGTACGAATCATCCCCTTTCCAAGGATGGGCGGATAAAGTTAGATTTAGCCGGGGTACGATCGACTGTGGTGCTCGTTGTAGCCATGTGATTTAGACTGGAGCAGGTGGAGTGCATTTAATGCTCCTGAAGTCGTACGGAAGGTAGGTATCCGAGGATGCGCGCAGTGAGGTGGTCGAGGCCTTCTTCCTTCGCTCGAAAGGGTTCCGTAATCGAGGGGTCGTTCGGGAGACGGTCCTCGAGGGATGTGTGGGAAGGCGGTCGAGGCCTGCCCTAGGAGCGCTCGAGAGGGTACCCCTCGAGGGGTGCTCGAGGAGTGAGAGTGTACGAGGCGAGGCAGTCGAGGCCTGCCCTGCTCGCTCTGGGAGCTTTTGTCTATGAGGTTTGCCTCGTTCACTCGGGAAGTTCCGTAATCGAGGTGTTCCCGAAGCGGTTGCGGCGCGGTCTAAGAAGGGATTCCTTGAAGGTGTATAAGTTGTGTCGCTGAGGGCCATTCGTGGGTCGGCCCAGTATAGATCGGTACATGGGCTGCGTTGCGTGTTGAGGTTGAGGGATGATTGTAGACTTTGTTGGGGTTTAGTTTTTCGTAATCAAGGCTTTGGGGTACCCCTTATCCGTGTACCCGAGAGTAGCCCCCGAGCCCCTGCTTGAGTGCTGGCACTCGAGCTGGGGATCACAAATTAGGAGCAAAGGGTGACCCATAACTTTTCTGTGGGGGATGCGCGAGCGTTCCCCGCGGGGGTAGCCCCCGAGGCCTCGGAGGAGTGAGTAAGACTCCTTCGAGGGCTTTATTTACCTCGTGTGGTCTGTCGTGTGTGTACTCAATCGTGGTTGATGCTCCTGTAAGATCATGCCAGCTTGGATCGGAGTGGTGGCATTTAGTTGCGATGGCCTTTGGGCTGTGGAGCACCTGGGTGAGTTTGACCCTCTTTCGTCGAGGGCTGCTGGGCATAGTCGAGCCCGCGAGTGAATTTGTTCGATGCATTGGTGAAAAACGCGGCATGTGATCGCGTCTATTGAAGTCGGTCGACAATGAAGGACCGAGAGTGCAACCAGAAAGTGACCAGAGGGGGGTGAATGGGAGCTTCAAATTTTCCTTTTGGAAACTTGTCACCACTGTCCCTTAAAACAACCCCAAGAGCAAACCCTAGAGCTCGCAAGTGTCCACGATCCTAGATGTAGGGTGGATGCTTCCACGAAGCACAGCGAGACAGTATACGACCCTAGAAATCCAACGTAAAAGCTGAAAGACAAAACCAACAACGAACAAGCGAGTGGCGAACAAAAACGCGCAAAACAAGCAGTGACCAGACTCTGCCTGCGTCCGGTCAAGGTACACCGGAAGCGTCCGGTCTAGATAAAACATCTCTGGAACCTTACTGTTTCTGACCGGACTCACAGGCGAGGAGCGTCCGGTCAAGAGCAGTGCGTCCGGTCAGCAGAAGACAAACGCAATGAATAGTAAGAGAAGCGAGTCCGGTCACTTGCAAGAACCAACGTCCGGTCAGCAATAGGAAAACTCCGCGTGGCATTCAACCACCGGACGCACGAGGCAGCGTCCGGTCAGATCGACAGCAGCGTCTGGTCACCCCGCAATAGCACTATTCATTCACTGATTTCGCTCGATCTCACCCAAGACAAGTCCACTAGGGATCAATCTTGGTGAGAGGAGTCACAAGGAGGATAGTGAGCTATCTCTAAGAGATCATGGCTCGAACCTATCTCCAAATCGATGAATCGATGAAATTCGGGGGTAAGAAGAAAAACTTGACTCGAAATCAAAATCGATCGATCTCCTAGACCGTGAGGTTAGAAGTGAATTCCTTCGATGGAAAGAAGTGCCTCACGACCTAGAACAACCTGGTTTAAACAGATTTGCAAAAGATGAACCGGGCAAAGAGATCGAACGATCGGAGAAACGTGGAGAAAAAGTGTTCCGCGAAGAACACAAACAAAACGCGAATCACAGCCACCAAATTGCAACCGTGTGGCTACCACACGCTACAATTATGAGGTTACGGCCTCACTTCCTCAAAATCTCCAGTACATAGAGGTATGGTTCTCTGCAGATCTCAGCTAGCTACAGCAGGGGATTGGGAGAGCAGGAAACCCTAGAAGGAAAGAGCAAATGACTGAGATGGATGGGGAGGTGGGTGTCTCCCCCTACTTATCCTAATTCTAATTCCCACTCTACCCCTAACAACTTACAGAGCGAACCAGCTAGATCCTAAGGTTATTTTGGACCAACTCAAGGTAGGTGGTGATCCGACGGCCACACCCTCACAACTCGTAGCGTTGCCTCGATGCAACCTCCCGATTGCCGCCACGTGCCGCCACCGCTCTGCGTCCTCTTCACGGACTCCGCCCCCGGTTTTGTGGCCGAAACCGGGAAACCAGGCCTTTACGTCCACCCCCGGTTTTGAGGCCCAAACCGGGAAACCAGCCAGCCAACGCCTGAGTTTTGTGGCCCAAACTCATAAACCCGTAGCGCCCAGGTTTTGAGGCCCAAACCTGGAAACCGTCCACCCGATGGTTTTTCTCTGGCTCTACCACCAAACCGAAGCTGAAGAGGGGATGCACCGCCCGTGCACCCCGTCCACCGACACGTGTCCCCAGGTCCTCGACCCAGGCAACACCATGCCCCACAAGTCTTCGCTCGTCGCTGTCCCAGGTTGCTAGCCACCATAGCTGATCCTCAGGCCACCGGTCCCTCAGTCCAAGCCTCACGTCCGCCCTTCGCCACTCTCGGTCCCTCGGCACGGCACGTCTCTACTTGACCTTCACCTTGCCCTCGATCACTGTCTCCGTGCTCGACACCTGCACAACACAAGCCAAAGAACCTGCGATCAAACCCGTTGACAATCACTCATTACTCAAGACTCGGCATACACGCATGTATCCGCAGACAACTAGAGAGTTGATTCTTCAACTTCCCTATATCGAGGGTCAGTCCCGCTGGAGATTGTGGCCGTTCGGTGGCGCGTTTTCCAAGGGGCCATCGATAACTCGCACGCGTGCGTGGCAGTCAGAGAGTCGTGCAGCGTTTCGATTTCTCCTGGGGAATCGCAAGGGTCACGCTCTGGCGGTGATTGTGGCTGGCCCTTCCTATTATAAATGGGGGGTAGTATCTTAACCCTCTGCCAGTTTACTCCGCTGCCCTTGTTTCCGCCCTCTCGCCAACTTTTCGTTCTCCAAAATGGATCACAGAAAGCGAGCTGCTGACGAGGAGTCGAGCTCGAGGGGGTTGGGACAGCGTCGCCGCATTCCTAGGTTGGTTTATTTCTTTTCTCTGTCATGATCTTGAGACAACGCTCTGATCATGCCTTTCATATCTTTCTCAGGGTCATCTCGACGTCGAGGTCGATCCCCTTCCGTCGTCCAGCTTCTCCATCGGCCCCTCCGTCGATCCGTGACTTGGAGGACTCGATCTTAGTGGTGTCGGCGGCGCTGGATGCCACCGAGGAGGAGGTCGTGGAGCTTCGCGGCCAACTAGCAGCGGTGGACGGTGGCGTTGCCGAACTAGAGGCCGTGCTCCAGGTTCTCCGACCGGCTGCCGAGGCGGCCGTAGAGTTCGTGCGTGCCCAAAGTTACAACCTCGTGGAGCGTCTCCAGGACATGCCTGAGCGCGTCCGAACTTCGGTGGAGTATGACGTTCACCGGGGTGCCGCGGTTGCCCTTGCTGGGGCCCAGGTCCGCTCCGGGCGTGACCTTCGTCTGTTCACGGGGTTCCATGAGGGAACAGGGGCCGCAGACTTCGAGGAGCTCGTAGAGCAATTCGACGACGCCGTCGAGGCTGTGGTGGCTGAGATCCCGGTGGAACAGGTCATCTGGGAGTCCCGTTACAGGGTGTCGGGATCGTGGCCTTGGCGCATGTTGGCGTACTCATCAAGCAGTGCCAGCGAGTCACCCCTAGGATCCCAACTTTGTAAAAATTTATGAATATTTAAACTCCTGTTCTTCGGCCTTTGAGCCTTCCTGCGTTTTCTGGGGATTTAAAGGCGGAGGGGCTCTACCGGTCATCGGGTCAGCGTCGCTTGGGTGCCCTTTTTGCCTTTGGAACTTTCATCGGCAGGGCTCTTCCCCTGGTTCACGGGGTTTCTCGACGGCCACTGCCCCGACGTGCGCCTTCTCGTTCCACGGCGTAGGAGCCTGCTGACGCGACCCATTGTGACACGGCGTTCCTTACTCCGAGACGTGTCCCTAAAAAAGAGAGTGAATTAGCATCCCCACGAACGACGCCATTATTTGCTTATTTTTTTGTCCTCGTTTTATGTTTTTAGAGAGGTTGTCATGTAAGTATCTTCACACTATGCCCTCGTCTCGAGGCTTTGTTCAGTTTCTTCATGCAACTTTTCGTTGCCTTGAGGGACGATCAAGAGGGAAGAAGTTTGCATCATCCTATCGTTTCGCCCATGCCTGCCTGGCCCCTTGTTTGAACCTTGGGAAACTCGGTCCACTACACGTGTCCTAGTTCAACAGGGGGTCTAGTGCTGTTAGCCCCTGGGGGCGTTAGCGGCCGAGTCCCGACCAGTTACCCTTGGGAGGCATGGTTGACGTCTGAAGGACCGAGTTGGCGACTAGAGGGAGGGGTGAATGGGAGCCTCAAATTTCTTCTCGAGAAATCGATAGCCCTTGTCCCATAGAGTCACCCCAAAAACAAGACTCGGACTTGCTAGTATCCACGACCCTAGATGTAGGGTGGATGCTTCTTAGAAGCACAACGGGATACTATACAATCCAAGAAGACCAACACAAAAGCCGGAAACCAAAACCGACAACGGACAAACGAACCGCGAAAAAAGATGTGGTGATCTGCACTGATCGGACTCTGGTGAGCGTCCGGTGTGATCAGACGCGTCCGGTCTGTGCAGAGCTGTTTCAGGAGCTCTGTTTGTTGGACTGGACTCACGGCGGTGGAGCGTCCGGTCACAACACTGTGCGTTCGGTCAGCGACACAAAGCAATGAATAGTGCTAGGGTCACGTCCGGTCACACGAAGCTGAGCGTCCGGTCAAGTCCAGGCAAAACGAAGTAGCCGAACCTTCAATGACCGGACTCACTGGTCAGAGTCCGATCGTCCCGAGCCGTGCGTCCGGTCACCACGCAAACGCACAGTTCATCCACCGATTTGCCTTGATCTCCCTCAAATTGAAGACTCTAGGTCTCAAACTCGGTTAGGGGAGTCACAAGGAGGATAGTAAGCTATCCTAGGTGATCATGGCTCGGACCTATCTCCAAATTGATGAATCGAAGGAGTTCGGGGGAAAAGGGATGAGAGAAAACGATCCAACGATGAACCCGAATGATTTGATGACTCAAGTGGTTAAAGAGCAATTCCTTCGGTTAAAAGATTGCAATCATGTTCATGCACAAAGTGGTTCAAACGAAATCGCAAACCAACTCATGGAGAGGAAGAACGAGGCAAATCTCCATGAGGGCCAAGAACGAGAACACGAAGAACACACAAGTAAAAATACGAACCGATTCAGATTTCAACCATGTGTCTACCACACGAGACAATAGTCAGATTACGGTCTCACTTCCTCAAAATCCCAACTACACAGAGGTATGATTAGCCGTCTCTGCGGATCACAGGCAGCGAGGAATGTTAGAACCTAAGCGAGGGCTAGAGAGAGAGAGAGCTCAGGCAATTGTGGCTGCCAGGATACGATGAGAGGAGGGGCTGCCTCTCTTATTTATAGCCTAAGTACAATAGTCCCCTTCTACCCCTAAATACAAGAGCGAAGCGGCCAACCCTAGGGGTATCCTGGTCCAACTCAACGAAGTTGTGATCCAACGGCCACGCGCCTTCCTCATCATTAGCTTCGCCTTGACGCAAGCCTCAGGATGCTGCCACGTGCCGTCCTATCGACCGTCGCGCCTTCCTCGTGGATAGCTTCGCCACCGCGCCAGCGTCTCCACGCCACCACACGTCGACCGTCCTTTTTGGACCTCCCCCGGTTTTAAGGCTAAAATCGGGAAACCTGTCCTCTAGCTGAGTTTTGTGGCCCAAGCTCATAAACCTGCGAGCCCAGGTTTTGAGGCTCAAACCTGGAAACCGTCCTCGCCGAGTTTTGAGGCCCAAACTCGGAAACCGTCGAGGGTAGTTTTTCGAGGCTCGACTACCAAACCCGCGCTGTAGACGGGATGTGGTTCGCACACCCCGACCACCAGCACCGATGCCGATGCATGTCCAGCCTCCAAGCCGGGCACAATGCATTCGCCTTCCTTCTCGGCCTCCCACCAAGTGTCACGATGCCATCACCTTCCTCCCGACTCGATCGATGCACTGCACATCCCCATGTGCTCTCGCTTGTCGATGCCACGTGCCAGCTACCACAGCTGGTCCTCAGGCTCCCGATCCGTCGGTCCAAGCCTTACGTCCGCCCTTCACCGCTCCCAGTCTGTCGGCACAGCACGTCTCTACTTGACCTTCACCTCACCTTCGACAACTGTCTCCGAGCTCCACACCTGCACATCAACACAGCCAAGAGACATGTTGCCTCTCACCCCTACCGGTGAGCCTATTGACCGATCGCTCATCACTCAGGAAGGGAACCACAAGGGCACATGTCAACACATAGTAACCATGATCAAGGAAGAAAAGAAAATAGAAGTAGATAGAGAAGAAAACTCACTCGAGATGTCCAAAAGCCAAGGTAAAAGCCAAAGAAGGACAACTTGAGAGAAGCAAAGCTTGGTCCCCAAAGACATGGGCAACGGTTCGACACAACCAAGCAAAGGATCGGAGCAACAACTCAATAAGGAGCAAAAAAAAACCCGATCAACAGAGCGAAAAACTTGGTTCCCGAAGACATGGGCAACGGCTCAACACAACCAAGTCCAACTCAAGCTAGTCCTCAAGAAGAGGCAAAGAGGGCTCAACACCACTAGCTGAAAGCTCGATACCAATTGAGGCTGAAACATCACATAAGAAAGCAAAAACTGCTAGTCCCTCAAGATAGAGGCACAGAGGCTCAACACAACTAGCAGAAAACTCGATACCAAAACAACCAAAAACTGGTGAAAACAGCTAGTCCCTCAAGACAGAGGCACAGAGGCTCGACGCAACTAGCTGAAAAGCTCCATACCAAATGAAGATCCAATCAAAGCAAAGCAGAAAAGTTCCCCTTCACTAAAAGAACTCCCCCTCAACAAGTGAAGCACAAAAAATGCACATTGTCACCACGTCATAAAGGTTCTCCCCCTTTCTCCCCCTTGGAAAATTCTCCCCCTTGGGGGCAATTTGCAATCACAAGAGAAGGGAAAGGAGCTCAAACAAGCGAAACGAAGCTAGGCCATGCCTATCGGAGCAAGCAAATGCATATGAGTCAAAAATGCATGTCAGGAGCTTCAGGTATATAGTCGATAGAGTGAAAGAGTGCTCGAAAGAGTGCTGATCCGATTACTAAGCAACAACAAAAAGTTCTAGCAAAGGCTCAAACTGATCACATAATACAAAATATAAACACATAAGCTTAGTGAGTAGTTTTAAGCCGTTCAGAAAGGGATTCACCATCAAGATAGCACTGATCATGCATAGATAGGAAGTCAAACAAGTGCTAAACATTTATACAAGGTGAACTACCCCTAGTAAAGTTCAATCATCATGCTATAGAATCAAGCATGGACTTGTGTTTTTCAGATTTTATCGGAGAATTTGCGGCGGTAATTACACAAGTTCAATTTTAGCATGTGATTGCGAGAGGTTGAAAGCTTGTGAATGCCTAACTTTTCAACCGAGCTAAGCCTATGCATAAGCAATTAGAAGCTTGAAGCATCGGTTTTGGTCTTGCACTACACGGCTCAAGTTTAACTCAGAGTGCAATGAGAAACAGTCTCGATACCGTGATGTGCTGACAAAGCAATCCCATCTCGATCTTTTCAATTTACTTAAACTTGGTTCATTTTAAGCAGAATATGAACATACCAAGCAAGTGAAAGGCTCAGAACTAGAGACATAGCAACCTAGCATATATGAAATAACACAAGTGACCTCAACACATACTACACATGCTAGTTGTTAATCT
The DNA here is from genome assembly GCA_009763385.1 of Coix lacryma-jobi var. lacryma-jobi. Classification (NCBI taxonomy): domain Eukaryota; kingdom Viridiplantae; phylum Streptophyta; class Magnoliopsida; order Poales; family Poaceae; genus Coix; species Coix lacryma-jobi. Next base: position 82,971,100 of record CM019825.1, on the reverse strand, counting down.
TAATGGTGAACAAATTTCAAGTTTTATGTTTAATTAAGCATGTTCACAATTATGAGAAAAATAGCTTAGCTCACAACATGTATAAAGTGATCAAGGAGAGCCTAAGCTACAAGCAACATCATAAAACACCGGAGCATACACTAATCAAAGCATAAGATCATTCTAAAGGCTATAGACATGAAGCTTGAAAATGCAAAGTGTATACATGATGAGATGCATGCTAAGGTCAGTATCAGAGCAAAGACACAACTAAAACAAACTCAAAACAAAATGTCAGTTTATGATACAACAAAATGCTTCCCTCATCTAAAAGGGGAAACACACACCAAGCTCACCTCTCAACCTAGCAAAGGTTGAGAGATTCAAAGGCATAGTGAAAATATCCGCAACCTGGTTATGGGTATCTACATGCCTAAGATCAATGTCGCCTTTATCGTAGTGATCACGAAGAAAGTGAAAGCGAACATCGATGTGTTTGGTCTTGGAGTGAAGAACAGGGTTCTTTGATACACTAATGGCAGAGGTGCTATCGCAAAGCAAGGGAACCCGACTGAAATCTAGACCAAAATCACGCAATGTAGCAATCATCCATAGAAGTTGCGAAGCGCAAGAAGCAGCGGCAACATACTCGGCTTTAGTAGTAGACTGGGCTACGCTAGACTACTTGCGAGAAGACCACGAAACCAGTGAAGAGCAAAGAAATTGACAAGTCCCAAAAGTAGACTTGCGCTCAAGCCGACAGCCGGCAAAATCCGCATCGGAATAACCACAAAGCGAAAGAGTCAAAGAGCAAGAATACCAGAGCCTGAATTCAGGAGTGAATCGGAGGTACCTCATGATGCGCTTGACTGCTTGCTTGTGGGAAGTCCGAGGGGACGCCTGAAAATGAGCGCACAGACACACTGAGAAGTGTATGTCCGGCCTCATAGCCGTCAGGTACAGGAGCGAGCCGATCATGCTCCTGTACTCCTTCTGGTCAACAGCCTCTCCGTCCTGGTCCGCGTCCATCGCAATCATCATCGCCATGGGCGTCGTAAGAGGCTTGGCCTCGCCAATGTCAAACTTCTTCAGAATGTCCTTCGTGTACTTGCCTTGATGCACGAACGTCCCGTCTCAGGTTTGCTTGATTTGCAACCCGAGGAAAATGGTCAACTCACCCATCATACTCATCTCAAACTCCCTCCTCACTGTATCTGCAAACTTGGCAACAAGTGCATGAGAGGAGCCACCAAAGATGATATCATCCATGTAAATCTGAACCAAAAGAGTGTAATTGCCTTGCTTGAGGAGAAAAAGAGTCTTATCTACCCGTCCCATTTTGAACCCCTTGGAGAGTAAAAAGTTTTTCAAACGCTCATACCAAGCTCTCGGGGCTTGTTTCAAACCATACAAAGCTTTTGAGAGTTTGAAGACATAGTTTGGAAACTTGGGATCCTCGAAACCAGGAGGTTGCCTAACATAAACCTCTTCCTCTATATACCCGTTCAAGAAAGCTCTCTTGACATCCATCTGCTAAAGCTTAAAACCCTTCAAAGCTGCAAAGGCTAGAAGGATCCTAATGGTTTCTAAACGGGCTACAGGGGCAAAGGTTTCCTCATAGTCTATCCCCTCTTTCTGGCAAAAACCCTAGGCTACTAGCCTAGCCTTGTTCCTCACTACCATCCCATCCTCACCCTGTTTGTTTTTGAAAACCCACTTGGTACCTATAGGGTGGCATTCTGGTGGCGGTGGAACTAGGGTCCAAACTTGGTTTCGCTCAAAGTTCTCTAACTCCTCATGCATGGCATTAACCCAGTTGGGATCAGAAAGAGCATGTCGAGCATCTTTGGGCTCAAAAGAAGCAACGAATGCAGAATAAGCAAAGTGTGAGATCTCATACGCTCACGACTGCGTGACTCGCTGGTCGATGTTGTCGATCAACTGCTGTGGGGGATCAGCCTGTTGAATGCTTCGGGGCGCCTGCCTTGCCGAAGTAGCCTCCCCCTCGCCAGATGCTGTCGCTCCCTCAGGTGCATCGGGTGCTCGCTGGAGAGGTGGCTCTAGACGACCCCAAGTAGTCAAAGTAGTGGGATCGGGTCCTCGAGCTGAAGTCATCGTCGCAGGGTCGATAGGGGCAGCCAGTGGAGTTGGCTCGGGATAACCCCAATTGGCATCGTCCTGCTCCTTCTCCACAAAGATCGACTCTCCAATCTCCTGATCTCCGGCAACATCAAAAAACAGAAGAAACACAAGACATAGTCTCGTCAAATGTGACCTCGCAGGTCTCCACTATCCGATTAGTCGCAAGGTTAAGAACTCGATAAGCATGTGAATGCAAAGAATAACCAAGAAACACACCGTCAGAAGAGCGAGATTCAAATTTATCCAAATTGCCTTGCTTCAGGATGAAGCACTTGCACCTAAACACCCGAAAGTGAGACACCTTGGGTACCTGTCCAAAACGCAACTCATAAGAAGTCTTTTTCATGAAAGCTCGAAGAAAGATGCGGTTTGAAACATGGCAAGCGGTGTTGATTGCCTCGGCCCACAAACGCCTAGGAGTCCTATGCTCATCGAGCATCGTCCTGGCCATCTCAACAAGGGTCCGGTTCTTGCGCTCAACAACACCGTTCTGCTGGGGGACATAAGGAGAAGACAACTGATGCTCGATTCCATGAGAAGAACAGAAAGAGACAAACTACAAGTTAACAAACTCAGTACCATTATTGCTATGAATAGCTCTAATGGTATCAGGGGAAACTCAGTTTTCAACCTCAAAATAAGATCTCGAGCAAAAGAAAAAGTTTCATCCTTAGCCTCCATGATGAACACCCAAGAGTACCTCAAAAAATCATCAACGATCACTAGAACGTACCACTTCCCACCTGCTGAGCAAACCCGAGCTGGACCAACAGTGTCCATATGTAAAAGCTTGCCAGGTCGCTTGGTCATCACCTGATTGATAGGTGGGTGAGAAGCAGCAACCATCTTCCCGTGACAACAAGGATGGCAAACTAGGTCCTTCTGAAACTTAAGCTTGGGCAATCCTTGGATTAGGCCAAGTCAGCTAAGTCTTGCAAGTGAAGGACCGAGAAGCAACCAGAAAGCGACCAGAGGGGGGTGAATGGGAGCTTCAAAATTTCCTTTCGGAAACTAGTAGCCACTGTCCCAAGAATCAACCCCAGAAGCAAACCCTAGAGCTTGCTCATGTCCACGACCCTAGATGTAGGGTGGATGCTTCCAAGGAGCACAGCGGGACACTACACAACTCTAGAAAGCCAACGCAAAAGACGGAAATCAAATCCGTCAACGAACGAGCGAACCGCGGATGAAACCGTGCGAAACCAGTCGCATCGGACGCTGCCTGCGTCCGATGCCTGACCACCGGAAGCGTCCGATGCAAAAACTGCATCTCGGGAACCTTACTTTTCCACCATCGGACGCTGTGAACAGTGAACAACCAACGTCCGGTGCTTTGGCTCAGGCGCGTCCGATGGCCAACGGACGCGTCCGATGCCACTACAAACGCTGTGAAAGTGACACGCGTCACCGGAGCGTCCGACGCTTAGAACCCTAGCGTTCGATGCTCCCGTGTCAGCGTCCGATGCCCCCGAAAACTATGCAGTTCTTTGATGATTCAACCCGATTTCCTCCGAATCAAAAGCTCTAGGCCTGGGATTCGATCTGAGGGGTCACAAGGATGTTAGTGAGCTATCTCTAAGAGATCATGGCTCGAACCTAACCCCAAATTGGTGAATCAAGAAATTTCGGGGCAAGGAAGCAAGAACACGATCCAAAACGAAAATCGATGGATCTCCTAGACCGTGAGGTTAGAGGTTAATTCCTTCGGTGGAAAGAAGTGCCTCACGATCTAGAACAACTTGGTTCAAACGGTTTCGCAAAAGATGAACCAAACAAAGAGATCAAGCGACGGGAAAATCGTGGAGAAAAAGGATTCCGCGAAGAACACAAACAAAACACGAATTGACACCACGATCTTGCAGCCGAAGCGCAAACACACGCTACGACAAGGAGGTTACGACCTCCTTTCCTCAAAATCACCAGTACACAGAGTCAAGTCTCTCTGCGGATCTCAGCAGGCTACAGCAGGGGATGGGAGAGCAAGAAACCCTAAGTGTGAAAGAGCAAATGACTGAGATACAGGAGGAGGGTGTCTCCCCTGACTACTTATCCTATTCTAGACTAAGTCTATTTCCTACTCTACCCCTCTCTATTCTAATTACAGAGCGAACCAGCTAAACCCTAAGGTTATTCTGGACCAACTCAAGTGGTAGGTAGATCCGACGGCCACGCCCGCACAAGTCGTCCGCGTTGCCTCCACGCAACCTTCCGATTGCCGCCACGTGCCGCCCTCGCTCTGCACCCCCGGTTTTGTGGCCCAAACCGGGAAACCAGCCTTTTCCAGCCAACCCCCGGTTTTGAGGCCCAAACCGGGAAACCAGCCCACCAGCATCTGAGTTTTGAGGCCAAACTCAGCAAACCCTCAGCGCCCAGGTTTTGAGGCCCAAACCTGGAAACCGTCCTCAGCCCGAGTTTTGTGGCCAAACTCGGAAACCCTCAGCCCGAGTTTTGTGGCCAAACTCGGAAACCGTCCACGCCCAGGTTTTGAGGCCCAAACCTAGAAACCGTCCATCGATGGTTTTTCCCTGGCTCTACCACCAAACCGACGTCGTAGAGGGGATGCACCGCCCGTGCACCCCGTCCACCGACACGTGTCCCCAGGTCCTCGACCCGAGCAACACCGTGCCCCGCAAGTCTCCGCTCGTCGCTGTCCCAGGCTGCCAGCCACCACAGCTGATCCTCAGGCACTCCGGTCCCTCAGTCCAAGTTTCACGTCCACCCTTCACTGCTCGATCCATCGGCATGGCACGTCCGCCGCACGGCACGCCCATCCTTCATCGCACCCAGTCCATCGGCACGGCACGTCTCTACTTGACCTTCACCTTGCCCTCGATCACTGTCTCCGTGCTCGACACCTGCACAACACAAGCCAGAGAACATGCGATCAAACCCGTTGACAATCACTCATCACTCAGAGACTCGACATACACCCATGTATCCGCAATCTCCCCCTTGATGAGTGCATTGTCAACTACTCACACAAATCATAATGAGAGAAAGAGAAAAGAAAGAAGAAGGAGAAGAAGAGAACTCGACCAAATGACCCAAAAGCATAGCAAAGCCGAAGAAGGTCAAGTAGAGGAAGCAAAAACTTGGTCCCCAAAGACATGGGCAACGGCTCGACGCAACCAAGCAAAGCAAAGCTAGCCCTCAAGAAGAGGTAGAACAGGCTCAACACCGCTAGCAAAATACCAATTAGAAATCAGAGCTAAAAATGGCAAAATGCTAGTCCCTCAAGATAGAGGCACAGAGGCTCAACACAACTAGCACGAAAACCACTCCGAACCAATTGAAAAACAACCGAAAGGTCTCCGAACCAATCAAAATCAACCTCGACGCCAAATGAGGAAAATGTTGCTAGTCCCTCAAGACAGAGGCAACGGCTCAACACAACTAGCAAAACTCCCCTCGACACGTGCATGCAACCCGGGACTCCCCCTTAGCAAAAGCTCCCCCCTTAGTTGAACTCCAGGAGACATATGATTTGCAAAAACTCTCCCCCTTAGTTGAAAATGCACTTATCAAGCACAAACTCTTCTCTTGAGCCAACACAACTCCCCCTTCCAAAATGCATATGAAGTTAGAAATGCAAGTTAGCAGCTTCAGGCATATAGTCAAAAGAGTGCAAAAATGCTCTAATCGGTATAGCTCCAATGGCACAACTAAGCACTCAAATAGCGAAGGCTCAAACTGATCACACATACGAAATATGAAGCATATGAGCAAGTGAGCAGTTTTTAGCCAAAAAGATAGTCACCATCAAAATAGCACTACACATGCATAGATAGGAATCCAGACAAGTGCTAAACATGTATACAAGGTGAACTACCCCTAGCAAAGTTCAATCATCATGCATAGGAATGAAGCATATACTTGTGATTTCAGTTTTATATCGGAGTTGCAGCGGTAAAGAATTCACAAGTTCAATTATTTAGCATGTGATTGCGAGAGGTTGAAAGCTTGTCTTTGCCTAACTTTTCAACCGAGCGAAGCCTATGCCGAAGCAATCAGAAGCTTAAAGCTACGGTTTCGGTCATACACTACACGGCTCAAGTTTAGCTCAAAGTGCAATGAGAAACCGTCTCGATACCGTGATGTGTTGACAAGCAATCCCATCTCGATCTTTTCAATTCACTAATCTTGGTTCAAATTTTTAAACATGATATGAACAGACCAAGTGAGTGAATGACTCAGAACTAGAGACATAGCAACCTAGCATATATGAAAAGCAGGAATGGACTCAACACACCCTACACATGCTAGTTGCATATCTCAATGGTGAACATTTCCAGGTTTTACATACATTAAGCAACTTCACCATTTCAAAAATAGCTCAGCTCATAACATGTACTAGTGATCAGAAGGAGCATAAGCTACAAGCATCAATCATAAGCATCGGAGCATACTAAACAGAGGATAGTTACATTCTAGTGATTATAAACATGAAGCTCAGAAAGTAAATGCATATGCTCAAATGCAACAGAAAAGAAGATCTAAGTAAAAGAGTCAGACTAGGATACAACTCAAAATGCTTCCCCCATCTAAAAGGGGAACACACACCAAGCTCACCCCTCAACCTATTAAAGGTTGATTCGTCTAAAGGCTTGGTGAAAATATCAGCCAGTTGGTGATGAGTATCGACATGGCGAAGGTCGATATCACCCTTCTCCTGGTGGTCTCGCAAGAAATGAAAGCGCACATCAATGTGTTTGGTTTTCGAGTGAAGCACGGGGTTCTTAGCAACGCTAATAGCACTCATGCTGTCACAAAGCAAAGGCACTCGAGAAAAACTCAAACCAAAATCACGCAAAGTGGCCATCATCCAGAGTAACTGGGAACAGCAGCTAGCCGCAGCAACATACTCAGCCTCCGTGGTAGACTGGGCGACACTAGACTGCTTGCGAGAAGACCACGAAACAAGAGAAGATCCAATAAATTGGCAAGTCCCAGAAGTGGACTTGCGCTCAATGCGACAACCAGCAAAATTGGCATCGGAATAACCGCAAAGCGAGAGGGTGGAGGAAGCAGAATACCAAATCCCGAACTCAGGTGTGAAATGAAGGTACCTGAAGATGCGCTTCACCGCCTGACGGTGAGAAGTGCGCGGCGACGCCTGAAAGCGCGCGCACAGACACACCGCGAACTGAGTGTCCGGGCGTGTCGCCGTCAGGTAGAGTAGCGACCCGATCATGCTGCGGTACTCCTTCTGGTCCACTGCTTCTCCATCCACATCCGCATCCAGGGCAGTCGTCATTGACATGGGTGTTGGAAGAGGCTTGGCCTCACCCATATCGAACCGCTTCAGCAAGTCCTTCGTGTACTTGCCCTGGTGCACAAACGTCCCCTCCCGTGATTGCTTAATTTGCAACCCGAGAAAAAATGTCAGCTCGCCCATCATGCTCATCTCGAACTCCCTGCTCATAGTATCTGCAAACTTGGCAACCAAAGCGTGAGAAGAACCACCGAAAATGATATCATCCACGTAAATCTGGACCAAGAGCGTGTCTTTGCCTTGCCGGAGGAGAAAGAGCGTCTTATCTACACATCCCATTTTAAAAACCCTTAGCAAGCAAAAAGGTTTTTAACCTATCATACCAGGCTCTAGGGGCTTGTTTCAAACCATATAAAGCTTTGTGAAGCTTAAAGACATGGTTTGGAAACTTGGGATTTTCAAAACCGGGGGGTTGCTCAACATAAACCTCCTCCTCTATGTAGCCGTTTAAGAAGGCACTCTTGACATCCATTTGAAACAGTTTGAAACCTTTGGATGCAGCAAAAGCCAAGAGTATCCTAATAGCCTCCACACGAGCTACAGGAGCAAACGTCTCCTCATAATCTATCCCCTCCTTCTGACTATAGCCTTTCGCTACAAGCCGGGCCTTGTTTCTAACAACGTGGCCGTCCTCTCCTTGCTTGTTTTTGAAAACCCATTTTGTCCCAATAGGCTTACAGTCAGGTGGAGGTGGAACTAGAACCCAAACCCGATTTCTCTCAAAGTTTTCTAACTCCTCATGCATGGCATTGACCCATTCCGGATCCGTCAAAGCGTGTCCAACATCTCGGGGCTCAAAATTAGCAACAAAAGCAGAGTGAGCGAAGTGAGAGATGTGCTGTGACCTGGAGCGAGTGACTCGCTCGCCGATATCGCCGATCATCTGGTGAGGGGGGTGCTGGCGCTGGATGTGTCGTGGTGCCTCCCGGAATGAAGTGACCTCCCCCTCATCAGCAGCTGGTTCCACCTCGGGTACAAAAGGTACCGCACGAGGTGGAGGATCCCACGGCCCCCAGGAAGAAGAGGTGTCGGGGCCGTGAGTCGTCGTCGAGGCCGCTCTTTGCGGCGCGGCAGGTGGAGGAGGTGCTGGATCATCCATACCTTCAGCACCCTCGTCCTCGTCATCAAAAAGAGGCTCTCCAACCTCATGATCACCTGCACGCTCAAAACAAGAAGAAGGAGAAACAAGAGTCTCGTCGAAGGTGACATCTGATGTCTCCATGACTCGGTTAGTATCAAGGTTAAGTACACGATATGCTCTCGTGTGAGTGCCATAACCCAAAAATACCCCGTCAGAAGATCGAGACTCAAACTTGTCCAGGTTCCCCTTTTTCAAAATAAAACAGTGGCAACCGAAGACTCTAAAATAACTCACCTTGGGCTGGCGACCAAAACGCAACTCATAAGAAGTCTTCTTCAAAAAGGCTCTCAGAAAAATGCGATTTGAAATGTAGCATGCAGTGTTCATAGCTTCGGCCCAATAGCGCCTGGGAGTCCTATGCTCAGCGAGCATCGTCCTGGCCATCTCAACAAGGGTCCGATTCTTCCTCTCTACAACACCATTTTGGGGCGGTGTGTAGGGGGAAGAAAACTGATGCTCAAAACCAAAGCGGTTACAAAACTTCTCAAAATCCGAATTTTTGAATTTGGAACCATTATCACTTCTAATAGCTCGCATCGAGTTCAAAGGGAACTCGTTCTGAAGACGCAAAATCAGATTGCGAGCGAAGGAGAAAGTCTCAGTCTTCTCAGTCAAAAAGAAGACCCATGAATACCTTGAAAAGTCATCAACAACAATCAGAACATACCACTTGCCACCAACCGAGCTCACCCGAGCCGGACCAACAAGGTCCATATGTAAAAGCTCTCCTGGGTGTGAGGTCATGACCTTAGTCACTGGATGGTGGGGAGCGGCAACCATCTTCCCATGTCTACAAGAATGACAAACTAGATCCTTCTCCATCGAAAGCTTGGGCAATCCTCGGATTAGGCCAAGTGAGCTAAGTCTTGCAAGCAAGTCGAATCTTAAATGACCGAGCCTCCTATGCCACTTCCAAAGATCGGAGGAAGAAGGACTAGCCAAAAGACAGTGAGAAGAACCAAACGACTCTGAGAAATTCGCACGAAAGACATTCCCAAAGGGCGAAATCAGACATACAAGATCGCCTTGAGGATCTAAGATGCGACTAAGGTTCGGTTTAAAACGAATCTCGTAGTCATCATCAAAAAGTTGCGAAACAGAAAGTAAGTTAAAATGCAGGTTAGAAACAAGAGCAACATCGCGCAACACAAAGTGCTCATTAACCCGCACCGATCCGCGAGACAACACCATACCTTTACTATTGTCACCGAAGGTTATGTACTCCTTTCCGGCAACAGGGCTAAGGCTGGAGAACCACTTGGCGTTTCCGGTCATGTGCCTCGAGCAACCAGAATCCACCAACCAAATGTCCTCCAACCGTTTTACCTACATCAATAAAAAGACATAGGGTGAGCATACGGTCCAACACTGGGGTTAGAGAAGTAAGGGGAAAACCAGTGTTGGGCCAGCTGCTCAAAAGAAGGGTTAGTGTAAAAACCATTCCTAGCACGTCTACGAGGGAAGCGATCACCACGCTGAGGAAAACGTGGTCCGCTAGGGAAGAAGCGCTCACCGCGATACTCAAACTGCAGTGGGGGAAAGCGCTCAACTAAGCTTCCGCCACGGGGTCCGTCACCTGCAGAAGCAGGACCCCGTCGGGCATGCTCTCTACGAGGCCTACGCCTAGGAACCTGGGGCTCAACACCTCTAGGCCTAGCGTCTCTCCTCGGAGCTCTCTGCTGCTGCCTAGGCCTGGGGACTTGAGGCTCTGGACCTCTGGGCCTAGCAGCTCTCCTCTGGACGTTCGGCACATGCACACCATGGAAAGGGTGGTACATGTCCGGGTTGTCCTTCTCCCGAGCACGGCGCGCCTCTCTCTTGCGCCTAAAGCAGAACTCGCTCAAGTGACCATCCTTCCCACAGAAATCACAATGGTACCTCACCGCACGCAAAGGGGGTTGTTGGTACTCATGGCTATGGGTATGGTTCACTTTGCCCTTCTGTGGCAAGCACTCCTCCTGAATGGGTGGCATTGTGTCAAGCTTGTTCTTGAGGTGGTTGGGTTTGGGATGCCACACTTGGTTCTTGGGTGGAGCTCTCGGAGGTTCCTCAAACACCCCATCCTTGGTGATAGGCTTGACCGGCTCTTTGGATGGAAGCTTGGTCAGTTTGGGAGTAGTGGTGGAGTTGGGCTTCTCACTAGGATTCAGACCACTTGACTCTCCAATCTTCCCAAAAGCAGAAAGATCAACACCCTGAGCAAGACCTACACCAGAACCTCCAGCAGCTCGCTTAAATTGGGAGATCATCATCCCGAGCTGCGGCTCACTACAAGAGACCCATGACAAGATGGTCCGAAGGTATGTGTTTTCCTCCTCGGTTTGCATCTTGCCATGCTTGACATTCGCAATCTCCATCTCCAAACCCTCACACAAAGCGCACCTAGCCACACTAGTGCTACCTGAGTTGGCCTCCTCAAGAGACACAATCTTGGCATTCTTCTCTGCCAACTCAGATTGCAAGACAGGACAAGTCTTGCACGCACCTAACAGAGAAGGTCTAGCCTTCAGCTCATCCACCTCTCCTACCAACGCAGCATACTTACCTCTCAAAGTGAGAAGGTCAGTCATGTGCGTGGTGCACATCTCACACTCAACCTCTTCCGACACGACCACGGTGGACTTGGCAAACTCAAGCTCTCTCACCGTGTCCTCCCACTTCTGCCTAAACTCCTTGCGCTCTCTAGCGGCACGCCTAAGCAACTTGTCCTGACTAAGGAGCGCGGCAGTAAGCTTCTCAACCTCAGCAGAAAGCTCGTTGTGGGTGAGGGATACCTGGGAGGTGTCGTCGTCGTCGTCGTCCCGAGGGGTGTGCTCCAGCTTGCCGTCGACCTCATCACCAAGCGCCATGGTGCAAAAGCCGTCGTCGTCGGCGAAGAAGCAGAGGCCGTTCAGCTTGTCCTCGATCCTCTTCTTCTTCTCGGACTCGTCATCGCTTGAGCAAGCGGAGTCGTCATCTGAGCCGTCGACGTCGCTGAGCGTGGCGAAGAACGCACGCTGCTCAGCTTGGGCCTTCTCCAAGTACTTCTTCTTGATGTACTCCTTGTCGAAGCCGCCCCTCCGCTTGTGCCTCGCGGGGACATACTTCTCCTTGCGCTTGCCGGAGTCGTACTTGTGCACATGATCGCCATTCCCAGATGAATGCTTCTTCTTGGGGCAGTTGGCGATGAAGGGTTCGGGGTCGACACACTCATAGCATCCTGAGCGTCCTCCTCCGCGGCGACGGTTCATGCGGTTGTTGTGGAACCGCGAGAACCGGTTGGCGAGCATTGCCAACTCGTCATCCCCCAACGACTCAAGCTAGTCCTCTGTGACAGAAAAGAGTGAAGAAAGAGCAAAGCCAGCAGAGGGGTTAGCGAAAGAGCCAGAAACCAAAGCCATAGTCGGGCCAGAAGGATTCGCATAAGAAGCCCTCGACATGGCGTCAATCTCACTGGACTTGAGCTTACTAAAGAGCTCATCGCATGTGAGGGTCTCATAGTTAGGCGATTCGATGATCGCCTGAACCTTGGAATCCCACACAGATCGATCAAGAGTGTGCAAAAGCTTCAAAGCACGCTCATGATCGTCAAAAGGCAACTGCTCCTTGTTAGCCCTCATCCTGTTGACAATCACCTGAAAGCGAGCGAATAAACTTTCTATGCTCTCGCCAGGCTGATGTCGAAAGTTCTCATACTCACGCTTGAACGACTCGTAGAGTCGGGTTTTGACTTGAGAGGTGCCCTCATGGAAACGCATGAGGGTGTCCCAGATCTCCCGAGCCGTAGCGAGGTGAGAAACACGATCAAACTCACCCATGCTCAAACAAGAAAAGAGAGCATTACGGGCTCGGCTATTGGCATCGTGCTCATCGATCTGTTGCTGAGTGACACGAGCAGCCAAGACCACGTAATCAGCAGAGTTGCAAATATCCCAAATAGAAGCACCGAAACTCTGCAGATAGGCCGACATGCGTATCTTCCAATACGCATAGTTCGTCCCATCAAAGAACGGCGGTTTGCCCACGCCGCGATCCATGTCGCCTTCTGTGGATCTGGAACCAGCTAAGGTGGAAGATCCTTAACCCGCTCCGATACCAATTGAAGGACCGAGAAGCAACCAGAAAGCGACCAGAGGGGGGGGGGGTGAATGGGAGCTTCAAAATTTCCTTTCTGAAACTAGTAGCCACTGTCCCAAGAATCAACCCCAGAAGCAAACCCTAGAGCTTGCTAATGTCCACGACCCTAGATGTAGGGTGGATGCTTCCAAGGAGCACAGCGGGACACTACACAACTCTAGAAAGCCAACGCAAAAGACGGAAATCAAATCCATCAACGAACGAGCGAACCGCGGACGAAACCGTGCGAAACCAGTCGCATCGGACGCTGCCTGCGTCCGATGCCTGACCACCGGACGCGTCCGATGCAAAAACTGCCTCTCAGGAACCTTACTGTTCCACCATCGGACGCTGTGAACAGTGAACAGCCAGCGTCCGGTGCTTTGGCTCAGGCGCGTTGCGGATACATGGGTGTATGCCGAGTCTCTGTGTGATGAGTGATTGTCAATGGAGATGATGCGCATGTTCTTTGGCTTGTGTTGTGCAGGTGTCGAGCACGGAGACAGTGATCGATGGCGGGTGAAGGTCAAGTTGCGACGTGCCGTGCCGACGGACCGGGCGCGATGAAGGATGGGCGTGCCGTGCGGCGGACGTGCCATGCCGATGTATCGGACGGTGAAGGGCGGACGTGGACTTGGACTGATGGACTGGAGGCCGGAGGATCAGCTGTGGTGGCTGGCAGCCTGCGACAGCGACAGGCGGAGAAGTGCGATCATGTCGGTGGAAGGGGGTGCAACAGGCGGTGCATCCCCTCTACGACGCCGGTTTTGTTGGTAGAGCCCGGGAAAAACCAACGGTGGAACGGTTTCCAGGTTTGGGCCTCAAAACCTGGGTGCTGGGTTTCCAGGTTGAGCCACAAAACCTGGGGCGCGACGGTTTCCAGGTTGAGCCTCAAAACCTGGGCGTGGGCCGGTTTCCGAGTTGGGCCTCAAAACTCGGGCGCGGACGGTTTCCGAGTTTGGCCACAAAACTCGGGCTGGAGGCTGGGTTTCCCGGTTTGGGCCTCAAAACCGGGGGCTGATGGAAAAGGCTGGTTTCCCCGGTTTGGGCCGCAAAACCGGGGGTGCAGAGTGGTGGCGGCACGTGGCGGCGATCTGAAGGTTGCGTGGAGGCGACGCGGAAGACCGTGCGGGCGTGGCCGTCGGATCTACCTACGACCAGCGGGTGGACTAGAATAGCCTTAGGGTTAGGCTGGTCCGCTCTGTAATTAGAGTAGAGAGGGGTAGAGTAGGAAATAGACTTAGGCTAGGTTAGTATAAGTAGTCTAGGGGAGACACCCTCCTCCCCAATCTCAAACTCAGTTAGCGCAGTCATTTGCTTCCTAGCACCTAGGGTTTCCACTCTCCCATCCCCTGCTCTAGCTAGTTGAGATCCGCAGAGAGACTCCACTCTGTGTACTGTTGACTTGAGGAAGTGAGGGCCGTATCCTCACTTTGGAGCACAGATCGATGGCTTGATTTGCGTCCTTAATTCGAGTTCGTGGCTGTGATTCGCGTTTTCTTTGTGTTCTTCGCGGAATCCTTTTTCTCCCACGATTTTCCCGTCGCTTGATCTCTTTGCTCGGTTCATCTTTTGCAAAAACCGTTTGAACCAAGTTGTTCTAGATCGTGAGGCTCTCCTTTCCACCGAAGGAATTAAACTCTAACCTCACGGTCTAGGAGAATCGATCGATTTTCATTTTGGATTGCGTTCTTGCCTCCATGCCCCGAAATTTTCTTGATTCACCGATTTGGGAGTTAGGTTCGAGCCATGATCTCTTAGAGATAGCTCACTAACATCCTTGTGACTCCTCAAATCGAATCCTAGGCCTAGGGCAATTGATTCGAAGGAGATCGGGTTGAATCGTGAAGAACAGCGCTGTTTTCGGGGGCATCGGACGCTATCACGGGAGCATCGGACGCTAGGGTTCCTAGCATCGGACGCTCCGGGTGACGCGTGTCACGTTTTCAGCGTTTTAGTTTGCAATCGGACGCTAGGCATCGGACGCGTCCGTTGTCCATCGGAACGCGCCGGAGTCTTGTGCAATCGGACGCTGGTTGATCACTGTTCACAGCGTCCGATGGTGGAACAGTAAGGTTCGCAGAACCGCCCAGTCTGCATCGGACGCTTCCGGTGGTCTGGCATTCGGACGCAGGCCAGCGTCCGATGCGACTGTTTCGCACGGTTTCGTCCGTCGGTTCGCTCGTTCGTTGTCGGAATTGATTTCCGTCTTTTGCGTTGGCTTTCTAGAGTTGTCTAGTGTCTCGCTGTGCTTCTAGGAAGCAGCCACCCTACATATAGGGTCGTGGACATTAGCAAGTTCTAGGGGTTCGCTCTTGGGGTCGATTTTGGGACAGTGGCATCTAGTTTCCGTAAGGAAATTTTGAAGCTCCCTTCACCCCCCCTCTGGTTCGCTTTCGGTTAGCTTCTCGGTCCTTCAATTGGTATCGGAGCGGGTTAAGGATCTTTCACCTTAGCCGGTTCCAGATCCACCGAAGGCGACATGGATCGCGGCGTGGGCAAACCGCCGTTTTTTG
This sequence comes from Coix lacryma-jobi var. lacryma-jobi, assembly GCA_009763385.1. Classification (NCBI taxonomy): domain Eukaryota; kingdom Viridiplantae; phylum Streptophyta; class Magnoliopsida; order Poales; family Poaceae; genus Coix; species Coix lacryma-jobi. Next base: position 82,955,955 of record CM019825.1, on the reverse strand, counting down.
ATGGGACGAACTATGCGTATTGGAAGATACGTATGTCGGCCTATTTACAGAGCTTGGGCGCTTCGATCTGGGATATTTGCAACTCCCCTGATTACGTGGTCTTGGCTGCTCGTGTGACTCAACAGCAGGTCGATGAGCACGATGCCAATAGCCGAGCCCGTAATGCTCTTTTCTCTTGTTTGAGCATGGGTGAGTTTGATCGTGTTTCTCACCTCGCTACGGCTCGGAGATCTGGGACACTCTCATGCGTTTTCATGAGGGCACCTCTCAAGTCAAAACCCGACTCTACGAGTCGTTCAAGCGAGAGTATGAGAACTTTAGACATCAACCTGGCGAGAGCATAGAAAGTTTATTCGCTCGCTTTCAGGTGATTGTCAACAGGATGAGGGCTAACAGAGAGCAGTTGCCATTTGACGATCATGAGCGTGCTTTGAAGCTTTTGCACACTCTTGACCGTTCGGTGTGGGACTCCAAGGTTCAGGCAATCATCGAATCGCCGAACTATGAGACCCTCACCTGCGACGAGCTCTTCAGTAAGCTCAAGTCCAGTGAGATTGATGCTATGGCGAGGGCTTCTTTTGAAAATCCTTCTCGCCCGTCCATGGCTTTGGTTTCCGGCTCTTCCCCTAACCCCTCAGCTGGCTTTGCGCTTTCTTCTCTCTTCTTGACAGAGGACCAGCTGGAGTCTTTGGAGACGACGAGTTGGCTTTGCTTGCCAACCGGTTCTCGCGGTTCCACAACAACCGCATGAACCGTCGTCGCGGAGGAGGACGCACCGGATGCTACGAGTGCGGCGACCCCGACCACTCTTCATCGCCGACTGCCCCAAGAAGAAGAACAAGCATCTTGGGAAGGGTGATCACGGCCACAGGCGCGACTCCAAGTACAAGGAGAAGCACGTTCCCCCAAGGCACAAGAAGCGGGGCGGCTTCAACAAAGAGTACATCAAGAAGAAGTACTTGGAGAAGCAGCAGGCTGAGCAGCGAGCGTTCTTCGCCACGCTCAGCGACGTCCGACGGCTCGGATGACGACTCCGCTCGATCGAGTGATGACGAGTCCGAGAAGAAGAAGCTGGAGGACACGTTCAACGGCTTGTGCTTCTTCGCCGGCGACGAAGGCCTGTGTACCATGGCGCTCGGAGATGAGGTCGACGGCGAGTCGGAGCGTACCCCTCGGAACGACGAGACGACGACCGACCCCTCCCAGGAGGAGCGGTTGGAGGACATTTGGCTTGTGGATTCCGGTTGCTCTCGAGGCACATGACCGGAAATGCCAATGGTTCTCCAGCCATAGTCCGGTCGCCGGAAAGGAGTACATAACCTTCGGCGACAAAGGTAAGGGCAAGGTATCCCCTTGGTGCAGTGCGGGTTAATGAGCACTTTGTGTTGCGCGAGGTTGCTCTTGTTTCTAACCTGCATTTTAACTTGCTTTCTGTTTCGCAACTTTTTCGTGAAGGCTATGAGATTCGTTTCAAACCGAACCTTAGCCGGATCTTAGATCCTCAGGGTGATCTTGTATGTCTGATTTCACCCTTTGGGAATGTCTTTCGCGCGAATTTCTCAAAGTCGTTTGGATCTTCTCGCTGTCTTTTGGCTAGTCCTTCTTCTTCTGATCTTTGGAAGTGGCATAGGAGGCTCGGTCACCTGAGTTTTGACTTGCTTGCAAGACTTAGCTCACTTGGCTTAATCCGAGGATTGCCCAAGCTTTCGTTGGAGAAGGATCTAGTTTGCCATGCTTGCCGGCATGGAAAGATGGTTGCTGCTCCCCACCATCCTTTGACCAAGGTTATGACCTCGCACCCGGAGAGCTTTTGCATATGGACCTTGTTGGTCCGGCTCGGGTGAGCTCGGTTGGTGGGAAGTGGTATGTGCTTGTTATTGTTGACGACTTTTCGAGGTATTCGTGGGTCTTCTTTTTAGTTGAGAAGTCCGAGACATTCTCCTTCGCTCGCGATCTGATTTTGCGTCTTCAGAACGAGTTCCCTTTGAACTCGATGCGAGCGATTAGAAGTGATAATGGTTCCGAGTTTAAAAATTCGGATTTTGAGAAGTTTTGTAAATGCCTTGGTTTGGAGCATCAGTTTTCTTCTGCCCTATACACCACCCCAAAATGGTGTTGTAGAGAGGAAGAATCGGACCCTTGTTGAGATGGCCAGGACGATGCTTGATGAGCATAGGACTCCTAGGCGCTATTGGGCCGAAGCTATGAACACTGCATGCTATATTTCGAATCGCATTTTTCTGAGAGTGTTTTTGAAGAAGACCTCTTATGAGTTGCGTTTTGGTCGCCAGCCCAAGGTGAGTTATTTTAGAGTCTTTGGTTGCCACTGTTTTATATTGAAAAAGGGCAACCTAGACAAGTTTGAGTCTCGTTCTTCTGACGGTGTGTTTTGGGTTATGGCACTCACACTCGAGCTTATCGTGTACTTAACCTTGACACTAACCGAGTCATGGAGACATCAGATGTCACCTTCGACGAACTCTTGTTTCTCCCTTCTTCTCGTTTTGAGCGTGCAGGTGATGATCACGAGGTTGGAGAGCCTCTTTTCGATGACGAGGAAGAGGGTGCTGAAGGTATAGATGATCCACACCCCCTCCGCCTGCCGCGCCGCCGGGAGCGGCTTCGACGACGACCCGTGGCCCCGAGACGTCTTCTTCCTGGGGGCCGTGGATCCACCTCGCGCGGTACCTTTTGTACCCGGGGTGGAACCAGCTACTGTTGAGGGGGAGGTTACTTCTTCCCGGGAGGCGCCACGACACATCCAGCGCCAGCACCCCCCTGAACAGATGATCGGAGACATCGACGAGCGAGTTACTCGCTCCAGGTCACAGCACATCTCGCACTTTGCTCATTCTGCTTTTGTTGCGTCTTTTGAGCCCCGAGATGTTGGACACGCATTGACGGATCCGGATTGGGTCAATGCCATGCATGAGGAGCTAGAGAACTTTGAGCGAAATCGGGTTTGGGTTCTAGTGCCACCACCTCCTGACTGTAAACCTATTGGGACAAAATGGGTATTTAAAAACAAGCAAGGAGAGGAGGGCCACATTGTGAGAAACAAGGCCCGGCTTGTAGCGAAGGGTTATAGTCAGAAGGAGGGGATAGATTATGAGGAGACCTTCGCTCCTGTAGCTCGTTTGGAGGCTATTAGGATACTCTTGGCTTATGCTGCATCCATGTGTTTCAAACTTTTTCAAATGGATGTCAAGAGTGCCTTCTTAAACGGCTATATTGAGGAGGAGGTCTATGTCCAGCAACCCCCCGTTTTGAAAATCCCAAGTTTCCAAACCATGTCTTTAAACTCCACAAAGCTTTGTATGGTTTGAAACAAGCCCCTAGAGCCTGGTATGAGAGATTAAAACCTTTTTGCTAGCTAAGGGTTTTAAAATGGGATGTGTAGATAAAACGCTTTTTCTCCTCAAGCAAGGCAAAGATACTCTCTTGGTCCAAATTTACGTGGATGATATCATTTTCGGTGGTTCTTCTCACGTTTTGGTTGCCAAGTTTGCAGATGCTATGAGCAGGGAGTTCGAGATGAGCATGATGGGCGAGCTGACTTTCTTTCGGGGTTGCAAATTAAGCAATCCCGAGAGGGGACGTTTGTGCACCAGGGCAAGTACACAAGGGACTTGCTGAAGCGGTTCGACATGGGTGAGGCTAAGCCTCTTCCGACGCCCATGTCGACGACGACTGCCCTGGATGCTGACACGGATGGAGAAGCAGTGGACCAGAAGGAGTACCGCAGCATGATTGGATCGCTGCTCTACCTGACGGCGACACGGCCGGACATTCAGTTCGCCGTGTGCTTGTGCGCGCGCTTTCAGGCTTCGCACGCACTTCTCACCGTCAGGCGGTGAAGCGCATCTTCAGGTACCTGCGTTTCACGCCTGAGCTCGGGATTTGGTATTCTGCTTCTTCCACCCTCTCGCTTTGTGGCTTTTCTGATGCTGATTTTGCTGGTTGTCGCATTGAGCGCAAGTCTACTTCAGGGACTTGCCAGTTTATTGGATCTTCTCTTGTGTCGTGGTCTTCTCGCAAGCAGTCTAGTGTCGCTCAGTCTACCACGGAGGCTGAATATGTTGCTGCGGCTAGCTGCTGTTCCCAGTTACTCTGGATGATGGCCACTTTGCGTGATTTTGGTTTGAGCTTTACTCGAGTTCCTTTGCTTTGTGACAGCACGAGTGCCATTAGCGTTGCTAAGAACCCTGTGCTTCACTCGAAAACCAAACACATTGATGTGCGCTTTCATTTCTTGCGAGACCACCAGGAGAAGGGTGATATCGACCTTCGCCATGTCGATACTCATCACCAATTGGCTGATATTTTCACCAAGCCTTTAGACGAATCAACCTTTAATAGGTTGAGGGGTGAGCTTGGTGTGTGTTTTCCCCTTTTAGATGGGGGAAGCATTTTGAGATGTACAGACTGACTCTTTTATTTTGAGGCTCTTTTCTTTTGAGTTTCTTGAGTCTCTCCTTTTGGTATCTTCTTTCCTTCAGTTTTGTGTCGGGCATACGCACTTACATTCTGAGCTTCATGTCTATATTCACTAGAATGTAATTATGCTCTTGTTAGTATTGCTCCGATACTTATGATGATGCTTGTAGCTTATGCTCTTTCTGATCACTGTTACATGTTATGAGCGAGCTATTTTTTTTTGGAAAGGTGAATTATGCCTAATGTATATAAATCTGAAAATGTTCACCATTGAGATATGCAACTAGCATGTGTAGGGTGTGTTTGAGTCCATTCCTTTTTCATATATGCTAGGTTGCTATGTCTCTAGTTCTGAGTCATTCACTTGCTTGGTTGTTCATAACTTGCTTAAAATCTGAACCAAGTATTGTTGAATTGAAAAGATCGAGATGGGATTGCTTGTCAACACCTCATGGTATTGAGACTGTTTCTCATTGCACTTTGAGTTAAACTTGAGCCATGTAGTGTATGACCGAAACCGTTGCTTTAAGCTTCTGATTGCTTCGGCATAGGCTTCGCACGGTTGAAAAGTTAGGCGATGACAAGCTTTCAACCTCTCGCAATCACATGCTAAAATGAACTTGTGAACTCTTTTACCGCTGCAACTCCGATATGAATTTGAAATCACAAGTATATGCTTCATTCCTATGCATGATGATTGAACTTTGCTAGGGGTAGTTCACCTTGTATATATGCTTAGCACTTGTTTGGATTCCTTCTATACATGTCTAGTGCTATGTTGATGGTGACTATCCTTTTGGCTTAAAACTGCTCACATGCTCATATGCTTCATATTTCGTATAAGTGATCAGTTTGAGCCTTTGCTATTTGAGTGCTTAATTGAGATGTTGGAGCTATACTGATTAGAGCATCTTTGCACTCTTTTGACTATATACTTGAAGCTCCTAACTTGCATTTTGACTTCATATGCATTGTGGAAGAGATCTTGTGTTCAGGGGGAGTTTATGTGAAGAGAGTTGCTTCTCCGATACCTTTTGGCCTTGATAAGTGCATTTTCAACTAGGGGGAGAAATTTACGCAAATCATATGCCCTGAAAATCTTTTGTCCTAGTTGCTTGCATTTGTCGAGGGGGAGTTTGCTAGTTGTGTTGAGCCGTTGCCTCTGTCTTGAGGGACTAGCAAACGTTCCTAGCTTCTCATGAGCTTTCATAAGCTTTCTCATTTGGCTTTCAATTGGTATCGTCTGGTGTGCTTTCCCATTTGGTTTGGGTTGATTTTCAATTGGTTCGGAGTGATTTTCTTGCTAGTTGTGTTGAGCCTCTGTGCCTCTATCTTGAGAGACTAGCATTTTGCTTCTGTTGTCCTCCGATCTTCAATTGCTATCTGCTAGCGGTGTTGAGCCTGTTCTACCTCTTCTTGAGGGCTAGCTTTGCTTTACTTGGTTGCGTCAAGCCGTTGCCCATGTCTTTGGGGACCAAGTTTTTGCTTCATCCACTTGACCTTCTTCGGCTTTTGTTAAGGCTTCTGGGTCATCTGGTTGGGTTTTCTCTTCCACTCCTTCCTACCTCCTTCTTCTTATTCATGATTTGTTGTGGAGTTGACAATGCACTCATCAAGGGGGAATTGCGGATACATGGGTGTATGCCGAGTCTCTGTGTGATGAGTGATTGTCAATGGAGATGATGCGCATGTTCTTTGGCTTGTGTTGTGCAGGTGTCGAGCACGGAGACAGTGATCGATGGCGGGTGAAGGTCAAGTTGCGACGTGCCGTGCCGACGGACCGGGGCGCGATGAAGGATGGGCGTGCCGTGCGGCGGACGTGCCATGCCGATGTATCGGACGGTGAAGGGCGGACGTGGACTTGGACTGATGGACTGGAGGCCGGAGGATCAGCTGTGGTGGCTGGCAGCCTGCGACAGCGACAGGCGGAGAAGTGCGATCATGTCGGTGGAAGGGGTGCACAGGCGGTGCATCCCCTCTACGACGCCGGTTTGTTGGTAGAGCCCGGGAAAAACCAACGGTGGACGGTTTCCAGGTTTGGGCCTCAAAACCTGGGTGCTGGGTTTCCAGGTTGAGCCACAAAACCTGGGCGCGACGGTTTCCAGGTTGAGCCTCAAAACCTGGGCGTGGCCGGTTTCCGCCGAGTTTGGGCCTCAAAACTCGGGCGCGGACGGTTTCCGAGTTTGGCCACAAAACTCGGGCTGGAGGCTGGTTTCCCGGTTTGGGCCTCAAAACCGGGGCTGATGGAAAAGGCTGGTTTCCCGGTTTGGGCCGCAAAACCGGGGGTGCAGAGTGGTGGCGGCACGTGGCCGCGATCTGAAGGTTGCGTGGAGGCGACGCGGAAGACCGTGCGGGCGTGGCCGTCGGATCTACCTACGACCAGCGGGTGGACTAGAATAGCCTTAGGGTTAGGCTGGTCCGCTCTGTAATTAGAGTAGAGAGGGGTAGAGTAGGAAATAGACTTAGGCTAGGTTAGTATAAGTAGTCTAGGGAGACACCCTCCTCCCCAATCTCAAACTCAGTTAGCGCAGTCATTTGCTTCCTAGCACCTAGGGTTTCCACTCTCCCATCCCCTGCTCTAGCTAGTTGAGATCCGCAGAGAGACTCCACTCTGTGTACTGTTGACTTGAGGAAGTGAGGCCGTATCCTCACTTTGGAGCACAGATCGATGGCTTGATTTGCGTCCTTAATTCGAGTTCGTGGCTGTGATTCGCGTTTTCTTTGTGTTCTTCGCGGAATCCTTTTTCTCCACGATTTTCCCGTCGCTTGACTCTTTTGCTCGGTTCATCTTTTGCAAAACCGTTTGAACCAAGTTGTTCTAGATCGTGAGGCTCTCCTTTCCACCGAAGGAATTAAACTCTAACCTCACGGTCTAGGAGATCGATCGATTTTCATTTTGGATTGCGTTCTTGCCTCCATGCCCCGAAATTTCTTGATTCACCGATTTGGAGTTAGGTTCGAGCCATGATCTCTTAGAGATAGCTCACTAACATCCTTGTGACTCCTCAAATCGAATCCTAGGCCTAGGGCAATTGATTCGAAGGAGATCGGGTTGAATCGTGAAGAACAGCGCTGTTTTCGGGGCATCGGACGCTATCACGGGAGCATCGGACGCTAGGTTCCTAGCATCGGACGCTCCGGTGAGCGTGTCACGTTTTCATCAATTTCAGCGTTTTAGTTTGCATCGGACGCTAGGCATCGGACGCGTCCGTTGTCCATCGGACGCGCCGGAGTCTTTGCATCGGACGCTGGGTGATCACTGTTCACACAGCGTCCGATGGTGGAACAGTAAGTTTCCAGAACCGCCCAGTCTGCATCGGACGCGTCCGGTGGTCTGGCATCGGACGCAGGCCAGCGTCCGATGCGACTGGTTTCGCACGGTTTCGTCCGCGGTTCGCTCGTTCGTTGTCGGAATTGATTTCCGTCTTTTGCGTTGGCTTTCTAGAGTTGTCTAGTGTCTCGCTGTGCTTCTAGGAAGCATCCACCCTACATATAGGGTCGTGGACATTAGCAAGTTCTAGGGTTCGCTCTTGGGGTCGATTTTGGGACAGTGGCATCTAGTTTCCGTAAGGAAATTTTGAAGCTCCATTCACCCCCCCTCTGGTCGCTTTCGTAGTTAGCTTCTCGGTCCTTCACGCGTCGATGGCCAACGGACGCGTCCGATGCCAGGCGTCCGATGCCACTACAAACGCTGTGAAAGTGACACGCATCACCGGAGCGTCCGACGCTTAGAACCCTAGCGTCCGATGCTCCCGTGTCAGCGTCCGATGCCCCCGAAAACTGTGCAGTTCTTTGATGATTCAACCCGATTTCCTCCGAATCAAAAGCTCTAGGCCTGGGATTCGATCTGAGGGGTCACAAGGATGTTAGTGAGCTATCTCTAAGAGATCATGGCTCGAACCTATCTCCAAATCTCGGTGAATCAAGAAATTTCGGGGCAAGGAAGCAAGAACACGATCCAAAACGAAAATCGATCGATCTCCTAGACCGTGAGGTTAGAGGTTAATTCATTCGGTGGAAAGAAGTGCCTCACGATCTAGAACAACTTGGTTCAAACGGTTTCGCAAAAGATGAACCAAACAAAGAGATCAAGCGACGGGAAAATCGTGGAGAAAAAGGATTCCGCGAAGAACACAAACAAAACGCGAATTGACACCACGATCTTGCAGCCGAAGCGCAAATACACGCTACGACAAGGAGGTTACGGCCTCCTTTCCTCAAAATCACCAGTACACAGAGTCAAGTCTCTCTGCGGATCTCAGCAGGCTACAGCAGGGGATGGGAGAGCAAGAAACCCTAAGTGTGAAAGCAAATGACTGAGATACAGGAGGAGGGTGTCTCCCTGACTACTTATCCTATTCTATACTAAGTCTATTTCCTACTCTACCCCTCTCTATTCTAATTACAGAATGAACCAGCTAAACCCTAAGGTTATTCTGGACCAACTCAAGTGGTAGGTAGATCCGACGGCCACGCCCGCACAAGTCGTCCGCGTTGCCTCCACGCAACCTTCCGATTGCCGCCACGTGCCGCCCTCGCTCTGCACCCCCGGTTTTGTGGCCCAAACCGGGAAACCAGCCTTTTCCAGCCAACCCCCGGTTTTGAGGCCCAAACCGGGAAACCAGCCCACCAGCATCTGAATTTTGAGGCCAAACTCAGCAAACCCTCAGCGCCCAGGTTTTGAGGCCCAAACCTGGAAACCGTCCTCAGCCCGAGTTTTGTGGCCAAACTCGGAAACCCTCAGCCCGAGTTTTGTGGCCAAACTCGGAAACCGTCCACGCCCAGGTATTGAGGCCCAACCTGGAAACCGTCCATCGATGGTTTTTTCCCGGGCTCTACCACCAAACCGACGTCGTAGAGGGGATGCACCGCCCGTGCACCCCGTCCACCGACACGTGTCCCCAGGTCCTCGACCCGAGCAACACCGTGCCCCGCAAGTCTCCTCTAGTCGCTGTCCTAGGCTGCCAGCCACCACAGCTGATCCTCAGGCACTCCGGTCCCTCAGTCCAAGCCTCACGTCCGCCCTTCACTGCTCGATCCATCGGCATGGCACGTCCGCCGCACGACACGCCCATCCTTTGATGAAGGACGGCCCGATCTTCCGTGAGGTAGCGATAGGTTCGATTGGTGGAGAACTCGACGTTGGCGATCCGGCTTCAAATCAGACACGATTCGAACCCTGCAACCGTTACACCACTGCTCCGTTGGTTATCAACCAAGCACAACTTGATTGACCTCGCCAAGAAGGCTAATCCTGCAAGCGAATCGAAGAACACAAGCAAGAAGGTAAAGCACGCAATCTGAAATTGCAGATATGAATATCACGAATATATTAGAGGGGTTCAAGAACTCGGTTCCAAAGGACTAATCGACACAGTGGAGGAGATCAAGAACGGGGGCCCTGGATCACTGTAAAAGGATTTGTCACCACAGTTACAATGAACGATTCAGTTTCTCGGTGGAAAACTAAACTCAAAACAAAACCCAAGACCTAACGACGGCGGCGGCGGCTAATATAGGGTTTAGGTCGTCGCCCCTGCTGGACGCGCCCCCTAATGGGCTCCAAGACGATACACGGCCCAACGGACCAAAATACGGTGACGCAGCACCCTGGCAGATTCTGGACGCTGACTTGTTTCGACGATTCCCGTTGACTCCGGACGTATTTTGACGTGATTCCAAAGCCATTGGTTAGCTTATCAAATTATCTTTCCAAGCATATCTGGTTCGTCGAAAACGGAGTCCGTATGCATCCGGGGCGTTGATTTTACTCGGGACTGCTCCTGAATTCCGAGGGTGACGTGAAAACTGAGTTGGAGTCGGATTGCAACTTGGGGAAGACCATGGCGTCGGTGAGTCCAACTTGGCGATGTCCTCATCATCGTCCCCTTCTTGAATTGGAGTCGTCCTCGACTCCATCTTGGCGATGTCCTCATCATCCCCTCCTTCTAAAATTGGAGTTGTCCGCGACTCCATGTCATCTCCAAGCTCCTGCAAAAGGTTAGTGACCGCACAATGCGAAACACAATGTATAGAATCATGTGCAGCAACACTAACATGTCGACAAAGCATAGTATAACAAGGAGCATCATTAGTATCACATAACGCAGCAGCAGTAGAAGTTGTAGCAAGAAAACACCTCCTTTTAACTTAATCTCATTATTGTTAGCAATATTTGTTGGAGGTTTATTTTTATTTTTAATCTCTTTAGCATGTTTAATAATATCCGTAGGAGACAAAGGCAGCAAAGTAATTTTCTTGTCCTTATGTATGATAGTGTATGTATTAGTTCTACCATGGTGTAAAGCATCATTATCAAATTCCCATGGGCGACCTAACAAAATAGAACAAGCTTGCATAGGGACAACGTCAAAATCAGCAGTATCATGATAAGAGCCTGTGAAAAAGCTAATGCGTGCTGATTTAGTTACCTTAGTCATACCATTATTATTGAACCATTGAAGTTTATATGGATACGAATGTTGTCGTGTGGTTAAGCCAAGCTTCTCAACCAAATCCGAACTCACCAAGTTGTTGCAACTCCCGCTATCAATGATGGTGAGAACACGACAACCCTGCACAATGAGATACATGTGGAACAAATTGTGGCGTTGGATCTTCATCTCTTCTTCTTCATGTCCCACACGTGTACTCAACACTCGCTGCACAAGAAGACTAGGATAATCCGCAGCAGCAGCCACAGAGTCAATGGTGATGGTCTCCTTGTCGTGATCGTCCTCGATGGAATCTGCAGCAATGTTAGCAGCAAGAGCTAAATCATCTTCAACATCACTAGTACTTACATATCCATCCTCGGTAGCAATGAAAGCACGACGACTGGGGCAATCCTTCATGACATGTCCCATGCCTTTGCATCGGTGGCAAATGATTGTAGAGCTAGACGAGGAAGATCTAGTAGAAGCACCCGAAGTGGCACCTTTCTTGAATTGTGGAATCTGCACACTAGACAATTTACTTACCTCGGAAGGTGTAGACGGCTGTGGTGCAGCAGGAAGCTTGGGCGTCTCCGGCTCGGAACGTTGCTGAAAAGTCCTCCCAGTGTTATACCTGAAAGGTTGGTGTTGTTTGCGTCCCTGTACTTCTCGTTCAGCTTTAAGAGCAAGATGATATAATTGGCTGAACCTAGTCCAATCTTTGTAATCAAGAATATCCTGGATATCACGATTTAAACCACCAAAGAATCTAGCACTAGCATCATCATCATCTTCATGTATACCACAACGTGCTAAACCAATAAGCAATTCTTGATAATATGCCTCTACTCCTTTATCCCTTGTTTTAAAGTTTGCAGTTTCAAACGTAGATCACGTTGGTAATAAGGAGGAACAAAACGAGATTTCATGCGTTGCTTTAAAGTATTCCAAGTTTGAGGCACAGCAGCAGCATTATTAGCATTGCAAAGATCACTCCACCAGAATAAAGCAAAATTAGTAAACTCACTAGTAGCAAGTCTAACTCTATGCTCAGCAGGAACATTATAAGAATCAAATTTTTTGTTGAACAGTAAGTTCCCAATCTAAATATGTCTCTGGATCCATATTACCAGCAAAGGAAGGTAGGCTAAATTTAATTTTAGCAAAAGGATCATTATTATTATTATTACCTCCCATACCGCGACGATTGAAGTTGAGGCGGCGACGAGGACCAGCATCAGCATCCGCATCGTCATCACCAAAAGCATCCGCATCTTCGTCATCACGATTTGGTTGAGGGCGTTGCTCAAGCTGCGTAATGCGGTTGACCAGATTGTTCACGTTGCGTGTCAGCTCGGTCATAAGATTGCGTTGTTCATTCATGAATGTCGTAAGCTCGCCTTTGGACACGCACTCATTGAAGTCCGTCGGAATTCCTGCCATTGTTAGAAGATAGAAAAAATACAACAGCAAAGGATTATCCCTATCAACTAAAGGAACCAAGTGGTGGTGGTAGAAGTGGAACTGGAATGCAAAATCACAGACGGCTTACCACCGTCTTGCCTGTATTCTTACCAACGCCAAACAAGATCAACCAAAGTGACGAAGCAATCTGTTGTTGAGCGTGGGTAACAGTTGCAAGATAAACCTGTGCTGACAGAAGTATATGTGGAGCTATAGGTAGGCACAATATGACAGCAAGGATTAGCAATTAACGAAAGCAGATTAGCAAAGTTCAATAAGTATCCAAAGCACAAGTCACAATTGCTGGCTAAGACGTGTGTAGACGTAGCGCAACAAGATGAAACAAAGAACGATGGAAAGAACTCACAGAACAAGCAAAGAATCTGAATTTTTCTTTGTCCTGAATTTTCCCTTGATTTTCCAAAAGGTACTAGTAGGAATCAAACTTTTTTATTTTTTCACTATTTTTTTTTATATTTTTCCTTGAACAAGGATCACAAAAGATGTAACCACAAAAATTGGCGCCTGCAACTGAGGTCGGATGTGGTCTACACAAAATCAGCAAGTTCTCTGAAAAGCGTGCTGAAACCTTGTCAATTTTTTATTTATTTTCCCGATTTTTTTTGGCAATTTAGAGGGACCAAACAGGGCGAAGCCTAGTTTGGGTGAGGTCCAAACGGTGTCAAGAATCGCCACAAAAAATTTCAGATTTTTCGGACAAACGAGCGAAAAGTTATGTCTGTTTTACCGAATGTACCTCAAGTTATGTTTTCTGGAAGGCACACACAAAAATCGGCAGTAAGAGCAACTCGGCAGCGGCAGTTAAGGCAAAGCGACCCGAAACTCCAACACCGATCACAAGATCATGCGTCCTTGTGACTAACAACAGAAGGTAGATGCCAGATGATGTAAGGAGGGCTGCGATGCAGGCAAAAATTAGAGCGGTTGGCAACCTGTCTAGGGTTTGCGCGGCGGCGAGAAATTACACAAGGCGGCTAGCGGGCAAGTCGAGTAATGTGGTGGCTTCGACTTGTTGTTTAGGAACGGTGGATGGGATAGCGGCGAAAACAAAGAAACAGCAACGGGCACGATGAACTACGACGACGAACACAACCTAAACCAGCAACAAGACTCGACCACGGACACAAACTCAACAAAGCGAATCTGAAACGAAATTGCAAAGGCACAAAAGGCGATAGGACAGCGGAAATTGAAATATTTTTTGGCTTTTTGTGGACTGTAGGTAATAACAAATATGAATCTAAGGGCAAACGAGATTATACCTCGCGGGAAACCTGAAAAATCCGATACCAATTGATGAAGGACGGCCCGATCTTCCGTGAGGTAGCGATAGGTTCGATTGGTGGAGAACTCGACGTTGGCGATCCGGCTTCAAATCAGACACGATTCGAACCCTGCAACCGTTACACACTGCCTGCTCCGTTGGTTATCAACCAAGCACAACTTGATTGACCTCGCCAAGAAGGCTAATCCTGCAAGCGAATCGAAGAACACAAGCAAGAAGGTAAAGCACGCAATCTGAAATTGCAGATATGAATATCACGAATATATTAGAGGGGTTCAAGAACTCGGTTCCAAAGGACTAATCGACACAGTGGAGGAGATCAAGAACGGGGGCCTGGATCACTGTAAAAGGATTTGTCACCACAGTTACAATGAACGATTCAGTTTCTCGGTGGAAAACTAAACTCAAAAAACAAAACCAAGACCTAACGACGGCGGCGGCGGCTAAATATAGGGTTTAGGTCGTCGCCCCTGCTGGACGCGCCCCCTAATGGGCTCCAAGACGATACACGGCCCAACGGACCAAAATACGGTGACGCAGCACCCTGGCAGATTCTGGACGCTGACTTGTTTCGACGATTCCCGTTGACTCCGGACGTATTTTGACGTGATTCCAAAGCCATTGGTTAGCTTATCAAATTATCTTTCCAAGCATATCTGGTTCGTCGAAAACGGAGTCCGTATGCATCCGGGGCGTTGATTTTACTCGGGACTGCTCCTGAATTCCGAGGGTGACGTGAAAACTGAGTTGGAGTCGGATTGCAACTTGGGGAAGACCATGGCGTCGGTGAGTCCAACTTGGCGATGTCCTCATCATCGTCCCCTTCTTGAATTGGAGTCGTCCTCGACTCCATCTTGGCGATGTCCTCATCATCCTTCATCACACCCAGTCCATCGGCACGGCACGTCTCTACTTGACCTTCACCTTGCCCTCGATCACTGTCTCCGTGCTCGACACCAGCACAACACAAGCCAGGGAACATGCGATCAAACCCGTTGACAATCACTCATCACTCAGAGACTCGGCATACACCCATGTATCCGCAGCAAGCAAGTCGAAGCTCAAGTGACCAAGCCTCCTATGCCACTTCCACAAATCAGAAGAAGGACCAGCCATCAAACATCTAGCAGAGCCGAAAGAACGAGAAAAATTGGCTCTGAAAACATGTCCAGAAGGGACGACCCAACAAACAAGGTCTCCCCGAGAGTCCAAAACTTGACTCAAACCCTTCTTAAAATGCACATCAAAATCATCCTCAAGAAGTTGCGAAACAGAAAGTAAATTGAAATGCAAGTTAGAAACCAAAGCAACATCCTTGAGCATGAAGTTTTCGTTAAGTCGAATCGACCCACGAGAAGTGACCTTACCTCTACCACTATCCCCGAATGTGATGTACTCCTTATGCACAACGCGGTCTATGCTGGAGAACCATTCCTTCCTTCCTATCATGTGGCGCAAACACCCGGAATCCATGAGCCACATGTTTTCCAACCAAAGTTCCTACATCAATAGAAAAGCAGGGAATGAGCATATGGCACAACACTGGGGTTAGTATACTGAGGAGGATACCAGTGCTGTGTCATAGGCCCAGAAAAGGTGTTAAGAAAAATGCCAAACTGACCTCGTCCCATGGGTGAATATCGATCACCACCAAGTTGAAAGAGTGGTCTGCTATGGAACGGAAACCTCCAAACTCACGTACATGTCCCATTTGAGCAAAGCGATCACCACCATGATGAAAAGGTGGTCCGCTATGGGTCTGTGCAGCAAAGGCTCTTAGACCTGGCTCACGGTCGTATTGAGGACGACCAGAACCGCGACGGGCACGACCACCACCCCGTGGTCTAGCTGCTAGGGGCCTAGCCGCCTGAGGGGGTGCACCTCCAGGCCTAGCGCCCTACCTCTGAACTCCCTAACCCTGCACACCATGGTGAGGGTGGTGCCTGGCCTGGTTGTTCAGTTCCAACTCCTTCCTAGCTTCTCTCTTCCTCCGAAAGCAAAACTCAGCTAGGTGACCCTTGCGGTGCAGTACTCACACTCGAACCTCACCACTCTCTTGGGTTGTTGGTTCCTATGGTTGCGAGGGTTGTTCACTCTGGCTGGCTGCTTGCCCTTCGGAAGGGGTTCACTAGAGATGCCAGGAAGGGTGTCAAGTGTGTTCCTAAGATGGTTAGGTTTGTGAACCCACACATGCTTGCGAGGTGGGAGCCTTGGGAGGTTCATCAAGGATACCATCCTTGGTGACAGGCTTGGGAGGCTCAGGTGGGGTGATCTTGGTAAGCTTAGGGATAGTGAATGGCTTCTCACTTGGGTTCACTCCGCTAAACTCACCGATCTTGCCAAACATGTTAACACCCTTCCCACCTGAAGCAAAGCCTACTCTCGAACAATCAGTTCCCCTCTTGAACTAACTGATCATCATGCCCAACTGCGGCTCACTACATGACACCCAACTCAGGATGGACCGAAGGTATGTGTTTTCCTCCTCGGTTTGCATCTTGTCATGCCGACAGCTGGCAATCTCAAGCTCCATCGCCGCGCATCGCTCACATGGAGTGGACAAGGTGCTAACTGAGCTGGCCTTCATGGCTTCAGCAAGCTTGGCACTAACTTCTGTCAACTCAGTTTGCAAGCCTGGACAGGACTTGCATGCACTCAGCAAAGAAGACCTCGCCTTCACTTCCTCTAGCTCCTTCTTCAGGGAGGGACACACTTTGCACTCACCAACCAAGTCTAGCCTACTCTTCAGCTCATCATACACCTCGATCAAAGAAGCATACTTTGCGGATACATGGGTGTATGCCGAGTCTCTGAGTGATGAGTGATTATCAACTAGGATAATGCGCATGCTCTTTGGCTTGTGTTGTGCAGGTGTCGAGCACAGAGACAGTGATCGAGGGAAGGTGAAGGTCAAGTAGAGACGTGCCGTGCCGACGGACCAGGAGCGGTGAAGGGCGGACATGAGGCTTGGACTGAGGGACCGGTGGCCTAAGGATCAGCTGTGGAGGCTGACAGCCTGGGACAGCGACGAGCGGAGACTTGCGAGGCATGGAGTGGCTCAGGTCGTGGACCTGGGGCTCGTGTCGGTGGACGGGGTGCACGGGCAGTGCATCCCCTCTACAGCTTCGGTTTGGTGGTTGAGCCACAGAAAAACCACCGAGTGGACGGTTTCCTGGTTTGGGCCTCAAAACCTGGGCACTGATGGTTTCTGAGTTTGGGCCACAAAACTCGGCTGAGGACGGTTTCCTGGTTTGGGCCTCAAAACCTGGGCACTGCGGGTTTCTGAGTTTGGGCCACAAAACTCAGGCGATGGACAGCTGGTTTCCCGGTTTGGGCCTCAAAACCGGGGGGTTGGTCGTGAAGGCTGGTTTCCCGGTTTGGGCCTCAAAACCGGGGGCGAAGTCCGGGAAAAGGACAAGCAGAGCGGAGGCGGAACGTGGCGGCAATCGGTGAGGTTGCGTCGAGGCAACGCTACCAGTTGTGCGGGCGTGGCCGTCGGATCACCACTATCTTCGAGTTGGTCCAGAATAACCCTAGGGTTTAGCTGGTTCGCTCTGTAATTAGTTAGGGGTAGAGTGGGAATTAGAATTAGGATAAGTAGAGGGAGACACCCACCACCCAATCTATCTCAGTCATTTGCTCTTTGCCTTCTAGGTTTTCCTGCTCTCCCAATCCCCTGCTGTAGCTAGCTGAGATCCGCAGAGAACCATACCTCTGTGTACTAGAGATTTTGAGGAAGTGAGGCCGTAACCTCACGATTGTAGCGTGTGGTAGCCACACGGTTGCAAATTCATGATTATGATTCACGTTTTGTTCTTGTTCTTCGCGGATTGCTTTTCTCCATGATTTTCCCGGCAATCGATCTCTTTGTTCGTTGCGTCTTTTGCGATTCCGTTTGAACAGAGATGTTCTAGATTGTGAGGCACTTCTTTCCACCGAAGGAATTCACCTCTCTAACCTCATGACCTAGCAGATCAGTCGATTTTTGTTTCGAATCAAGTTTTGTCTCCCTTGCTTCGATTTTCTCTGATTCATCGATTTGGAGATAGGTTCGAGCCATGATCTCTTAGAAGTAGCTCACTATCCTCCATGTGACTTCTCTCACCAAGTTTGATCCCTAGAGGATCCATTTTGGGTGAGATCGAGTTGAATCAGTGGACGAACGGAGCTGCATCGAGGTGACCAGACGGGTCGGGGTGACCGGACGCACGGACCAGAGTCCGGTCATTGAAGGTTTGACCCCCTCAGTTTTCGTTGACTTGATCGGACGCTCTGTTGATTTATGACCGGACTCGCTCCTATTACTGTTCATCGTATGTTTTCCTCTTGATCGGACGCTCGGTACACCGACCGGACGCTCCCCTTCTGAGAGTCTAGTCAGAAACAGTAAGATCCAAAACCAGTTTTTAGATGACCGGACGCGTCCGGTGGTCAGTGACTGGACGCAGGCAGAGTCCGGTCATCTCTGTTCTCCGCGTTTTCATCCACGGTTCGTTCGTCCGTTGACGGTTTTGGTTTCCGTCTTTTGCATTGGGTTTCTAGAGTTGTATAGTGTCTCGCTGTGCTTCTTGGAAGCATCCACCCTGTCTCAAGGGTCGTGGACACTTGCAAGCTCTAGGGTTTGCTCCTTGGGGTTGATTCTTAGGACAGTGGCGACAAGTTTCTGAAAGAAATTTGAAGCTCGCATTGACCCACCCTCTGGTCGCTTTCAGTTAGCACTTTCGGTCCTTTAATTCGTATCGGAGCAGGTTAAGGATCTTTCACCTTAGCCAGTTCTAGATCCATAGAATACGACATGGATCGCGACGTGGGCAAACCGCCGCCGTTTTTTGATGGGACGAACTATGCGTATTGGACGATATGCATGTCGGCCTATCTCCAGAGCATGGGCTCTTCTATTTGGGAGATTTGCAACAAGGCTGATTACGTTGTCTTGGCTGCTCGTGTTACTTAGCTTCAGATGGATGAGCACGATGCCAATAGCCGAGCGCGTAACGCTCTTTTCTCCTATTTGAGCATGTCCGAGTTTGATCGCGTTTCTCACCTCCCCACGGCTTGTGAGATTTGGGTGACCCTCATGGGCTTCCATGAGGGAACCACTCAAGTCAAATCCCATCTCTATGAGTCGCACAAGCGGGAGTATGAGAACTTTCGACACATGCCTGGCGAGGGCATAGAAAGTTTATTCTCTTGCTTTCAGGTCATTGTCCACAAGATGAGGGCTAACAAGGAGCTGTTGCCTTTCGACGATCATGAGAGAGCTTTGAAGCTTTTGCATACTCTCGATCGGTCGGTGTGGGACTCAAAGGTCCAGGCGACTATCGAATCGTCTAACTATGAGACCCTCACATGCGACGAGCTCTTTAGTAAGCTCAAGTCTAGTGAGATTGACGCCATGTCGCGGGCTTCTTATGAAAATCCTTCCGCCCGACTATGGCTTTGGTTTCTGGCTCTTCTGCTAATCCCTTTGGAAGTTTTGCACTCTCTTCACTTCTTTCTGTCACAGAGGAGCAGCTGGAGTTCATGGGGGATGATGCGTTGGCTTTGCTTGCTAACCGGTTCTCGCGATTCCACAACAACCGCATGAACCGTCGCCGCGGAGGAGGACGCTCAGGATGCTTTGAGTGCGGTGACCCCGACTACTTCATCGCCAACTGTCCCAAGAAGAACAAGCAATCTGGGAAGAGCGATCATTGGCACAAGTACAACTCTAGGAAGCGCAAGGAAAAGTACGTCCTTGCGAAGCAGAAGTGGAAGGGCGGCTTCAACAAGGAGTACATCAAGAAGAAGTACTTGGAGAAGGCCCAGGCTGAGCAGCGTGCATTATTCGCCACGCTCAGCGACATCGACGACTCGGATTACGACTCTGCTTCCTCAAGCGATGATGAGTCCAAGAAGAAGAAGAGGATCGAGGACAAGCTGAACGGCCTCTGCTTCTTCGCCGACGACGAGGGCTTCTGCACCATGGCCCTCGGCAAAGAGGTCAATGGCGAGTTGGAGGACATCCCTCAAAATGACGACGATGACGACGACACCTCCCAGGTATCTCAGACCCCCGATGAGCTCTCTGCTGAGGTCGAGAAACTTACTGCCGCTCTTCTTAGTCAAGATAAGTTGCTTAGGCATGCTGCTAGAGAGCGGAAGGAGTTTAGGCAGAAGTGGGAGGATACGGTGAAGGAACTTGAATATGTCAAGTCCACCGTTGTTGTCACCGAGGAGGAGGAGTGTGAGATGTGCTCCACACAAATGATTGACCTTCTCACTTTGAGAAGTAAGTATGCTATGTTGGTGGGAGAGGTGGATGAGCTTAAGGCTAGATCCTCGCTGTTGGGTGTGTGCAAGTCCTGTGCAGGCTTGCAATCCGAGTTGGCAGAGAAGAATGCCAAGATTGTGTCTCTTGAGAAGGCCAGCTCGGGTAGCACTGTGTGTCTAGATGCGCTTTGTGCGAGGGTTGGAGATGGAGATTGCAAACGTGAAGCATGACAAGATGCAAACCGAGGAAGAAAACACATACCTTCGGACCATCTTGTCATGGGTGTCTTGTGGTGAGCCGCAGCTTGGGATGATGATCTCCTAGTTCAAGTGTGCTGCTGGAGGTCCTGGTGTAGGTTTTGCTCAGGGCGTTAATGCTTCTTCTTTTGGCAAGATTGGAGAGTCGAGTGGTCTTAACCCGAGTGAGAAGCCCAACTCCACCACTACTCCCAAGCTTACCAAGATTCCACCCAAAGAGCCTCAAGCCTAACACCAAAGATGGAGTATATGAGGAACCTCTAAGAGCTCCACCCAAGAAACAAATGTGGCAACCCAAACCCAACCACCTGAAAAACAAACTTGACACAATGCCACCTACCCAAGAGGAGTTTATGCCACAGAAGGGCAAAGTGATCCACACCCACTACCGTGAGTACCAACAACCCCCCTATGAGAGCGGTGAGGTACCATTGTGAGCACTGTGGGAGAGATGGACACTTGAGTGAGTTCTGCTTTCGGCGCAAGAGAGAAGAGCGCCGTGCCAGAGAGATGAACAATGCGGACATGTACCATCCTTTCCATGATGTGCATGTGCCGAATGTTCAGTGGAGAGCTGCTAGGCCTCTAGGTGCAGTGCCTCAAGGTCCTAGGCGTTAGGGAGGAGTTGCCCGGCGGGGTCCTAACTTTGCAGGATACGGACCCCGTGGCAGTGGCTTTGTTGAGCATTACCCTCCACCGCGTTTTGAGTATCGCGATGGACGCTCTTTCCCTAGCGGACCACGTTTTCCTGTGCGTGGTGATCACTTTCCCCATAGGCGTGCAAGGAATGGTTTTTCTACTAACCGTTCCTTTGAGCAGCTGGCCCAACACTGGTACTCCTCATACTTCACTAACCCCAGTGTTGGACCGTATGCTCACCCTATGTCTTTTTATTGATGTAGGTAAAATGATTGGAGGACATTTGGTTGGTGGATTCCGGTTGCTCGAGACACATGACCGGAAATGCTAAGTGGTTCTCTAGTCTTAGTCCTGTCACCGGAAAGGAGTTTATCACCTTCGGCGACAATAGCAAAGGTAAAGTGTTATCTCGTGGGTCGGTGCGAGTTAATGAGCACTTTGTGTTGCGCGATGTTGCTCTTGTTTCTAACTTGCATTTTAACCTTCTTTCTGTATCGCAACTCTTTGATGACAACTATGAGATTCGTTTTAAGCCGAATCTCAGTCGTATTTTGGATCCTCAGGGCAATCTTGTTTGTGTGATTTCGCCTTTTGGGAAAGTCTTTCGTGCGAATTTCTCGGAGTCATTTGAAGTTTCTCATTGTCTTGTGGCTGGACCTTCCTCCTCTGATCTTTGGAAGTGGCATAGGAGACTAGGACATTTGAGCTTCGACTTGCTTGCAAGGCTTAGTTCACTAAGCCTAATCCGAGGATTGCCCAAGTTGTGCATGGAGAAGGATCTTGTTTGCCATTCTTGTAGCCATGGGAAGATGGTTGCCGCTCCCCACCATTCAGTGACTCAGGTCATGACTAAGCGCCCTGGAGAGCTTTTGCACATGGACCTTGTTGGTCTGGCTCGGGTGAGCTCGGTTTGGGGGAAGTGGTATGTGCTTGTTGTTGACAACTTTTTGAGATATTCGTGGGTTTTCTTTTTAGCTGAGAAAACTGAGACTTTCTCTTTTGCTCGCAATCTGATTTTGCGCCTTCAGAAAGAGTTCCCTTTGAACTCAATGCGAGCTATTAGAAGTGATAATGGTTCCGAGTTCAAAAACACGGATTTTGAGAAGTTTTGTAACTCTTTGGGTTTAGAGCATCAGTTTTCTTCTCCATACACACTGCCTCAGAATGGTGTTGTAGAAAGGAAGAATCGGACCCTTGTAGAGATGGCCAGGACGATGCTCGATGAGCATAGGACTCCTAGGCGATTTTGGGTCGAAGCTATGAGCACCGCATGCTACATTTCCAATCCCATCTTTCTTCGAGCCTTCTTGAAAAAGACTTCTTATGAGTTGCGTTTTGGAAAACAGCCCAAAGTGAGTTATTTTAGAGTTTTCAGTTGCCACTGTTTTATACTCAAAAAGGGCATCTTGGACAAGTTTGAGTCTAGTTCTTCTGACGGTGTATTTTTGGGTTATGGCACTCACACTCGAGTATATCGTGTACTTAACCTTGATACTAACCGAGTCATGGAGACATCCGATGTCACCTTCGACGAGACCATGGTTTGTCCTTGTTCTCGTTTTAAGCGTGCAAGTGATCATGAGGTTGGTGAGCCTCTTTTTGATGACGAGGACGAAGGTGCTGAAGGGATGGATGATCCAACACCTCCTCCACCTGTTGTGCCGCAAGGAGCGGCTTCTACTACGACTCACGGCCCCGATCCTTCTTCTTTGACTTGGGGGCCGTGGGATCCGCCACCCCCACCGGGGGTACTTTTGTACCTGGGGAGGCACCAGCTGCTGTTGAGGGGGAGGCTACATCAGCTCGGGAGGCGCCACGACACATTCAGCGTCAACACCCGCATCAACAGATGATCGGCAGCATCGACGAACGTGTCACTCGGTCTAGGTCACAACAAATCTCTCACTTTGCTCATTCTGCATTTGTTGGACACGTTTTGACGGATCCGGATTGGGCAAATGCCATGCATGAGGAGTTAGAGAATTTTGAGCGGAATCGGGTTTGGGTTCTGGTTCCACCTCCTCCTGAGTGTAATCCTATTGGGACAAAATGGGTTTTCAAAAATAAACAAGGAGAGGATGGCCACATTGTGAGGAACAAGGCCAGACTTGTAGCCAAGGGTTATAGTCAGAAGGAGGGGATAGACTATGAGGAGACTTTTGCCCCTGTAGCTCGTTTGGAGGCGATTAGGATACTCTTGGCTTTTGCTGCATCCAAAGGGTTTAAACTTTTTCAAATGGATGTCAAGAGTGTCTTCTTAAACGGCTACATAGAAGAGGAGGTGTATGTGAAACAACCCCCCGGTTTAGAAAATCCCAAGTTTCCAAACCATGTTTTTTAAATCTCACAAAGCTTTGTATGGTTTGAAACAAGCCCCTAGAGCTTGGTATGATAGGTTGAAAACCTTTTTGCTTGCTAAGGGTTTTAAAATGGGATGTGTGGATAAAATGCTCTTTCTCCTCAAGCAAGGCAGTGACACTCTCTTGGTCCAGATTTACTACGTGGATGATATCATTTTTCGGTGGTTCTTCTCACGCTTTGGTTGCCAAGTTTGCAGATTTAATGAGCAGGGAGTTCGAGATGAGTATGATGGGCGAGCTGACATTCTTTCTCAAATTGCAAATTAAGCAATCCTGAGAAGGAACATTTGTGCACCAGGGCAAGTACACCAAAGACTTGCTGAAGAATTTCGATATGGGTGAGGCCAAGCCTCTTCCAACACCCATGTCGACCACGACGGCCCTAGATGCGGACAAGGATTGAGAAGCTGTGGACCAGAAGGAGTACCGGAGTATGATCGGGTCGCTGCTGTACATGAGGACATCTAGTTCGCGGTGTGTCTTTGCGCGTGTTAACACCAGATTTTCACACGCATGAGGATATGGCAAGTGGGCCCAGCCAGCAGAGAAGAAAGGATTCGGCAGGCAATCGGGCGACTCTTTGGTCCTCAGGGTTTCAGTGAATGCCTGTGCGGTCGGCTATTCTATAAGGCGGTGGCTCCATTCGGGAGATGGATGTTGCAAGCAAAGCCGGCCTGCACGAGAAGACACGTGACAATGGATGACGCCGAAAAGATTAGGAATAGGATTTGTATCTTTCCATATTTTATTGCGTAAATCGTAATCGTCTAGGACTTATATTTCGTCCAGGGTATAAATATAAGCCCTCGACCATTGTAAAATTGTTCACAACCATATCAATACAAACTGGCCCCGTGCCACCTTCGAGTCCTTAGTCGTGTCGTCGAGTTCTTTGAGAGGAATCATCGATCCGTCGACCTCCATAAGTCCCGGCAACCTTGTTATCATGTCTAGTATCATGCGGTGGATTTAGATATGATGCAAGTAGTCTCGTTCGTTAAGCTTAGTATCGTGTGACGGATTTAAGCTTATGACGGGAGGTTTTTGCTTGTGCCTTGTATCGTGCGGCGGATTAAGTCATGAGTAAAAATAGTTATCGGCTCTATTAGATTTGGCAGATCTAATAGATTCATTAAGTTATCATGTGTTATGTGTTTTATTATTTAATTCTCGTAACACTCTTTTGCCCAATCTAGATTGATTTTTGTTCGGCCTTGTTTCACAAGCTCGCTTGTGCTTTGTTAATCATAAGATCATGATGGCCGGATCAACATTCAATCTAGATTGTCACATGTTGTGGGTTCATACATGTCAATCATGGTTAGGCTTTGATGGAACTGGGTATCGTGCGACAGATATAGGTTTTAGATTGGTTTGATCATGCTTGTTTGTATGTTCCTTCTTCATGGATCCCAACTCGGCTAGTTTGCCGATCTTGGTTAAGCTTACGTGAGTAATGAGTATATATAGATCTGTTTAGATATATGCATGCTTTTAGCTTCTTATAATTAGATTGTATCATGCGGTGGATTAATCTAATTATAAGGAGTGGCTTAGATTTGTAGCAAGTGGTATCATGCGGTGGATTAGCTTCGCTCAAGTTTACGCTTGACGGGTTTATGAAGACTAGACGTGCGGCAGACTAGTTGGATTAGCCTATGCATGTTTTGTTTGAATAGATTTATATTTACAAGTTACTTGTTTCTTTTATTACATCTGCGTTCGGCAATCAACATGTTTACATGCTTTCTTTTATATTTGTCGAATGACTTTATAAACCTGTTTTGACAGACAGCTTCTATAGCTGTGTGCCGTCGTGATTGGCTTTCAAAGCCATACATATGGAACTGTCTGGTCTCACCCGACATGTTCCAGAGGTATTCTCACGTTTTTATCCCTTGTTGGTTTTCAGGTCAAACCGACTGGCACGTCTCCGGGTTCAACATACTCTAGGCACCCGATTGAAGCTAGCTTTTTGGCTTGCTGTGTGTGAGGCGCGGCGGACAAGATTTTGTGTCAACACACTTTTTGGCACGCCCGGTGGGACCACTCTGTTTCAAGATGCCTGAGATCAACGACAATCAAGTTCTGGATGTGACCATGGATGACTTGCCGCCAGATTTGAAAAGTTTAGTACAAGAGACTTGTGATGAACTTCAGCGCAAGTGCCTGATGACTTTTTCCAAGAACAAGAGCGGCAAGGTCTTTCAGAAGCAACCGTTCCCAAGGATTCTTCCTCACCACCAATCCAAGCTATCCGACGACACTAAAGAGGAAGCTATTCAGAAGATGACCGGGACAATGTACAAAGCTGTATCAGAAGCCATGACCAATCGCCAGTCAGCCTTCTTGAATACCTTTCGTGCTGTCATGGTTGGTACTTTCGGTCCAGCAATGGATAAATGCTTTGAGGAAGCCGCTGGTCTGATGCAAGGACCACTGTTGTTCCCAGTACCTCAACGTCGAAGGATTGCCGAAGGAGGCGGAGCTGGCACAAGCACAGGTGGGATAGTCCCTCATGAGACGCAACAACCTCCCACAACTTATGGCCAGGTCACGTTTGGCACAACAGGGGATGTCCCGCAATCTGCTTCCAGAGTGTCTCTCGCAGCGAACAGGATACAAAGGAATATGTTTGGAGATGGATATTAGGAGTTCGTTGATTATAGCGCAATTAATGCTCTTCCAAATCCAGGCTACAAGAGTTCAGCAGGACTACATCCTGGGGGGCAAGCACAAGCAACTCTTGATTCAAGCATTGACCTCATTATGCATAGGATGGCCGATATGATACAAAATCAATTCGGCCTAAAGCCAAAGAATCAGTCGTATGCTTACAAATCCCCTTACCCAGAGTGGTACAATCGGGTAGCACTTCCTCCAAGAGTAAAGCCTCCTACTGATTTTACCAAGTTTTCGGGTCAAGATGACACCAGCACCATAGAACACATCAGCCGATACTTGATGCAACTTAGAGAGGCATCTACAGATGAAGCTTGGAGGATTCGGTACTTCCCGTTGTCATTGACAGGACCAGCCTTCTCGTGGTTCGCTTCTTTGCCAGCAAATTCTATCAATACATGGGCAGAGCTGGAATAGAAATTCCACTCGTATTTCTTTACGGGCACCAGTGAGAAGAAGTTGGTCGACCTCATGAGTCTAAGGATGAAGCCTAGCGAGACACCGCAAGAATATTTGCGCAGGTTCAGGGAGACCAAAAACCTTTGCTATTCCTTGAATATACCAGATGATCAATTGCCGGGGATAGCCATAGCTGGCATGTTGCCGAATATCAAGGTATGGAGTTTGATGACCTCGGGCAGTTGTCACAACAGTTGGCAATGATGAGTAGTCAAGCCCAAGGGTTTAGAAGGAATAATCAATTCCAAAAGGGAGATGTGGCTGCCGAAATGTATCAAGCTTTCTTAGAGGAAGCGATTGAGTATGATGATGAAGATGAAGTAGCTGCAACCGAGATAGTCTGGGCTAAAGAGCCAACTCAAGTCAACCAGCGATGGCTGAGGCAACAAAAAGGTACTTATGACTTTGATGTTTCCAAGTCAGATAAATTGTTTGAGTACTTATTGAAGGATGGACGCATCAAGTTAACGGAAGGTCATCCTATGCTACACCCTAAAGGGGTCAAGGACAAGAAGTATTGTGGTTTTCATAATACCAAATCCCACTCCATAAATGATTGCCGAGTGTTCAGAGTGCGGATTCAGAAAGCTATCCAGGAAGGACATCTGAGGTTTGATGGAAAGATGAAAGTAGATGGTAGTCCTTTTGGGCAGAATATTGTGTCCTTCTCTGTTAATATGGTTAATGCAGCTGACCCCAGAGGCAAAAACAAGATGAAAGTGTTAACCTCTAATAGAGCGAGAGAAGCTGGTGCTATTGACCCGGATCGGCAAATTACAAATGAGGAACTTCGGCAACGAGTTCGTTTACAAAATAGCCGAACTGAGAAGGGTGAAGCTTCCAGGCCGAGGGTCACAACACGCATTCTGTTGAATAAATGGCATCGGGAACAAGAGCGGTACCAAAAGAAGAGGTCTCATGAAGAACAGAAGTTCCTAGAGAGACAACAGAGGTATAAAGAAGAGATACACCGAGAGGAACGAGAGCATATAAGAGAACAAGAGCAATCACATTGGGGATGCTCATTTTTCAAATACTGTTGGAACGAAGGCTTGAAGCTGCCTGTTAAAAATAACTGCCCCGAATGCAGTGATCAGTATTCCGAGTATAGGCAGTCTTGAGTCAACCGCCGTTCAGTCCATGAAAGGCTTGGGGCACGAATCCCTGAGGACGATCAGCGCTTAAAAATAAATAATTTCAAGAATCGGCAGGGAAGAGGATTTGCCGATCGAAGTTGGGCTCGCACCGGAGAAGAAGAGTGCCGTGAGTATGTCTGGCAGAAGGAACAGTGGTGTCCACCAGGATTGAGAAAAAGCCAGAAGAGTAGAGTGCAGCGCCTAAGGAACAGAGAGTTAGCACAAGCAGGCACCAAGACGAAACAAATTTGGCGTCCTAAAGGGAAGCCGGATGGAGGTAATCGTTTGGCTGATGCATGCATGGCATTCTTTCTCCCATCAGAGTTCATAGCTCCTGAAGACCAAGATGTCCAAGACGAAGTGTATTCAGATTTTGATGAAGATGAATTTCAAGACTTGTTGGCTCATCTCGTCTTGGCTCAACGGGAAGCATTTGATAAGCCAGTTAAGCATCGACACTTGAAGCCATTATATATGAGAGGCTATGTCAATGGCAAGCCATTAACTAGGATGTTCATTGATGGGGGAGCTGCTATAAATATCATGCCATATACAACCTTCAGAAAGCTTAGGATGACAAGTGAAGATTTATTGAAGACTGACATGGTGTTGAGGGACTTTGCTGGTAATTCTTCTGATACTCGAGGAGCGGTCCATGTTGAGTTGACGATTGGGTCTAAAACCTTGATCACTACCTTCTTCATCATTGATGGCAAGGGGGCATATAGTTTGCTATTAGGAAGAGATTGGATACATGCAAATTGCTGTGTACCGTCAACCATGCACCAATTCCTCATCCAGTGGATCGGAGATGACATCGAAATTGTCCATGCTGATGATTCGGTGAGTATTGCTAATGCAGAGCCTATCTACTGGGAATATCATGGCGTCGAGTGCTTCTCTGGAAGAGCTTGGGAAGCAGGTCCTGGGAACGTTTTCGACAAGGACCAACAGCCGATTCAAACAATCGACTCCCAGAGCAATTTTTGGAGCAATTTTTGAATAAATGATCCAACTGATGGTATTGGAGGAAAATCGAGACCAAGTTTCGTGTCGGCTGACAAGGAATAAAGTATTGATGGTGAAGCTGAAATACGACCTATGTATGCGAGTTTGGGTCTCGAGCATGTTTTGAAGTTGATGAACCTTTAAAGGATTCTGTTTATTTCTCCATTGCCAAAGCTCAAGAAGGATCAGAAGAGATTCGTACAAGGTGGCATACAACAGAAGATTTTGATGAAATTAAAGATATATGAAGGCACTTTCACAACTTGGTGACCATTTCAAGTTGTATGTGGCGGCCGATAGCCTTATGGTAGGATCGGCCCTTATTTTAAGTTTAAAGTAAAACAAGATGAGTGATAGCTTGCTTTAGCCGAAAATGTTAGTCCTAGAGACGGGTATTTGACTATAAATATGTTTTTGTGTTGCTTATGATTTGAAGCTTTGACACTACTTGTTAAAAGCTAAATGCATGGAGATTATGTAATTCGAAGAATATTTGTATACAAAGATAGCCGATGTGGAAACATCGCCTTTAGCAGAAAAACGTTCCAAGAAGTTTAAGTTATAGCCGATATTATTTATATCGCCTTTAGTGCAAGAGTGTTCATGACCTGGTAATCCTAGCGTTTTTTCAAGTGGCAGGTTTGTTGGGAGAAGAGAAAGGTGAAGTGCAGTAAGTAAGATGCCGAGTGACATGACATGTCAAAAACGAGATCTAGTCGGCTAAAGTGACGTCATGCGTTTGGGAAACATTCTTCTGAAGAAATGTTGTAATCGAGGAAAGGGTCACTGAGGAATCGAGAGATGCAGATAGACATTATTCAGAGGGGAACAAGTTTCATATGTTACAAGATTCATCCACCAATTTGTCCTAATACAAACTACCCTTGAGATAATTTGTTCACAATGGATTGTGGGTCAGTAATCTCAGCAATAGCAGCAGCATGGTTATCGTAGATCTCAAGGTCTTCAAATTCATCCGGATCTCCGCCTGTGAAGCCAACTGGTAGGAAGGAGTAATCTTCTTTGGTCCAAGAACTCATTGCTGATAGCCCGAGGGAAACCTCGGCATGCACACCTTGGATGACGGCCTGATCTATGCGACCATTCACGGCGTCAAGACGGGCTTCGGCTAAGTCCCCATGAGCATTCACCTTGAGGGCAATTTTGTTCGCTGCTCTTTTCAAACAGTCATTCTCTGCAGAAAGGGCTAGCAAAAGAAGGGATGCGTCAAGCAAGACAAGCTCAACCAGAAGGAGAAGACCAGGGCTCTGCTAACCTGTGATGACACTGCAGAGTTGATTCTGTTGGTCTGCCCATTCAACTTCCTCAATACCATGCTTCTTGGATACGTCTTCCAGTTCCTTCTAGGCTTTGTCCCTTTCCTCACGGTACCGAAGAGCGTCCAGACGGGTCTGCTGAAATGAATCGTCAAACTCAGGATCTGGTGGTTTAGGGAAAGGATTGAAAGAAATTATTGGAGCTACCATTTCTAGAGGAAGAACCCAAGCTCGGCTGGAGGAGGATCCCGCTCTGAAGAGGAAGCGGACAGTGGATCAGAGATAGACAAGCAAGAAAGCTACCGCAAGGGGGCAGGGAGTTCATTTTTACCCATAACGCCAGTGAGTTGATGCTCGGCTTCCTCCTATTTCGTTTCCAACGTAATGCCTGCCATGGTCACCATTGCCTGCCATTGATGGAAACACAAGCGGAAGATTTTTCTCTCTGGTTTGAGCCAAAGCTGAGAAGTGGAAGTTTTTTGCGAGTCAAACTGTTTGGCCGAAGTCAAGAGTGGCAGCTTGTGTAAGGTCATATTTATAAAACCATAGCTTGCACACTGAAAGACCAAACATTGGATTAGGGTTTTCATAGCTTAATGGGCCGTTATTGGACCAGGCCGGATTTTTGACGATTGGAAGAGGTCATGACTCTAGAATCAGAAAGCCGATAGGATTCGGCTAAGAGTTGTTCGGTTTTAACTAGTAGTTTGGGAACTCACGTTACCGATTGACACTGAAAGCAGAGAGCTGAAGGCCGGAAAATCCCTTGAAGAGGTACTACCTTGATGTCATCATGGATTGGGAAGCTAAGAGAAAAACGGAATTTTGGATCTAAAATAACCGATTACAACAATTGTCCACGAGGCAAAGGTGACTGGTATAATTGTTAACAGCCGATGTAATATGCATCGCCGTTGAAGCGAAAATAAGAGGTCAGTAACTAATACACAGGACAGAGGACACGTTGATCTCAAAGGATCAATCACACATCAATTTCGAAGGAGCGAACAAAAGAACTTCTTATTTACAAAAGGAGCAAAATTACAGTAAGGAGGATCAGTTCGTCCACTCCATCCTACGCCTAATCGGGAGAAAATGATCAAAGGAATCGGCTAGATCTATTCCGGCTTCTTTCATGTCATCTGCAGAATGTTCTACTCTATCTTCTAGCTCTCGCTCGCAGACATCAAATCTGCGGTAATCGGTGCCAGAATGAATCTTCACGACGTTGAAAGCGAGCGCCGCGCCGTACCCCATGCCGGCTCTGGAGATGACGGGAAGGATTCAGTTAACTTCATTCACCCGCTTCAGGGGCGTCGTACCCGCTACATTAGCCGTGATGGCGAGCTTCGTGATGGCGGCCTCAAGGGCATGGAGTTTGGCTGCCAAAGCTAAAAGGAGGGAGAGTGAATAAAGGCAGAAAAGGAGAATAAAGAAGGAAATGAGAAAAAATACTTACCATTGGCTCGTTGTGGACACTTCGTAATGAAACCTCTAGAACTAGACTATGGAGCCTAATCCCCGGCAACGGCACCAGAGATGCTTGTTGACACCAGAAGTGGCAAATGGATATACCGCAAGCGTACGGTAGTCAATTGTAGCCTTTCACCGGGAGTATTCCAGGTATCGTATTTCCATAGGGAACGTGAAGTGGATTAACTAGAATTAGGGTCGTCAAAGGATGATCAAAGGGTATATGATAACTGGGATAGAGAGGTCTTCCTAATATCAATATCTGGTACTAGTTTTCTAAGAGTACTGAGGTTTACCACCTCTTTCCTTACTAGGGGCGAAGGACGAAACAGTAGTTGATTAAAAGGTTTTCCACCTAACAATTACTGAGGCGGCAATGCTGCTACCCAACTATTATTTTCAACTTGCCTACAACACTTGAGAGGAACTCCAAGCACTGGCTGTGTCTGTCACCCTACCACCAGACGTCTACACAAGTGCGACAAGAAGTCCACACTGGCAAGATATAGCCTAGACACCACGTCTACACTAATCTTACTACTCTAAAGCTAAGATTATTAGGCCTAGAGAACTTCAATAAAGTAAAGCAATGTGCCAAGTAAAAGAACTGTAAACTTAAATTACCAGATCAGAATATTAAATACTAGAAGGACTCAGATATAACACTTACAAGAAGAATCGCATCCACTAAGGCACATCTTGGAGAAGATTCCTGATAGGCCGGGACTCCTCCGTGGAACTCCTCACTCCCTTCCCTCTCTTCTAACACTAAAGCTACTAAGTAGGCTTTCTCTCCTTGGATGCATACAAATGAAGAGCTATAGGGGGTATTTATAGTTTGGAGGTGGAGTAGCGGCTACTCCGGTGCCACGTCAGCGATCCGCGTGCTCTCCTTCCTTGGCCATTGGATCAAACTGCCATAGCAACCGCCATGGATGGATGGCCTTGATTTCTTCACGTGTGAAACATGTGCAAACAACCGACATTGGATGGGGTTCACCCTGGGTCGGCCGACCCCAGCCAATGACAGGTGGGCCCACCACTTTGCTTCTAGAAGGTGCTGATGTCACCAGGCCAGACAGTGTAGCCAGGGCCCACCAAGTGGGGGTCGGCCGACCCCCTATGACAGGGCTGGCCCACCTTCTTCTCTCCCTTGGTGACCCCACATGTCATGGAGCAAGTCTTGTGATGATGGTTGCATTTGGTTTCGGTGTGGACCCATGAATCCATGTGCTTCTCATCTTGTACCATTGAGTAAAAGCACATGTTTCATCCAAGGGTTGATATTGGCTTGAACATGCTTCTCTTCGATCGTGCCATGTCACCCTGGCCGAGGTGGCTCCAAGGTTGGGTCGGCCGACCCCCTTGGTGGGCCCACCTGGCCTCATTTTGTTCATTTTGCCATCTCCTACAAGTTCACAAGCTAAGAGTACAAGTGGAACTTATTAGTGATAAATATGCTCATGATATGCTATACTTCCTTGAAACCGAGGCCTATTGACGGTATTTTGATAAGGTAAAACATGCTATAACTTCCGTCAACAAGATCCCCCACACTTGAATCTTTGCTCGTCCTCGAGTAAAGGTTAGAGAAAGTGAACAAGTGATTATTACATACTTAAAATGATCATGATCATAAAGCATCATTCCTAACATAGTTTATACAAATGGGTTGTGTGGTACTGTCTATCATATATCCTTTAGATGTTGAGAAAAGGAACAAATCTCAAAGCAAAGTCATCTCCCTGAATTCTTGTTCTTGGTACTTAGAGTTTTTAGGACAGTTTGAAAGGAAAACACATAGTTCAAGCTTACTCCTCATATAGTACTCTCAAGACACTCTTATAGGTGTTTGGTTCCTCACCAAGGCCTAGCATGTGATTGCCTTATTTTTGTTTTTTCCTAACCTATCGGGCTTATGTGGAGTTTGGTAGGGATAAACAAAGTAGCATACTTGTTTTGCAAATATTGTAAAGTCAAAACAAGGATCCAAGGAGAAGAATGTCATAATCCTAGATCAAGTTGTGCATGTGTGTGGAAAGTATGTGGACTAGAATGCTCCTTTAATATAATCTCTCTCTCTACTTTATGTTACCTTGAGACATGGCTAGCATTTTTCAACAATGGACCTTCATGTGCCCATATTTTTTTAGTGGACCTTCATGTGTCCAATTTTTTTTTTATACTGGACCTTCATGTGTCCATTTTTTTCTTTTTCTTTTGCTTAGCCTTAATGTCTCTTTTTACTAACCAGAGTTAGAGAGAGAGATATTGTAGACCTTTAATGTACGGAGCATCTATAGAGTGGAAATGGATGACATGTGCAGGCATACTTCCAGTGTAGAACTTGCATATATAGATGGTGTGTACGTGATCTTAATCTTGGGATTATGACAAAATTCTCGACTAGGGTCAACAAGATTTGACCAAACTCAAGACAAAAACAAGCAGCATGTGTGTAAAAGGTTTTGATCATGTATGCATATGTATGGTTTTGGTAGGTATTTCTCACTATAGAGGAGTAAATGATACTTTGGTTTTGAGATATTTTCAAAAGCAAATCTCTAAGCACCTTAAACAAAAACAGGTTTGAGTCTTAAGCCAAGATTTATCTCACTTTTAACAACAACCTAGTCAATACGGTTTCCTAATTTAGTTTACCCATGAGTATAAACATATGTAAGAACATGGTTTTTTGTCATTAACAATCTTAGCATATCATAACTCAAGTCACTTTGTAGCTTTTTTATTTTATTTTATTCAGAATATGGAATGATTGTGAAACTGCTTGAACCGAGAGGAGAAAGGGGAAACAAACCAGACAGCAGTGTTGAGCTTACTGTGCAGAGGTGAGCTGGTGGGCCCAGGTCACCATGGTGGGGTCGGCCGACCCCACCAAATGGTGGTTTTCGTTGCCATTTGCTTTTTCCGCCATTCAGCTTTACATCTGCAAAAACACTTTTCAAAAATTCAAGATAACGGGGGTCGCCCGACCCCTTGCTTACCTCTATTTTGTGCACTGCAGCGTGTCAGCCTGTGCTCAGCAGTTCAGTGTGGTTCAATGATGAAATCTGGGGGTCGTTTGACCCCCCCCCCACAGTTGAATTTTTCCATAAATGAACTCTGAACATGACGCAAAGGTAAAATGCAAAGTGCTCTACTGGCGGCAAACACACCAGTAGAGACGAGATATATTTTATTTATTCTCTAAGAAGGGAAATACATTGGAAATTTAAAAGGAAAATTCAAAAGAAATAAATCTAAGATGAAACTTGGAAATTCAAAATAAATCTAACATGGAACTTTATTCTAATCTAAGTTAAACTATTTATGGGGACGGGGGGTCTAGGAGGTCATCCCGCCCCATAGCCCTAGCGAAGCGTTTGAGCTTCGCAGAGGTGCTAATCCTAAGATGGAAGTCATCTTCAAAGTCCTTATTCGCCATCTTCAACTCTGACACCGTCTCCTCTAACACCATGTTCTTTGCTTGCAGGGTGGAGGTGACGTGCATCAGCCTCTCCAGATCTGTTTTCTCGTCTTCCTCCTCGAACTGTCCCGGCGGCCCCTTGATCGACGGAGGGTCCATCCTCTGTCGAATAGAAGCCTAGGACTCTAGGGACTCCCGCAGCTCACCCTTCTCTTCCGTGTTGAGAGAAGGGACGACTACCTTCCCTCGGCCATGCCCACCGGCAATGATCTGATGGGTCTTCCAGAACGTGGGCGTCGACGGGGAGTACTACGAAGTTAACTCCGTACTCCCCGTTGTCGTGGTGATCGCGCGCGGGTTCTCCTCCAACGGGGCCTTCCTCTTCAGTGCGAGTTGGCCCGTGGTCGGCCTAGTCGGCGTGATGGAGCGGCCGGGGGATTTTCTGAGCCCCCTTCTCGAAGTCAGCGAGCGGGACGATGCCGCCGCGCGAGGCGATGGACGGGGGGTGGTCGGCCCACCCTTGGTGGGATTGGGCGACCCCGCCAATGGCCTGGCCAGCCCCCCTGGTGGAGGTACCATGGTGTAACACCTCTGGTGTTTAGCATGTAATTAACTTGACATATCATCATTAAGCATCTTAATCATGATTTCATGTGTATGCATTTTGCTAAGTGTATCATGTGAATTACCTCTATTTCAAAAACCCTAATTAGCCCACTTCTCTCTACTAGGGCAAAATGGTAATTTCATCTCTGTGATTAGCTTTGTGTAATTCTTATTCCTTTGGTGTCTTGAAGTGTTGTTGTGTTGGCCAAAGTTCAAAAATCAGAATTTGATTTCAAAACTCTTTGCAAAACCCTGATTTCCAAATCCTGGATTTTATCCCTCTTGTTGTGATTCAAAAATTATTCAAAATTTGGGATTGGTCCAAAAAGCAAAGTTGTAGATCTGTCAAAGAGAAACAACTTTGGTATTTACAAATTTTCAAGTTACAGTACAAAGTTTTGAGTTATTTCAAATTCTATCAAACTCCAGTTTTTGTCCCCTTTTCAGTTTTCAAAATGAGTTCAAAAACTAATGAGTTTCAGGAAAAGTGTATAATAGCAAAGTTGTAGGTTTTGACAAATGGAACAACTTTCATATATAAAGATTTTCAAGTTTTAGTTTGAAATCCAGAGTAATTTTGATTTGAATCAAGTTTGAAAAAGTGTCCCCTTTACTGTTTTCAAGTATTGTTCAAAAACTATTTGGAATTTGAAAATGTTCATATTGACAAAGTTGTAGATCTCGTTTTTCTGAGCAACTTTGGTGTTTTGAGTTTTTGTCGCTCAGTTCAAGTTTTTGAAGTATTTTGCAAAATACAGAAACCAGCCAAAAGTCAAACCCTAGCCTAGACCCTGTTCATCTTCTCCGGTAGGGGGGGGGGGGTCCGGCCATGGCCGCCTCGCCGTCGCCGCGTGCGCCACGCGCCTGGCTGCTGTCCGCCTGCTCCCGACCAGCCGCCTGCAACCGCGACAGCACGCCGCACCCGCACGCGCAACCGCTGACCCTCGCACCCGTCCCCCACTGCTCCCCGACACCGCCGCCACGTGTTCAACGTCGGCGAGCTCACGCCCAGGCCCCGAGCGCGCGTCAACCCTGCTGCCAGAGCACAATCGAGTGCGCACGCCTCCGTGAAGCTTACCCGCCTGCCCGTGACACCTCTCCGCCCCCGAGCGCGCCTATAAAACCTCCCCGCCGGTGAGCCGAAGCCCTCACCGCCTCCGCCACCGTCGCCAGCTCACACCAGCGCCTCCCGAGCTCAACCATCTAGCTCAGGAGCTCCGCCGTGTCCTTGTGCAGCTTCACCACCCCTCAATTTGGTCTCTACCGTCCCTGGTTGCCCGGCGTAACTCGCCGTTCCCATCTCCGGCGAGAAGCCCGTCGAGGATCATCGGGACGACGATCGCCGCCGTGAGCTTTCCGCCGGCCACCGTCGACCACCTCCCTCCGTTCATCCCCTTCCCTCGCCGAGCCGCTTAATCGACTCACGGTGAGCTCCTGATGCCGTCCCTACCCTCGGTTTCGCCGCGGAGAGCCCGCAGTGGCCGGCGCAGCAGCGCCGCCGCCGTCGGCCGGCCGCCGGTGAGCGAGGGAGAAGAACAGTGCTCTTTTCTATTTTTCTCATACATGTGAATAGTGCTGAGATTTCATATTTTTGTGTGATTTTCTGTGTTGATCCATAAATTCTGAAAATTTTGTGGTAGACTTTTTATGCTCTGAAGTATTTTATAAAAATATGAAACTTGACTTTTCTGCACAAATTTGAAAATGAAAAATCTCCCTTTTAATTAATAAATGATGGTTTTGGATTTTTAGAAAATGTTTTATAACTCCAAAATTTATGAGATCACTTTTTGTGAGCTAGTTATGCCATGACAAGTCTCTGGTGAAATTTTGAAGTCATTTGGAACAAGTTGATTTTTGAGCTTTATTTTAATTAAGGAATAGTGCCTTTTGTTAATTAAATGTCTAGATTTAATTGAGCACCTTAATGACCTCCAAAAATTATGAAATTTGTTTTGCCATATACTTGTACCCTAATTAACTTGTGTGATTAATTTGGTAATTTTTGGAGCACCTTCATAAAATGACCTTTTTAAATAATTAAGAAAAATAGAAAAGGGTGATTAGGGTTAGCGTTGATTGACCTGTGATGTGACTTTTGGGATTGCTTGATGTTCATAGACCCCTACCCTTTGGTCTATGATGTTTGTGATGCTATGTTTGATTGATGTTTAGGATAGTTATGATAAAGTCTAGTTTAATCAATTTTGCTTAAGGAAGAAATGGCTAACTTTTATGCTCAACCTAGATTTCGATTATGCCTTGCCTTAGAGTAATCTTGAATCTGTGGTATTGTCTTGCACTTGAAGTCCATGTCATCATTCTCATGAGCATTCATCATTGCATCCGTATAGTTGACGAAGAAGGCCCTGAAGTCGAGGTAGCCGCCGAAGGATCTGTCCCCGAGGCAACCCCAAGCTCCGACGCTTATACCTACCCCGACTCTGCTCTTTTTGCCATCCAAGGCAAGCCCCGGTGCATTTAACCCTTTCCTTGAATTTATAAATGTTTCCTTAAATGTCTTTGAGTTAAATTATTGCATTAGGTTGATAGGAGTTGAGTGAAATCCTATCTGATGCATTATCTACCTTGACCAATGATACACCCGATACCTGCTTTTCAAAAACTATTTGAAAAATGCTTAGCAATGCTATATGATAGATTTGCAATAAAAATGCCAAGTTCAAAAGTGTGGTCACTTTAAGAATATTTATGGGAATTTCTGGTTTACTCCCACCATTGGCTAAGTATCTGATCCGTACCTAGTCAATGGGAAGGAGAGGTTGTCCTTGCGTACGGTGCCGTCATGTTGTAGTCCGGGACTCAACAGTTGACACCGACCGGGACAGGGTTGAAAAACTGACAGGACCTGTACTCTTGGGTTAGAGTCCCGAGGTGCTTGTCGCTGGCTGGAAAATTTAGGGACCACCTGTATGGGGGCCTGATTGACTAAGACTTGCAACTATTCACATACTACGGAAAGCTTCGGCTCCGAGGAATCCTTGATTGGACCGACAACCGCGCACTGGGAGTGGAGAGATGGCGGAAGTAGCATGTACCCACGTGGGTTAGAGGCCCGGATTGGAGTGGTGTACTGTACTTCCGGGTGGCGTAGGACCGGGCCCAATCTTGGAGGAATCGTGGTAGACGAGTTGGCATATGCAAGCTTGGGTGCTACATATGCAGTGTGGATAGGGACCCTCAGCTGAGTATTATTTATCCGGATTAACGCTGCTCCTCGGTTATGGAGACTTAGTCACTGACTGTCAACAGGGAGTGGTTCTCAACTAGGTCTGTTTTGGAAAGTAAAATGAATCAAGGATTATGATGGAACAAGGAATACCGAACCTTTCAAAATAAAAATGAGGTTTACCAAAAATGCTTTTCTGCAAAATACTTGAACTTGCTTAAGCCTTACCTTGACTACCCTAAGCCTGCATTCCTGAGTCTTCTCCCTTTTCTTTAGTCGGGTAAGTCTTGTTGAGTACCTTTGTACTCAGGGTTCTTTTACCCATGTTGCAGGTATGGCAGACTCCTCAGTATGCCTCGGACCCTGCTGTGTGACTGTTGTTCAGGAAGAGGCCGATGAGGCCGATGAGTGATTATTCACCCTTGGGCTGGGTGAAGTATCTTTTAGTTGTTGTCATCTGCTACCCTGCCAACTCTATTTGAACTATGGTCTGTAATAATTTCACTTTAAGTTTATGTTGAACACTGGTTTGTAAAATTATTGTTATCTAAGTCTTCCGCTATTTACTCCGATGTTATTTGTCAAAATGTTCAAGAGATTGTAACTGAATTGTGAGCTGATCCTGCGGACATCGGGCACTGATGTAGCCCAGTGGCGAACCCGGTCTTAATCTCTTGGCTGTACGGATCGACTGTCAGTGGTCGATAGTGATCAGTGGGCCATGGGATTAGGGCCGTTACGTCACAGAGTGGTATCAGAGCATCTCACTACGACGTTGCAATCTTTTTGCGAAAATTTCAAAAGGTTTTTAAGTTCAAAAACTAAACTTGACTATTTTGAGTCCAAATTGCTTCTCTCATCTCATCTTGTCTTTGGCAACTAGTAGCAAGACAACTTGTATAA
Source organism: Coix lacryma-jobi var. lacryma-jobi (assembly GCA_009763385.1). Taxonomy (NCBI): domain Eukaryota; kingdom Viridiplantae; phylum Streptophyta; class Magnoliopsida; order Poales; family Poaceae; genus Coix; species Coix lacryma-jobi. The sequence continues at coordinate 82,916,644 of CM019825.1, read as the reverse complement.
GCCCTATGTACCTTACCTTAGTAGTTGCATTGCCTTGTTCCGTAGGAACGAATCATGCATCATGTCATTATCACTTAAGTTAACTTCCTCTCTAAGTCGGTTGGGTTAGTATGCCTTTACCTTTTTCTTGCTAGCCTTTCTCACCTATAATCTCTTGTCCAGATATGGTCATCCTCAAGCGGACTGCTCGCAAGTCGACTGGACCGCATGGTGTGCCGCGTCACCAGCTGGCGCCACGCACCGGAGAAGAGACTGGAGAATCCTCCAACGGACGTCGCTCGTCCCGTCGCACCCGCAAGCAGCTGAAGGAGGAGATCAAGAATCTCAAAGCTGAGATGGAGAACATGGAGCATGACTTCTATCTTTCCCGCATGGAGTTTTATGAGGCACGAGTTTCCTTGGAGCAGGCCAATCGGAACACGGTTCGCGCTATCGAGCAGCGCAACGAGGCTTGGAACCGCGAGGACGTCGCCAGAGCCCAGCTCCATGGACTGCAGCAGTACACTGCCCAGATTGAGCAGTACAACGATATGCTTCATGAGGAGGTACATCAACTGTACGACCAGCTCCACCCCATGATTCCACCTGTTGCTGAGGATCCAGAAGATGGAGTCGTGGAGGAACCTGAAGAAGAACATGAGCCAGTCCAGAATGTAGAAATGGAACCTGTTGAAGATGTTCACATTGAAGATGAAGATGAGGAGGAAGAGCCTGAGCTCATCATCGAAGATGAAGATGACGATGAAGAGATGATCATCATCGATGACGACTAGATTCGTTGTGTCTGTACCATCTGCTCACCTAAAGCCTTAAGTCTAGGTTGGGACGTAGTTGGTCTTCTGTCTAGTCGAGTCTGTATCGCGTCTTGTACCTTTCCTTTATCAGTTAGTCGAACCTCTGTATCAGTTATCTACCCTTGCATCAATGAATCTTATCAGTCAGTTTCGTTCAAAAGCAATCTTTGGATGCTAAGTTCCCAAATTCTTAACAGATGCCTGTGAACACCCGCACTGGAGCCGGAAGTTCCGGAGGTGCCAACCTTCCAAACTCCTTCTCCAACTTCCTATGCCTCAAAAACCAGCAACCACCCAGTTGAATGCCGCCTGTGTTGCGGAAGTCAGGGATATTCCCGTGGTCTGTGAGTTCCCTGATGTCTTCCCGGAAGATCTACCTGGTCTGCCTCCCGACCGCGATGTTGAGTTTGCCATAGAGCTAAAGCCCGGGACTGCTCCTATATCCCGTAGAGCTTATCGAATGCCTCCCAGAGAGTTGGCAGAGCTGAAGATCCAATTGCAAGAGCTCTTGGACAAGGGTCTCATTCGCCCAAGTTCATCTCCTTGGGGCTGTCCAGCTATCTTTGTGAAGAAGAAGGACAAAAGTCTTCGTCTGTGCGTTGACTATCGCCCACTCAACGAGGTCACCATCAAAAATAAATATCCCTTGCCTCGCATTGACCTTCTTTTCGACCAGTTGTCTGGAGCCAGAGTGTTCTCCAAGATTGATCTCAGATCTGGCTATCACCAAATAAAAATCCGTCCAGAAGACATTCCTAAAACAGCTTTCACCACCAGATACGGCCTATATGAGTACTTGGTCATGTCCTTTGGCTTGACCAATGCCCCCGCTCATTTCATGTATCTCATGAACTCTGTGTTCATGCCAGAGCTCGATAAATTTGTAGTCGTGTTCATTGACGACATCCTTGTCTATTCAAGAACTCCTGAAGATCACGCCAAGCATCTTCGAATCGTTCTCTCTCGTCTCAGAGATCACCAGCTGTATGCCAAGTTCAGTAAATGTGAATTCTGGCTAGATCGAATTCAATTCCTTGGTCATGTCCTGTCCGCTGAAGGTGTGTCAGTTGACCCTGAAAAAGTGGCAGATATCTTGGATTGGAAGCCACCTACCACTGTCCGCGAAGTTCGCAGCTTCATGGGAATGGCTGGATACTATCGTCGTTTCATCCCAGATTTCTCCAGAGTCGCCAAGCCTATCACAGAGTTGTTGAAGAATTCCGTGGATTTCGTTTGGTCACCAGCCTGTGAGCAAGCCTTTCAAGCCCTGAAGAAACTGCTAACTACATCACCAGTCCTAGCTCAACCAGATATCGAGAAACCCTTCGATGTATACTGTGATGCATCTGGTACTGGTTTGGGCTGTGTTTTGATGCAAGAAGGACGAGTAATCGCTTATGCCTCACGACAGCTTAAGCGACATGAGGAAAACTACCCCACCCATGATCTTGAGCTAGCAGCAGTCGTGCATGCCTTGAAGATTTGGCGTCACTATCTGTTGGGCAGTATCTGCAATATGTATACGGATCACAAGAGCCTAAAGTATATCTTCACTCAAGAAGAATTGAATATGAGGCAGAGAAGATGGCTTGAGCTGATTAAAGATTATGATCTCAAAGTACATTACCATCCAGGTAAGGCAAATGTAGTTGCCGATGCCCTCAGTCGCAAGTCACACTGCAACTGTCTGATGACGAAGCCCTATGATCTTTCCTTGTGCCATGATCTCGAAAGGATGGGTATCGAAATAATTTCGCAAGGAAGCCTGAACAATGTCAGCATCGAAACAACCATCAAGGATCAAGTCATTGCTGCTCAGAAGGATAACCCTGGAATCAAGCACATCATCGAAAAGGTCCAGACCGGAAAGACTGATTGTTTCAGGATCGATGATGTAGGAGTTGTTTGGTTCAAGAACCGCCTAGTAGTTCCCAAGGTGCCTGAATTGAGACAGTTAATCCTTGATGAAGCACACTTGACCAGATTCTCTATTCACCCCGGCAGCAACAAGATGTACCAAGACTTAAAGCAGAGATTCTGGTGGACTAAAATGAAGATTGAGATTGCTCGGTATGTCGCTCAGTGTGATACCTGCCAAAGAGTCAAGGCAGTACACATGAAGCCTGGAGGAGAATTGCAACCTTTGTCAGTACCCGCTTGGAAATGGGACGACATTAGTATGGATTTTGTTAATGGACTACCCAGAACCCAGAAAGGTTTTGATTCCATTTGGGTAATCGTGGACCGACTCACTAAGCAAGCTCACTTTTTGCCAGTCAAGACCAGTTACACTGTCCCCATGTATGCCACCTTGTACAAGAACAACATAGTGAAGCTTCATGGCATACCCAAGAGCATTGTCTCTGACCGTGGTACCCAGTTTGTCGCTAAGTTTTGGAAAGCGTTCCATGCCTCACTTGGGACCAAGCTCTTGCATAGTACAGCTTATCATCCTCAAACTGATGGACAAACAGAGCGAGTCAACCAAGTGCTGGAAGACATGTTGAGAGCCTGTATTCTTACCTTCGCAGATACTTGGGTTGACTGTTTGCCTTTGGCAGAGTTCTCGTATAATAACAGCTACCAAGAGAGCATCAAAATGGCACCCTTTGAAGCACTGTACGGTCGTCGTTGTCGTACACCCCTCAGTTGGTCTGAGCCCGGAGAAAGAGAATTCTTCGGAGTTGACCTGGTTAAAGATATGGAAGAGAAAGTCAAGCAGATACAGGAGAATATGAGGATTGCCCAATCTCGACAGAAGAGCTACGCAGACAAGAGACGTCGACCTTTGAAGTTTCAAGTTGGAGATTATGTATATCTCAAGGTCTCACCAACCAAAGGAGTCACTCGTTTTGGAGTCAAAGGAAAGTTAGCACCTCGATACATTGGTCCGTTTGAGATTTTGGAATGTTGTGGCAAGGTAGCTTACAAGCTGAAGTTGCCTGATCATCTCTCCGCTGTCCACAATGTTTTCCATGTCTCCCAACTCAAGAAGTGTCTCAGAGTACCAGAACATGTCGTGGAAGTTGAAGGTGTCGAGCTAGAGCCTGATCTGTCCTACTCAGAATACCCAGTTCGCGTGTTGGACCACAAGGATCGCGTTACCCGAAGAACCACCACAAGATGGTACAAAATCCAGTGGAACCAGCACTCTGAAGAAGAAGCTACTTGGGAATCTGAAGACTTCTTAGCAAAGAACTACCCCGTCTTTCTCGAATCTCTGTCAATGTAAAGTTTTGCCTTTATCCCTTCTTTGTCCTTTTGTAAGACGTGGAATCTCGGGGCGAGATTTCTTTAAGGGGGGGAGGCTGTAACACCTCTGGTGTTTAGCATGTAATTAACTTGACATATCATCATTAAGCATCTTAATCATGATTTCATGTGTATGCATTTTGCTAAGTGTATCATGTGAATTACCTCTATTTCAAAAACCCTAATTAGCCCACTTCTCTCTACTAGGGCAAAATGGTAATTTCATCTCTGTGATTAGCTTTGTGTAATTCTTATTCCTTTGGTGTCTTGAAGTGTTGTTGTGTTGGCCAAAGTTCAAAAATCAGAATTTGATTTCAAAACTCTTTGCAAAACCCTGATTTCCAAATCCTGGATTTTATCCCTCTTGTTGTGATTCAAAAATTATTCAAAATTTGGGATTGGTCCAAAAAGCAAAGTTGTAGATCTGTCAAAGAGAAACAACTTTGGTATTTACAAATTTTCAAGTTACAGTACAAAGTTTTGAGTTATTTCAAATTCTATCAAACTCCAGTTTTTGTCCCCTTTTCAGTTTTCAAAATGAGTTCAAAAACTAATGAGTTTCAGGAAAAGTGTATAATAGCAAAGTTGTAGGTTTTGACAAATGGAACAACTTTCATATATAAAGATTTTCAAGTTTTAGTTTGAAATCCAGAGTAATTTTGATTTGAATCAAGTTTGAAAAAGTGTCCCCTTTACTGTTTTCAAGTATTGTTCAAAAACTATTTGGAATTTGAAAATGTTCATATTGACAAAGTTGTAGATCTCGTTTTTCTGAGCAACTTTGGTGTTTTGAGTTTTTGTCGCTCAGTTCAAGTTTTTGAAGTATTTTGCAAAATACAGAAACCAGCCAAAAGTCAAACCCTAGCCTAGACCCTGTTCATCTTCTCCGGTAGGGGGGGGGTCCGGCCATGGCCGCCTCGCCGTCGCCGCGTGCGCCACGCGCCTGGCTGCTGTCCGCCTGCTCCCGACCAGCCGCCTGCAACCGCGACAGCACGCCGCACCCGCACGCGCAACCGCTGACCCTCGCACCCGTCCCCCACTGCTCCCCGACACCGCCGCCACGTGTTCAACGTCGGCGAGCTCACGCCCAGGCCCCGAGCGCGCGTCAACCCTGCTGCCAGAGCACAATCGAGTGCGCACGCCTCCGTGAAGCTTACCCGCCTGCCCGTGACACCTCTCCGCCCCCGAGCGCGCCTATAAAACCTCCCCGCCGGTGAGCCGAAGCCCTCACCGCCTCCGCCACCGTCGCCAGCTCACACCAGCGCCTCCCGAGCTCAACCATCTAGCTCAGGAGCTCCGCCGTGTCCTTGTGCAGCTTCACCACCCCTCAATTTGGTCTCTACCGTCCCTGGTTGCCCGGCGTAACTCGCCGTTCCCATCTCCGGCGAGAAGCCCGTCGAGGATCATCGGGACGACGATCGCCGCCGTGAGCTTTCCGCCGGCCACCGTCGACCACCTCCCTCCGTTCATCCCCTTCCCTCGCCGAGCCGCTTAATCGACTCACGGTGAGCTCCTGATGCCGTCCCTACCCTCGGTTTCGCCGCGGAGAGCCCGCAGTGGCCGGCGCAGCAGCGCCGCCGCCGTCGGCCGGCCGCCGGTGAGCGAGGGAGAAGAACAGTGCTCTTTTCTATTTTTCTCATACATGTGAATAGTGCTGAGATTTCATATTTTTGTGTGATTTTCTGTGTTGATCCATAAATTCTGAAAATTTTGTGGTAGACTTTTTATGCTCTGAAGTATTTTATAAAAATATGAAACTTGACTTTTCTGCACAAATTTGAAAATGAAAAATCTCCCTTTTAATTAATAAATGATGGTTTTGGATTTTTAGAAAATGTTTTATAACTCCAAAATTTATGAGATCACTTTTTGTGAGCTAGTTATGCCATGACAAGTCTCTGGTGAAATTTTGAAGTCATTTGGAACAAGTTGATTTTTGAGCTTTATTTTAATTAAGGAATAGTGCCTTTTGTTAATTAAATGTCTAGATTTAATTGAGCACCTTAATGACCTCCAAAAATTATGAAATTTGTTTTGCCATATACTTGTACCCTAATTAACTTGTGTGATTAATTTGGTAATTTTTGGAGCACCTTCATAAAATGACCTTTTTAAATAATTAAGAAAAATAGAAAAGGGTGATTAGGGTTAGCGTTGATTGACCTGTGATGTGACTTTTGGGATTGCTTGATGTTCATAGACCCCTACCCTTTGGTCTATGATGTTTGTGATGCTATGTTTGATTGATGTTTAGGATAGTTATGATAAAGTCTAGTTTAATCAATTTTGCTTAAGGAAGAAATGGCTAACTTTTATGCTCAACCTAGATTTCGATTATGCCTTGCCTTAGAGTAATCTTGAATCTGTGGTATTGTCTTGCACTTGAAGTCCATGTCATCATTCTCATGAGCATTCATCATTGCATCCGTATAGTTGACGAAGAAGGCCCTGAAGTCGAGGTAGCCGCCGAAGGATCTGTCCCCGAGGCAACCCCAAGCTCCGACGCTTATACCTACCCCGACTCTGCTCTTTTTGCCATCCAAGGCAAGCCCCGGTGCATTTAACCCTTTCCTTGAATTTATAAATGTTTCCTTAAATGTCTTTGAGTTAAATTATTGCATTAGGTTGATAGGAGTTGAGTGAAATCCTATCTGATGCATTATCTACCTTGACCAATGATACACCCGATACCTGCTTTTCAAAAACTATTTGAAAAATGCTTAGCAATGCTATATGATAGATTTGCAATAAAAATGCCAAGTTCAAAAGTGTGGTCACTTTAAGAATATTTATGGGAATTTCTGGTTTACTCCCACCATTGGCTAAGTATCTGATCCGTACCTAGTCAATGGGAAGGAGAGGTTGTCCTTGCGTACGGTGCCGTCATGTTGTAGTCCGGGACTCAACAGTTGACACCGACCGGGACAGGGTTGAAAAACTGACAGGACCTGTACTCTTGGGTTAGAGTCCCGAGGTGCTTGTCGCTGGCTGGAAAATTTAGGGACCACCTGTATGGGGGCCTGATTGACTAAGACTTGCAACTATTCACATACTACGGAAAGCTTCGGCTCCGAGGAATCCTTGATTGGACCGACAACCGCGCACTGGGAGTGGAGAGATGGCGGAAGTAGCATGTACCCACGTGGGTTAGAGGCCCGGATTGGAGTGGTGTACTGTACTTCCGGGTGGCGTAGGACCGGGCCCAATCTTGGAGGAATCGTGGTAGACGAGTTGGCATATGCAAGCTTGGGTGCTACATATGCAGTGTGGATAGGGACCCTCAGCTGAGTATTATTTATCCGGATTAACGCTGCTCCTCGGTTATGGAGACTTAGTCACTGACTGTCAACAGGGAGTGGTTCTCAACTAGGTCTGTTTTGGAAAGTAAAATGAATCAAGGATTATGATGGAACAAGGAATACCGAACCTTTCAAAATAAAAATGAGGTTTACCAAAAATGCTTTTCTGCAAAATACTTGAACTTGCTTAAGCCTTACCTTGACTACCCTAAGCCTGCATTCCTGAGTCTTCTCCCTTTTCTTTAGTCGGGTAAGTCTTGTTGAGTACCTTTGTACTCAGGGTTCTTTTACCCATGTTGCAGGTATGGCAGACTCCTTAGTATGCCTCGGACCCTGCTGTGTGACTGTTGTTCAGGAAGAGGCCGATGAGGCCGATGAGTGATTATTCACCCTTGGGCTGGGTGAAGTATCTTTTAGTTGTTGTCATCTGCTACCCTGCCAACTCTATTTGAACTATGGTCTGTAATAATTTCACTTTAAGTTTATGTTGAACACTGGTTTGTAAAACTATTGTTATCTAAGTCTTCCGCTATTTACTCCGATGTTATTTGTCAAAATGTTCAAGAGATTGTAACTGAATTGTGAGCTGATCCTGCGGACATCGGGCACTGATGTAGCCCAGTGGCGAACCCGGTCTTAATCTCTTGGCTGTACGGATCGACTGTCAGTGGTCGATAGTGATCAGTGGGCCATGGGATTAGGGCCGTTACGTCACACATGGCCAGTGGCACCGCATCGATCACGTTGATCACGAGGGCCTGCTCTAGATCTTCGGTTAGAGCCTGTCGTGGCGTGGGTGTTGCAGGGCGCTTAGGCTTGCTAGTGGGTGCCATGGCTAGTGCTTTAGGTCGCAGTGGAAAGTGCAGGGAAGGCTAGGGGGCTCTGGCCTTGCGTGGAATTGCGAGTAGGAAGAAGGAGATGGGTGCAAGGCTAAGTAGCGGCTGCAGGCGACTACGATGCCGATTTTCACGGGATTGTCGCGGAAAACTCATAACTTAACAGAGCCCGTTGCGTCGCCGTTCCAATCCCGCAAGGCAGGGATCGCCCGACCCTCTAGTTGGGTCCTCGGAACGAACACTTCTCAAGTCCGTGCTTCCGCTATCGTGTGTGTATTGAGGGTTGCAGGTGGGTGGATCGGCCGACCCCATTGGTGGGTGTCCGGCGCAGTCACGTCCCCAGCTCGAGCCCCTCTACGTGATTGTGCAACCCTTGTTGCAGGTGGGCCCCATATAGGGATCGCCCGACCCCGTAACTGGGGTCTATGGGCCCCACCTCAAGGCCTAAGGTAAGCCTAGCCTATAACTTCATGAACCAAGACATGAGATCGAGGACATGTAGCTTTTAGGATTTGGTTCAAGCAATGAAGAGAAGAGAATTGTAGGCTTTAGGTTGTGTATAGTTTGAACTCTACCATGTCTACTTCTGCGGATACATGGGTGTATGCCGGGTCTCTGAGTGATGAGTGATTGTCAACTGGAAAGATGCGCATGTTCTTTGGCTTGTGTTGTGAGGTGTCCAACATGGATGCAGTGATCAAAGGCGAGGTGAAGGTGAAGTAGAGACGTGCCGTGCCAATGGACCGAGAGTGGCGAAGAGCGGACGTGAGGCTTGGACTGAGGGACTAGAGGCCCGAGGATCAGCTGTGGTGGCTGGCAGCCTGTGGCAGCTATAAGTGAAGACTTGCGGTCATGTGTTGCCTGAGTCGTGGACTTGGGGACACGTGCCGGTGGACGGGGTGCACGGGAGGTGCATCCCATCTACGGCGTCGGTTTGGTGGTAGTGCCAGGAAAAAACCATCGGGTGGACGGTTTCCAAATTTGGGCCTCAAAACCTGGGCGCTGAGGGTTTGCTGAGTTTGGCCTCAAAACTCAGATGCTGGTGGGTTGGTTTCCCGGTTTGGGCCTCAAAACCGGGGGTTGGCTATGAAGGCTGGTTTCCCAGTTTGGGCCACAAAACCGGGGGTGCAGAGCGAGGGCGGCACATGGCGGCAATCGGGAGGTTGCGTCGAGGCAACACTACGAGTTGTGCGAGCGTGGCTGTCCGATACACCTACCACCGAGTTGGTCTAGAATAACCTTAGGGTTTAGCTGGTTCGCTCTGTAATTAGAGAGGGGTAGAGTAGGAATTAGAAATTAGGATAAGTAGAGGGAGACACCCTCCTCCCTTCTCATCTCAGTTCATTTGCTCTTTGCTTCTAGGGTTTCCTGCTCTCCCAATCCCCTGCTGTAGCTAGCTGAGATCCGCAGAGAACCATACCTCTGTGTACTGGAGATTTTGAGGAAGTGAGGCCGTAACCTCACTGTTGTAGCGTGTGGTAGCCACACGGTTGCAGATCGATGTGTGGATTTGCGTTTTGGTTTGTGTTCTTCGCGTTCTTCGTTTCTCCGCGATTTTCCCGTCACTCGATCTCCCTCTCCCGTGTGTCTTTGCGAAATCCGTTTGAATCATCCTGTTCGTATTTGAAAGGAGATCATTTCCACCAAAGGAATCAATCTATCTCCTTACGAACAAGTAGATCAGGTTGATTTCATTTTCGTGACACTTTTTTGTTCATACTCCTCCTCTTTCGATTTCCTGGTGTTTGAGTTGATTTGAGCGGATGATTTCTTGGGGATAGTCTCCTAACTACTACGTGATCATCCTCTCCAAGTTTGGGAACGTGGGATTGTGAGTTGATTCGATTTGGGATTGATTTGGGTGAAGGGCGAACAAAATCGCCCTACCTGAGTCACCGCGGACAGTTCGCCACTCAGGGCGCGGACAGTCCGCGCGTCGGGGCTGGTTCAGTTCAGCAGCGTCCAGTCCCTGCTGGTTTTGGCTCGGGTCACCGGCGGACAGTCTGCCGTGCTAAAGCGCGGACAGTCCGGGACCGAGCAGGGGGACTTCAACAACCTTGCTGTTTTGGTCACTTGACCGGTGGACAGTCCGCCATTCGCTCGCGGACAGTCCAGCAGTACCGCAGACAGTCCGGGACCCCAGTGCCGGACAGTCCGGGAACTGCCTGAAGCTTCCGGTTTAGTGTGTTTGCTCTCCTGGCTTGCTCGCTTGATTTCCGGACTTCTCGTTTGGCCCTAGAGTTGGCCAAGGAACCTCTCTAGGTATCTTTGCTACTTGTTAGCATAGGTATTTGGGGATTTCCCGACGTAGCCGTCTATCTACGTTAGGGACTTGGCTTTTGGGGTCATATTCGAGCCGGAGCTTTTAGGGTTTGGTTTGCTACCTCTTTGTGGTGCTCCGCTGTGATCCTAGGGATCATCCACCCTCTTCCAAGGGTCGTGAGCATCACGGTTTCGGTCGCAGTTTCTCAGGGTTGATTTTGGGACATTTGGCCAAAGTTTCGAGAGAAATTTTTGAGCTCCAATTCACCCCCCCCCCTCTGGTCGCCTTGCTAGTGCTTTCTCGGTCCTTCAATTGGTATCGGAGCAGGTTAAGGATCTTCCACCTTAGCCGGTTCCAGATCCACAGAAGGGGACATGGATCGCGGCATGGGCAAACCACCGTTTTTCGATGGGACGAACTATGCGTATTGGAAGATACGCATGTCGGCCTATCTGCAGAGTTTGGGTGCTTCCATCTGGGATATTTGCAACTCTGCCGATTACGTGGTCTTGGCTGCTCGTGTCACTCAGCTTCAGATCGATGAGCACGATGCCAATAGTCGAGCCCGTAATGCTGTTTTCTCATGTTTGAGCATGAGTGAGTTTGATCGCGTTTCTCACCTCGCTACGGCTCGGGAGATTTGGGCCACCCTCATGCGTTTCCATGAGGGAACCTCTCAAGTCAAAACCCGACTCTACGAGTCGTTCAAGCGAGAGTATGAGAACTTTCGACATATGCCTGGCGAGAGCATAGAAAGTTTATTCGCTCGCTTTCAGGTGATTGTCAACAGGATGAGGGCTAACAAGGAGCAGTTGCCTTTCGACGATCATGAGATAGCTTTGAAGCTTTTGCATACTCTTGATCGTTCGGTGTGGGACTCCAAAGTTCAGGCGATCATCAAATCACCTAACTATGAGACCCTCACGTGCGACGAGCTCTTTAGTAAGCTCAAGTCCAGTGAGATTGATGCCATGGCGAGGGCTTCTTATGAGAATCCTTCTGGCCCGGCTATGGCTTTGGTTTCTGGCTCTTCTAACCCCTCTGGAGATTTTGCTCTTTCGTCTCTCTTTTCTGTCACAGAGGACCAGCTCGAGTCTTTGGGGGATGACGAGTTGGCAATGCTCGCCAACCGGTTCTCGCGGTTTCACAACAACCGCATGAATCGTCGCCGCGGAGGAGGACGCTCGGGATGCTACGAGTGCAGCGACCCCGACCACTTCATCGCCAACTGTCCCAAGAAGAAGCATTCATCTGGGAAGGGCGATCATGGGCACAAGTACGACTCCGGCAAGCGCAAGGACAAGTACGTCCCCGCGAGGCACAAGCGGAGGGGCAGCTTCGACAAGGAGTACATCAAGAAGAAGTACTTGGAGAAGGCCCAGGCTGAGCAGCGTGCGTTCTTCGCCACGCTCAGCGACGTCGACGGCTTGGATGACGACTCCGCTTGCTCAAGCGACGACGAGTCCGAGAAGAAGAAGAGGATCGAGGAAAAGCTGAACGGTCTCTGCTTCTTCGCCGACGACGACGGCCTCTGCACCATGGCCCTCGATGGCGAGCTGGTGAACTCCCCTCGGAATGACGACGACGACGACACCTCCCAGGTATCTCTTACCCACAACGAGCTTTCAGCTGAGGTAGAGAAGCTTACTGCCGCCTTGCTTAGTCAGGATAAGCTGCTTAGGCGTGCCGCTAGAGAGCGCAAGGAGTTTAGGCAGAAATGGGAGGATACGGTGAAGGAACTTGACTCTGTCAAGTCCACCGTAGTTGTCACAGATGAGGAGGAGTGCGAGGCGTGCACCACGCACATGACTGATCTTCTCACTTTGAGAAGCAAGTATGTTGCGTTGGTAGGAGAGGTGGATGAGCTCCGGGCTAGGCCCATGCTGTTGGGTGCGTGCAAGACATGTCCTGTCTTGCAATCCGAGTTGGCAGAGAAGAATGCCAAGATTGTGACTCTTGAAGAGGCCAGCTCGGGTAGCACTGGTGTGACTAGGTGCATTTTGTGTGAGGGTTTGGAGATGGAGATTGCCAATGTGAAGCATGACAAGATGCAAACCGAGGAAGAAAACACATACCTTCGGACCATCTTGTCATGGGTCTCTTGTAGTGAGCCACAGCTCGGGATGATGATCTCCCAATTCAAGCGAGCTGCTGGAGGTCCCGGTGTAGGCTTTGCTCCGGGTGTTGATCTTTCTGCTTTTGGGAAGATTGGAGAGTCGAGTGGTTTGAACCCAAGTGAGAAGCCCAACTCCACCACTACTCCCAAACTGACCAAGCTTCCACCCAAAGAGCCTCTCAAGCCTAACACCAAGGATGGGGTGTTTGAGGAACCTCCGAGAGCTCCACCCAAGAACCAAATGTGGCATCCCAAACCTAACCACCTAAAGAACAAGCTGGACACTATGCCACCTATCCAGGAGGAGTTGCCACAGAAGGGCAAGGTGATCCACACCCACAACCGTGAGTACCAACAACCCCCTTTGAGAGCGATGAGGTACCACTGTGAGGACTGTGGGAGAGATGGACACTTGAGCGAGTTCTGTTTTAGGCGCAAGAGAGAGGCGCGCCGTGCTAGAGAGATGAACAACCCGGACATGTACCATCCTTTCCATGATGTACATGCGCCGAATGTTCAGACGAGAGCACCGAGACATACTGCTAGGCCCAGAGGTCCAGAACCTCAAATTCCCAGGCCTAGGCAGCAGAGAGCTCCGAGGAGAGACGCTAGGCCTAGAGGTGTTGAGCCTCAAGTCCCTAGGCATAGGCCTCGTAGAGAGCGTGCCCAGCGGGAGCCTGCATTTGTAGGCTATGGACCCCGTGGCGGTGGCTTTGCAGTTGAGCGTTTTCCCCCACCGCGTTCTGAGTATCGCGATGGACGCTCCTCCCTTAGCGGACCACGTTTTCCTCAACGTGGTGATCGCTCCTCCCGTAGGCGTGCTAGGAATGGTTTTTCTGCTAACCGTTCTTTTGAGCAGTCGGCCCAACACTGGTATTCCCCTTACTTCACTAACCCCAGTGTTGGCCCGTATGCTCACCCTATGTCTTTTTATTGATGTAGGTAAAATGATTGGAGAACATTTGGTTGGTGGATTCCGGTTGCTCGAGGCACATGACCGGAAACGCCAAGTGGTTCTCCAGTCTTAGTCCGGTCGCTGGAAAGGAGTATATAACCTTCGGCGACAACAGCAAAGGTAAGGTGCTGTATCATGGGTCTGTGCGAGTTAATGAGCACTTTGTGTTGCGCGATGTTGCTCTTGTTTCTAACTTGCATTTTAACCTTCTTTCTGTTTCGCAACTCTTTGATGATGACTATGAGATTCGTTTTAAACCGAATCTCAGTCGCATTTTGGATCCTCAGGGCAATCTTGTATGTGTGATTTCGCCCTTTGGAAAAGTCTTTCGTGCGGATTTCTCGGAGTCGTTCGGAATTTCTCGTTGTCTTTTGGCTGGACCTTCCTCCTCTGATCTTTGGAAGTGGCATAGGAGACTAGGTCATCTGAGCTTCGACTTGCTTGCAAGACTTAGTTCACTTGGCTTAATCCAAGGATTGCCCAAGTTATCCATGGAGAAGGATCTTGTTTGCCATTCTTGTAGACATGGGAAGATGGTTGCCGCTCCCCACCATCTAGTGACTCAGGTCATGACCAAGCGCCCTGGAGAGCTTTTGCACATGGACCTTGTTGGTCCGGCTCGGGTGAGCTCGGTTGGGGGGAAGTGGTATGTGCTTGTTGTTGTTGATGACTTTTCGAGATATTCGTGGGTTTTCTTTTTAGCTGAGAAAACCGAGACTTTCTCCTTTGCTCGCAATCTGATTTTGCGTCTTCAGAATGAGTTCCCTTTGAACTCTATGCGAGCAATTCGGAGTGATAATGGTTCTGAATTCAAGAATTCGGATTTTGAGAAATTTTGTGACTCTTTTGGGTTAGAGCATCAGTTTTCTTCCCGCTACACACCGCCTCAGAATGGTGTTGTAGAAAGGAAGAATCAGACCCTTGTAGAGATGGCCAGGACGATGCTCGATGAGCATAGGACTCCTAGGCAATATTGGGTCGAAGCTATGAACACTGCATGCTATATTTCCAATCGCATTTTTCTTCGAGCTTTCTTGAAAAAGACCTCTTATGAGTTGCGTTTTGGAAAACTACCCAAGGTGAGTTATTTTCGAGTTTTTGGTTGCCATTGTTTTATACTCAAAAAGGGCAACTTGGACAAGTTTGAGTCTCGTTCTTCTGACGGTGTATTTTTGGGTTATGGCACTCACACTCGAGCTTATCGTGTCCTTAACCTTGACACTAACCGAGTCATGGAGACATCCGATGTCACCTTCGACGAGACCATGGTTTGTCCTTCTTCTCGTTTTGAGTGTGCAGGTGATCATGAGGTTGGCAAACCTCTTTTCGATGATGAAGAAGAAGGTCCTGAAGGGATAGATGACCCAGCACCTCCTCCACCTGCTGTGCCACAAAGAGCGGCCTCTACGACGACTCACGGCCATGACACATCGTCTTCCTGGGGGCCGTGGGATCCGCCACCTCGAGCGGTACCCTTTGTACCTGAGGAGGCACCAGCTGCTGTTGAGGGGGAGGCCACTTCGGCAAGGGAGGCGCCACGACATATTCAGCGCCAGCACCCGCCTCAGTAGATGATCGGCAGCATCGACGAACGCATCACCCGGTCAAGGCAAATCTCTCACTTTGCTCATTCTGCATTTGTTACTGATTTTGAACCCCGGGATGTTGGACACGCTTTGACGAATCCTGATTGGGTCAATGCCATGCATGAGGAGCTTGAGAACTTTGAGAGAAATCGGGTTTGGGTTCTAGTGTCTCCACCTTCTGAGTGTCACCCAATTGGGACAAAATGGGTTTTCAAAAACAAACAGGGAGAAGATGGCCATGTTGTGAGAAACAAGGCCAGACTCGTAGCCCAGGGATATAGTCAGAAGGAGGGGATAGACTATGAGGAGACATTTGCTCCTGTAGCACGTTTGGAGGCTATTAGGATACTCTTGGCTTTTGCTGCATCCAAAGGTTTCAAACTTTTTCAAATGGATGTCAAGAGTGCCTTCTTAAACGGCTACATAGAAGAGGAGGTGTATGTTAGACAACCCCCCAGTTTCGAAAATCCCAAGTTTCCAAACCATGTCTTTAAACTTCACAAAGCTTTGTATGGTTTGAAACAAGCCCCTAGAGCCTGGTATGATAGGTTGAAAACCTTTTTGCTTGCTAAGGGTTTTAAAATGGGATGTGTAGATAAAACGGTCTTTCTCCTCAAGCAAGGCACTGATACTCTCTTGGTCCAAATTTACGTGGATGATATCATTTTCGGTGGTTCTTCTCACGCTTTGGTTCCCAAGTTTGCAGACACTATGAGCAGGGAGTTCGAGATGAGCATGACGGGCGAGTTGACGTTTTTCCTCGGGTTGCAAATCAAGCAAACTCGGGAAGGAACGTTTGTGCACCAGGGCAAGTAAACCAGAGATATCCTAAAGAAGTTCGACATGGGTGAGGCCAAGCCTCTTCCAACACCCATGGCGACTACGATGGCCCTGGATGCGGACAAAGAGGGAGAAGCAGTGGACCAGAAGGAGTACCGGAGTATGATCAGGTCGCTGTTGTACCTGACGGTGACACGCCCGGACATCCAGTTCGTGGTGTGCCTCTGCGCGCGCTTTCAGGCGTCGCCGCGCACCTCTCACCGTCAGGCGGTCAAGCGCATTATGAGGTACTTATCCTTCTCTCCAGAATTCGGGATTTGGTATTCTCCTTCCTCCACCCTTTCTCTTTGCGGTTATTCCGATGCCTATTTTGCTGGTTGCCGTATTGATCGCAAGTCCACTTCTGGGACTTGCTAGTTTATTGGTTCTTCTCTTGTTTCGTGGTCTTCTCGCAAGCAGTCTAGCGTCGCCCAGTCTACCACGGAGGCTGAGTATGTTGCTGCGGCTAGCTGCTGTTCCCAGTTACTCTGGATGATGGCCACTTTGCGTGATTTTGGTCTGAGCTTTTCTCATGTTCCTTTGCTTTGTGACAGCACGAGTGCGATTAGCGTTGCTAAGAACCCCGTGCTTCACTCGAAGACTAAACACATTGATGTGCGCTTTCATTTTCTGCGAGACCACTATGAGAAGGGTGATATCGACCTTCGCCATGTCGATTTCAACAGATGAGGGCTAACAAGGAGCAGTTGCCTTTCGAGATCATGTAGATAGCTTTGAAGCTTTTGCATACTCTTGATCGTTCGGTGTGGGACTCCAAGTTCAGGCGATCATCAAATCACCTAACTATGAGACCCTCACGTGCGACGAGCTCTTTAGTAAGCTCAAGTCCAGTGAGATTGATGCCATGGCGAGGGCTTCTTCTGAGAATCCTTCTGGCCCGCTATGGCTTTGGTTTCTGGCTTTCTTCTAACCCCTCTGGAGATTTTGCTCTTTCGTCTCTCTTTTTGTCACAGAGGACCAGCTCGAGTTTTGGGGGATGACGAGTTGGCAATGCTCGCCAACCGGTTCTCGCGGTTTCACACAACCGCATGAATCGTCGCCGCGGAGGAGGACGCTCGGGATCTCGAGTGCAGCGACCCCGACCACTTCATCGCCAATGTCCCAAGAAGAAGCATTCATCTGGGAAGGGCGACATGGGCACAAGTACGACTCCGGCAAGCGCAAGGACAGTACGTCCCCGCGAGGCACAAGCGGAGGGGCCGCTTCGACAAGAGTAACACAAGAAGAAAGTACTGGAGAAGGCCCAGCTGACAGCGTGCGTTTTCGCCACGCTCAGACGACGTCGACGGCTTGGATGACGACTCCGCTTGCTCAAGCGACGACGAGTCGAGAAGAAGAAGAGGATCGAGGAAAGATAACGGTCTGCTTCTTCGCCGACGACGCGGCCTCTGCACCAGGCCCTCGATGGCGAGCTGTTGAACTCCCCTCGGATGACGACGACGACGACACCTCCCAGGTATCTCTTACCCACAAAAGAGCTTTCAGCTGAGTAGAGAAGCTTACTGCCGGCCGTGCTTAGTCAGGATAAGATGCTTCGGGTGCCGCTAGAGAGCGACAAGGAGTTAGGCAGAATGGGAGGAACTGGTGAAGGAACTTGGACTCTGTCAAGCCCACCGTAGTTTGTCACAGATGAGGAGGAGTGCGAGGTGCCACACGCACCTGAACTGATCTTTCACTTTGAGAAGCAAGTATGTTCTTGGTAGGGAGAGGTGGATGAGCTCCGGGCTAGGCCCATGTCTGTTGGGTGGCGTGCATGCAAACGTCCTGTTTGCAATCCGAGTTGGAGAGAAGAATGCCAAGATTGTGACTCTTGAGAGGCAAGCTCGGGTAGCACTGGTGTGATAGGTGATTTGTGTGAGGGTTTGGAGATGGACGATGTGCCAATGTGAAGCATGACAAGATGCAAACCGAGGAAGAAAAACACATACCTTCGGACCATCTGTCATGGGTCTCGTGAGTGAGCCACAGCTCGGGATGATGATCTCCCAATTCAAGCGAGCTGCTGCGGGTCCCGGTGTAGCTTTGCTCCGGGTGTTGATTCTTTCTGCTTTTGGGAAGATTGGAGAGTCGTGGTTTGAACCCAAGTGAGAAGCAACTCCACCACTACTCCAAACTACCAAGCTTCCACCCAAAGAGCCTCTCAGCCTAACACCAAGGATGGGTGTTTGAGGAACCTCCAGAGCTCCACC
The DNA here is from genome assembly GCA_009763385.1 of Coix lacryma-jobi var. lacryma-jobi. Lineage (NCBI taxonomy): Eukaryota > Viridiplantae > Streptophyta > Magnoliopsida > Poales > Poaceae > Coix > Coix lacryma-jobi. The sequence goes on along the minus strand of CM019825.1, from coordinate 82,898,514 downwards.
AGAACCAAATGTGCATCCCAAACCTAACCACCTAAAGAACAAGCCTGGACACTATGCCACTATCCAGAGGAGTTTGCCACAGAAGGGCAAGGTGTCCACACCCACAACAGTGAGTACCACAACAACCCCTTGAGAGCGATGACGGTACCACTGTGAGGACTGTGGAGAGATGGACACTTGAGCGAGTTCTGTGTTTTAGGCGGCAAGGAGAAGAGGCGCCGTCCGTGCAGAGAGATGACAAACCCGGAACGTACCATCCTTTCCATGATGTACATGCCCGATGTTCGACAGAGCACCGAGACATACTGCAGGCCCAGAGCCAGAACCTCAATCCCAGGCCAGGCAGCAGAGAGCTCGAGGAGAGACGCTAGGCCTAGAGGTGTGAGCCCCAAGTCCCTAGGCAGTAGGCCTCGTAGAGAGCGTGCCCGCGGGAGCCTGCATTTGTAGGCTATGGGACCCCGTGGCGTGAGGCTTGGACTGAGGGACCAGGGCCCGAGGATCAGCTTGGTGGTGGTTGGCAGCCTGTGGCAGCTACAAGTGAAGACTTGCGGTCATGTGGTTGCCTGAGTCGTGGACTTGGGGGACACGTGTCGGTGGACGGGGGTGCACGGGCGGTGCATCCCATCTACGATGTCGGTTTGGTGGTAGAGCCAGGGGAAAACCATTCGGGTGGACGGTTTTCCATGTTTGGGCCCTCAAAACCTGGGTGGTGGATGGTTTCCGAGTTTTGGCCACAAAACTCGGGCTGAGGACGGTTTTCCAGGTTTGGTGGGCCTCAAAACTGGGCGCTGAGGGTTTGCTGAGTTTGGCCTTCAAAACTCAGATGCCTGGTGGGCTGGTTCCTTCCCGGTTTGGGCCACAAACCGGGGGTTGCAGAGCGAGGGTGGCACGTGGAGGCAATCGGGAGGTTGCGTCGAGGCAACGCTACGAGTTGTGCGAGCGTGGCCGTCGGATACACCTACCACCGAGTTGGTCCAGAATAACGTTAGGGTTTAGCTGGTTCGCTCTGTAATTAGAGAGGGGTAGAGTAGGAATTAGAAATTAGGATAAGTAGAGGGAGACACCCTCCTCCCTTCTCATCTCAGTTCATTTGCTCTTTGCTTCTAGGGTTTCCTGCTCTCCCAATCCCCTGCTGTAGCTAGCTGAGATCCGCAGAGAACCATACCTCTGTGTACTGGAGATTTTGAGGAAGTGAGGCCATAACCTCACTGTTGTAGCGTGTGGTAGCCACACGGTTGCAGATCGATGTGTTGATTCGCGTTTTGGTTCGTGTTCTTCGCGTTCTTCGTTTCTCCGCGATTTTCTCGTCACTCAATCTCCCTCTCCCGTGTGTCTTTGCGAAATCCGTTTGAATCATCCTGTTCGTATTTGAAAGGAGATCATTTCCATCAAAGGAATCAGTCTATCTCCTTACGAACAAGTAGATCGAGTTGATTTCATTTTCGTGACACTTTTTTGTTCATACTCCTCCTCCTTCGATTTCCTGGTGTTTGAGTTGATTTGAGCGGATGATTTCTTGGGGATAGTCTCCAAACTACTTCGTGATCATCCTCTCCAAGTTTGGGAATGTGGGATTGTGAGTTGATTCGATTTGGGATTGATTTGGGTGAAGGGCGAACAAAATCGCCCTCCCTGAGTGACCGCGGACAGTCCGCCACTCAGGGCGCGGACAGTCCGCGCGTCGCGGCTGGTTCAGTCCAGCCACGGCCAGTCCCTGCTGGTTTTGGCTCGGGTCACCGGCGGACAGTCCATCGTGCTAAAGCGCGGACAGTCCGGGACCGAGCAGGGGGACTTCAACAACCTTGCTGTTTTGGTCACTTGACCGGCGGACAGTCCGCCATTCGCTCGCGAACAGTCCGGCAGAACCGCGGACAGTCCGGGACCCCAGGGCCGGACAGTCCGGGAACTGCCTGAAGCTTCCGGTTTAGTGCGTTTGCTCTCCCAGCTTGCTCGCTTGATTTCCGGACTTCTCATTTGGCCCTAGAGTTGGCCAAGGAACCTCTCTAGGTATCTTTGCTACTTGTTAGCATAGGTATTTGGGGATTTCCTGACGTAGCCGTGTATCTACGTTAGGGACTTGGCTTTTGGGGTCATATTCGAGCTGGAGCTTTTAGGGTTTGGTTTGCTACCTCTTTGTGGTGCTCCGCTATGATCCTAGAGATCATCCACCCTCTTCCAAGGGTCGTGAGCATCACGGTTTCGGTCGCAGTTTCTCGGGGTTGATTTTGGGACATTTGGCCAAAGTTTCGAGAGAAATTTTTGAGCTCCCATTCACCCCCCCCTCTGGTCGCCTTGCTAGTGCTTTCTCGGTCCTTCAACTTCATTTTCTACGGGATCATGTTCATGAAAAACTTTAAGACAGTGGCCATTTACCTTAAAGATGTTGTCGTCGGTGTCCTGAAGCGTGATAGCTCCATGTGTTGCCGCATCAATCACGAGGAATGGTCCTTCCCAATTGCTTTTTAGTTTTCCATGGCCAAAGAGCTTGACCCGAGTTGAACATAAGAACCTTGTCTCCCGGATGGAACTCCTTTTGCTTCATCCTCTTGTCATGCCATTTCTTGGTTCTCTCTTTATAGATCCTAGCATTGTGATAGGCCTTCTCTCTCCATTCTTCCAATTCAGAGATCTGCATTCTCCTATTTCTTCCAGCTGCGGGCAAATCCATATTCCATCTCATTGTTGCCCAGTGTGCTCTATGCTCCAATTCCACGGGCAGATGGCATGTCTTGCCGTATACAAGTTGGTATGGGGTCATACCAACTGGAGTCTTGTATGCGGTCATGTATGCCCACAGTGCATCTGATAGCATGCTTCTCCATGCTGTCCCCATTTCATTGACAGTCTTTTGCAGAATATTCTTGATTTGCTCGTCTGATGTTTCTGCTTGTCCGCTTGTTTGTGGGTGATAAGGTGTTCCAATATTGTGCCTTATCCCTCTTTCTGTTAAGTAGCATTGGAACTTTCTGTCAATGAAGTGGCTTCCTCCATCGCTGATTACTAACCTTGGGGTGCCAAACCGTGGGAATATTATTTCCTTGAACATCTTCGTTGCGTGCAACGAATCCGCTGACTTGCACGGCATGGCTTCAACCCATTTGGATACGTAGTCTACTGCCACCAGAATATACTCACAACCTTGAAAGAGGGGGAAAGGACCCATGTAGTCAATTCCCTAGGCGTCGAATAGCTCTACTTGTAGGTTGTTTGTGAGTGGCATTGCATCACGGGCATTGATGTTCCCATGTTTCTGACACCTTGCACACTTCTTCACGAAGTCCATGGTGTCTTCATAAATGGTAGGCCAATAGAATCCACTTTGCCAAATCTTGGCATGGGTTCGGAATGTTCCATAATGGCCTCCATACTCTGCTCCATGACACTTCTCCATGATCTTGACTACTTCGTTCATGGGCACACACCTTGTTAGTATGCCATCTTGGCATACTCTATAGAGATACGGGTCATCCCATAGATGCACCGAGCTCTCCTTGATAAGCTTCTTTTTGTCTACTCCAGGTGGTACGTAGCCTGATACTATGTAGTTGACGATGTTTGCATACCATGGGTAGGTGTCAGAAACTTTGAGGAGTGTGTCGTCCCGAAGATAGTCGTTGATGGGCAGGTCCTGTTTATCCTCAATTTGCATTCTAGACAAGTGGTCGGCTACAGAGTTCTCTACTCCCTTTTTATCTTTAATTTCTAGATCAAATTCTTGGAGGAGTAGGATCCATCTTATTAGCCGAGGTTTAGCATCTTTCTTAGTAAGTAGGTATTTCAGAGCTGCGTGATCGGTGTAGACGATCACCTTGGCTCCTACCAAGTATGATCTAAACTTGTCTATAGCAAACACCACAGCTAAAAGTTCTTTTTCTATTGTTGCATAGTTTAGCTGTGGTCCGGTTAGCGTTTTACTAGCATAGGAAATGGCATAGTGTTTCTTATCCTGGGTCTGTCCTAGGACAGCTCCTACAACATAGTCACTAGCATCGCACATTATCTCAAAAGGTAGCGACCAGTCAGGGGGTTGAATGACTGGTGCAGAGATAAGTGCTTTTTTGAGATGGTAAAAAGAGTCTAAGCATCTGTCGTCAAAGTCAAAGGGTGCGTCTTTAGCTAGTAGGTTTGTTAAAGGTCTAGCAATTTGAGAAAAATCTTTTATAAACCTTCTATAAAAACCGGCGTGGCCAAGGAAACTGCGAACGCCTTTAACATTCGTGGGAGGTGGGAGCTGTTCTATAACTTCTATTTTAGCTCTATCTACCTCTATTCCACGTTCAGATACTCTATGTCCTAGCACTATCCCTTCTCGAACCATGAAGTGGCATTTCTCCCAGTTCAAGATCAAGTGCTTTTCTTGACAACGTTGTAAGACACGGTCCAGATTCTCTAAGCGGTGATCAAAGCTTGTTCCATAGACTGAAAAGTCGTCCATGAAAACTTCCATGATTTCTTCTATCATATCCGAGAAGATGGACATCATGCACCTCTGAAATGAAGCAGGAGCATTGCACAGGCCAAATGACATGCGTCTGTATGCATACATCCCGTAGGGGCATGTGAATGTGGTCTTACTTTGGTCGTCGGGATGGATTGGAATTTGATGGTACCCCAAATACCCATCAAGGAAACAAAAGAAGGAATGTTTGGCTAGCCGTTCCAACAACTCATCGATGAATGGTAACGGAAAGTGGTCTTTCTTTGTGGCCTCGTTAAGTTTTCGGTAGTCTATGCACATTCTCCATCCCGTGATGGTTCGTTGTGGAATCAATTCGTTGTTTTGATTTTTAACGACCGTCATTCCTCCTTTCTTAGGAACTACTTGGATGGGGTTGACCCACTCGCTGTTTGGAACAGGGTAGATTATGCCCACGTGCAAGAGCTTCAAAGAGCGGGACTAATTCCCTTGAGATCTTGCAACGAATATCCTAAGACGGATCGGTGTTTTCTAGGATGGTGATGAGTTTGGAAACTTCTTCCGTTGTAAGTCGATCACTAATGATCACCGGAGTCTCTCTATCACCATTAAGGAAGGCATACTTAAGCCCAGAAGGAAGTGGCTTAAGCTCTATAGAGGCTTTTGGTGGAGGTTCAGACTCATCCAAGTCTAACGGTTCATTTAAATCAGTGTCTTTTTCTTGGATAAAGTCATGGGTGTCTTCTTCTAGATCAGGCTGAGAAGTTTCTAGCGAAGATACCGACATCACCTCCTCTATTGGATCAGGCTTGGGTTTTGGTTCGGCTATCGAATTAATGGAGCCGGCAAAAGGCACTGAAAGATCTAGATCCTTCCCAAGGTGACCCTTAAGGCTCCCTTCACGAAATCCCTCAATGAATCTCATGAGTGGGTGCCCAATTAACAAGTCGACCTCGTCTACGTCAAAGACATAAAAGTTTGCGAGGAAGCTAACCTTGTTAATTGTGATAGAAATATTATGTGCAATCCCGCAACTCTCGACCAATTTTCCAGAAGGAAGCGTAAGGAATTTATTGGTCGGGTTTAGCGGTTCCTCACCTAGGAGTGTTAACATCAACGATTTAGACATTAAATTTACTCCTACAGCGGGATCATAGAGGGAATCTACAGCCGTCTTGTTTATGGCACACGGTATGGATGTGAAACAGGACAGAAGCTTAACGACATCTAATGATGCTTCAGCCTCTCTGAACCATTCGTTGCTCATAATAGACATGAGCTCTTGGGCAGTCGCCTTAAGGTAACCTGCCTCAAACTGGGTTGGCATGTGGTTATTAGGAGCTCTACGGGCTGTGGATCTCTTCTGCACAGGTTGTTTCGAGACACTGCCATAATCAGCGAAAAGATCTGTCTCGATATTTAGAGGTCTTCCTAATATCAATATCTGGTACTGGTTTTCTAAGAGTACTGAGGTTTACCACCTCATTCCTTACTGGGGGCGACGGACGAAACAGTAGTTGATTAAAAGGTTTTCCACCTAACAACTATTGAGGCGGCAATGCTGCTACCCAACTATTATTTTCAACTTGCCTACAACACTTGAGAGGAACTCCAAGCACTGGTTGTGTCTGTCACCCTACCACTAGGCGTCTACACAAGTGCGACAAGAAGTCCACACTGGCAAGATATAGCTTAGACACCACGTCTACACTAATCTTACTACTCTAAAGCTAAGCTTATTAGGCCTAGAGCACTTCAATAAAGTAAAGCAATGTGCCAAGTAAAAGAACTGTAAACTTAAATTAACAGACCAGAATATTAAATACTAGAAGGACTCAGATGTAACACTTACAAGAAGAATCGCATCCACTGAGGCGCACCTTGGAGAAGATTCCCGACAGGCCGGGACTCCTCCGTGGAACTCCTCACTCCCTTCCCTCTCTTCTAACACTAAAGCTACTAAGTAGGCTTTCTCTCCTTGGATGCATACAAATGAAGAGCTCTAGGGGGGTATTTATAGCTTGGAGGTGGAGTAGCGGCTACTCCGGTGCCACGTCAGCAATCCGCGTGCTCTCCTTCCTTGGCCATTGGATCAAACCGCCATAGCAACCGCCATGGATGGATGGCCTTGATTTCTTCACGTGTGAAACATGTGCAAACAACCGACATTGGATGGGGTTCACCCTGGGGTCGGCCGACCCCAGCCAATGACAGGTGGGCCCACCACTTTGCTTCTAGAAGGTGCTGATGTCACCAGGCTGGACAGTGTAGTCAGGGCCCACCAAGTGGGGGTCGGCCGACGCCCTATGACAGGGCTGGCCCACCTTCTTCTCTCCCTTGGTGACCCCACATGTCATGGAGCAAGTCTTGTGATGATGGTTGCCTTTGGTTTCGGTGTGGACCCATGAATCCATGTGCTTCTCATCTTGTACCATTGAGTAAAAGCACATGTTTGATCCAAGGGTTGATACTGGCTTGAACATGCTTCTCTTGGATCATGCCATGTCACCCTGGCCGAGGTGGCTCCAAGGTTGGGTCGGCCGACCCCCTTGGTGGGCCCACCTGGCCTCATTTTGTTCATTTTGCCATATCCTACAAGTTCACAAGCTAAGAGTACAAGTGGAACTTATTAGTGATAAATATGCTCATGATATGCTATACTTCCTTGAAACCGAGGCCTGTTGACGGTATTTTGATAAGGTAAAACATGCTATAACTTCCGTCAACAAGATCCCCCACACTTGAATCTTTGCTCGTCCTCGAGTAAAGGTTAGAGAACGTGAACAAGTGATTATTACATACTTAAAATGATAATGATCATAAAGCATCATTCCTAACATAGTTTATACAAATGGGTTGTGTGGTACTGTCTATCATATATCCTTTAGATGTTGAGAAAAGGAACAAATCTCAAAGCAAAGTCATCTCCCTGAATTCTTGTTCTTGGTACTTAGAGTTTTTAGGACAGTTTGAAAGGAAAACACATAGTTCATGCTTACTCCTCATATAGTACTCTCAAGACACTCTTATAGGTGTTTGGTTCCTCACCAAGGCATAACATGTGATTGCCTTATTTTTGTTTTATCCTAACCTATCGGGCTTATGTGGAGCTTGGTAGGGATAAACAAAGTAGCATACTTGTTTTGCATATATTGTAAAGTCAAAACAAGGATCCAAGGAGAAGAATGTCATAATCCTAGATCAAGATGTGCATGTGTGTGGAAAGTATGTGGACTAGAATGCTCCTTTAACATAATCTCTCTCTACTTTATTTTACCTTGAGACATGGCTAGCATTTTTCAACAATGGACCTTCATGTGCCCATATTTTTTTTAGTGGACCTTCATGTGTCCAATTTTTTTTATAGTGGACCTTCATGTGTCCATTTTTTTCTTTTTCTTTTGCTTAGCCTTAATGTCTCTTTTTACTAACCAGAGTTAGAGAGATTGATACTGTAGAACTTTAATGTACGAAGCATCTATAGAGTGGAAATGGATGACATGTGCAGGCATACTTCCAGTGTAGAAGTTGCATATATAGATGGTGTGTACGTGATCTTGATCTTGGGATTATGACAAAATTCTCGACTAGGGTCATCAAGGTTTGACCAAACTCAAGACAAAAACAAGTAGCATGTGTGTAAAAGGTTTTGATCATGTATGCATATGTATGGTTTTGGTAGGTATTTCTCACTATAGAGGAGTAAATGATACTATGGTTTTGAGATATTTTCAAAAGCAAATCTCTAAGCACCTTAAACAAAAACAGGTTTGAGTCTTAAGCCAAGATTTATCTCACTTTTAACAACAACTTAGTCAATACGGTTTTCTAATTTAGTTTACCCATGAGTATAAACATATGTAAGAACATGGTTTTATGTCATTAACATTCTTAGCATATCATAACTCAAGTCACTTTGTAGCTTTTTTTATTTTATTTTATTTAGAATATGGAATGATTGTGAAACTGCTTGAACCGAGAGGAGAAAGGGGAAACGAACTAGACAGCAGTGTTGAGCTTACTGTGCAGAGGTGAGCTGGTGGGCCCAGGTCACCATGGTGGGGTCGGCCGACCCCACCAAATGGTGGTTTTCGTTGCCATTTGCTTTTTCCTCCATTCAGTTTTACATCTGCAAAAACACTTTTCAAAAATTCAAGATAACGGGGGTCGCCCGACCCCTTGCTTACCTCTGTTTTGTGCACTGCAGCGTGTCAGCCTGTGCTCAGCAGTTCAGTGTGGTTCAATGATGAAATCTGGGGGTCGTCTGACCCCCCACACTTGAATTTTTCCATAAATGAACTCTGAACATGATGCAAAGGTAAAATGCAAAGTGCTCTACTGGCGGCAAACACACCAGTAGAGACGAGATATATTTTATTTATTCTCTAAGAAGGGAAATACATTGGAAATTTAAAAGGAAAATTCAAAAGAAATAAATCTAAGATGAAACTTGGAAATTCAAAATAAATTTAACATGGAACTTTATTCTAATCTAAGCTAAACTATTTATGGGGACGGGGGGTCTAGGAGGTCATCCCGCCCCATAGCCCTAGCGAAGCGTTTGAGCTTCGCAGAGGTGCTAATCCTAAGATGGCGAAAGTCATCTTCTAAGTCCTTATTCGCCATCTTCAACTCTGACACCGTCTCCTCCAACACCCTGTTCTTTGCTTGCAGGGTGGAGGTGACGTGCATCAGCCTCTCCAGATCTGTTTTCTCGTCTTCCTCCTCGAACTGTCCCGGTGGCCCCTTGATCGACGGAGGGTCCATCCTCCGCCGAATAGAAGCCTGGGACTCCAGGGACTCCCGTAGCTCACCCTTCTCTTCCGTGTTGAGAGAAGGGACGACCACCTTCCCTCGACCATGCCCACTGGCCATGATCTGATGGGTCTTCCAGAACGTGGGCGTCGACGGGGAGTACGACAAAGTGTACTCTGTACTCCCCGTTGTCGTGGTGATCGCGCGCGGGTTCTCCTCCAGCGGGGCCTTTCTCTTCAGTGTGAGTTGGCCCGTGGTCGGCCTAGTCGACGTGATGGAGCGGCCGGGGGATTTCCTGAGCCCCCTTCTCGGAGTCAGCGAGCGGGACGATGCCGCCGCGCGAGGCGATGGACGGGGGGTGGTCGGCCGACCCCTGGTGGGATCGGGCGACCCCGCCACCGGCCCGGCCAGCCCCCCTGGTGGAGGTACCATGGCCAGCGGCACCGCATCGATCACGTTTATCGCGAGGGCCTGCTCTAGATCTTCGGTTAGAGCCCATCGTGGCGTGGGTGTTGCAGGGCGCGTAGGCTTGCTAGTGGGTGCCATGGCTAGTGCTTTAGGTCACGGTGGAGAGTGTAGGGAAGGCTAGGGGGCTCTGGCCTTGCGTGGAATTGCGAGTAGGAAGAAGGAGATGGGTCTAAGGCTAAATAGCGGCTGCAGGCGACTACGATGCCGATTTTCACGGGATTGCCGCGGAAAACTTGTAATTTCACAGAGCCCGTTGCGCCGCCGTTCCAATCCCGCAAAGCAGGGATCGCCCGACCCTCTAGTTGGGTCCTCGGAACGAACACTTCTCAAGTCCGTGCTTCCCCTATCGTGTGTGTATTGAGGGTTGCAGGTGGGTGGATCGGCCGACCCCATTGGTGGGTGTCCGGCGTGGTCACGTCCCCAGCTCGAGCCCCTCTACGTGATTGTGCAACCCTTGTTGCAGGTGGGCCCCATATAGGGATCGCCCGACCCCCTAACTGGGGTCTGTGGGCCCCACCTCAAGGCCTAAGGTAAGCCTAGCCTATAACTTCTTGAACCAAGACAAGAGATCGAGGACATGTAGCTTTTAGGATTTGGTTCAAGCAATGAAGAGAAGAGACTTGTAGGTTTTATGTTGTGTATAGTTTGATCTCTACCATGTCTACTTCATTTTCTACGGGACCATATTCATGAAAAACTTTAATACGGTGGCCATTTACCTTAAAGATGTTGCCGTCGGTGTCCTAAAGCGTGACAGCTCCATGTGTTGCGGCATCGATCACGAGGAATGGTCCTTCCCATTTGCTTTTTAGTTTTCCATGGCCAGAGAGCTTGACCCTTGAGTTGAACATAAGAACCTTGTCTCCCGGATGGAACTCCTTTTGCTTGATCCTCTTGTCATGCCATTTCTTGGTTCTCTCTTTATAGATCCTAGCGTTGTGATAGACCTTCTCTCTCCATTCTTCCAGTTCAGAGATCTGCATTCTCCTATTTCTTCCAGCTGTGGGCAAATCCATATTCCATCTCTTTATTGCCTAGTGTGCTCTATGCTCCAATTCCACGGGTAGATGGCATGTCTTGCCGTATACAAGTTGGAATGGGGTCATACCAATTGGAGTCTTGTATGCGGTCCTGTATGCCCACAGTGCATTTGATAACATGCTTCTCCATGCTGTCCCCATTTCATTGACAGTCTTTTGCAGAATATTCTTGATTTGCTTGTTTGCTGTTTCTGCTTGTCCGCTTTGCGGATACATGGGTGTATGCCGAGTCTCGAGTGATGAGTGATTGTCAACGGGTTTGATCGCAGGTTCTTTGGCTTGTGTGTGTGCAGGTGTTGAGCACGGAGACAGTGATCGAGGGCAAGGTGAAGGTCAAGTAGAGATGTGCCGTGCCGAGGGACCGAGAGTGGCGAAGGGCGGACGTGAGGCTTGGACTGAGGGACCGGTGGCCTGAGGATCAGCTGTGGTGGCTGGCAGCCTGGGACAGCGACGAGCGAAGACTTGTGGGGCATGGTGTTGCCTGGGTCGAGGACCTGGGGACACGTGTCGGTGGACGGGGTGCACGGGCGGTGCATCCCCTCTTCAGCTTCGGTTTGGTGGTAGAGCCAGAGAAAAACCATCGTGTGGACGGTTTCCAGGTTTGGGCCTCAAAACCTGGGCACTGATGTTTTCCGAGTTTGGGCCACAAAACTCGGGCTGAGGACGGTTTCCAGGTTTGGGCCTCAAAACCTGGGCGCTGCAGGTTTCTGAGTTTGGGCCACAAAACTCAGGCATTGGCTGGCAGGTTTCCCGGTTTGGGCCTCAAAACCGGGGGTGGACGTAAAGGCCTGGTTTCCCGGTTTCGGCCACAAAACCTTCCTTGAGTTGGTCCAGAATAACCTTAGGGTTTAGCTGGTTCGCTCTGTAAGTAGTTAGGGGTAGAGTGGTAATTAGGAATAGTTAGAATTAGGATAAGTAGGGGGAGACACCCACCTCCCCATCCATCTCAGTCATTTGCTCTTTGCTTCTAGGGTTTCCTGCTCTCCCAATCCCCTGCTGTAGCTAGCTGAGATCCGCACAGAACCATACCTCTATGTACTGGAGATTTTGAGGAAGTGAGGCCGTAACCTCACGATTGTAGCGTGTGGTAGCCACACGGTTGCAATTTGGTGGCTGTGATTCGCGTTTTGTTTGTGTTCTTCGCGGAACCCTTTTTCTCCACGTTTCTCCCGTCGTTCGATCTCTTTGCCCGATTCATCTTTTGCAAATCCGTTTGAACCAAGTTTTTCTAGGTCGTGAGGCACTTCTTTCCATCAAAGGAATTCACCTCTAACCTCACGGTCTAGGAGATCGATCGATTTTGGTTTCGAGTCAAGTTTTTCTTCTTACCCCCGAATTTCATCGATTCATCGATTTGGAATAGGTTCGAGCCATGATCTCTTAGAGATAGCTCAATATCCTCCTTGTGACTCCTCTCACCAAGATTGATCCCTAGTGGACTTGTCTTGGGTGAGATCGAGCGAAATCGGTGAATGAACAGTGCTGCTGCGGGGTGACTGGACGCTGCTGTCGATCTGACCGGACGCTGCCTTGTGCGTCCAGTGGTTGAATGCCACGCGGAGTTTTCCTGTTGCTGACCGGACGCTGGTTCTTGCAAGTGACCGGACTCGCTTCTCTTACTGTTCATTGCGTTTGTCTTCTGCTGACCGGACGCACTGCTCTTGACCGGACGCTCCTCGCTTGTGAGTCCGGTCAGAAACAGTAAGGTTCCAGAGAGGTTTTATCTAGACCGACGCGTCCAGTGTACCTTGACCGGACGCAGGCAGAGTCCGGTCACTGCTGGTTTTGCGCGTTTTCGTTCGCCACTCGCTTGTTCGTTGTTGGTTTTGTCTTCCGGCTTTTGCGTTGGATTTCTAGGGTCGTATAGTGTCTCGTTGTGCTTTGTGGAAGCATCCACCCTACATCTAGGGTCGTGGACACTTGCGAGCTCTAGGGTTTGCTCTTGGGGTTGTTTTAAGGGACAGTGGTGACAAGTTTCCAAAAGGAAAATTTGAAGCTCCCATTCACCCCCCTCTGGTCGCTTTCTGGTTGCACTCTCGGTCCTTCAATTGGTATCGGAGCGGGTTAAGGATCTTCCACCATAGCCGGTTCCAGATCCACAGAAGGCGACATGGATCGCGGCGTGGGCAAACCGCCGTTTTTCGATGGGACGAACTATGTGTATTGGAAGATACGCATGTCGGCCTATCTCCAGAGCATGGGCTCTTCTGTTTGGGAGATTTGCAACAAGGCCGACTACATTGTCTTGGCTGCTCGTGTTACTCAGCTTCAGATGGATGAGCACGATGCCAATAGCCGAGCACGTAACGCTCTTTTCTCTTGTTTGAGCATGTCCGAGTTTGATCGCGTTTCTCACCTCCCCACGGCTCGTGAGATTTGGGCGACCCTCATGCGTTTCCATGAGGGAACCACTCAAGTCAAATCCCGTCTCTACGAGTCGCATAAGCGGGAGTATGAGAACTTTTGACACATGCCTGGCGAGAGCATAGAGAGTTTATTCGCCCGCTTTCAGGTCATTGTTAACAAGATGAGACCAAACAAGGAGCTGTTGCCTTTCGATGATCATGAGAGGGCTTTGAAGCTTTTGCACACTCTTGATCGATCGGTGTGGGACTCAAAGGTCCAGGCGATCATCGAATCGCCTAACTATGAGACCCTCACTTGCGACGAGCTCTTTAGTAAGCTCAAGTCTAGTGAGATTGACGCCATGTCGAGGGCTTCTTATGAAAATGCTTCTGGCCCGACTATGGCTTTGGTTTCTAGCTTTTCTGCTAACCCCTCTGGAGGATTTACACTTTCTTCACTCTTCTCTGTCACAGAGGACCAGCTGGAGTATTTGGGGGATGACGAGTTGGCTTTGCTTGCCAACCGGTTCTCGCGGTTCCACAACAACCGCATGAACCATCGCCGCGGAGGAGGACGCTCAGGATGCTTTGAGTGCGGCGACCCCGACCACTTCATCGCCAACTGTCCCAAGAAGAAGAACACATCTAGGAAGGGCGATCATGGGCACAAGTACGACTCTGGCAAGCGCAAGGAGAAGTACGTCCCCGCAAGGCACAAGCGGAGGGGCGGCTTCGACAAGGAGTACATCAAGAAGAAGTACTTGGAGAAGGCCGAGGCTGAGCAGCGTGCATTCTTCGCCACGCTCAGCGACGTCGATGGCACGGATGATGACTCCGCTTGCTCAAGCGATGACGAGTCCGAGAAGAAGAAGAGGATCGAGGACAAGCTGAACTGCCTCTGCTTCTTCGCCGACGACGGCGACCTCTGCACCATGGCTCATGGTGATGAGGTCGACGGCAAGCTGGAGGACACCCCTCGGAATGACGACGACGACGACACCTCTCAGGTATCCCTCACCCACGACGAGCTTTCTGCTGAAATCGAGAAGCTTACTGCCGCCTTGCTTAGTCAAGATAAGTTGCTTAGGCATGCTACTAGAGAGCGCAAGGAGTATCGGCAGAAGTGGGAGGACACGGTGAAGGAGCTTGAGTTCGCTAAGACCACCGTGGTCGTTTCTGAGGAGGTGGAGTGTGAGATGTGCACCAAGCACATGACTGACCTTCTCACTTTGAGAGGTAAGTATGCTGCTTTGGTAGGAGAGGTGGATGAGCTCCAGGCTAGACCCATGTTGTTGGGTGCATGCAAGACTTGTCCTGTCTTGCAATCCGAGTTGGCAGAGAAGAATGCCAAGGTTGAGTCTCTTGAGAAGGCCAGCTCGGGTAGCACTTGTGTGGCTAGGTGCGCTTTCTGCGAGGGTCTGGAGATGGAGATAGCCAATGTGAAGCATGACAAGATGCAAACCGAGGAGGAAAACACATACCTTCGGACCATCTTGTCATGGGTGTCTTGTGGGGAGCCGAAGCTTGGGATGATGATCTCCCAATTTAAGCGAGCTATTGGAGGTCCTGGTGTAGGTTTTGCTCCGGGTGTTGATCTTTCTGTTTTTGGGAAGATTGGAGAGTCGAGTGGTCTGAACCCATGTGAGAAGCCCAACTCCACCACTACTCCTAAACTTACCAAGCTTCCACCCAAAGAGCCTCTGAAGCCTAACACCAAGGATGGGGTGTTTGAAGAACCTCCATGAGCTCCACCCAAGAACCAGCAATGGGCTCCTAAACCCAACCACCTGAAAAACAAGCTGGACACAATGCCACCTATCCAGGAGGAGCTTTTGCCACAGAAGGGCAAAGTGATCCACACCCACAACCATGTGTACCAACAACCCCCTTTGAGAGCGGTGAGGTACCACTGTGAGTAGTGTGGGCGAGATGGACACTTGAGTGAGTTCTACTTTCGGCGGAAGAGAAAGGCGCGCCGTGCAAGGGAGATGAACAACCCGGACATGTACCATCCTTTCCATGATGTACATGTGCCGAATGTTCAGAGGAGAGCTCCGAGGAGAGCTGCTAGGCCTAGAGGTGCAGGGCCTCAAGGTCCTAGGCGTCAGGGAGGTCGTGCCCGGCGGGAGCCTACAGTTGTAGGCTATGGACCCCGTGGCGGTGGCTTTGTAGTTGAGCGTTTTCCCCCACCGCGTTTTGAGTATCGCGGTGAGCGATCTTTCCCCAGCGGACCACGTTTTCCTCAGCGTGGTGATCGCTCCTCCCGTAGGCGTGCTAGGAATGGTTTTTCTGCTAACCATTCTTTTGAGCAATCGGCCCAACACTGGTTTTCCCCTTACTTCACTAACCCCAGTGTTGGACCGTATGCTCACCCTATGTCTTTTAATTGATGTTGGTAAAACGATTGGAGAACGTTTGGTTGGTGGATTCTGGTTGCTCGAGGCACATGACCGGAAACGCCAAGTGGTTCTCCAGTCTTAGTCCTGTTGCCGGAAAGGAGTTTATCACCTTCGGCGACAATAGCAAAGGTAAGGTTTTGTCTCGTGGGTCGGTGCGAGTTAATGAGCACTTTGTGTTGCGCGATGTTGCTCTTGTTTCTAACTTGCATTTTAACCTTCTTTCTGTTTCGCAACTCTTTGATGATGACTATGAGATTCATTTTAAACCGAATCTCGGTCATATTTTGGATCCTCAGGGCAATCTTGTTTGTATGATTTCGCCCTTTGGAAAAGTCTTTCGTGCGAATTTCTCAGAGTCTTTTGGCATTTCCCGCTATCTTTTGGCTGGTCCTTCCTCCTCTGATCTTTGGAAGTGGCATAGGAGGCTCGGTCATTTAAGCTTCGACTTGCTTGCAAGGCTTAGCTCACTTGGCCTAATCCGAGGATTGCCCAAGTTGTCGATGGAGAAGGACCTTGTTTGCCATTCTTGTAGACATGGGAAGATGGTTGCCGCTCCCCACCATCCAGTGACTCAGGTCATGACCAAGCGCCCTGGAGAGCTTTTGCACATGGACCTTGTTGGTCCGGCTCGGGTGAGCTCGGTTGGGGGGAAGTGGTATGTGCTTGTTGTTGTTGATGACTTTTCGAGATATTCGTGGGTCTTCTTTTTAGCTGAGAAGACTGAGACTTTCTCTTTTGCTCGCAATCTGATTTTGCGTCTTCAGAACGAGTTCCCTTTGAACTCGATGCGAGCTATTAGGAGTGATAATGGTTCCGAATTCAAGAATTCAGATTTTGAGAAGTTTTGTGTCTCTTTGGGTTTGGAACACCAGTTTTCTTCCCCCTACACACCGCCACAAAATGGTGTTGTAGAGAGGAAGAATCGGACCCTTGTTGAGATGGCTAGGACGATGCTCGATGAGCATAGGACTCCTAGGCTTTATTGGGCTGAAGCTATGAACATTGTGTGCTATATTTCCAATCGCATTTTTCTGAGAGCTTTCTTGAAAAAGACTTCTTATGAGTTGCGTTTTGGAAGACAGCCCAAGGTGAGTTATTTTAGGGTCTTTGGTTGCCACTGTTTTATATTGAAGAAAGGCAACCTGGACAAATTCGAGTCTCATTCTTCTGACGATGTGTTTTTGGGTTATGGCACTCATACTCATGCATATCGTGTACTTAACCTTGACACTAATCGAGTCATGGAGACATCCGATGTCACCTTCGATGAGACCATGGTTTGTCCTTCTTCTCGTTTTGAGCGTGAAGGTGATCATGAGGTTGGTGAGCCTCTTTTTGATGACGAGGATGAGGGTGTTGAAGGTATGGATGATCCAGCACCCCCTCCACCTACTGTGCCGCAAGGAGCGGCTTCTATTATGACTCACGGCCCCGACACCTCTTCCTCCTGGGGGCCGTGGGATCCGTCACCTCGAGCAGTACCCTTTGTACCCGAGGAGGCACCAGCTGCTGTTGAGGGGGAGATCACTTCTGCATGGGAGGCACCATGACACATCCAGCGCCAACACCCCCCTCAGCAGATGATCGGCAACATAGACGAACGTGTCACTCGGTCCAGGTCTCAAATCTCTCACTTTGCTCATTTTGCATTTATTGCTGATTTTGAGCCCTGAGATGTTGGACACGCTTTGACGGATCTGGATTGGGTCAATGCCATGCATGAGGAGTTAGAGAACTTTGAGTGAAATCGGGTTTGAGTTTTAGTTCTGCCTCCTCCAGACTGTAAGCCTATTGGGACAAAATGGGTTTTCAAAAACAAGCAAGGAGAGGATGGCCACGTTGTTAGAAACAAGGCCAGGCTTGTAGCGAAGGGCTATAGTCAGAAGGAGGAGATAGACTATGAGGAGACTTTCGCTCTTGTAGCTCGTTTGGAGGCTATTAGGATACTCTTGGCTTTTGTTGCATCCAAAGGTTTCAAACTTTTTCAAATGGACATCAAGAGTGCCTTCTTAAACGGCTACATAGAAGAAGAGGTTTATGTCGAACAACCCCCCGGTTTTGAAAATCCCAAGTTTCCAAACCATGTTTTCAAACTCCACAAAGCTTTATATGGTTTGAAACAAGCCCCTAGAGCCTGGTATGATAGGTTAAAAACCTTTTTGCTTGCTAAGGGTTTTAAAATGGGATGTGTGGATAAAACGCTCTTTCTCCTCAAGCAAGGCAAAGACACTCTCTTGGTCCAGATTTACGTGGATGATATCATTTTCGGTGGTTCTTCTCACGCTTTGGTTGCCAAGTTTGCAGATACTATGAGTAGGGAGTTCGAGATGAGTATGATGAGCGAGCTGACTTTCTTTCTCGGATTACAAATTAAGCAACCCCGAGAAGGGACGTTTGTGCACCAGGGCAGTATACCAAGGACTTGCTAAAGAGGTTCGATATGGGTGAGGCCAAGCCTCTCCCAACACCCATGTCGACCACGACGGCCCTGGATGCGGATAAGGATGGAGAAGCTGTGAACCAGAAGGAGTACCGAAGCATGATCGGGTCGCTGCTCTACCTGACGGCGACATGCCCGGACATCCAGTTCGTGGTGTGCCTGTGTGTGCGCTTTCAGGCGTCGCCGCGCACTTCTCACCATCAGGGGGTCAAGCGCATTTTCAGGTGCCTTCGTTTCACACCTGAGTTCGGGATTTGGTATTCAGCTTCCTCCACCCTCTCCCTTTGCGGTTATTCCGATTCTGATTTTCCTGGTTGTCGCATTGAGCGCAAGTCCACTTCTGGGACATGTCAGTTTATTGGTTCTTCTCTTGTATCGTGGTCTTCTCGCAAGTAGTCTAGTGTCGCCCAGTCTACCACAGAGGCTGAGTATGTTGCTGTGGCTAGCTGTTGTTCCCAGTTGCTTTGGATGATGGCCACTTTGCGTGATTTTGGTCTAAGCTTTTCTCGTGTTCCTTTGCTTTGTGACAGCACGAGTGCGATTGGCGTTGCTAAGAACCCCGTGCTTCACTCGAAGACGAAACACATTGATGTGCGCTTTCACTTTTTGCGAGACCACTATGAGAAGGGTGATATCGACCTTCGCCATGTCGATACTCATCATCAGTTGGCTGATATTCTCACCAAGCCTTTGGACGAATCAACCTTTAATCGGTTGTGGGGTGAGCTTGGTGTGTGTTTCGCCTTTTAGATGAGGGAAACATTTTGGTTCTTGTATTATAAACTGACCATTTTTCGTTTGTCTTGTTTTTATTTTGGTCTTTTTGCATACGCTTTTACATTCTGCGCTTCATGGATATAATCTTTAGAATGTAATTATGCTCTGTTTAGTATGTTCTGATGCTGGTAGCTTATGCTCTTTCTGATCACTAATACATGTAGTGAGCTGAGCTATTTTTGAATGGTGAACCAACTTAACAAACATAAAACCTGAAAATGTTCACCATTGAGATATGCAACTAGATGTGTAGGATGTGTTGAATTCACTCGTGCTTTTCATATATGCTAGGTTGCTATGTCTCTAGTTCTGAGTCACTCACTGGCTTGGTATGTTCATATTCTGGTTAAAACTTGAACCAAGTGAAGTGAAATAGAAAGATCGAGATGAGATTGCTTGTCAACACATCACAGTTTCGAGACTGTTTCTCATTGCACTTTGAGTTAAACTTGAGCTGTGTAGTGTATGACCGAAACTGTTGCTTTAAGCTTCTAATTGCTTCTCACAGGTTCGGAGCGCTTTGCTAGTTGTGTTGAGCCCTTGCCTCTATCTTGAGGGACTAGCAGTCGCTTCCTTGCTTCAGTTGGTTTCAGTTGGTATCGAGTTTTTCAGTTGATGTCGAGCTGTCTGCTAGTTGTGTTGAGCCTCTGTGCCTCTGTATTGAGGGACTAGCATTTTGCTTTGATTTTTCAATTGGTATTTGCTAGCGGTGTTGAGCCTGTTCTACCTCTTCTTGAGGGCTAGCTGTGCTTTGCTTGGTCGCGTCGAGCCGATTGCCCATGTCTTTGGGGACCAAGTTGTCTTGCTCTTTCCACTTGACCTTCTTCGGCTTTGCTATGCTTTTGGGTCATTTGGTCGAGTTCTCTCTTCTCCTTCTTCCTCCTTCTATTTCCATTATGATTTGTGTTGGTAGTTGACAATGCACTCATCAAGGGGGAGATTGCGGATACATGAGTGTATGCCGAGTCTCGAGTGATGAGTGATTGTCAACGGGTTTGATCGCAGGTTCTTTGGCTTGTGTTGTGCAGGTGTCGAGCACGGAGACGGTGATCGAGGGCAAGGGGAAGGTCAAGTAGAGACGTGTCATGCCAAGGGACCGAGAGTGGCGAAGGGCGGACGTGAGGCTTGGACTGAGGGACCGGTGGCCTGAGGATCAGCTGTGGTGGCTGGCAGCCTGGGACCGCGACGAGCGAAGACTTGTGGGGCATGGTGTTGCCTGGGTCGAGGACCTAGGGACACGTGTCGGTGGACGGGGTGCACGGGCGGTGCATCCCCTCTTCAGCTTCGGTTTGGTGGTAGAGCCAGAGAAAAACCATCGGGTGGACGGTTTCCAGGTTTGGGCCTCAAAACCTGGGCGCGGATGGTTTCCGAGTTTGGGCCACAAAACTCGGGCTGAGGACGGTTTGCAGGTTTGGGCCTCAAAACTTGGGCGCTGCGGGTTTCTGAGTTTGGGCCACAAAACTCAGGCGTTGGCTGGCTGGTTTCCTGGTTTGGGCCTCCAAACCGGGGGTGGACGTAAAGGCCTGGTTTCCCGGTTTCGGCCACAAAACCGGGGGCGGAGTCCGTGAAGAGGACGCAGAGCGGTGGCGGCACGTGGCGGCAATCGGGAGGTTGCATCGAGGCAACGCTACGAGTTGTGCGGGCGTGGCCGTCAGATCACCACCTACCTTGAGTTGGTCCAGAATAACCTTAGGGTTTAGCTGGTTCGCTCTGTAAGTAGTTAGGGGTAGAGTGGGAATTAGGAATAGTTAGAACTAGGATAAGTAGGAGGAGACACCCACCTCCCCATCCATCTCAGTCATTTGCTCTTTGCTTCTAGGGTTTCCTGCTCTCCCAATCCCCTGCTGTAGCTAGCTGAGATCCGCAGAGAACCATACCTCTGTGTACTGGAGATTTTGAGGAAGTGAGGCCGTAACCTCACGATTGTAGCGTGTGGTAGCCACACGGTTGCAATTTGGTGGTTGTGATTCGCGTTCTATTTGTGTTCTTCGCGGAACCCTTTTTCTCCACGTTTCTCCCATCGTTCGATCTCTTTGCCCGGTTCATCTTTTGCAAATCCGTTTGAACCAAGTTGTTCTAGGTCGTGAGGCACTTCTTTCCATCGAAGGAATTCACCTCTAACCTCACGGTCTAGGAGATCGATCGATTTTGGTTTCGAGTCAAGTTTTTCTTCTTACCCCTGAATTTCATCGATTCATCAATTTAAAGATAGGTTCGAGTCGTGATCTCTTAGAGATAGCTCACTATCCTCCTTGTGACTCCTCTCACAAAGATTGATCCCTAGTGGACTTGTCTTGGGTGAGATCGAGCGAAATCGGTGAATGAACAGTGCTGCTGCGGGGTGACTGGACGCTACTGTCGATCTGACCGGACGCTGCCTCGTGCATCTGGTGGTTGAATGCCACACGGAGTTTTCCTGTTGCTGACCGGACGCTGGTTCTTGCAAGTGACCAGACTCGATTCTCTTACTGTTCATTGCGTTTGTCTTCTGCTGACCGAACGCACTGCTCTTGACCGGACGCTCCTCGCCTGTGAGTCCGGTCAGAAATAGTAAGGTTCCAGAGAGGTTTTATCTAGACCGGACGCGTCCGGTGTACCTTGACCGGACGCAGGCAGAGTTCGGTCATTGTTGGTTTTGCGCGTTTTCGTTCGCCACTCGCTTGTTCGTTGTTGGTTTTGTCTTCCGGCTTTTGCGTTGGATTTCTAGGGTCGTATAGTGTCTCGCTGTGCTTCGTGGAAGCATCCACCCTACATCTAGGGTCGTGGACACTTGCGAGCTCTAGGGTTTGCTCTTGGGGTTGTTTAAGGGACAGTGGTGACAAGTTTCCAAAAGGAAAATTTGAAGCTCCCATTCACCCCCCCTCTGGTCGCTTTCTGGTTGCACTCTCGGAACTTCACGCTTGTTTGCGGGTGATAAGGTGTTCCAATATTGTGCCTTATCCCTCTTTCTATTAAATAGCGTCGGAACTTTCTGTCAATGAAGTGGCTTCCTCCATCGTTGATTACTAACCTTGGGGTGCCAAACCGTGGGAATATTATTTCCTTGAACATCTTCGTTGCGTGCAACGAATCCGCTGACTTGCACGGCATGACTTCAACCCATTTGGATACGTAGTCTACTGCCACCAGAATATACTCACAACCTTGAGATGGGGGGAAAGGACCCATGTAGTCAATTCCCCAGGCATCGAATAGCTCTACTTGTAGGTTGTTTGTGAGTGGCATTGCATCACGGGCATTGATGTTCCCATGTTTCTAACACCTTGCACACTTCTTCACGAAGTCCTTGGTGTCTTCATACATGGTAGGCCAATAGAATCCACTTTGCCAAATCTTTGCATGGGTTCAGAATGTTCCATAATGGCCTCCATACTCTGCTCCATGACACTTCTCCATGATCTTGACTACTTCGTTCATGGGCACACACCTTCTTGGCATACAATATAGAGATACGGGTCATCCCATAGATGCACCGAGCTCTCCTTGATAAGCTTCTTTTTGTCTACTCCAGGTGGTACGTAGCCTGATACTATGTAGTTGACGATGTTTGCATACCACGGGTAGGTGTCTGAAACTCTGAGGAGTGTGTCGTCCCGAAGATAGTCGTTGATGGGCAGGTCCTGTTTATCCTCAGTTTGCATTCTAGACAAGTGGTCGGCTACAGAGTTCTCTACTCCCTTTTTATCTTTAATTTCTAGATCAAATTCTTGGAGGAGTAGGATCCATCTTATTAGATGAGGTTTAGCATCTTTCTTAGTAAGTAGGTATTTCAGAGCTGCGTGATCGGTGTAGACGATCACCTTGGCTCCTACCAAGTATGATCTAAACTTGTCTATAGCAAACACCACAGCTAAAAGTTCTTTTTCTGTTGTTGCATAGTTTAGCTGTGGTCCGGTTAGCGTTTTACTAGCATAGGAAATGGCATAGTGTTTCTTATCCTAGGTTTGTCCTAGGACAGCTCCTACAGCATGGTCATTAGCATCGCACATTATCTCAAAAGGTAGCGACCAGTCAGGGGGTTGAATGACTGGTGCAGAGATAAGTGCTTTTTTGAGATGGTAAAAAGAGTCTAAGCATCTGTCGTCAAAGTCAAAGGGTGTGTCTTTAGCTAGCAGGTTTAGTCGATAGAATATGAAGATGCTGGACAAAGTGCTGATCTGATGACTCAACAATATGCACAGAATGCTAGCAAAGGCTCAAACTGATCACTAAATTCGAAATCTGAACATTGGAGCAAAATGAGCAGTTTTTAGCCAAAAAGGTATTCACCATCAAAATAGCACTACACATGTATAGACAGGAAGTCAAACAAGTGCTAAACATGTATACAAGGTGAACTACTCCTAGCACAGTTCAATCATCATGCTATAGAATGAAACATAGACTTGTGTATCCAAATTTTATCGGAGTTGCAGCGGTTAAATTACACAAGTTCAAATTTCAGCATGTGATTGCGATAGGTTGAAGGCTTATCATTGCCTAACTTTTCAACTGTGCGAAGCCTATGCAGAAGCAATTAGAAGCTTAAAGCAACAGTTTCGGTCATGCACTACACAGCTCAAGTTTAACTCAAGGTGCAATGAGAAACAGTCTTGAAACTGTGATGTGCTGACAAGCAATCCCATCTCGATCTTTCCAATTCACTTAACTTGGTTCACTATTAAAGCAGAATATGAACATACCAAGCAAGTGAATGACTCAACAATAGAGACATAGCAACCTAGCATATATGAGAAGCACAAGTGATTTCAACACATTCTACAGATGCTAGTTGCATATCTCAATGGTGAACATTTTCAAGTTTTATGTTCATTAATCAAATTCACCATTCATAAAATAGCTCAGCTCACAACATGTATTAGTGATCAGAAAGAGCATAAACTACAACATCATCATAAAGAATCGGAGCATACACTGTACAGAACATAATCACATTCTAAAGATTATATACGTGAAGCTCTGAATGTAAATATACAAGATGAAATGCAGAAAAGATACCAATTGAAAAGACAAAGTCAGTTTATGATACAAAATTCAAAATGTTTCCCCCATCTAAAACAGGAAACACACACCAAGCTCACCTCTCAACCTAGCAAAAGTTGATTGGTCCAAAGGCTTGGTGAAAATATCAGCCAACTGATGATGAGTATCGACATGAAGAAGGTCGATATCACCATTCTCATAGTGGTCTCGCAGAAAATGAAAGCGCACATCAATGTGTTTGGTCTTAGAGTGCAGCACGGGGTTCTTAGCAACGCTAATAGCACTCGTGCTGTCACAAAACAGAGGAACACGAGAAAAGGTCAGACCAAAATCACGCAAAGTGGCCATCATCCAAAGCAATTGGGAACAGCAGCCAGCCGCAGCAACATACTCAGCCTCCGTGGTAGACTGGGCGACACTAGACTGCTTGCGAGAAGACCACGATACAAGAGAAGAACTAATAAACTGACAAGTCCCAGAAGTGGACTTGCACTCAATTCGGCAACCAGCAAAATCGGCATTGGAATAACCTCAAAGGGAGAGGGTGGAGGAAGCAAAATACCAAATCCCAAACTCAGGTGTGAAGCATAAGTACCTCATAATGCACTTGACCGCCTGACGGTGAGAGGTGCGCGGCGATGACTGAAATCGTGTGCTGTTGACGCAAAATCTGGTCCGCCGCGCCTCACACACAGCAAGCTGAAAAGCTAGCTTCAATCAGGTGCCCGGAGTATGTTGAACCCAGAGACGTGCTAGTCGGTTTGACCTGAAAACCAACAAGGGATAAAAACATGAGAATACCTCTAGAACTTGTCGGGTGAGACCAGACAGTTCCATATGTACGGCTTTGAAAGCCAATCACGACGGCACACAGCTATAGAAGCTGTCTGTCAAAACAGGTTTATAAAGTCATTCGACAAGTATAAAAGAAAGCATGTAAACATGTTGATTGCCGAACGCAGATGTAATAAAAGAAACAGGTAACTTATAAATATAAATCTATTCAAACAAAACATGCATAGGCTAATCCAACTAGTCCGCCGCATGTCTAGTCTTCATAAACCCGTCAAGCGTAAACTTGAGCGAAGCTAATCCACCGCATGATACCACTTGCTACAAATCTAAGCCACTCCTTATAATTAGATTAATCCACCGCATGATACAATCTAATTATAAGAAGCTAAAAGCATGCATATATCTGAACAGATCTATATATACCCATTACTCAGGTAAGCTTAACCAAGATCGGCAAACTAGCCGAGTTTGGATCCATGAAGAAGGAACATACAAACAAGCATGATCAAACCAATCTAAAACCTATATCTGCCGCACGATACCCAGTTCCATCAAAGCCTAACCGTGATTGACATGTATGAACTCACAACTTGTGACAATCTAGATTGAAAGTTGATCCGGCCGTCATGATCTTATGATTAACAAAACACAAGCGGGCTTGTGAAACAAGGCCGAACAAAGATCAATCTAGATTGGGCAAAAGAGTGTTACGAGAATTAAATAATAAAACACATAACACATGATAACTTAATGAATCTATTAGATCTGCCAAATCTAATAGAGCCGATAACTATTTTTACTCATGACTTAATCCGCCGCACGATACAAGGCACAAGCAAAAACCTCCCGTCATAAGCTTAAATCCGTCGCACGATACTAAGCTTAACGAACAAGACTACTTGCATCATATCTAAATCCACCGCATGATACTAGACATGATAACAAGGTTGCCAGGACTTACGGAGGTCGACGGATCAATGATTCCTCTCAAAGAACTCGACGATACGAAGTTGGCACGGGGTCGGTTTGTATTGATATTGTTGTGAACAATTTTACAATGGTCGAGGGCTTATATTTATACCCTGGACGAAATATGAGTCCTAGACGATTACGATTTACGCAATAAAATATGGAAAGATACAAATCCTATTCCTAATCTTTTCGGCGTCCTCCATTCTCACGTGTCCTCTCGTGCAGGCCGGCTTTGCTTGCAACATCCATCTCCCGAATGGAGCCACCGCCTTGTAGAATAGCCGACCGCACAGGCATTCACCGAAACCCTGAGGACCAAATAGTCGCCCGATTGCCTGCCGAATCCTTTCTTCTCTGCTGGCTGGGCCCACTTGCCAAATCCTCGTGCGTGCGAAAATCTGGTGTTAACACATGCTCCCTAATTTTGGAATAAATATTTGTTCCAAAATTCCTTTCTCCTTGTGTACCGACGTGGAACCTCCGGAAGCATCCATCTTCACACTTCATAATTGCCGTACTCGCCGACTCATCTCCCGATGCGCCTTCGGGATCCTTTAAAGTTCCCCTTCACTCTATTTTGGCTTGTGCATTCTGAACCCCCCTGCTTCAATCTCAAAAACAGAAAACCCTCTTTTCTCTTGTCATCTCTCACTCTAGAGGATGTCTTCTGCAGCGAGTCGACACAGCTCAGAGTTCGGTGCTTCTACCACCTCCAAGAGAAGGTTACCCTCTTCTTCTTTTCCTTGTCTTAAAATGAAGCAGTCGGCCTTACTTTGTTACCTCCGTTCAGGAGGACCGGCGACGACCTCCCCGAGGATTTGACCCAGAAGATCATAGATCTTCAACTCGACCTAGAGGGGAAGGATCGGGAGATCACCCGAACCTCTCGGGAGCGCGACGTTGCTCCGAAACGAGTGTTGACGGAAGTTATAGCATGTTTTACCTTATCAAAATACCATCAACATGCCTCGGTTTCAAGGAAGTATAGCATATCATGAGCATATTTATCACTAATAAGTTCCACTTGTACTCTTAGCTTGTGAACGTGTTGGAGATGGCAAAATGAACAAAATGAGGCCAGGTGGGCCCACCAAGGGGGTCGGCCGACCCAACCTTGGAGCCACCTCGGCCAGGGTGACATGGCACGATCCAAGAGAAGCATGTTCAAGCCAATATCAACCCTTGGATCAAACATGTGCTTTTACTCAATGGTACAAGATGAGAAGCACATGGATTCATGGGTCCACACCGAAACCAAATGCAACCATCATCACAAGACATGCTCCATGACATGTGGGGTCACCAAGGGAGAGAAGAAGGTGGGCTAGCCCTGTCATAGGGGGTCGGCCGACCCCCACTTGGTGGGCCCTGGCTACACTGTCCAGCCTGGTGACATCAGCACCTTCTAGAAGCAAAGTGGTGGACCCACCTGTCATTGGCTGGGGTCGGCCGACCCCAGGATGAACCCCATCCAATGTCAGTTGTTTGCACATGTTTCACACGTGAAGAAATCAAGGCCATCCATCCATGGCGGTTGCTATGGCGGTTTGATCCAATGGCCAAGGAAGGAGAGCACGCGGATCGCTGACGTGGCACCGGAGTAGCCGCTACTCCACCTCCAAGCTATAAATACCCCCCTAGAGCTCTTCATTTGTATGCATCCAAGGAGAGAAAGCCTACTTAGTAGCTTTAGTGTTAGAAGAGAGGGAAGGGATTGAGGAGTTCCACAGAGGAGTCCCGGCCTGTCGGGAATCTTCTCCAAGGTGCGCCTCAGCGGATGCGATTCTTCTTGTAAGTGTTACATCTGAGTCCTTCTAGTATTTAATATTCTGGTCTGTTAATTTAAGTTTACAGTTCTTTTACTTGGCACATTGCTTTACTTTATTGAAGTGCTCTAGGCCTAATAAGCTTAGCTTTAGAGTAGTAAGATTAGTGTAGACGAGGTGTCTAGGCTATATCTTGCCAGTGTGGACTTCTTGTCGCACTTGTGTAGACACCTGGCGGTAGGGTGACAGACACAGCCAGTGCTTGGAGTTCCTCTCAAGTGTTGTAGGCAAGTTGAAAATAATAGTTGGGTAGCAGCATTGCCACCTCAGTAGTTGTTAGGTGGAAAACCTTTTAATCAACTACTGTTTCGTCCTTCGCCCCCAATAAGGAATGAGGTGGTAAACCTCAGTACTCTTAGAAAACCAGTACCAGATATTGATATTAGGAAGACCTCTCTATCCCAGTTATCATATACCCTTTGATCATCCCTTGACGACCCTACTTCTAGTTAATCCACTTCACGTTCCCTATGGAAATACGATACCTGGAATACTCCCGGTGAAAGGCTACAATTGACTATCGTACGCTTGCGGTATATCCGTTTGCCACTTCTGGTGTCAACAAGCATCTCTGGTGTGGTTGCCGGGGATTAGGCTCCATAGTCTAGTTCTAGTGGTTGCATTAAGAAGTGTCAACAAGCTTTTCTGGCGCTGTTGCCGGGGAACGGTAGCTGTATTAGCTAGAACAAAGTTGTTAAAGTTATCGTAGTTTGATTAGAACTTTTATTTCATAAATCAATATGGATCAAACAACCCTTTTTGACTACGCTGCTCCATCGGGCGCTGAGTTAGAGCCGCCTAGTTCATCTCATGCCATTTTGGCAGTTCGCTATGAGCTTCGCCCCAGCCTCAGAGCGATGGTCCAGGAGAATCCTTTTCGGAGAAGTAGATGAGAATCCTTATACCCACCTACGTGTTTTCGAACAACTTTGTTCCTGTATTCACATCCAAGGGATGA
This sequence comes from Coix lacryma-jobi var. lacryma-jobi, assembly GCA_009763385.1. NCBI lineage: Eukaryota > Viridiplantae > Streptophyta > Magnoliopsida > Poales > Poaceae > Coix > Coix lacryma-jobi. Next base: position 82,870,339 of record CM019825.1, on the reverse strand, counting down.
GGCGAGTCACTCATAAGTGGAAGTTATTTCCGTTCTCGTTAACAGGAAAAGCTAGATGCTGGTATACTCGCTAGGTTGGTAGTGTGAACGGAGAATGGGAGAAACTGCAAGCCATGTTCTGCTTAACGTACTTTCCCATGTCCCGCGTAGCTCGTCTTCGTAGAGATGTGCTAAACTTCAAACAAGACGAGAAGGAATCTCTAGGTGCGGCCTGGGCACGACTTACAAACTTAGCATCCTCTGGCCTAGATTTAGCTATAACCGAGCCAACCCTTATGCAACATTTCTATCTCGGTCTTAGCCAAAACTCCACACAATTCCTTGATTTAGCCTCTAAAGGAGCTTTCCTCCACTTACCCATTAGTGAAGGTAAGGAAGTCCTTGCGACCATTCTCAAGAACACCTCCTACACCGATGACCATGGTGAAACTCTAGAGGAAGATCAAACTCCTAGGGATGAACCCACGACAGCCGAAACTCCTTTACCTATACCCCAAGCTGTCAAACCTGAACCACAACCACCTACTCCTCCAAACGAAGAAGTAATTCATCCTTTGGATTATCCTCTAAATATCGAGACAGATCTTTTCGCCGATTATGGCAATGTCTCGAAACAACCTATGCAGAAGAGATCCACAGCCCGTAGAGCTCCTAATAACCACATGCCAACCCAGTTTGAGGCAGGTTACCTTAAGGCGACTGCCCAAGAGCTCATGTCTATTATGAGCAACGAATGGTTCAGGGAGGCTGAAGCATCATTAGATATCGTTAAGCTTTTGTCCTGTTTCACATCCATACCGTGTGCCATAAACAAGACGGCTGTAGATTCCCTCTATGATCCCGCTGTAGGAGTAAATTTAATGTCTAAATCGTTGATGTTAACACTCCTAGGTGAGGAACCGCTAAACCCGACCAATAAATTCCTTAAGCTTCCTTCTGGAAAATTGGTCGAGAGTTGCGGGATTGCACATAATATTTCTATCACAATTAACAAGGTTAGCTTCCTCGCAAACTTCTATGCCTGGTAAGGGAAAACCCGAGTACTTTATAGATTGCCTGCTTTGGATGTAATGAGCCCTTCTCTTATATCTTTGATTGATACAGACATCGAGACAGCTCAAGGTTCCTCCGCTGGGGAGGCGGCTAAGGACAAGACTGATCTTCCTGAGCCGTAGCCCAAGAAGCTAAGTTTAAAACTTCCTGGTGCTTTGAAGCTGATTAAGTAAGTTTTGTCTCTTTGAAAACTTAGTATTCTTCATGCTTGTCAAAAGCTTAGTGCTTATTTCTGTTACAGAAAGATCAAGACCAGCCAACCGTTGGCAGCTGATACGGCAAAGGCCCAGGAGATGGAGGGATCAGAGCTACCAAAGGAGCCGGAGTCGAGCGTCCCTCCCATCAGCAGTCAGGTGAATACCGAGACGGCACCCTCCTCTTCTGATGTCCTTGTCGTAGAAGATCTTCAAATGAGTGTTCTTCCATTGCCTCAGGTTGGTGTTCCGTATTCCATCTTTCATTCTCCCGCTCAATTGGAACTCGACCGGGTAATGAATGATTGGTTCTTCAGGACTTGACAGCCTGACGAGCCAACTTTGGAGATGGTCAAGGCTAGCATCAGTAATGCGATGAAGCTGAAGCCTCAGTTTCTCTTCAGAACGACTCTGGTGAAGTCCCCGTGTCCTCTCGTCAGGGATCAAAGCTTGATGTAGTGGGGTATAACCCAGACCTTGACCGTCTGAAGGAGCTGAGTGCTCCAGTGATGGCACCGGCTTTGGCGTTGAGAGAATTTGTTGAGGTAATGTCTCATCTATGCAGACATTTTATGGTCTTGTTCTGGCTACTAACAACTTCTTGCATAGGGTTTCGATGTGAAAGTCACTGAGCAGATTATACGAATCCGGCAAGAGCTTTCCGTTGAGAACCAAGCTTTCAAGGAGTATATAGCACAGGATTAGATTAGCCAAAAGGTGGCAACTCAAATTTTGCATACCCGCATTAATGAGCTTGAGGGAAAACTGAGTACTGTTGTTGGCGAGCGGGATGCGGCGAACCAGCGGGAAATCGAGCTCCTCTCCAAGCATGCTACCAATGAACAGAGGTTCAAGGAGGTTATTAAGTCATCCAAGAAACAACTAACCGGTAAGTTGATCATGAATTTCAGTGTCCTTAGTTTTTTGAAATCATAGTACTCATCCACTTTTGTGCTTTACTTTTTAGAGTCGCAAAGTCTTGCAGCGGGATGGCAAAATGCTTTCAACTGTAAGGAGGCGGAGCTTGAGGAGGTATTTGCTAATGCACAAAGTACTCTCCAAGAAGCCAAGTTGATCCGTGAGGGTGCTGACCGAGACCTGCTGCAGGCTTTGAAATCGACCAAGGAGTCATGAGAAGCTCTGGAGGCAATTAAGGCGCAACTAAGGGAGTCAGAGGAGTCTCTGAAGACTTCACAGGATTCCTTGAAGGCACTGGAGCAAGCTGTAGAGCCGGTCCTTGACTTGGTCCCGCGCCCCGAAGGAGTTGAAGAGTCCTTGATTGATCAAGCTAGAGCGGCGCCTGGTCGCCTTACTCAATACATCAAGGATATGGCTACTTCGGTGGTGTGCGGTTTGCTTGCAACTTTGCGTCTCCATATGCTGTCTTTCGACCTTTCTTCTGTCATGAGTTGGCCCGAGGGTAAGAGTGATGGAGACCATGCGGCGATGCAGGAGGAGGTCAACACTATGGCGGAAGAGTACTCCTAGATTTTAGATCTTGTAGGGTAGTAGGCCGTTCTCAGTCTTGACCAAAATTTGTATCGATTGAAAGCAAATACTGAAGAAACAAAGTATAATTTACTTTTGAGTCTTTCGCTGGTTTTGAGCGTTTTTATTTTATCGACTCGTCATTGCAAGAAATTTCTTGTTAATGGGCCTTGCAGATACATGGGTGTATGCCGAGTCTCGAGTGATGAGTGATTGTCAACGGGTTTGATCACAGGTTCTTTAGCTTGTGTTGTGCAGGTGTCGATCACAGAGACAGTGATCAGAGGCAAGGTGAAGGTCAAGTAGAGACGTGCCATGCCGAGGGACCGAGAGTGGCGAAGGGCGGACGTGAGGCTTGGACTGAGGGACCGGTGGCCCGAGGATCAGCTGTGGTGGCTGACAGCCTGGGACAGCGACGAGCGAAGACTTGCGGGACATGGTGTTGCTCGGGTCGAGGATCTGGGGACACATGTTGGTGGACGGGGTGCACGGGCGGTGCATCCCCTCTACAGCTTCAGTTTGGTGGTAGAGCCAGAGAAAAACCATCGGGTGGACGGTTTCCAGGTTTGGTCCTCAAAACCTGGGCGCGGATGGTTTCCGAGTTTGGCCACAAAACTCGGGCTGAGGACGGTTTCCAGGTTTGTGCCTCAAAACCTGGGCGCTGCGGGTTTCTGAGTTTGGGCCACAAAACTCAGGCGTTGGCTGGCTGGTTTCCCGGTTTGGACCTCAAAATCGGGGGTGGACGTGAAGGCCTGGTTTCCTGGTTTCGGCCACAAAACCGGGGGCGGAGTCCGTGAAGAGGACGTAGAGCGGTGGCGGCACGTGGCGGCAATCGGGAGGTTGCGTCGAGGCAACGCTACGAATTGGGCGAGCGTGGCCGTCGGATCACCACCTACCACGAGTTGGTCCAGAATAATCTTAGGGTTCAGCTGGTTCGCTCTGTAAGTAGTTAGGGGTAGAGTGGGAATTAGGAATAGTTAGAATTAGGATAAGTAGGGGAGACACCCACCTCCCCATCTATCTCAGTCATTTGCTCTTTGCTTCTAGGGTTTCCTGCTCTCCCAATCCCCTGCTGTAGCTAGCTGAGATCTGCAGAGAACCATACCTCTGTGTACTGGATATTTTGAGGAAGTGAGGCCGTAACCTCACTGTTGTAGCGTGTGGTAGCCACACGGCTGCAGATCGATGTGTTGATTCGCATTTTGGTTTGTGTTCTTCGCGTTCTTCGTTTCTCCGCGATTTTCCCGTCACTCGATCTCCCTCTCTACTATGTCTTTGCGAAATCCGTTTGAATCAACTTGTTCGTTTTTGAAAGGAGATCATTTCCACCGAAGGAATTCATCTAACTCCTCACGAACAAGTAGATCGGGTTGATTTCGTTTTCGTGGCGCTTTTTTGGTTCATACACCTTCCCCTTCGATTTCCCGTTGTTTGAGTTGATTTGAACGGATGATTTCTTGGGGATAGTCTCCTAACTACCTCGTGATCATCCTCTCCAACTTTGGGATCAAGGGATTTTGGTTTGAATCGATTTTGGAGTGATTTGGGTGAAGGGCGATCAAAATCGCCCTCACTGGACAACCGCGGACACTCCGCCACCTGACCGGCGGACAGTCCGAGCGTCGGGGAGTAGCCGGACCAGTGGTTGTGTTCTTCAACTGATTTGGCTTTGGTTGACCGGCGCACAGTCCGCAGTTCAAAGCCACGGACAGTCCGACAACCATCCAGGAAACTTCAGCAGCTTTGCTGTTTTTGGTGTTTGGCCGGCGGACAGTCCGCCATCCCCTCGCGGATAGTCCGCAGTAGGGGCGGACAGTCCGGAACCCCAGGTCCGGACAGTCCGGGAATCGCTTGAAGCTTCCAGTTTTGTCCGTTTGCTCTCCCGGCTTCCTCGCTTGGTTTTCGGACTTCTCGTTTGGCCTTGTAGTTGACCAAGGAACCTCTCTAGGTACCTTTGCTACTTGTTAGCAACGGTATTTGGGGATTTCTCGATGTAGCCGTCTATCTACGTTCGAGACTTGGTTTTTAAGGGTTGAACTTGTTCCGGTGCTTTTGGCGTTTGGTTTGCTATCGCTTTGTGGTGCCTCGCTGTGATCCAAGGGATCATCCACCCTCTTCCAAGGGTCGTGGGCATCACGTTCTTGGTCGTAGCTTTTGGGGGTTGATTTTGGGACAATCGGCCAAAGTTTCGAAAGAAATTTTTGAGCTCCCATTCACCCCCCCTCTAGTCGCCTTGCTAAGTGCATTCTCGTTCCTTCAATTGGTATCGAAGTAGGTTAAGGATCTTCCACCTTAGCTAGTTCTAGATCCACAGAAGGCGACATGGATCGCGGCGTGGGCAAACCGCCGTTCTTTGTTGGGACGAACTATGTGTATTGGAAGATACGCATGTCGGCCTATCTCCAGAGCATGGGCTCTTCTGTTTGGGAGATTTGCAACAGAGCCGATTACGTTGTCTTAGCTGCTCGTGTCACTCAGCTTTAGATCGATGAGCACGAAGCAAATAGCCGAGCTCGTAACGCTCTTTTCTCCTATTTGAGCATGTCTGAGTTTGATCGCGTTTCTCACCTCCCCACGGCTCGGGAGATTTGGGCGACCCTCATACGTCTCCATGAGGGAACCACTCAAGTCAAATCCCGTCTCTATGAGTCGCACAAGCGGGAGTATGAGAACTTTCGACACATGCCTGGCGAGAGCATAGAGAGTTTATTCGCTCGCTTTCAGGTCATTGTCAACAATATGAGAGCGAACAAAGAGTTGTTGCCTTTTGACGATCATGAGAGGGCTTTGAAGCTTTTGCACACTCTTGATCGGTCGGTGTGGGACTCAAAGGTCCAGGCGATCATCGAATCGTCTAACTATGAGACCCTCACTTGCGACGAGCTCTTTAGTAAGCTCAAGTCTAGTGAGATTGACGCCATGTCGAGGGCTTGTTATGAAAATCCTTCTGGCCCGACTATGGCTTTGCTTTCTGGCTCTTATGTTAACCCCTCTGGAGGTTTTGCACTCTCTTCTCTCTTTTCTGTCACAGAGGAGCAGCTGGAGTCTTTAGGGGATGACGAGTTGGCTATGCTCGCCAACCGGTTCTCGCGGTTCGACAACAACCGCATGAACCGTCGCCGCGGAGGAGGACGCTCAAGATGCTTTGAGTGCAGCGATCCCAACCACTTCATCGCCAATTGCCCGAAGAAGAACAAGCAGACCTTCGGCAAGGCGGATCATGGGCACATGTACGACTCCGGAAGCGCAAGGAGAAGTACGTCCCCGCGAAGCACAAGCAGAAGGGCGGCTTCAACAAGGAGTACATCAAGACGAAGTACTTGGAGAAGGCCCAGGCTGAGCAGCGTGCATTCTTTGCCACGCTCAGCGACGTCGACGACTCGGACGACGACTCCGCTTCTTCAAGCGACAACGAGTCAGAGAAGAAGAGGATCGAGGACAAGCTCAACGGCCTCTGCTTCATCGCCGAGGACGAGGGTTTCTGCACCATGGCCCTCGGCAAGGAGGTCGACGGTGAGTTGGAGGAGACCCCTCTGAACGACGACGACGACGACGACACCTCTCAGGTATCTCTGACCTCCGACGAGCTTTCTGCTGAGGTCGAGAAACTTACTGCCGCTCTCCTTAGTCAAGACAAGTTGCTTAGGCGTGCCGCTAGAGAGCGCAAGGAGTTTAGGCAGAAGTGGGAGGATACGATGAAGGAACTTGAATCTGTCAAGTCCACCATTGTTGTCACTGAGGAGGAGTGTGAGATGTGCACCACGCACATGACTGATCTTCTCACTTTGAGAGGTAAGTATGTGGCGTTGGTAGGAGAGGTGGATGAGCTGAAGGCTAGACCCTCGCTGTTGGGTGCGCGCAAGACTTGTCCTGTCTTGCAATCTGAGTTGGAAGAGAAGAATGCCAAGATTGTTTCTCTTGAAGAGGCCAACTCAGGTAGCATATGTGTGGCTAGGTGTGTTCTTTGTGAGGGTTTGGAGATGGAGATTGCGAACGTGAAGCATGACAAGATGCAAACCGAGCAGGAAAACACATACCTTCGGACCATCTTGTCATGGGTGTCTAGCGGTGAGCCGCAGCTTGGGACGATGATCTCCCAGTTCAAGTGTGCTGCTGGAGGTCCAGGTGTAGGTTTTGCTCTGGGTGTTGATCTTTCTGCTTTTGGGAAGATTGGAGAGTCGAGTGGTCTTAACCCATGAGAGAAGCCCAACTCCACCACTACTCCCAAACTTACCAAGCTTCCACCCAAAGAGCCTCTCAAGCCTAACACCAAGGATGGGGTCTTTGATGAACCTATGAGAGCTCCACCCAAGATCCAAGTGTGGCATCCCAAACCCAACCACTTGAAGAACAAGCTTGATACGATGCCACCTATCCAGGAGGAGTGTTTGCCACAGAAGGGCAAAGTGATCCACACCCACAACCGTGTGTACCAACAACACCCTTTGAGAGCGGTGAGGTACCATTGTGAGCACTGTGGGAGAGATGGACACTTGAGTGAGTTCTGCTTTCGGCGCAAGAGAGAGGCGCGCCGTGCTAGGGAGATGAACAATGCGGACATGTAGCATGCTTTCCAGGATGTACATGCACCGAATGTTCAGAGGCGTGCTGCTAGGCCCAGAGGTCCAGAACCTCAAGTCTCGAGGCCTAGGCAGCGAAGAGTCGTGCCCGGCGGGAGCCTGCAGTTGTAGGCTATGCACCCCGTGGCGGTGGCTTTGTTGTAGAGCGTTTTCCCCCACCGCGTTTTGAGTATCGCGATGGACGCTCTTCCCTTAGCGGACCACGTTCTCCTCAACGTGGTGATCGCTTCCCCCATAGGCGTGCTAGGAACGATTTTTCTACTAACCGTTCTTTTGAGCAGCCGGCCCAACACTGGTATTCTTCCTACTTCACTAACCCCAGTGTTGGACCGTATGCTCACCCTATGTCTTTTTATTGATGTAGATAAAACGATTGGAGAACGTTTGGTTGGTGGATTCCGGTTGCTCGAAGCACATGACCGGAAACGCCAAGTGGTTCTCCAGTCTTAGTCTGGTCGCCAGAAAGGAGTTTATCACCTTCGGCGACAATAGCAAAGGTAAAGTTTTGTCTCGTGGGTCGGTGCGAGTTAATGAGCACTTTGTGTTGCGTGATGTTGCTCTTGTTTCTAACTTGCATTTTAACCTTCTTTCTGTTTCGCAACTCTTTGACAACGACTATGAGATTCGTTTTAAATCGAATCTCAGTCGTATTTTGGATCCTCGGGGCAATCTTGTTTGTATGATTTCGCCCTTTGGAAAAGTCTTTCGTGCAAATTTCTCGGAGTCTTTTGGCATTTCTCGTTATCTTGTGGCTGGACCTTCCTCCTCTGATCTTTGGAAGTGGCATAAGAGACTTGGACATTTGAGCTTCGACTTGCTTGCAAGACTTAGTTCACTTGGCCTAATCCGAGGATTTCCCAAGTTATCCATGGAGAAGGATCTTGTTTGCCATTCTTGTAGACATGGGAAGCTGGTTGCCGCTCCCCACCATCCAGTGACTCAGGTCATGACCAAGCGCCCTGGAGAGCTTTTGCACATGGACCTTGTTGGTCCGGCTCGGGTGAGCTCGGTTGGGGGGAAGTGGTATGTGCTTGTTGTTGTTGATGACTTTTCGAGATATTCGTGGGTCTTCTTTTTAGCTGAGAAGACCAAGACTTTCTCTTTTGCTCGCAATCTGATTTTGCATCTTCAGAACGAGTTCCCTTTGAACTCGATGCGACCTATTAGGAGTGACAATGGTTCCGAATTCAAGAATTCAGATTTTGAGAAGTTTTGTAACTCTTTGGGTTTAGAGCATCAGTTTTCTTCCCCCTACACACCGCCCCAAAATGGTGTTGTAGAGAGGCAGAATCGGACCCTTGTAGAGATGGCCAGGACGATGCTCGATGAGCATAGGACTCCTAGGCGATATTGGGTCAAAGCTATGAGCACTGCATGCTACATTTCCAATCGCATTTTTCTCCGAGCTTTCTTGAAAAAGACTTCTTATGAGTTGCGTTTTGGAAAACTACCCAAGGTGAGTTATTTTCGAGTTTTTGGTCGCCATTGTTTTATACTCAAAAAGGGCAACTTGGACAAGTTTGAGTCTCGTTCTTCTGACGGTGTGTTTTTGGGTTATGGCACTCATACTCGTGCTTATCGTGTACTTAACCTTGACACTAACCGAGTCATGGAGACATCCGATGTCACCTTCGACGAGACCATGGTTTGTCCTTCTTCTCGTTTTGAGCATGCAGGTGATCATGAGGTTGGTGAGCCTCTTTTTGATGACGAGGATGAGGGTGCTGAAGGTATAGATGATCCAGCACCCCCTCCACCTGCTGTGCCGCAAAGAGCGGCTTCTACTACGACCCATGGCCCCGACACGTCTTCTTCCTGGGGGCCGTGGGATCCACCACCCCGAGCGGTACCTTTTGTACCCAGGGAGGCACCAGCTGCTGTTGAGGGGGAGATCAACTCTGCACGGGAGGCGCCACGACACATCCAGCGCCAACACCCCCCTCAGCAGATGATCGGCAACATTGACGAACGTGTCACTCGGTCCAAGTCTCAAATCTCTCACTTTGCTCATTCTACTTTTGTTGCTGATTTTGAGCCCCGAGATGTTGGACACGCTTTGACGGATCCGGATTGGGTCAATGCCATGCATGAGGAGTTAGAGAACTTTGAGCGAAATCGGGTTTGGGTTTTAGTTCCACCTCCTCCAGACTGTAAGCCTATTGGGACAAAATGGGTTTTCAAAAACAAGCAAGGAGAGGATGGCCACGTTGTTAGAAACAAGGCCAGGCTTGTAGCGAAGGGTTATAGTCAGAAGGAGGGGATAGACTATGAGGAGACTTTTGCTCCTGTAGCTCGTTTGGAGGCTATTAGGATACTCTAGGCTTTTGCAACATCCAAAGGTTTCAAACTTTTTCAAATGGATGTCAAGAGTGCCTTCTTAAACGGCTACATAGAAGAAGAGGTTTATGTTGAACAACCCCCCGGTTTTGAAAATCCCAAGTTTCCAAACCATGTTTTCAAACTCCACAAAGCTTTATATGGTTTGAAACAAGCCCCTAGAGCCTGGTATGATAGGTTGAAAACCTTTTTGCTTGCTAAGGGTTTTAAAATGGGATGTGTGGATAAAATGCTTTTTCTCCTCAAGCATGGCTAAGACACACTCTTGGTCCAGATTTACGTGGATGATATCATTTTCGGTGGTTCTTCTCATGCTTTGGTTGCCAAGTTTGTAGATATTATGAGCAGGGAGTTCGAGATGAGTTTGATGGGCGAGCTGACTTTCTTTCTCGGATTGCAAATTAAGCAATCCCGAGAAGGGACGTTTGTGCACCAGGGCAAGTATGCCAAGGACTTGCTGAAGAGGTTCGATATGGGTGAGGCCAAGCCTCTTCCAACACCCATGTCGACCACGACGGCCCTGGATGCGGACAAGGATGGAGAAGCTGTGGACCAGAAGGAGTACCGAAGCATGATCGGGTCACTGCTCCACCTGACGTCAACACGCCCGGACATCCCGTTCGCGGTGTGTCTGTGTGCGCGCTTTCAGGCGTCGCCACGCACTTCTCACCATAAGGCGGTCAAGCGCATTTTCAGGTACCTTCGTTTCACACCTGAGTTCGGGATTTGGTATTCAGCTTCCTCCACCCTCTCCCTTTGCGGTTATTCCGATGCCAATTTTGCTGGTTGTCGCATTGAGCGCAAGTCCACTTCTGGGACTTGCCAGTTTATTGGTTCTTCTCTTGTATCATGGTCTTCTTGCAAGCAGTCTAGTGTCGCCTAGTCTACCACGGAGGCTGAGTATGTTGCTGCGGCTAGCTGCTGTTACCAGTTGCTTTGGATGATGGCCACTTTGCATGATTTTGGTCTGAGCTTTTCTCGTGTTCCTTTGCTTTGTGACAACATGAGTACGATTAGCGTTGCTAAAATCCCCGTGCTTCACTCGAAGACCAAACACATTGATGTGCGCTTTCACTTTTTGCGAGACCACTATGAGAAGGGTGATATCGACCTTCGCCATGTCGATACTCATCATCAGTTGGCTGATATTATCACCAAGCCTTTGGACGAATCAACCTTTAATCGGTTGAGGGGTGAGCTTGGTGTGTGTTTCCCCTTTTAGATGGGGAAACATTTTGGTTCCTGTATCATAAACTAACTCTTTTCTCGTTTGCTTTATTTTTCTTTTTGCATTTCAGCATACGCTTTTATATTTTGAGCTTCATGTATACAATCTTTAGAATGTAATTATGCTCTGTTTAGTATGCTCTGATGACTATATGTTGATGCTAGTAGCTTATGCTCTTTCTGATCACTAATACATGTTGTGAGCTGAGCTATTTTTGAATGGTGAATCTGCTTAATAAACATAAAACTTGAACATGTTCACCATTGAGATATGCAACTAGCATGTGTAGGATGTGTTGAATTCACTCGTGCTTTTCATATATGCTAGGTTGCTATGTCTCTAGTTCCGAGTCTGACACTTGCTTGGTCTGTTCATATTCTGTCAATAAAATCTGAACCAAGTTTTAAGTGAATTGAAAAGATCGAGATGGGATTGCTTGTCAACACATCATAGTTTTGAGACTGTTTCTCATTGCACTTTGAGTTAAACTTGAGCTGTGTAGTGTATGACCGAAACTGTTGCTTTAAGCTTCTGATTGCTTCTGCATAGGCTTCGCACAGTGGAAAAGTTAGGCAATGACAAGCTTTCAACCTCTCGCAATCACATGCTGAAATTTGAACTTGTGTAATCTTAACCGCTGCAACTCCGATAAAATTTGGATACACAAGACTATGTTTCACTCTATAGCATGATGATTGAACTGTGCTAGGGGTAGTTCACCTTGTATACATGTTTAGCACTTGTTTGACTTCCTGTCTATACATGTGTAGTGCTATTTTGATGGTGAATCCTTTTTGGCTAAAAACTGCTCACTTTGCTCATATGTTCATATTTCATATTTGGTGATCAGTTTGAGCCTTCGCTAGCTTGTATGCTTTTTAGTGAGTCATTGGAGCTACACTGTTTAGAGCATCCATGCATTCTATCGACTATATTCCTGTAGCTGCTAACTTGCATTTTGACTCATATGCATTTTGGAAGGGGGAGAACTTCTCTTGTTGGCACTTTTGTTGGTGCATTTTCTAAAGGGGAGAAAATCGTTTTCAGTTCCTTTTTCTTGATGGTGCATTTTCAACTAAGGGGGAGAATTTGGACAAATCATGCTTCCCATGTTCAACTAAGGGGAGAGGAATCGGTTGTGTGCACCATGCAAGGGGGAGTTTGCTTGCTGAATTTTTGAAATTTCCAATTGGTTCGGAGTGCTTTGCTAGTTGTGTTGAGCCCTTGCCTCTTTATTGAGGGACTAGCAGTCGCATCTTTGTTTCAGTTGGTTTCAGTTGGTATCGAGCTTTCTTGCTAGTTGTGTTGAGCCTTTGTGCCTCTATCTTGAGGGACTAGCATTTTGCTTCGATTTTTCATTTGTATTTGCTAGCGGTGTTGAGCCTGTTCTACCTATTCTTGAGGGCTAGCTTTGCTTTGCTTGGTTGCGTCAAGCCGTTGCCCATGTCTTTGGGAACCAAGTTGTTTTGCTCTTTCCACTTGACCTTCTTCAGTTTTGCTATGCTTTTGGGTCATTTGGTCGAGTTCTCTCTTCTCCTTCCTCCTCCTTCTATTTCCATTATGATTTGTGTGTGTAGTTGACAATGCACTCATCAAGGTGTTGATTGCGGATACATGGATGTATGCCGAGTCTCGAGTGATGAGTGATTGTCAACAGGTTTGATCGCAGGTTCTTTGGCTTGTGTTGTGCAGGTGTCGAGCACAGATACAGTGATCAGAGGCAAAGTGAAGGTCAAGTAGAGACATGTCGTGCCGAGGGACCGAGAGTGGCGAAGGGCGGACGTGAGGCTTGGACTGAGGGACCGGTGGCCCAAGGATCAGCTGTGGTGGCTGACAGCCTGGGACAGCGACGAGCGAAGACTTGCGGGACATGGTGTTGCTCGGGTTGAGGACCTAGGGCCACGTGTGGTGGACGGGGTGCACAGGCGGTGCATCCCCTCTACAGCTTCGGTTTGGTGGTAGGGCCAGAGAAAAACCATCGGGTGGACGGTTTCCAGGTTTGGGCCTCAAAACCTGGGCGCTGTGGGTTTCTGAGTTTGGGCCACAAAACTCAGGCTTTGGCTGGCTGGTTTCTCGGTTTGGGCCTCAAAACCAGGGGTGGACGTGAAGGCCTGGTTTCTCGGTTTCGGCCACAAAACCGGGGGCGGAGTCCGTAAAGAGGACGCAGAGCGGTGGCGGCACGTGGCGGCAATCGGGAGGTTGCGTCGAGGCAACGCTACGAGTTGTGCGAGCGTGGCCATCGGATCACCACCTACCACGAGTTGGTCCAGAATAACCTTAGGGTTTAGTTGGTTCGCTCTGTAAGTAGTTAGGGGTAGAGTGGGAATTAGGAATAGTTAGAATTAGGATAAGTAGGGGGAGACACCCACCTCCCCATCTATCTCAGTCATTTGCTCTTTGCTTCTAGGGTTTCCTGCTCTCCCAATCCCCTGCTGTAGCTAGCTGAGATCCGCAGAGAACCATACCTCTGTGTACTGGAGATTTTGAGGAAGTGAGGCCGTAACCTCACTGTTGTAGCGTGTGGTAGCCACACGGTTGCAGATCGATGTGTTGATTCACGTTTTGGTTCGTGTTCTTCGCGTTTTTCGTTTCTCCGCGATTTTCCCGTCACTCGATCTCCCTCTCTACTGCGTCTTTGCGAAATCCGTTTGAATCAACTTGTTCGATTTTGAAAGGAGATCATTTCCACCGAAGGAATTCATCTAACTCCTCACGAACATGTAGATCGGGTTGATTTCGTTTTCGTGGCGCTTTTTCGGTTCATACACCTTCCCCTTCGATTTCCCGTTGATTGAGTTGATTTGAATGGATGATTTCTTGGGGATAGTCTCCTAACTACCTCATGATCATCCTCTCCAAGTTTGGGATCATGGGATTTTGGTTTGAATCGATTTGGGAGTGATTTGGGTGAAGGGCGATCAAAATCGCCCTCACTGGACAACCGCGGACAGTCCGCCACCTGACCGGCGGACAGTCCGGGCGTCGGGGAGCAGCTGGACCAGTGGCTGTGTTCTTCGACTCATTTGGCTTTGGTTGCCCGGCGGACAGTCCGTACTTCAAAGCCGCAGACAGTCCGGCAACCGTCCAAGAAACTTCAGCAGCTTTGCTGTTTTTGGTGTTTGGCCGGCGGATAGTCCGCGATCCCCTCACGGACAGTCCGCAGTAGGGGCGGACAGTCTGGAACCCCAGGTCCGGACAGTCCGGGAATCGCCTGAAGCTTCCGGTTTTGTGCGTTTGCTCTCCCGGCTTCCTCGCTTGGTTTTCGGACTTCTCGTTTGGCCTTGTAGTTGACCAAGGAACCTCTCTAGGTACCTTTGCTACTTGTTAGCATCGGTATTTGGGGATTTCTTGACGTAGCCGTCTATCTACGTTCGAGACTCGGTTTTTGAGGGTTGAACTTGTTCCGGTGCTTTTGGCGTTTGGTTTGCTATCGCTTTGTGGTGCCTCGCTGTGATACAAGGGATCATCCACCCTCTTCCAAGGGTCGTGGGCATCACGTTCTCGGTCGTAGCTTTTGGGGGTTGATTTTGGGACAATCGGCCAAAGTTTCGAAAGAAATTCTTGAGCTCCCATTCACCCCCCCCCCCCTCTGGTCGCCTTGCTAAGTGCATTCTCGGTCCTTCAGGCCTGTGTTTGGTGGATGTATGACCAGACGTTTCACTGAACGGGTCGTATCCGAGTGCTTTTTAGCACCTTGGTTTGGGTTATTCGACTTTGTTTCTCTTGTAGTCTTTGGCGACTTGTTAGAGAACTTAGTCTACTAAGTACTACTCTTAGTACCCTGTGTCAAGGGATAAATTTGATCAAGCACCTCTTGAGGACCAATATGATGGTTCCTGTCGGGTAAATCATATCCTCTTGATGGTCGCAGCTTGAGTGCGAAGTGGGTTGGACCTCTGTCCGGTTAGTGTGTAACAGGGTGAGTACTACTCCCCTTCTTATACCTTATAGGAACCGGTATCTACTTTGTAGATACTATATTCTCTATAGGTTGATAGCCAGGTTTTTAAGCCGTACTATCATTTGGGTTGTATTGAGCTCGGAGCTCGTAACCCGGGTATGGTTGCCTCTTCAACCAAGAAAGGAGTCTAACCGAGTAATATTATATATTAGTCGGTGGGATACAATAGCTAAAGCTTATTGTATGCTTTTAAAGATTTTACCTGACTAAATAGTCGTGATAAATGTAGAAAAAAAAGAAACCCATGGTGATCATGCTTCTGATGAAAACCAAGCTTTAGTAATAAATATGTAAATGGATACAAATTTGTCCTGTGTCGTAACTGTAGTATAGTCTTTAGGTATGGAATCTCTTCAGATGCTCAATATTCCATGAATTTGGCAGCGGAGAGCCATCCTCAGTGACTAGCTCGAATGACCCGGGTCTTGTTACTTTGGATACTATGTAGGGTCCTTCCCATGGACTCATAAGCTTGTGGCGTCCTGTGGTATTCAGAATTTTCTTCAGTACCATGTCGCCTACTTGGAAAGTGCGGTGATGGACGTTCTTGTCATAGTAGCGCCTCATCCCTTGGAGATATCTTGCTGACTAAAGGAGCGCAGTTAGTCGGGCTTCTTCAAGACTGTCAACTTCTAATCGCCTTGTATCATCCGCCTCTCCTGCATTATACTGTTCTGTTCAAGGGGAATTCCAGATTAGGTCCGCTAGAAGGATTGCTTCAGTGCCATAGACCAGGAAGAAAGGAGTATGTCCTGTTGCTCTGCTTCGCTGTGTCCGTAGCCCCAAGACTACCTTAGGCAATTCCTCGACCCACTTTCCACCATGGTCTTTTAGAAGATCAAATAATCTTGGCTTTAGGCCGGCTAGGATTAGGGCGTTGGCTCTTTCAACTTGTCTGTTTGACTGTGGGTGAGCTACTGATGCGTAGTCTATCTTTATTCCATAGTCGCTGGCCCATGACTTGAATTCAATTGCCGTGAAGGGAGAACCAAGATCAGTGATAATTCTATGTGGCATCCCAAAGCGATGAAAGATGCTCTGCATGAATTGAACTGATTTGGATGCATTGAATTTGACCAGTGGCATGTACTCGATCCATTTAGTGAATTTGTCGATCGCCACGTAAACGTACTTAAATCCGCCTGGAGCACGCTTTAGAGGACCCACCATGTCGAGTCCCCAACATGAGAAGGGCCATGACGGTGGGATACAAATCAACTCGTGAGCTGGGACATGCTGTTGCTTGGCGAAGAACTGACATGATTGACAGCGGCGGACTATGTCTTATGCATCTTTCAGGGCAGAGGGCCAATAGTACCCTGATCTGAAGATTTTTCTGACTAATGTCCTTGATGCTGCGTGATTGCCGCAACACCCAGAATGAACCTCATTCAGTATGTCTTTGCCTTCTTCTGGTGAAATGCACTTGAGGAGGACTCCTGATGAGGCACCGCGTCGATATAGCTTGTCCCCGACTAAAACATAGTTTTTACTACATCTGGTTACTTGCTCTGCTGCGGTTTTATCACTTGGCAATTTATGCTCCTTGAAGTAGTCAATGAAAACTTTAGTCCAGTCGGGTGCTAGATATAAGATCTGTGCGGAGGGTGCTGGATCGATATCTTCCTTCTCTTGGATTGAGGGTTTGGATAGCTTGTGTACAAAGGTGCCACTAGGGACTAGGGCCCTATCAAATCCCAACTTTGCTAGGATCTCTGCAGCTACATTGAAATCTCGGTTGATATGAATAAGTTCCATACCTGAGAAATTTTTCTCTAGTTTGCGGACTTCAGCGCAATAGGCGTTCATTGTTTCCTTGGTGCAGTCCCAATCTTTGTTGACTTGGTGAATCACCACGGAAGAATCGCCATATAATAGGAGTCGCTTGATACCCAATGTGACTGCTAGCCTTAACCCGTGTAGTAGCGCCTCATATTCTGCTTCATTATTGTAGCTGGCCACATAATTTGCAGAATGTATTTGAGTTGCTCTCCAGCGAGTGATACAAGTAGGACTCCGACACCTACTCCTCCGAGTTTTAGGGACCCATAGAAGTACATCTTACAGTGTTCTGGAAAAGCATTGTCTTGAATCTGCTGGAATTCTGTCCACTCGGCGACGAAATCAGCCAGGGCTTGCGACTTGATAGCTTTTCTTGGATTGAATTTGATATTGAGTGCCCCCAACTTGACTGCCCATTTGGAAATTCTTCCTGTGGCATCACGGTTGTGGAGGATTTCTCCCAATGGAAAATCCGTGACAACTGTGATTTCATGGGCTTCGAAGTAGTGTCGTAGCTTTCTTGATGATATGAGTAAAGCATAAAGCAATTTTTGAACCTGCGGGTACCTAACCTTAGAATCGAAGAGTACCTTGCTAATGTAGTATACTGGTCGTTGAGTATTATAGACGTGCTTCTCATCTTTGCGTTCCACTACTATTGCTATGCTCACAACATGTGTGGTAGCCGCAATGTATAGCATCATTGGTTCCCTAGGTTCTGGTGGTGTTAGTATAGGAGAATTGGTAAGGTATCCTTTGAGCTGTTCAAAGGCCATGTTCGCTTCTTCCGTCCACTCGAATTTATCACCGGCTTTGAGCAATTTGAAGAAAGGTAGTCCCTTTTCTCCCAACCGTGAGATAAATCAGTTAAGTGCAGCCATACACCTAGTGAGCTTTTTAACGTCCTTGACTGAAGTTGGTGGCTTCATACTGATGATAGCCGTGATCTGCTTTTGACTAGCCTCGATGCCTCGATGGCTAACGAGGAATCCGAGTAATTGGCCTGAGGGTACTCTGAATACACATTTTGTGGGGTTGAGCCTCCATTTGTAGGTGCGTAGTTGGGTAAAGGTTTCCTCTAGGTTTGATATGATGGAAGTCGGATCCTTTGTCTTTATAACCACATCATCAACGTAAGCTTCCGCGTTGCGGCCGATTTGATCGCCCAAACAATCTTGGATTGCCCGCTGATAGGTGGCTCCTGCGTTCTTCAATCCAAAGGACATGGTTTTATAACAGTAGGCATCGAAGGGAGTTATAAATGATGTCTTTGGTTGGTCTTCTTATTTGAGAGCAATCTGATGGTACCTGAGTAACAATCCAGAAAGAATAATAGAGCAGAACTTGCAGTGGCATCAACTATTTGATCTATCCTTGGTAATCCAAAGGGATCCTTTGGACAGTGCTTATTGAGGTCCGTTGTTGACACTGGTTATCTATCAAAATTAAAGGATAAATAAATATGAAAAGGGCATGAATTCAATCACCAATAAAGGTTTAGGGTTTTAATTGACAATATTCCACGAGTTTTGGTGAATTGTGATTCTACAGGGACTAAACAGGAAAACCAACACTGATTACTTCTCCTAGAAGGAAACCGACGGAAGAATACAGAACCGACACGTCAGGAATACTCCAGAAGGATCTACAGGACACCACGAGGCGGGACACCCCGAGAGGCTGCCAGGTGGGACCGACCGGTCCCACCCTAGGACCGGTCGGTCGCCCCCTAGGCCCGATGGCCTCCGTCTTCTGGAAGCTTCCTCCACCGCCTTTGAGGATCCATCTCAGCCCTATGTGAAGTCGGTTTGATCTAACGGCCGCGGTTGATCCCTCAGGGCTATATAAACAGGCCCCCAGGCCCCAGGGAAGATCAAGTCACTCTTCAGAAAAGTCTACGCCTCATTCAGAAACCCTAGAAGAAGACTTCAAGAGCTAGCTTTCAAGTAGAAGAGTAGTTAACCCTCTAGTTTAGGTTTAGAACCTAGTCTTATACTAGAACTAGAAGAGAGAGAGAGAGAGAGAGAGAGGAAGAGATCAAGAAGGAGCACCGGCCTGTCGGATCAACTTCTTCATCTTGTACCTGCGGATTCAAGTTTATCTTCAACTTGCTTCAGCGATTGTTTCGGTAATCAACATCTATATTTAAGTTTGAGCCATTGTTCTTGTTATTCTTAAGGTTTACGACTCTCTTTTGAGTACTTTAATTCTAGTCATTCAAGAGTTAGAGTAGTTGGATAGTCTAAGCGTGGTGCTTAGACTTGATAGCTCATAAATGCCTCCTATAATGCCAGTAGTAGTGGTTGTTCGCAAAGGTGACTCTTATAGCCTTGTTGATTCTTCTATAGTCCACTTACCCGTGTGTAGGCTCGGTAGGATTATACATTTGCATAAAAGACTCATACTCTGTTTGTGAACTTTTATGGCAACTTCCCCACTAAGAATAATATAAACATATCACTATTAAATTGGAATTAGACAACCTTAGTGATCCCCTCTATACTTCTAGATTCTTCGTCCTTGTTGGCTACTCGGGGGTTAGACTTTAAGGCTTAACACTATCCGTTCCTTTGGGTTCGATATTAAAACTAGGTTACTCCGGTGAAGTGCTACATCAGTAGATTTTATCTGTGCGCTTGCGGATAGAGTAGAGTGTGTGTTAATTTATACCAACAAGCATGTCTCACTAGTAGAGGATGGGCCTTTAGTCCCGGGTCCTAGGGACCTTTAGTCCCGGTTCTGGACCCGGGACTACGGTTCCGGGACTAAAGGTTTGCTACAGTATTCAACCCGGGACTAAAGGTTTGGAATAAAAACGAAAAAATGTTGTGGCTGTGGAGATTCGAACTCAAGACCGCACAGTTAGCCTTCACGTGCGCGCGTTACCAACTGAGCTACACTACACATCTAACAGAATAGGATACTCCTTCTTTTTAAATTGTGTCTGGAAGGACCTTTAGTCTCGGTTGGTGTTACCAACCGGGACTAAAAGGTCCTTTAGTCCCGGTTGGTAATACCAACCGGGACTAAAGGTAGGACCTTTAGTCCCGGTTGGTATTACCAACCGGGACTAAAGAACACTGACCCTTTAGCCCCGGTTGCCTCTCGGTTGCCTCGAGGAAAAGGAACCTTTAGTCCCGGTTGGTGTTACCAACCGGGACTAAAGAACTTTTAGCCCCGGACACAAAAATATTCGAGGCTAATGTCCGAATCTGTCTATCGCCCAAAGGCCATTTCTCTAGTAGTGTCTGGCGCCGTTGCCGGGGAACGGTAGATCATCTTAAGTCTTAGTTTAACCTTGTAATCATACTTTTATCTTTTCCTTTTTTGTCCTAGTCTTTTCATTATTTTTGTGTTCATTCTTATGAATGTTGTTTTTCAATTCCACTCTTATCTATCACTACCCCATGAGCGCAAGCTATAACCCGTAGAATCCTTACACCCTATCATAACATCTGGTTATTAGCTACGCCTACCTTCCTGCTGCACTTCCTTCTATAATGAGCACAGAAATATAATTATGAAATTATTCCTTCGGGTATTCTTGGAGAAGAAAAGAACGAAGGGACAACAAACACAAGGTATGTCCCACCAATCATCATGCAACATTGAATTACATTCATCCAATCTTGATTTGTGCAAAATCCAAGCTTGGGGAATAGACTTTCTAAGAATATTTCTTGCCATGTTGCTATGTTGGTTGTCCCTACCTTTAGGATATGCTCATATACTAATCATACTCTTTCATCACCATCTGAATAAATCTCTACAATGCTTTCATGTTATCTTTATTTGCTATAGTATATTCTTTGGTTTTGAAGTATTATCATACACCTTTTAAATTAGGCATGGAGCTTAGTTTAATTGTTTTCATGAATTAAAGTATGACATGGTGTCTGGTTTGATTTTTGAGCTAAAAGGTGTGCTGATTTTACCTCTAAAGGCTTTTAAATTAAGTACGGTGCTTAGGTTAAAATGCCTTCCTAGGTCAAATTAGACGTGGTGTTTAGGTTGATTTTTGAGCCGATAGTATGCTATAGTAAATGTTGGATATTTTGTTAGACTAACCCCTGTAGGAAACTTTCAATATTAATTTGGGAAAGTCCGGAGATGAACTCACACTAGAGATGAAGCAAGGCGAACAAAGAACTTCAACAACTCTTGCACAATGAAGACTCAGCTCATTCATCATGGATGAAATAACTGTGAGTATCAAAGTTTATTTATTTTGTCTTCTACTGCAAGTTATCTTTTGCCTTGAATCATGTTAAAGTGTAGCCAACACATAAAATACTAGTCTATGCTAAAATAATCCTAAAAACATCTTTTTATTAGCATAGATGCAAAATACATAAGTTATGGGCAACAACCCATGCTTCAAATTCTTGCAATCCTTCGGGTATATATCCACTAACGTTATGCAGGAGAGAGATTTTGTCCATCCATGGTTTGGTCTGAACATTGAAGATCCAAAACCCAAACCATAGACACACAAACCTACTCTCAGATCACAAATGGTGCTAGCCTAGCTTTGAGTCTTGCTTGGGCGCTGATGACAAACAGGATGCAACTTACCTCGTATGAGACAACCTATGCCTGCAACCATCATCATTGTCCAAGACATCAAGACAAGAAGTGGGAAGTTATCCTCTTTTCTAATCAAGAGCTAGCTTGGGAGACAAGATGGTACCACTAAAACAATAGCAAGATCTACAAATCCAAAACATGAACATATTGTTTGGGAATCCATCTACATCACAAGTCAGCCTGGGAGAGACAATTCTGTTGTCTAGATGTGTTTCACAATGCAGATACATGGGTGTATGCCGAGTCTCTGAGTGATGAGTGATTGTCAACTGGGATGATGTGCATGTTCTTTGACTTGTGTTGTGCAGGTGTCGAGCACCGATACAGAGATCAGAGGCAAGGTGAAGGTCAAGTAGAGACGTGCCGTGCCGAGGGACCGAGAGTGGCGAAGGGCGGACGTGAGGCTTGGACTGAGGGACCGGTGGCCCGAGGATCAGCTGTGGTGGCTGAAAGACTGGGACAACGATGAGCGAAGACTTGCGGGCACGGTGTTGCCTGGGTCAAGGACCAGGGGACACGTATCGGTGGACAGGGTGCACGGGCGGTGCATCCCTTCTACGGATCGGTTTGGTGGTAGAGCCAGAGAAAAACCATCAGGTGGATGGTTTCCAGGTTTGGGCCTCAAAACCTAGGCACTGATGGTTTCCGAGTTTGGCCACAAAACTCAGGCTGAGGATGGTTTCCAGGTTTGGGCCTCAAAACCTGGGTGCTGCGGGTTTGCTGAGTTTGGGCCACAAAACTCAGGCGGTGGTGGGCTGGTTTCCCGGTTTGGGCCTCAAAACCGGGGGTTGGTCGTGAAGGCTGGTTTCCTGGTTTGGGCCACAAAACCGGGGGTGCGACGTCCAGGAAAAGACGCAGAGCGGTGGTGGCACGTGGCGGCAATCGGGAGGTTGCATCGAGGCAACGCTACAAGTTGTGCGGGCGTGGCCGTCGGATCACCACCTACCACGAGTTGGTCCAGAATAACCTTAGGGTTTAGCTGGTTCGCTCTATAAGTAGTTAGGGGTAGAGTGGGAATTAGGAATAGTTAGAATTAGGATAAGTAGGGGGAGACACCCACCTCCCCACGTATCTCAGTCATTTGCTCTTTGCACTTACGGTTTCCTGCTCTCCCAATCCCCTGCTGTAGCTAGCTGATATCCGCAGAGAACCATACCTCTGTGTACTTGAGATTTTGAGGAAGTGAGGTCGTAACCTCACTGTTGTAGCGTGTGGTAGCCACATGGTTGCAGATCGATGTGTTGATTCGCGTTTTGGTTCGTGTTCTTCGCGTTCTTCGTTTCTCCACGTTTTTCCCGTCACTCGATCTCCCTCTCTATTGTGTCTTTGCAAAATCCGTTTGAATCAACTTGTTCTTTATAGTGAGGAGGTCATTTCGACCAAAGGAATTTATGCGGATACATGGGAGTATGCCGAGTCTCTGAGTGATGAGTGATTGTCAACGGGTTTGATCGCATGTTCTCTGGCTTGTGTTGTGCAGGTGTCGAGCACGGAGACAGTGATCGAGGGCAAGGTGAAGGTCAAGTTGAGACGTGCCGTGCCGATGGACTGGGTGCGATGAAGGATGGGCGTGCCGTGCGGCGGACGTGCCATGCCGATGGATCGAGCAGTGAAGGGCGGACGTGAGGCTTGGACTGAGGGACCGGAGTGCCTGAGGATCAGCTGTGGTGGCTGGCAGCCTGGGACAGCGAGGAGCGGAGAATTGCGGGGCACGGTGTTGCTCGGGTCGAGGACCTGGGGACACGTGTGGGTGGACGGGGTGCACGGGCGGTGTATCCCCTCTACGACGTCGGTTTGGTGGTAGAGCCAGGGAAAAACCATCGATGGACGGTTTCCAGGTTTGGGCCTCAAAACCTGGGCGTGGACGGTTTCCGAGTTTGGCCACAAAACTCGGGCTGAGGGTTTCCGAGTTTGGCCACAAAACTCGGGCTGAGGACGGTTTCCAGGTTTGGGCCTCAAAACCTGGGCGCTGAGGGCTTGCTGAGTTTGGCCTCAAAACTCAGAGGCTGATGGGCTGGTTTCCCGGTTTGGGCCTCAAAACCGGGGGTTGGCTGGAAAAGGCTGGTTTCCCGGTTTGGGCCACAAAACCGGGGCTACCGAGCGAGGGCGGCACGTGGCAGCAATCGGAAGGTTGCGTGGAGGCAACGCGGACGACTTGTGCGGGCGTGGCCATCGGATACACCTACCACCGAGTTGGTCCAGAATAACCTTAGGGTTTAGCCGGTTCGCTCTGTAATTAGAATAGAGAGGGGTAGAGTAGGAAATAGACTTAGGCTAGTAGTAGGATAAGTAGTCGGGAGACACCCTCCTCCCATGGATCTCAGTCATTTGCTCTTTCACACTTAGGGTTTCTTGCTCTCCCATCCCCTGCTGTAGCCTGCTGAGATCCGCAGAGAGACTTGACTCTGTGTACTGGTGTTTTTGAGGAAAGGAGGCCGTAACCTCCTTGTCGTAGCGTGTGTTTGCGCTTCGGCTGCAAGATCGTGGTTGTGATTTGCGTTTCATTGGTGTTCTTCGCGGAGTCCTTTTTCTCCACGTTCTTCCCGTCGCTCGATCTCTTTGGTTGGTTCATCTTTTGCAAAACCGTTTGAACCAAGTTGTTCTAGATCATGAGGCACTTCTTTCCACCGAAGGAATTAACCTCTAACCTCACGGTCTAGGAGATCGATCGATTTTTGTTTTGGATCGTGTTTTTGCTTCCTTGTCCCGAAATTTCTTGATTCACCGATTTGGAGTTAGGTTCGAGCCATGATCTCTTAGAGATAGCTCACTAACATCCTTGTGACCCCTCAGATCGAATCCCAGGCCTAGAGCTTTTGATTCGGAGGAAATCGGGTTGAATCATCAAAGAACCGCACAGTTTTCGGGGGCATCGGACGCTGACACGGGAGCATCGGACGCTAGGGTTCTAAGCGTCGGACGCTCCGGTGACGCGTGTCACTCTCTGAGCGTTTGTAGTGGCATCAGACGCTAGGCATCGGACGCGTCCGTTGGCCATCGGACGCGCCGGAGCCAAAGCATCGGACGCTGGTTGTTCACTGTTCACAGCGTCCGATGGTGGAACAGTAAGGTTCCCGAGAGGCAGTTTTCGCATCGGACGCGTCCGGTGGTCTGGCATCGGACGCAGGCAGCATCCGATGCTACTGTTTTCACACGGTTTTGTCCGCGGTTCGCTCGTTCGTTGGCGGAATTGATTTCTGTCTTTTGCGTTGGCTTTCTAGAGTTGTCTAGTGTCCCGCTGTGCTTCTTGGAAGCATCCACCCTACATCTAGGGTCATCGCAAGCTCTAGGGTTTGCTTCTGGGGTTTATTCTTGGGACAGTGGCTACTAGTTTCCGTAAGGAAAATTTGAAGCTCCCATTCACCCCCCCCCCCCCTCTGATCGCTTTCTGAGTGCTTCTCGGTCCTTCAATTGGTATCGGAGCAGGTTAAGGATCTTCCACCTTAGCCGGTTCCAGATCCACAGAAGGCGAGATGGATCGCGGCGTGGGCAAACCGCCGTTCTTTGATGGGACGAACTATGCGTATTGGAAGATACGCATGTCGGCCTATCTGCAGAGTTTGGGTGCTTCTATTTGGGATATTTGCAACTCTGCTGATTACGTGGTCTTAGCTGCTTGTGTTACTCAGCAACAGATCGATGAGCACGATGCCAATAGCTGAGCCCGTAATGCTCTCTTTTCTTGTTTGAGCATGGGTGAGTTTGATCGTGTTTCTCACCTCGCTACGGCTCGGGAGATCTGGGACACCCTCATGCGTTTCCATGAGGGCACCTCTCAAGTCAAAACCCGACTCTACGAGTCGTTCAAGCGTGAGTATGAGAACTTTCGACATCAGCCTGGCGAGAGCATAGAAAGTTTATTCGCTCGCTTTCAGGTGATTGTCAACAGGATGAGGGCTAACAAGGAGCAGTTGCCTTTTCACGATCATGAGCGTGCTTTGAAGCTTTTGCACACTCTTGATCGATCTATGTGGGATTCCAAGGTTTAGGCGATCATCGAATCGCCTAACTATGAGACCCTCACATGCGATGAGCTCTTTAGTAAGCTCAAGTCCAGTGAGATTGACGCCATGTCGAGGGCTTCTTATGCGAATCCTTCTGGCCCGACTATGGCTTTGGTTTCTGGCTCTTCCGCTAACCCCTCTGCTGGCTTTGCTCTTTCTTCACTCTTTTCTGTCACAGAGGACCAGCTTGAGTCGTTGGGGGATGACGAGTTGGCAATGCTCGCCAACCGGTTCTCGCGGTTCCACAACAACCGCATGAACCGTCGCCGCGGAGGAGGACGCTCAGGATGCTATGAGTGTGGCGACCCCGAACACTTCATCGCCAACTGCCCCAAGAAGAAGCATTCATCTGGGAAGGGCGATCATGGGCACAAGTACGACTTCGGCAAGCGCAAGGAGAAGTATGTCCCCGCGAGGCACAAGCGGAGGGGCGGCTTCGACAAGGAGTACATCAAGAAGAAGTACTTGGAGAAGGCCCAAGCTGAGCAGCGTGCGTTCTTCGCCACGCTCAGCGACATCGACGGCTCCGATGACGACTCCGCTTGCTCAAGCGATGACGAGTCCGAGAAGAAGAAGAGGATCGAGGACAAGCTGAACGGCCTCTGCTTCTTCGCCGACGACGACGGCTTTTGCACCATGGCGCTTGGTGATGAGGTCGACGGCAAGCTGGAGCACACCCCTCGGGACGACGACGACGACGACACCTCCCTGGTATCCCTCACCCACGACGAGCTTTCTGCTGAGGTTGAGAAGCTTACTGTCGCGCTCCTTAGTCAGGACAAGTTGCTTAGGCGTGCCGCTAGAGAGCGCAAGGAGTTTAGGCAGAAGTGGGAGGACACGGTGAGAGAGCTTGAGTTTGCCAAGTCCACCGTGGTCGTGTCAGAAGAGGTTGAGTGTGAGATGTGCACCACGCACATGACTGACCTTCTCACTTTGAGAGGTAAGTATGCTGCGTTGGTAGGAGAGGTGGATGAGCTGAAGGCTAGACCTTCTCTGTTAGGTGCGTGCAAGACTTGTCCTGTCTTGCAATCTGAGTTGGCAGAGAAGAATGCCAAGATTGTGTCTCTTGAGGAGGCCAACTCAGGTAGCACTAGTGTGGCTAGGTGCGCTTTGTGTGAGGGTTTGGAGATGGAGATTGCGAATGTCAAGCATGACAAGATGCAAACCGAGGAGGAAAACACATACCTTCGGACCATCTTGTCATGGGTCTCTTGTAGTGAGCCGCAGCTCGGGATGATGATCTCCCAATTTAAGCGAGCTGCTGGAGGTTATGGTGTAGGTCTTGCTCAGGGTGTTGATCTTTCTGCTTTTGGGAAGATTGGAGAGTCGAGTGGTCTGAATCCTAGTGAGAAGCCCAACTCCACCACTACTCCCAAACTGACCAAGCTTCCATCCAAAGAGCCGGTCAAGCCTATCACCAAGGATGGGGTGTTTGAGGAACCTCCGAGAGCTCCACCCAAGAACCAAGTGTGGCATCCCAAACCCAACCACCTAAAAAACAAGTTGGATACAATGCCACCTATCCATGAGGAGTTGCCACAGAAGGGCAAAGTGATCCACACCCACAGTCATGAGTACCAACAACCCCCTTTGCGTGCGGTGAGGTATCATTGTGATTTCTGTGGGAGAGATGGACACTTGAGCGAGTTCTGCTTTAGGCGCAAGAGAGAGGCGCGCCGTGCTAGGGAGATGAACAACCCGGACATGTACCATCCTTTTCATGATGTACATGCGCTGAATGATCAGAGGAGAGCACCGAGACGTACTACTTGGCCTAGAGGCGCAGTGCCTCAAGTTGCTAGGCCTAGGCCTCGTAGAGAGCGTGCCCGGCGGGAGCCTGCAGTTGCAGGTTTTGGACCCCGTGATGGAGGCTTTGTAGTTGAGCGCTATCCCCCACCGCAGTTTGAGTGTCGCGGTGAGCGCTTCTTCCCTAGCGGACCACGTTTTCCTATGCGTGGTGATCGCTACCCCCGTAGACAGTCTAGGAGTGGTTATTCTGCTAACCGTTCTTTTGAGCAGCCGGCCCAACACTGGTATTCTCCTTACTTCACTAACCCCAGTGTTGGACCGTATGCTCACCCTATGTCTTTTTATTGAGGTAGGTAAAACGGTTGGAGGACATTTGGTTGGTGGATTCCGGTTGCTCGAGGCACATGACCGGAAACGCCAAGTGGTTCTCCAGCCTTAGCCCTGTTGCCAGAAAGGAGTACATAACCTTCGGCGACAATAGTAAAGGTAAGGTGTTGTCTCGCGGATCGGTGCGGGTTAATGAGCACTTTGTGTTGCGCGATGTTGCTCTTGTTTCTAACCTACATTTTAACTTGCTTTCTGTTTCGCAACTTTTTGATGATGACTACGAGATTCGTTTTAAACCGAACCTTAGTCGCATCTTAGATCCTCAAGGCGATCTTGTATGTCTGATTTCGCCCTTTGGGAAAGTCTTTCGTGCAAATTTCTCGGAGTCATTTGGTTCTTCTCGCTGTCTTTTGGCTAGTCCTTCTTCCTCCGATCTTTGGAAGTGGCATAGGAGGCTCGGTCATTTAAGCTTCGACTTGCTTGCAAGACTTAGCTCACTTGGCCTAATCTGAGGATTGCCCAAGCTTTCGATGGAGAAGGATCTAGTTTGCCATTCTTGTAGACATGGGAAGATGGTTGCCGCTCCCCACCATCCAGTGACTAAGGTCATGACCTCGCACCCTGGAGAGCTTTTACATATGGACCTTGTTGGTCCGGCTCGGGTGAGCTCGGTTGGTGGCAAGTGGTATGTTTTGGTTGTTGTTGACGACTTTTCGAGGTATTCGTGGGTCTTCTTTTTGACTGAGAAGACTAAGACTTTCTCCTTCGCTCGCAATCTGATTTTGCGTCTTCAGAACGAGTTCCCTTTGAACTCGATGCGAGCTATTAGAAGTGATAATTGTTCCGAATTCAAAAATTCAGATTTTGAGAAGTTTTGTAACCGCTTTGGTTTGGAGCATCAGTTTTCTTCCCCCTACACACCGCCCCAAAATGGTGTTGTAGAGAGGAAGAATCGGACCCTTGTTGAGATTGCCAGGACGATGCTCGATGAGCATAGGACTCCCAGGCGCTATTGGGCCGAAGCTATGAACACTGCATGCTACATTTCAAATCGCATTTTTCTGAGAGCCTTTTTGAAGAAGACTTCTTATGAGTTGCGTTTTGGTCGCCAGCCCAAGGTGAGTTATTTTAGAGTCTTCGGTTGCCACTGTTTTATTTTGAAAAAGGGGAACCTGGACAAGTTTGAGTCTCGATCTTCTGACGGGGTATTTTTGGGTTATGGCACTCACACGAGAGCATATCGTGTACTTAACCTTGATACTAACCGAGTCATGGAGACATCAGATGTCACTTTCGACGAGACTCTTGTTTCTCCTTCTTCTCGTTTTGAGCGTGCAGGTGATCATGAGGTTGGAGAGCCTCTTTTTGATGACGAGGACGAGGGTGCTGAAGGTATGGATGATCCAGCACCCCCTCCACCTGCCGCGCCGCAAAGAGCGGCCTCGACGACGACTCACGGCCCCGACACCTCTTCTTCCTGGGGGCCGTGGGATCCTCCACCTCGTGCGGTACCTTTTGTACCCGGGGTGGAACCAGCTGCTGATGAGGGGGAGGTCACTTCATCCCGGGAGGCGCCACGACACATCCAGCGCCAGCACCCCCCTCAGCAGATGATCGGCGATATCGGCGAGCGAGTCACTTGCTCCAGGTCACAGCACATCTCTCACTTCGCTCACTCTGCTTTTGTTGCTAATTTTGAGCCCCGATATGTTGGACACGCTTTGACGGATCCGGATTGGGTCAATGCCATGCATGAGGAGTTAGAAAATTTTGAGAGAAATCGGGTTTGGGTTCTAGTTCCACCTCCACCTGACTGTAAGCCTATTGGGACAAAATGGGTTTTCAAAAACAAGCAAGGAGAGGATGGCCACGTTGTTAGAAACAAGGCCCGGCTTGTAGCGAAAGGCTATAGTCAGAAGGAGGGGATAGATTATGAGGAGACATTTGCTCCTGGAGCTCGTTTGGGGGCTATTAGGATACTCTTGGCTTTTGCTGCATCCAAAGGTTTCAAACTGTTTCAAATGGATGTCAAGAGTGCCTTCTTAAACGGCTACATAGAGGAGGAGGTTTATGTTGAGCAACCCCCCGGTTTTGAAAATCCCAAGTTTCCAAACCATGTCTTTAAACTTCACAAAGCTTTATATGGTTTGAAACAAGCCCCTAGAGCCTGGTATGATAGGCTAAAAACCTTTTTGCTTGCTAAGGGTTTTAAAATGGTATGTGTAGATAAGACGCTCTTTCTCCTCCGGCAAGGCAAAGACACGCTCTTGGTCCAGATTTACGTGGATGATATCATTTTCGGTGGTTCTTCTCACGCTTTGGTTGACAAGTTTGCAGATACTATGAGCAGGGAGTTCGAGATGAGCATGATGGGCGAGCTGACATTCTTTCTCGGGTTGCAAATTAAGCAATCCCGGGAGGGGACGTTTGTGCACCAGGGCAAGTACACGAAGGACTTGCTGAAGCGGTTCGATATGGGTGAGGCCAAGCCCCTTCCAACACCCATGTCGACGACGACTGCCCTGGATGCGGATGTGGATGGAGAAGCATTGGACCAGAAGGAGTACCGCAGCATGATCGGGTCGCTACTCTACCTGACGGCGACACGCCCAGACATTCAGTTCGCGGTGTGTCTGTGCGCGCGCTTTCAGGCGTCGCCGCGCACTTCTCACCGTCAGGCGGTGAAACGCATCTTCAGGTACCTTCATTTCACACCTGAATTCGGGGTTTGGTATTCTGCTTCCTCCACCCTCTCGCTTTGCGGTTATTCCGATGCCGATTTTGCTGGTTGTCGCATTGAGCGCAAGTCCACTTCTGGGACTTGCCAATTTATTGGATCTTCTCTTGTTTCGTGGTCTTCTCGCAAGCAGTCTAGTGTCGCCCAGTCTACCACGGAGGCTGAGTATGTTGCTGCGGCTAGCTGCTGTTCCCAGTTACTCTGGATGATGGCCACTTTGCGTGATTTTGGTTTGAGTTTTTCTCGAGTGCCTTTGCTTTGTGACAGCACGAGTGCTATTAGCGTTGCTAAGAACCCCGTGCTTCACTCGAAAACCAAACACATTGATGTGCGCTTTCATTTCTTGTCAGACCACCAGGAGAAGGGTGATATCGACCTTCGCCATGTCGATACTCATCACCAACTGGCTGATATTTTCACCAAGCCTTTAGACGAATCAACCTTTAATAGGTTAAGGGGTGAGCTTGGTGTGTGTTTCCCCTTTTAGATGGGGGAAGCATTTTTAGTTGTATCCTAGTCTGACTCTTTTACTTAGATCTTCTTTCCTGTTGCATTTTAGCATACGCATTTACATTCTGAACTTCATGTTTATAATCACTAGAATGTAACTATCCTCTGTTTAGTATGCTCTGATGCTTATGATTGATGCTTGTAGCTTATGCTCCTTCTGATCACTAATACATGTTATGAGCTGAGCTATTTTTGAAATGGTGAAGTTGCTTAATGTATATAATCTAGAAATGTTCACCATTGAGATATGCAACTAGCATATGTAGGGTGTGGTGAGTCCATTCCTGCTTTTCATATATGCTAGGTTGCTATGTCTCTAGTTCTGAGTCATTCACTCGCTTGGTCTGTTCATATCATGTTTAAAATTTGAACCAAGTTTAGTGAATTGAAAAGATCAAGATGGGATTGCTTGTCAACACATCACGGTATCGAGACAGTTTCTCATTGCACTTTGAGTTAAACTTGAGCTGTGTAGTGTATGACCGAAACCGTAGCTTTAAGCTTCTGATTGCTTCGGCATAGGCTTCGCTCGGTTGAAAAGTTAGGCAAAGACAAGTTTTCAACCTCTCGCAATCACATGCTAAATAATTGAACTTGTGAATTCTTTACCGCTGCAACTCCGATATAAAACTGAAATCACAAGTATATGCTTCATTCCTATGCATGATGATTGAACTTTGCTAGGGGTAGTTCACCTTGTATACATGTTTAGCACTTGTCTGGATTCCTATCTATACATGTGTAGTGCTATTTTGATGGTGACTATCTTTTTGGCTAAAAACTGCTCACTTGCTCATATGCTTCATATTTCGTATGTGTGATCAGTTTGAGCCTTCGCTATTTGAGTGCTTAGTTGTGCCATTGGAGCTATACCGACTAGAGCATTTTTGCACTCTTTTGACTATATGCCTGAAGCTGCTAACTTGCATTTCTAACTTCATATGCATTTTGGAAGGGGGAGCTGTGTTGGCTCAAGAGAAGAGTTTATGCTTGATAAGTGCATTTTCAACTAAGGGGGAGAGTTTTTGCAAATCATATGTCTCCTGGAGTTCAACTAAGGGGGAGCTTTTGCTAAGGGGGAGTCCCGGGTTGCTTGCACCTGTCGAGGGGAGTTTTGCTAGTTGTGTTGAGCCGTTGCCTCTGTCTTGAGGGACTAGCAACATTTTCCTCATTTGGCATCGAGGTTGATTTTGATTGGTTCGGAGACCTTTCGGTTGTTTTTCAATTGGTTCGGAGTGGTTTTCGTGCTAGTTGTGTTGAGCCTCTGTGCCTCTATCTTGAGGGACTAGCATTTTGCCATTTTTAGCTCTGATTTCCAATTGGTATTTTGCTAGCGGTGTTGAGCCTGTTCTACCTCTTCTTGAGGGCTAGCTTTGCTTTGCTTGGTTGCGTCGAGCCGTTGCCCATGTCTTTGGGGACCAAGTTTTCGCTTCTTCCACTTGACCTTCTTCGGCTTTGCTATGCTTTTGGGTCTTTTGGTCGAGTTCTCTTCTTCTCCTTCTTCTTTCTTTTCTCTTTCTCTCATTATGATTTGTGTGAGTAGTTGACAATGCACTCATCAAGGGGGAGATTGCGGATACATGGGAGTATGCCGAGTCTCTGAGTGATGAGTGATTGTCAACGGGTTTGATCGCATGTTCTCTGGCTTGTGTTGTGCAGGTGTCGAGCACGGAGACAGTGATCGAGGGCAAGGTGAAGGTCAAGTTGAGACGTGCCGTGCCGATGGACTGGGTGCGATGAAGGATGGGCGTGCCGTGCGGCGGACGTGCCATGCCGATGGATCGAGCAGTGAAGGGCGGACGTGAGGCTTGGACTGAGGGACCGGAATGCCTGAGGATCAGCTGTGGTGGCTGGCAGCCTGGGACAGCGACGAGCGGAGACTTGCGGGTCACGGTGTTGCTCGGGTCGAGGACCTGGGGACACGTGTCGGTGGACGGGGTGCACGGGCGGTGCATCCCCTCTACGACGTCGGTTTGGTGGTAGAGCCAGGGAAAAACCATCGATGGACGGTTTCTAGGTTTGGGCCTCAAAACCTGGGCGTGGACGGTTTCCAAGTTTGGCCACAAAACTCGGGCTGAGGGTTTCCGAGTTTGGCCACAAAACTCGGGCTGAGGACGGTTTCCAGGTTTGGGCCTCAAAACCTGGGCGCTGAGGGCTTGCTGAGTTTGGCCTCAAAACTCAGAGGCTGATGGGCTGGTTTCCCGGTTTGGGCCTCAAAACCGGGGGTTGGCTGGAAAAGGCTGGTTTCCCGGTTTGGGCCACAAAACTGGGGCTGCTGAGCGAGGGCGGCACGTGGCGGCAATCGGAAGGTTGCGTGGAGGCAACGCGGACGACTTGTGCGGGCGTGGCCGTCGGATACACCTATCACCGAGTTGGTCCAGAATAACCTTAGGGTTTAGTTGGTTCGCTCTGTAATTAGAATAGAGAGGGGTAGAGTAGGAAATAGACTTAGGCTAGTAGTAGGATAAGTAGTCGGGAGACACCCTCCTCCCATGGATCTCAGTCATTTGCTCTTTCACACATAGGGTTTCTTGCTCTCCCATCCCCTGCTATAGCCTGCTGAGATCCGCAGAGAGACTTGACTCTGTGTACTGGTGTTTTTGAGGAAAGGAGGCCGTAACCTCCTTGTCGTAGCGTGTGTTTGCGCTTCGACTGCAAGATCGTGGTTGTGATTCGCGTTTCATTGGTGTTCTTCGCGGAATCCTATTTCTCCACGTTCTTCCCGTCGCTCGATCTCTTTGGTTGGTTCATCTTTTGCAAAACCGTTTGAACCAAGTTGTTCTAGATCATGAGGCACTTCTTTCCACCGAAGGAATTAACCTCTAACCTCACGGTCTAGGAGATCGATCGATTTTTGTTTTGGATCATGTTTTTGCTTCCTTGTCCCGAAATTTCTTGATTCACCGATTTGGAGTTAGGTTCGAGCCATGATCTCTTAGAGATAGCTCACTAACATCCTTGTGACCCCTTAGATCGAATCCCAGGCCTAGAGCTTTTGATTCGGAGGAAATTGGGTTGAATCATCAAAGAACCGCACAGTTTTTGGGGGCATCGGACGCTGACACGGGAGCATCGGACGCTAGGGTTCTAAGCGTCGGACGCTCCGGTGACGCGTGTCACTCTCTGAGCGTTTGTAGTGGCATCGGACGCTAGGCATCGGACGCGTCCGTTGGCCATCGGACGCGCCGGAGCCAAAGCATCGGACGCTGGTTGTTCACTGTTCACAGCGTCCGATGGTGGAACAGTAAGGTTCCCGAGAGGCAGTTTTCGCATCGGACGCGTCCGGTGGTCTGGCATCGGACGCAGGCAGCATCCGATGCTACTGTTTTCACACGGTTTTGTCTGCGGTTCGCTCGTTCGTTGACGGAATTGATTTCTGTCTTTTGCGTTGGCTTTCTAGAGTTGTCTAGTGTCCCGCTGTGCTTCTTGGAAGCATCCACCCTACATCTAGGGTCGTGGACATTTGCAAGCTCTAGGGTTTGCTTCTGGGGTTTATTCTTGGGACAGTGCCTACTAGTTTCCGTAAGGAAAATTTGAAACTCCCATTCACCCCCCCCTCTGGTCGCTTTCTGAGTGCTTCTCGGTCCTTCAATTTATCTAACTCCTCACGAACAAGTAGATCGGGTTGATTTCGTTTTCGTGGCACTTTTTCGGTTCATACACCTTCCCTTTCGATTTACCATTGATTGAGTTGATTTGAGCGGATGATTTCTTGGGGATAGTCTCCTAACTACCTCGTGATCATCCTCTCCAAGTTTGGGATCAAGGGATTTTGGTTTGAATCAATTTGGGAGTGATTTGGGTGAAGGGCGACCGAAATCGCCCTCACTGGGTGTTGGCGGACAGTCCGCCACCCTAGGCACGGACAGGCCGCGCGTCGGGGATGAGCCAGTTCAGTGGCCGTGTTCTTCGGCTGTCTTATCTCTGATTGACCGGCGGATAGTCCGTTGTAGTGATCCGCGGATAGTCCGGGATCACTCAGGGAGGTTTCAGAACCTTTGCGTTTTTGGGAGTTTTGCCGGCGGACAATCCGGCACTCGCTCGCGGACAGTCCGGCAGTACCGCGGACAGTCCGGGACCCCACGTCCGGACAGTCCGGGAATTGCCAGAAGCTACCGATTTTGTTGGTTTGCTCTCCCGGCTTCCTCGCTTGGTCATCGGACTTCTCGTTTGGCCTTGTAGTTGACCAAGGAACCTCTCTAGGTATCTTTGCTACTTGTTAGCATCGGTATTTGGAGATTTCTCGACGTAGCCGTCTATCTACATTCGGGACTTGGTTTTTTGGGGTCAAACTTGATCCGTTGCTTTTGCCGTTTGGTTTGCTATCGCTTCGTGGTGCCTCACTGTGATCCTAGGGATAATCCACCCTCTTCCAAGGGTCGTGGGCATCACGTTCTCGGTCGTAGCTTTTGAGGATTGATTTTGGGACAATCGGCCAAAGTTTTGAAAGAAATTTTTGAGCTCCCATTCATCCCCCCCTCTGGTCTCCTTGCTAGTGCTTTCTTGGTCCTTCAATTGGTATCGGAGCAGGTTAAGGATCTTCCACCTTAGCCGGTTCCAGATCCACAGAAGGCGACATGGATCGCGGCGTGGGCAAACCGCCATTTTTCGATGGGACGAACTATGCGTATTGGAAGATACGCATGTCGGCCTATCTGCAGAGTTTGGGTGCTTCCATCTAGGATATTTGCAACTCTGTCGATTACGTGGTCTTGGCTGCTCGTGTCTCTCAGCTTCAGATCGATGAGCACAATGCCAATAGCCGAGCCCGTAATGCTCTTTTCTCATGCCTGAGCATGAGTGAGTTTGATCGGGTTTCTCACCTCGCTACGGCTCGGGAGATTTGGGCTACCCTCATGCGTTTCCATGAGGGAACCTCTCAAGTCAAAACCTGTCTCTACGAGTCATTCAAGCGAGAGTATGAGAACTTTCGACATATGCCTGGCGAGAGCATAGAAAGTTTATTCGCTCACTTTCAGGTGATTGTCAACAGGATGAGGGCTAACAAGGAGCTGTTGCCTTTCGACGATCATGAGAGGGCTTTGAAGCTTTTGCATACTCTTGATCGGTCGGTGTGGGATTCCAAGGTTCAGGCGATCATCGAATCGCCTAACTATGAGACCCTCACGTGTGACGAGCTCTTCAGTAAGCTCAAGTCCAGTGAGATCGATGCCATGGCGAGGGCTTCTTATGAAAATCCTTCTGGCCCGTCAATGGCTTTGCTTTCTGGCTCTTCTGCTAACCCCTCTGGAGGTTTTGCACTCTCCTCTCCCTTTTCTGTCATAGAGGACCAGCTGGAGTCTTTGGGGGATGACGAGTTGGCTATGCTCGCCAACCGGTTCTCGCAGTTCCACAACAACCGCATGAACCGTCGCCGCGGAGGAGGACGCTCGGGATGCTACGAGTGTGGCGACCCCAACCACTTCATCGCCAACTGTCCCAAGAAGAAGAACTCATCTGGGAAGGGTGATCATGGGCACAAGTACGACTCCGGCAAGCGCAAGGAGAAGTACGTCCCCGCAAGGCACAAGCGGAAGGGCGGCTTCCACAAGGAGTACATCAAGACCAAGTACTTGGAGAAGGCCCAGGCTGAGCAGCGTGCTTTCTTCGCCACGCTCAGCGACGTCGATGACTCGGACGACGACTCCGCTTCTTCAAGCGACGACGAGTCCGAGAAGAAGAAGAGGATCGAGGACAAGCTCAACGGCCTCTGCTTCTTCGCCGACGACGACGGCTTCTGCACCATGGCCCTCGGCAAGGAGGTCGACGGTGAGCTGGAGGAGACTCCTCGGAACGACGACGACGACGACGACACCTCCCAGGTATCTCTCACCCACGATGAGCTTTCTGCTGAGGTCGAGAAGCTTACTGTTGCCTTGCTTAGTCAGGACAAGTTGCTTAGGCGTGCTGCTAGAGAGCGCAAGGAGTTTAGGCAGAAGTGGGAGGATACGGTGAAGGAACTTGAGTCTGTCAAGTCCACCGTTGTTGTCTCTGAGGAGGAGTGTGAGATGTGCACCAAACACATGACTGACCTTCTCACTTTGAGGCGTAAGTATGCTGCGTTGGTAAGAGAGGTGGATGAGCTCCGGGCTAGACCCATGTAGTTGGGTGCGTGCAAGACTTGTCCTGTCTTGCAATCTGAGTTGGCAGAGAAGAATGCCAAGATTGTGTCTCTCGAAGAGGCCAACTCAGGTAGCACATGTGTGGCTAGGTGCGTTCTTTGTGAGGGTTTGGAGATGGAGATCGCTAATGTGAAGCTTGCCAAGATGCAAACCGAGGAGGAAAACACATACCTTCGGACCATCTTGTCATGGGTGTCTAGCGGTGAGCCACAGCTCGGGATGATGATCTCCCAATTCAAGCGAGCTGCTGGAGGTCCCGGTGTTGGTTTTGCTCCGGGCGTTGATGTCTCTGCTTTTGGGAAGATTGGAGAGTCGAGTGGTTTGAACCTGAGTGAGAAGCCCAACTGCACCACTACTCCCAAACTTACCAAGCTGCCACCCAAAGAGCCTCTCAAGCCTAACACCAAGGATGGGGTCTTTGTTGAACCCCCGAGAGCTCCACCAAAGAAACAATCTTGGGCTCCCAAACCAAACCACCTCAAGAACAAGCTTGACACCATGCCACCCATTCAGGAGGAGCTTATGCCACAGAAGGGCAAAGTGATCCACACCCACTACCGTGAGTACCAACAACCCCCTTTGAGAGCGGTGAGGTACCATTGTGAGCATTGTGGGCGAGATGGACACTTGAGTGAGTTTTGCTTTCGGCGCAAGAGAGAGGCGCGCCGTGCAAGGGAGATGAACAATCTGGACATGTACCATCCTTTCCATGATGTACATGTCCCGAATGTTCAGAGGCGTGCTGCTAGGCATAGAAGTCCAGAACCTCAAGTTCCCAGGCCTAGGCAGTGGAGAGGACGTGCCCAGCGGGAGCCTGCAGTTGTAGGTTATGGACCCCGTGGCGGTGGCTTTGTAGTTGAGCGCTTCCCTCCACCGCGTTTTGAGTATCGCGGTGAGCACTCCTTCCCCAGCGGACCACGTTTTCCTCAGCGTGGTGATCGCTTTCCCCGTAGGCGTGCTAGGAATTGACCCCAAACACTGGTATTCTCCCTACTTCACTAACCCCAGTGTTGGCTCGTATGCTCACCCTAGGTCTTTTTATTGATGTAGGTAAAACGATTGGAGAACGTTTGGTTAGTGGATTCTGGGTGTTCGAGGCACATGACCGGAAACGCCAAGTGATTCTCCAGTCTTAGTCCAGTCGCCGGAAAGGAGTTTATCACCTTCGGCGACAATAGCAAAGGTAAAGTGTTGTCTCGTGGGTCTGTGCGAGTTAATGAGCACTTTGTGTTGCGCGATGTTGCTCTTGTTTCTAACTTGCATTTTACCTTCTTTCTGTTTCGCAACTCTTTGAGGATGACTATGAGATTCGTTTAAAACCGAATCTCAGTCGTATTTTGGATCCCCAGGGCAATCTTGTTTGTGTGATTTCACCCTTTGGGAAAGTCTTTCGTGCGGATTTCTCGGAGTCTTTTGGCACTTCTCGTTGTCTGGTGGCTGGACCTTCCTCCTCTGATCTTTGGAAGTGGCATAGGAGACTAGGACATTTGAGCTTCGACTTGCTTGCAAGACTTAGCTCACTTGGCCTAATTCGAGGATTGCCCAAGTTGTCGATGGAGAAGGATCTTGTTTGCCACTCTTGTAGACATGGGAAGATGGTTGCCGCTCCCCACCATCCAGTGACTCAAGTCATGACCAAGCGCCCTGGAGAGCTTTTGCACATGGACCTTGTTGGTCCGGCTCGGGTGAGCTCGGTTGGGGGGAAGTGGTATGTGCATGTTGTTGTTGACAACTTTTCGAGATATTCGTGGGTCTTCTTTTTAGCTGAGAAGACCGAGACTTTCTCCTTTGCTCGCAATCTGATTTTGCGTCTTCAGAACGAGTTCCCTTTGAACTCGATGCGAGCTATTAGGAGTGATAATGGTTCCGAATTCAAGAATTCAGATTTTGAGAAGTTTTGTAACTCTTTGGATTTAGAGCATCAGTTTTCTTCCACCTACACACCGCCCAGAATGGTGTTGTAGAGAGGAAGAATCGGACCCTTGGAGAGATGGCCAGGACGATGCTCGATGAGCAAAGGACTCCTAGGCGATATTGGGCCGAAGCTATGAGCACTGCATGCTACATTTCAAATCGCATCTTTCTCCGAGCTTTCTTGAAAAAGACCTCTTATGACTTGCGTTTTGGAAAACTGCCCAAGGTAAGTTATTTTTGAGTCTTTGGTTGCCACTGTTTTATACTTAAGAAAGGCAACCTGGACAAATTTGAGTATTGTTCTTCAGACGGTGTGTTTTTGGGTTATGACACTCATACTCGTGCTTATCGTGTACTTAACCTTGACACTAACCGAGTCATGGAGACATCTGATGTCACCTTCGATGAGACCATGGTTTGTCCTTCTTCTCGTTTTGAGCGTGCAGGTGATCATGAGGTTGGCGAGCCTCTTTTCGATGATGAAGAAGAAGGTGCTGAAGAGATAGATGACCCAGCACCTCCTCCACCTGCTATGCCTCAAAGAGCGGCTTCTACGACGACTCACGGCCCCGACACGTCTTCTTCGTGGGGGCCGTGGGATTCGCCACCCCGAGCGGTACCTTTTGTACCCGGGGAGGCACCAGCTGCTGTTGAGGGGGAGATCACATCTGCACGGGAGGCGCCACGACACATCCAGTGCCAACACCCCCCTCAGCAGATGATCGGCAACATTGACGAACGGGTCACTCGGTCCAGGTCTCAAATCTCTCACTTTGCTCATTCTGCTTTTGTTGCTGATTTTGAGCCTCGAGATGTTGGACATGCCTTGACGGATCCGGATTGGGTCAATGCCATGCATGTGGAGTTAGATAACTTTGAGCAAAATCGGGTTTGGGTTCTAGTTCCACCTCCTCCAGACTGTAAGCCTATTGGGACAAAATGGGTTTTCAAAAACAAGCAAGGAGAGGATGGCCACGTTGTTAGAAACAAGGCCAGGCTTGTAGCGAAAGGCTATAGTTAGAAGGAGGGGATAGACTATGAGGAGACTTTTGCTCCCGTAGCTCGTTTGGAGGCTATTAGGATACTCTTGGCTTTTGCAACATCCAAAGGTTTCAAACTTTTTCAAATGGATGTCAAGAGTGCCGTCTTAAACAGCTACATAGAAGAAGAGGTTTATGTTGAACAACCCCCCGGTTTTGAAAATCCCAAGTTTCCAAACCATGTTTTCAAACTCCACAAAGCTTTATATGGTT
Organism: Coix lacryma-jobi var. lacryma-jobi; assembly: GCA_009763385.1. NCBI lineage: Eukaryota > Viridiplantae > Streptophyta > Magnoliopsida > Poales > Poaceae > Coix > Coix lacryma-jobi. The sequence continues at coordinate 82,830,513 of CM019825.1, read as the reverse complement.
TGAAACAAGCCCCTTGAGCCTGGTATGATAGGTTGAAAACCTTTTTGCTTGCTAAGGGTTTTAAAATGGGATGTGTGGATAAAACGCTCTTTCTCCTCAAGCAAGGCAAAGACACTCTCTTGGTCCAGATTTACGTGGATGATATCATTTTCGGTGGTTCTTCTCACGCTTTGGTTGCCAAGTTTGCAGATACTATGAGCAGGGAGTTTGAGATGAGTATGATGGGCGAGCTAACCTTCTTTCTCGGATTGCAAATTAAGCAATCCCGAGAAGGGACGTTTGTGCACCAGGGCAAGTATACCAAGGACTTGCTGAAGAGGTTCGATATGGGTGAGGCCAAGCCTCTTCCAACACCCATGTCAACCACGACGGCCCTGGATGCGCACAAGGATGGAGAAGCTGTGAGCTAGAAGGAGTACCGAAGCATGATCGGGTCGCTGCTCTACCTGACGCGACACGCCCGGACATCCAGTTCGCGGTGTGTCTGTGTGCGCGCTTTCAGGCGTCGCCGCGCACCTCTCACCGTCAGGCGGTCAAGCGCATTTTTAGGTACCTTCGCTTCACACCTGAGTTCGGGATTTGGTATTTAGCTTCATCCACCCTCTCCCTTTGCGGTTATTCCGATGCCGATTTTGCTGGTTGTCGCATTGAGCGCAAGTCCACTTCTGGGACTTGCCAATTTATTAGTTCTTCTCTTGTATCATGGTCTTCTCGCAAGCAGTCTAGTGTCACCCAGTCTACCACGGAGGCTGAGTATGTTGCTGCGGCCAACTGCTGTTCCTAGTTGCTTTGGATGATGGCCACTTTGCGTGATTTTGGTCTGAGCTTTTCTCGTGTTCCTTTGCTTTGTGACAGCACGAGTGCGATTAGCGTTGCTAAGAACCCCGTGCTTCACTCGAAGACCAAACACATTGACGTGCGCTTTCACTTTTTGCGAGACCACTATGAGAAGGGTGATATCGACCTTTGCCATGTCGATACTCATCATCAGTTGGCTGATATTCTCACCAAGCCTTTGGACGAATCAACCTTTAATCAGTTGAGGGGTGAGCTTGGTGTGTGTTTCCCCTTTTAGATGGGGGAAACATTTTGGTTCTTTGTATCATAAACTGACTTTTTGTTTATCTTTGTTTCTTCAATTGGTATCTTCTTGCATCTTTTCTTCATTTCTTTTTACATACACTTTTACATTCTGAGCTTCATCGATATAATCGTTAGAATGTAATTATGCTCTGTGTAGTGTATGCTCTGATGCTTTATTTTGATGCTTGTAGCTTATGCTCCTTCTGATCACTAATACATGTTATGAGCTGAGCTAATTTTGAATGGTGGAGCTGCTTAACAAACATAAAACTTAAAAATGTTCACCATCGAGATGTGCAACTAGCCTGTGTAGAATATGTTGAAATCACACTCGTGCTTTTCATATATGCTAGGTTGCTATGTCTCTAGTTCTGAGTCTATCACTTGCTTGGTCTGTTCATATACTGTCTCTAATTTGAACCAAGTTAAGTAAATCAGAAAGATCGAGATGGGATTGCTTGTCAACACATCACAGTTTCGAGACTGTTTCACATTGCACCTTGAGTTAAACTTGAGTTGTGTAGTGTATGACCGAAACTGTTGCTTTAAGCTTCTGATTGCTTCTGCATAGGCTTCGCACAGTTGAAAAGTTAGGCAATGACAAGCTTTCAACCTCTCGCAATCACATGCTAAATTCTGAACTTGTGTAATCTTAACCGCTGCAACTCCGATAAAATTTAGATACACGAGTCTATGTTTCATTCTATAGCATGATGGTTGAACTGTGCTAGGGGTAGTTCACCTTGTATACATGTTTAGCACTTGTCTGATTTCCTGTCTATACATGTTGTGTGCCATTTTGATGGTGAATACCTTTTTGGCTAAAAAACTGCTCATTGTGCTCTCATGTTCATATTTCTTTTTTGATGATCAGTTTGAGCCTTTACTAGCATGTGTGTTTCGGTTGCGTCATTGGAGTTATACTATGTAGAGCATCTTCGCATTCTCTTGACTATATTCCTGAAGCTGCTAACTTGCATTTTGACTCATATGCATTTTGGAAGGGGGAGAACTTCTCTTGTTTGGCACTTTTGACGGTGCATTTTCTAAGAGGGAGAAATTTGCTTTTGGTTCCTTTTGCTTGATGGTGCATTTTCAACTAAGGGGGAGAATTTGGACAAATCATACCTCCCATGTTCAAAGGGGAGAGGAATCAGTTGTGCACCATGCAACGGGGAGCTTGCTTATGATGAGTTGTTCAAATTTCCAATTGGTTCGGAGCGTTTTTGCTAGTTGTGTTGAGCCTTTGCCTCTTTCTTGAGGGACTAGCATTCGCCTCTCAGATTTTCAATTGGTGTCAAGCTTTCTTGCTAGTTGTGTTAAGCCTCTGTGGCTCTATCATGAGGGGCTAGCATTTTGCTTCGCTTTTACTCGCTAGAGGTGTTGAGCCCGTTTTGCCTCTTCTTGAGGGCTAGCTTTGCTTTGCTTGGTTGTGTCGAGCCGTTGCCCATGTCTTTGAGGACCAAGTTGTCTTGCTCTTTCCACTTGACCTTCTTCGGCTTTGCTATGCTTTTGGGTCATTTGGTTGAGTTCTCTCTCTCCTTCTTTCTTCCTTCTTCTATTTCATTATGATTTGTGTTGGTAGTTGACAATGCACTCATCAAGGGGGAGATTGCGGATACATGGGTGTATGCCGAGTCTCTGAGTGATGAGTGATTGTTAACTAGGATGATGCGCATGTTCTTTGGCTTGTTTGTGCAGGTGTCGAGCACAAATACAGTGATCAGAGGCAAGGTGAAGGTCAAGTAGAGACGTGCCGTGCCGAGGGACCGAGAGTGGCGAAGGGCGGACGTGAGGCTTGGACTGAGGGACCGGTGGCCCAAGGATCAGCTGTGGTGGCTGACAGCCTGGGACAGCGACGAGCGAAGACTTGCGGGCACAGTGTAGCCTGGGTCGAGGACCTGGGGACACGTGTCGGTGGACGGGGTGCACGGGCGGTGCATCCCTTCTACGGATCGGTTTGGTGGTAGAGCCAAAGAAAAACCATCGGGTGGACGGTTTCCAGGTTTGGGCCTCAAAACCTGGGCGTTGATGGTTTCCGAGTTTGGCCACAAAACTCGGGCTGAGGACGGTTTCCAGGTTTGGGCCTCAAAACCTGGGTGCTGCGGGTTTGCTGAGTTTGGGCCACAAAACTCAGGCGGTGGTGGGCTGGTTTCCCGGTTTGGGCCTCAAAACCGGGGGTTGGTCGTGAAGGCTGGTTTCCCGGTTTGGGCCACAAAACCAGGGGTGCGACGTCCAGGAAAAGGACGCAGAGCGGTGGCGGCACGTGGCGGCAATCGGGAGGTTGCGTCGAGGCAACGCTACGAGTTGTGCGGGCGTGGCCGTCGGATCACCACCTACCACGAGTTGGTCCAGAATAACCTTAGGGTTTAGCTAGTTCGCTCTGTAAGTAGTTAGGGGTAGAGTGGGAATTAGGAATAGTTAGGATTAGGATAAGTAGGGGGAGACACCCACCTCCCCACGTATCTCAGTCATTTGCTCTTTGCACTTAGGGTTTCCTGCTCTCTCAATCCCCTGCTGTAGCTAGCTGAGATCCGTAGAGAACCATACCTCTGTGTACTGGAGATTTTGAGGAAGTGAGGCCGTAACCTCACTGTTGTAGCGTGTGGTAGCCACACGGTTGCAGATCGATGTGTTGATTCGCGTTTTGGTTCGTGTTCTTTGCGTTCTTCGTTTCTCCGCATTTTTCCTGTCACTCGATCTCCCTCTCTATTGCATCTTTGCGAAATCCGTTTGAATCAACTTGTTCTTTATAGTGAGGAGGTCATTTCGACCAAAGGAATTTATATAACTCCTCACGAACAAGTAGATCGGGTTGATTTCATTTTCGTGGCGCTTTTTCGGTTCATACACCTTCCCTTTCGATTTACCATTGATTGAGTTGATTTGAGCGGATGATTTCTTGGGGATAGTCTCCTAACTACCTCGTGATCATCCTCTCCAAGTTTGGGATCAAGGGATTTTGGTTTGAATCGATTTGGGAGTGATTTGGGTGAAGGGCGACCGAAATCGCCCTCACTGGGTGTTGGCGGACAGTCCGCCACACTAGGCGCGGACAGTCCGCGCGTCGGGGTCGAGCCAGTTCCGTGGTCGTGTTCCTCAGCTGTCTTGTCTCTGTTTGACTGACGGATAGTCCGCCGTAGTGATCCACGGACAGTCCGGGATCACTCAGGGAGGTTTCAGAACCTTTGCATTTTTGGGAGTTTTGCCGGCGGATAGTCCGCCACTCGCTCGCGGACAGTCCGGCAGTACCACGGACAGTCCGGGACCCTAGGTCCGGATAGTCCGGAAATTGCCTGAAGCTACCGGTTTTGTGCGTTTGCTCTCCCGGCTTCCTCGCTTGGTTATCGGACTTCTCGTTTGGCCTTGTAGTTGACCAAGGAACCTCTCTAGGTATCTTTGCTACTTGTTAGCATCGGTATTTGGAGATTTCTCGACGTAGCCGTCTATCTACGTTCGGGACTTGGTTTTTGAGGGTCAAACTTGATCCTGCTTTTGCCGTTTGGTTTGCTATCACTTTGTGGTGCCTCGCTGTGATCCTAGGGATCATCCACCCTCTTCCAAGGGTCGTGGGCATCACGTTCTCGGTCGTAGCTTTTGGGGATTGATTTTGTGACAATCGGCCAAAGTTTCGAATGAAATTTTTGAGCTCCCATTCACCCCCCCCCTCTGGTCGCCTTGCTAGTGCTTTCTCGGTCCTTCACACAATCAAAGGGGGAAGGAGAAATTCAGCTTCAAGACATATTGATCTCCTACATATCACTTTGATCAGTACAAACCACTAGATGTTGTCCCAGTCGAGAAGAAGAATATGATCCACCACTCATTCTTGGACGATCGTTCTTGAACACCATCAATGTTATCATTTTTGTCGGACCTGGAGAAGTCAACTTTTGGATCTTTCGCTGCATCTTCAACATCTACATCACTTATAAGCAGCCAAAGAGAACCAAGAGAAGACGTCGAAGGGAGAACCAACTGCCAAGAATTGAGGAGGGCATCATGAAGGATGAAGCCACTGCACCACATGAGTTCGAAGATGGAGAGATAATACCTGAGCCAGCAAATCAGAAAGAACGGCCGATAAGATCTCCATCATCTAGACACTATTGAGAGGACAAGTCTTAGTTCTGACATTACAAGACAAAAGTCTCTCATGGAGGCACTCGAGTAGTAGCTCTAAATTCAAGTCTCTTGCCAACCCAATGATTAAAGGAAAACAAGAAAGGTTGACAAGAGAAGAATGCGGAACTGTCCCTACATCCTCATAGTACAAAATTGATACTAGAAAGAGAGAGGATCCTAGACAGCATACTCGAGGAACAATGAGCCTTCACTGATAAGTCGACACATAGAGAAGGAAGGTCGATACCTATAAAGATGATTCCACTGTGATCTTCCTCCTCTCAAGGACACTGTGAGACAAACAAGAGAAGACAAGCCATTCATAAACAACAACCAGCTAGACAAGAGAAGCTTCCACAAGGTGGTTCGACACATCACTCTTCAATGACAAAGTAACATTTCAAGGTAAGTAACCATCACTTTAAAAGCTTCTTCTTGATTCTAGTATGAACATAAATAAAGAACTCAACATGTTTAAGTTGCACATCACTTGATCCAACCTAATCAACTCAACATGTTCAGTCCTTTGATCTTTGTTCCTAGCTTTACTCTCTTGAATCTCACTGTCTTAACTAAATGAGATAAAATGTTGTGCATCTGACCTTTGGAAGATGATATATCTCAATCATGAAAAGATCAACATTTTATGCATAGATTATCCTTCCTTGGGTTAAGTAATTTGATCTATTGAATATTTTAAGATGCTACTTTTATGGTCATCCTCTCATCCTATCACTCATATTAAGATTGAATAGAACACATAAACAACAAGTTTGTCTTGTGCAATGTGCCTAAGGTTAGAGGGGAATAAACAAAACCTTTGGTTCTGTTGGTGTTTTTCCACCAATAGAGCCCATGCACTTGATCTCTACCTTGTCTTTATGAGCAGGACACACTCTTGAGCAAAACACGGAGAAGTCACTCCCAAATTCTACAGAGTGAAGGTCCTAGATCTACAAGAACATGCACACTAAGAAAGATGCTGCCAGCATCCACAATTAACGCTTCACTTCAAACTGCTGGACGAACAAATGACATGAGTGACACCATATCAAGAGGCATAAACAAGAAGGAATGATGGAAGACGTCCTAGTCAGAATTAGAGGTCATGAAGTCCCCACAGACTTCTTGATCCTCGACATGAGAAGACGATGATGTCCACCTCATTCTAGGAAGACCATTCCTCTACGCTACAAGTACAATCATCTACAAGAGGAAATCCATTTTTCACTTTCCTGAAGAAAAGGCACGATGCAACTTCATCAACTACATGCCCAATGAAGCACCCAAGAAGAACAGAAGTGAAAACGCCGCTCCCAACGCCAAAGAAGACAAGCTATCAAGAATAGAGAGGCCAATCACGATGAAAAAGCTATCGACACTGTCCCAGAAAAGAAAGGAGAGAAACCTCAAGACAGTGAACCACAGGAAGTGAAGACTCAGACCAAGAAAGTATGGGAGAAAATGTCTGCACCTAAGAGGTACAATCAATAACAACTTTCTAAACGTCTGACATACCTTGGGAGGTTTGAACCAAGGGAAGGTCCTGTTCGTCGGACCTAAATATCCGAACCTTCGCCAAAAGGTAAAAATCAGTAGTTATCTTTATATTTACTTTGCTGCATATTTCTCATATTTAATCCATAACCATTTCTTGTATCATCATATTTATTTCACAACACATTTTAATTTCTGCATTACATTAGAAAACAAAATAAAAATATTTCAGTGCATCATCAAGCCCCATGTGAATAATTCTATAGCGTATAAAAACCCGCAGGAATGTTCACCGTGGTGGCTTAAAAATAAATAATAATAAAAATAAATATGCATGCATTCATCCTGTTGCATTTTCTCTTGCATAATAAAAATATAAAAAATATAAAAATATTGAGAAAGAGATCTTACTGAAATTCTAGACAGTTAAGGCTTAAGTAGCCAACCACTAACGCTTAATCTGTTCCACAAGTTTTGTTGTCTATTTGAGTTTCACAGGATTTGAAAGGCCAAGAAAAGCTCACGAGCAAGTGAATGCTCCATCCACTGTTGGAGCACTGTCTCAACAAACATCAACATCAATCAAAGCTCTGATAAAGGAAGGACATATCCACTGCCCGTCTGCTACTTTGCAAGATCGAATGACTATGTCAACATTCAGCTTGGGGGAAAGCACCCCATGTATCCACGTAAGTATCTTTATCCTCTTAAGTTTTTCATTCTATAAACAAATTCAAAACACCAAAAATATGTGAGCACATGAAGGTTCACTCTTAAAAATAAACCCCCCCCCCCCAAAAAAATATGTGAGGACATGAAGGCTCACCCTTAAAAAGAAAAAAATAAAAATATGTGGGCACATGAAGGCTCACCATTAATTAAAAAAAGAGACAAAAATATATGGGCACATGAAGGTTCAACGCTATTAAGGGAACTAGCTTGGGGGAGACGCGCCCCCGTTATCTTCGCGACTTAGGTATGTCTTATTATTATTATTATTATTATTACTACTACTACTACTATTATTAGCTTTTATTTTCTATCTTAAAGTGTGTTAGATTAAATAAATAAAATAAAATAGTGTGTCTAGTTTATTTTAAGAAGTTGATGACTAAAGAGAACCCTCTCTCTCTCTAATCTTTTGCATGGAAATGATGAATAGTTGTTCTATCTAATTTCTTTCAAGTACCTAGCCTTTAAAGCGTGAGTTCTCCTAATTAATAATGATGCCTTAAAATAAAATTAAATGCATGGTTGGCAAATACTTGATCTAAGGTCTAGGTAGTTGGGATATGACATGTGATGATCTAAGCTACTATTATCTTGTTCTAAACAATACTAAAAGTTCCGGAGATTTCTAAATATAAACATGACTAATAATTGCATTGAGTTAAATTAAGCTTTGTGACCCTATGAGTGGTTTATCATGCCATTGAATTGAGATCACTTATTATTTCATCCATCTTCCGCATAAATGCTCATAATTATCTATTGCTACCCTCTCAAAAGTTTGTTGGAAGCATGTGGCTATTAAACGTCCATGATCCGAGGAAATAAAAAGGGACAAGTGTCCGAAGCCTCAAAAAGATAGATCCCGAGGAAATAAAAAGGGACAAGTGTCTGGAACCTCAAAAAACAAAAAAATATATATATATATCAGAAAAAATGGGCACGTGCCCGACAGTAGAATTATCCTAATAGCCATATGTCTCTAATAAATAGAAGAGAGTGAATATATTCAAAAGAGCATCCGACTCCATTTTTCCATACACATGCACTTCTTTATTCAATGGTTGGTTGACTTTCTCTTTGGATCCATTGTTTAATTTGACAACATATGTATTAAAGCTTTTAAAAATTAATTAAAACTCTGGAATAAAGGTGAAGTGAAAGAACTAGAGACATAGTGCTTAATTTGATCATTCAATCTTTCAACTACTCAAGATCTAAGGTAAAAGTAATAAGCCCCATGAAGAATAACAAAATATATTTTGGAGAATTTTTGTTTAGCAGCAGGTATACTTGTTGGAAGTGAAGATATTGTAGCAACTCCTGATCCATTGTTAATTTTTGGTTTTGCTAAGGGACTAGCAAAATGTAAGCTTGGGGGAGTTGTTGACATTGGTTATCTATCAAAATTAAAGGATAAATAAATATGAAAAGGGCATGAATTCAATCACCAATAAAGGTTTAGGGTTTTAATTGACAATATTTCATGAGTTTTGGTGAATTATGATTCTGCAGGGACTAAACAGGAAAACCAACACTGATTACTTCTCCTAGAAGGAAACCGACGGAAGATTACGGAACCGGCACGTCAGGAATACTCCAGAAGGATCTAGAGGACACCAGAGGACACCACGAGGCGGGACACCCCGAGAGGCTGCTAGGTGGGACCAACCCGGTCCCACCCTAGGACCGGTCGGTCGCCCCCTAGGCCCGATGGCCTCCGTCTTCTGGAAGCTTCCTCCACCGCCTTTGATGATCCATCTGAGTCCTACGTGAAGTCGGTTTGATCTAACGGTCGCGGTTGATCCCTCAGGGCTATATAAACAGGCCCCCAGGCCCCAAGGAAGATCAAGTTTCACTTCAAAAAAGTCTACGCCTCATTCAGAAACCCTAGAAGAAGACTTGAAGAGCTAGCTTTCAAGTAGAAGACTAGTTACCCCTCTAGTTTAGGTTTACAACCTAGTCTTATACTAGAACTATAAGAGAGAGAGAGAGAGAGAGGAAGAGATCAAGAAGGAGCACCGACCTATCAGATCAACTTCTTCATCTTGTACCTGCGGATTCAAGTTTATCTTCAACTTGCTTCGGCGATTGTTTCGGTAATCAACGTCTATATTTAAGTTTGATCAATTGTTCTTGTTATTCTTAAGGTTTTTGACTCTCTTTTGAGTACTTTAATTCAAGTCATTCTAGAGTTAGAGTAGTTGGATAGTGTAAGCGTGGTGCTTAGACTTTATAGCTCATAAATGCCTCCTATAACGCCGGTAGTAGTGGTTGTTCGCAAGGGTGACTCTTATAGCCTTGTTGATTCTTCTATAGTCCACTTACCCGTGTGTAGGCTCTGTAGGATTATACATTTGCATAAAAGACTCATACTCTATTTGTGACATTTTATGGCAACTTCCCCACTAAGAATAATATAAACATATCACTCTTAAATTGGAATTAGACAACCTTAGTGATCCCCTCTATAGTTCTAGATTCTCCATCCTTGTTAGCTACTCAGGGGGTTAGACTTTAAGGCATAAGACTATCCATTCCTTTGGGTTCGATATTAAAATTGGGTTACTCCGGTGAAGTGCTACATCAGTAGATTTTATTTGTGCGCTTGCGGATAAAGTAGAGTGTGCGTTAATTTATACCAACATCCATGTAGTCGACACACATGCGCCACTCTGCGGAGTTCTTCTTCTTTACTAGTACTGGGTTAGCTAACCACTCGGGGTGGAGAATTTCTCTGATGAACCTGGCTGCGAGTAGCTTAGCTATTTCCTTCTTGATTGCCTCTTTCTTCTCTGGTGAGAATCGTCGCAGTCTTTGCTTGATGGGCCTGGAACCCTCTTTCAATTTTAACTTGTGCTTAGCCAAGTCCCTTGGAACATCTGGCATGTCAGCCGGCTTCCAAGCAAATATGTCTTTGTTTGCTCTGAGGAACTTGGTGAGCACGAGTTCCTATTCTTCGGATAGGTGAGCACTGATAACTGCCATCTTTCAGGGATCGCCGGTTTCCAAGTCGATAGTTTTTGTAGAAACTTCTGCTGAGGGTTGGATAGTACCCGCCTTCTTGGTTGGGATTTCTGAATCTCCAGGTTTGGTGTTATGTACCATTTGCGCGAGTTCCTGTACTTCCAGGGCAAGTTGAGCTTTTTTGGCTATGTGAACAGCTTTTGTGTCATAGTCGAAGGACCGCTTTAAGTCGCCTTTGAAAGTTAGAATGCCCTTAGGCCCCGACATCTTCAGCAGAAGGTATGGATAATGTGGCACTGTCATAAACTTGGCGATTGCTGGTCGTCCAAATATGGCATGGTATGATGACTCGAAGTCTGCTACTTCGAAGCTGATGTACTCTGTTCGATAGTTGATCTGAGTTCCAAAAGTGACAGGCAGTATTATCCTCGTGAGTGGTATAGCCGCCTTTCCAGGTACTATACCGTAAAAGGGGGAGCTTGACGGTGTAAGTTGAGTTGCTAGGTGTAAGTTCATCTTGCGTAGGGTACTTGCGAAGATGACTCTGAGTCCTGCTCCTCCATCAATGAGTACTCTTCCCAATTTGAACCCGACGACCGTAGGATCCAGTACTAGCGGGTAATGCCCTGTATTTGAGAAGCTGGTCCATTGGTCTGCTCGAGAGAAATTGATCGGATGCTCAGACCAATCGAGGTATCTAGGGGTTGCGGGTTCGATTGACATGATTTTTCGCAAGGAAAGTTTCAGAAGGCGCTGGTTATCACTGGTGGTGACTCCCCTAAATATAACATTGATGGTACCTTTGGGGTGTTGGAAACCACTGACATCCTAATGAGGGTCTTCGGCTACTTTCTTCCCCTAGTCTTTTTTATTTTTGTTGAAGTCGGAATTCAGACCTCGCTCTTTAAGTTGTCGATAATGCCTAGCCTGGTGTCCTCCTTTTGGATGGAAGGGACATGGGCCGTCTAGGAGGTCGTCAAAGCTTGAAGGTTTGTTCCCTTTCTTCTGAGGTTCCATGGATGCAACAGTGTTGTCCCCGGTTCTTTTGCGGGTGTTTTGCTGAGCAGACTGGATTCCTCTCTAGTTATTTCCCCGATCACCCTGCGTGTTCCTCTCAGGGAAGTGCTCCTGTGTGCGTTCTTCTATTGCCATCATGGAGTTTACGGCCCGATGGAACTCATCGGCGGTGGTCGGGTCATGCTTGATGAAATCCTTGTAATTGTACCTTTCGCAAATTCCATTGCCAAAAAGGTCGATTACTTCTCTATCTGTTATGTCTGAGACTGTGGAGCGAATCTCGGAGAAGCATTTGTAGTATTCCTGCATTGTCTCGTTTTTCTGCTGCTTGCAGGTTCTAAGCTTAGTCTGAGGGTCGGATCTCTCTGGGACACCCGCAAAGTTCTCTATGAAAAATGCGGTGAAGTTGTTCCCAGGAGTCAATGGACTCGGGCTTAAGTCTGTCGAACCATGCAAGAGGCATTGTCTCTAGAGCCATGGGGAGAAATAATGCTTTGAAATTATTGCTTCCTCCTGCTAACTCGACTGCTTGAGCATACAGCCTGAGCCACCGTCTAGGTTCTGTTTTTCCGTCATACTTGGAGTAGTTCCCGGGTTTGAACTTTCGTGGAAACGGGACTGCTCGGAGCCTCTGGGAAAAGCAAGGGAAGCGATCAACTGCGTCGGATGCTAAGATGTCAATTCCTCGATATGATGATTCAGCTCCTCCTTCGGCTTGGTTAGGGACTCGGTTGCCCAGACGACTCCTGGCCGGGACTCGGCCAAGTCGCTCATGAATAGGTCGCCTCTAGCTTGGATGAGATGAGTCCTGATCATCAGCTAGGGACTCAAGGTTTCTACCTTTGAGTTGTAGCGCGGTAGTCTGAAGCATGATCAATCGTCATTCTTCATCAGGGGTGCGGTTGTCTTTGGCTCCCATCTCCGTGGCTAAGGCTATGATGTTTTGGTAGGGTGTCTGATATACCTTGTGACCAGTGACCCTCATGAATTCAGGTTTGAGGTTGCATGAACAGTCAGCTCGTCGTCGATTGTGATCATTCTGGGACTGGATCTCCTGATTACGCAAATTACGAGCTTGACGTTCGGCTTCCTCTTCCAGACGCCTTCCACTATTATAGTCTTCAAGTCAGACTTGGTAGCGCTCCATGGCCTCCTTATGATGAGTTGCTTGCCTTCTACGGGCGTCTTTTGCCAAATTCCTCCTTAGTCTTTCTGCTTTTAAGGTCTCGGTTTCACCGGGTCCTTCTAGATCGTCATCAGATATCATACTCAAGGTCTCATCATCTCGAAAGACATCTGGAGGAGTCGGAGGTCGTAGAGATGATTGGTGTCCTGCCATGAATACTTCGCGAGTGTGGCTTTGGTTTATTGATCCTGATGTAACCGATTCCATGGTAGAAGCACTGGAGATTAGTTCTGTTGAGGTATCGTGCTCCTCAAAGGGAGCTGATGTCCATATTGGTAAGGGAGTTGTTGGTCGATTGTGCCAACCAACTTAGCCGGGGCTGGTTGTATTGGCCAATGGACGATGTTACCTTCTTCGGTTGAGCGAAAAACGAGACCCTGCTGAGCTCCTATTAGAGGGATCTATTGAAGCCTCTGGAAGTTTAATCCAATCAACTCTTGAAAGCTTGCGGCTGAGTTAAGCAGTCCAAAGGGGATACGGTGTCTGGAATCCGAGTCCTTTCCGGATCAAGAGTTCGTATCCGAGTACGAGTTGGATGATTCTGCCTGGTCCCCAGATTCTTGCGATTCTTGGATTGTGAGGTTTGCTAGGTCTCGGATGAGATGATCTATGTTTGGCGTGGCTTGCACTTCTGATTCAGTTTGAAGTTTTGGATGCAGCTTCCCTTGATCATCTGCGACGCAAGTCCATGAGCCAAAAAGAAAAATTGATCCTGTCGAGAACATGTTGAAGTGGTTCGTCGAGCTCTTGATCGCGGAATCGCCGAGAGCCCCTACCTGGTGCGCCAGCTGTCGGTGTTTGTTAACCGGCAAATCGTCTTGGGGATTCCTAGATGATTTGTTCGGTGGGGATCGGCGTTCATAGAACTCGGTGAGTACACAGGGACATCGATTTATACTGGTTCTGGCCGCTTAATAGCGTAATACCTTACGTCCAGTGGTGGCGTGTGCCTTGTGTTATGATTCAAGATTCAATGATAGAGGTGTATGCCCGCTTCCCCTTATATAATCGGGTGAAGCTTGGCACGTACCGAGTCCTAGTCGGTTACAACATAGGAGTCCTATTCTAATTACAAGACTTCCTTTAGAACTCGACTAAGTTACAATGAGAGTCATAATCCATGTCCACTTCGTAGCATGTCTTCGGATCTTCTCGCGACGTCCAGGGTTGGCCCGAGTAATCATCTTCTGATGATGTCTCTGATATTCTGGTCTATAGGTGTCGATCACGGATACAGTGATCCAAGGGAAGGTGAAGGTCAAGTAGAGACGTGTCGTGCCGATGGACCCGGAGCGGTGAAGGGCGGACGTGAGGCTTGGACTGAGGGACTGGTGGTCTGAGGATCAGCTGTGGTGGCTGACAACTTGAGACAGCGACAAGCGGAGACTTGCGGGACATGGTGTGGCTCAGGTTGAGGACCTGAGGACACGTGTCGGTGGACGGGGTGCACGGGCGTTGCATCCCCTCTACAGCATCGGTTTGGTGGTTGAGCCTCAGAAAAACCACGGGGTGGATGGTTTCCAGGTTTAGGCCACAAAACCGGGGTACGGTCAGTTTCCGAGTTTGGGCCATAAAACTCGGGCTGAGGACGGTTTCCAGGTTTGGGTCTCAAAACCTAGGCGATGGCGGGTTTCTGAGTTTGGGCCACAAAACTCAGGCGATGGACAACAGGTTTCCCGGTTTCAGCCTCAAAACCGGGGGATGATCTTGAAGACTGGTTTCCCGGTTTCGGCCTCAAAACCGTGGGGAGGTCCGTGAAAAGGACGAGCGGCATGGTGGCAGCACGTGGCGGCATCAGGTGAGGTCGCGTCAAGGCGAAGCTACCAGATGTGCGGGCATGGCCGTCGGATCGACTACACTTCGAGTCGGTCAGGAATACCCTGCGGGTTAGCCTGCCCGCTCATTAGTAGTAGGGGTAGAAGGGGAATAATTGTATTAGGCTATATAAGGAGAGGCCACCCCTCCATCCAGTTTATCTCAGTCATTTGCTATTTTCCACTTAGGGTTTCCTGATCTCCCATATCCCTGCTGTAGCTACTGAGATCCGCAGAGATGGCTAATCATACCTCTGTGTTCGTGAGATTTTGAAGAAACAGCACCGTAATCCCGTTGTCTCCTTGTGGGGATGATTTTCGACTGGCAATTGATATTGCGATTCGCATTCTTGAGTTGTTCTTCACGTTTTGCATCTCAATTTTCCCGTCACTCGATCTCTCTCTACGTTGCCTCTTTCTCAAATTTGTTTGAATCAACTTGTTCCTTGTTGTGCGGGGATCATTTCCACCGAAGGAATTGAACTCAAACCCCATGAACAAGTAGATCGATCAGTTTTTCGTTTTGGATCGGTTTTCTCCTCGTTTGCCCCAAGTTCTTCCGATTCACTGACTCGGATTTAGGTTCGAGCCATGATCTCTTAGGAGTAGCTCACTAACCTCCTTGCGACTCCTCATACCAAGTCTAAGCCTTAGAGCTTTTGATTCGGAGGAGATCGGGTTGAATCCATGGAAGAACAACATAGTTTTGGGGGCATCAGACGCTGAACACGAGGCCATCGGACGCTGAGTTCATCACATTGGACGCTCAGGTACCACGTGTCAAAGAACAAGGTTTTTAAAGGAGCATCGTACGCTGACCATCGGACGCTCCATTGACCATCAAACGCGTCCGGGGTCTAAGCATCGAACGCTGAGCTTTCACTGTTGCAGCGTACGATGACTATGCAGTAAGGTTCCAGAACAGTTCATTTTGCATCAGACGCGTCCGGCACTTGGACATCGGACGCATGCGAGCGTCCGATGCAGTGAGTTTTGCACTGTTTCGTTCGCAGTTTGCTCATCCAACTTCGGATTTGGTTTAGGGTTTTTGTTGGGATTCTAGACTTGTGTAGTGTCTCGCTGTGCTTCTAGGAAGCATCCACCCTACATTTAGGGTCGTGGACACTATCAAGCTCTAGGTCTGTTCTTGGGTTTGATTCTTGGGACAATGGCTATTAGTTTCTGAAAAGAAATCTAAAGCTCCCATTCACCCCCTCTGGTCGCCTGCTTGTAGCACTTTTGGTCCTTCAATTGGTATCGGAGCGGGTTAAGGATCTTCCACCTTAGCCGGTTCCAGATCCACAGAAGGCGACATGGATCGCAGCGTGGGCAAACCGCCGTTTTTCGATGGGATGAACTATGCGTATTGGAAGATACGCATGTCGGCCTATCTCTAGAGTATGGGTGCTTCTGTCTGGGAGATTTGCAAAAAGGCTGATTACGTGGTCTTGGCTGCTCGTGTGACTCAGCTGCAGATCGATGAGCACGATGCCAATAGCCGATCCTATAATGCCCTTTTCTCATGTTTGAGCATGTCTGAGTTTGATCGCGTTTCTCACCTCCCCACGGCTCAGGACATTTGGGCGACCCTCATGCGCTTCCATGAGGGAACCACTCAAGTCAAATCCCATCTCTACAAGTCGCACAAGCGGGAGTATGAGAACTTTCGACACATGCCTGGCGAGGGCATAGAAAGTTTATTCGCTCGCTTTCAGGTGATTGTCAACAGGATGGGGGCTAACAAGGAGCTGTTGCCTTTCGATGATCATGAGAGGGCTCTCAAGCCTTTACACACTATCGATCGGTCGGTGTGGGACTCTAAGGTTCAGGCGATCATCGAATCGCCTAACTATGAGACTCTCACGTGCAACGAGCTCTTTAGTAAGCTCAAGTCCAGTGAGATTGATGCCGTGACGAGGGCTTCTTATGAGAATCCTTCTGGCCCGTCGATGGCTTTGCTTTCTGGCTCTTCTGCTAACCCCTCTGGAGGCTTTGCTCTTTCCTCTCTTCTTTCTGTCACAGAGGAGCAGCTGGAGTTCATGGGAGATGACGAGTTGGCCCTGCTTGCCAACTGGTTCTCACGGTTTCACAACAACCGCATGAACCGTCGCCACGGAGGAGGACGAGCTGGATGCTACGAGTGCGGGGACCCCGACCATTTCATCGCCACCTGCCCAAAGAAGAACAAGCAAGCTTTTGGGAAGGGTGATCATGGGCACAAGTATGACTCTAGCAAGCACAAGGAGAAGTACATCCCTGCCAAGCACAAGCAAAAGGGTGGCTTCCACAAGGAGTACATCAAGAAGAAGTACTTGGAGAAGGCCCAGGCTGAGCAGCGTGCTTTCTTCGCCACACTCAGCGACGTTGACGACTCGGACATCGACTCCACTGCATCAAGCGATGATGATTCCAAGAAGAAGAAGAAGATCGAGGATAAGCTGAACGGTCTTTGCTTCTTTGTCGACGACGAGGGTTTCTGCTCCATGGCCCTCATCGATGAGGTCAACAGTGAGCTAGAGGAGATCCCTTGGAACGATGACGACAGCGACGACACCTCCTAGGTATCTCAAATACCTGAAGAACTTTTTGCTGAGGTTGATAAACTTACTGCCTCCCTTCTTAGTCAAGACAAGTTGCTTAGGCGTGCTGCTAGAGAGAGGAAGGAGTTTAGGCAGAAGTGGGAGGATGCGGTGAAGGAACTTGAGTTTGCCAAGTCCACCGTTGTAGTCACCGAGGAGGGTGAGTGTGAGATGTGCTCCAAGCACATGATTGACCTTCTCACTTTGAGGGGGAAGTATGTTGCTTTGGTGGGAGAGGTGGATGAGCTTAGGGCTAGACCCTCGTTGCTTGGTGCGTGCAAGTCTTGTGCAGGCTTGCAGTCCGAGTTGGCAGAGAAGAATGGCAAGATTGTGTCTCTTGAGAAGGCCAGCTCGGATAGCACTTGTCTGTCTAGGTGTGTTTTGTGTGAGGGCTTGGAGATGGATATAGCCAATGTGAAGCATGACAAGATGCAAATCGAGGAAGGAAACACATACCTTCGGACCATCTTGTCATGGGTGTCTTGTGGTGAGCCGCAGCTTGGGATAATGATTGTCCAATTTAAGTGTGCTGTTGGAGGTCCAGGTGTTGGCTTTTCTCAGGGGATGGAGAGTGCTGTTTCGTTTGGCAAGGTTGGAGTGTTCAGTGGTCTTAACCGGAGTGAGAAGCCTAACTCCACCACTACTCCCAAACTAACCAAGATTCCTCCCAAAGAGCCTCTCAAGCCTAACACCAAAGATGGAGTGTATCAGGAACCTCCGAGAACTCCACCAAAGAAGCAAGTATGGTCTCCTAAGCCCAACCACCTCAAAAACAAGCTAGATACCATGCCACCTATTCATGAGGAGCTCATGCCACAAAAGAGCCAAGTGATCCACACCCACTACCATGAGTACCAACAACCCCCTATGAGAGTGGTTAGGTACCATTGTGAGCACTGTGGGAGAGATGGACACTTGGGAGAGTTTTGCTTTCGGCGCAAGAGAGAGGAGCATCGTGCAAAGGAGTTGAACAACATGGACATGTACCATCCTTTCCATGATGTACATGTGCCAAATGTTTAAAGGAGAGCTGGTAGGCATAGAGGTCCAATGCTTCAAGGTCCTAGGCCACAAGGAGGTTTTGCCCGACGGGATCCTAACTTTGTAGGATATGGACCCCGAGGCGGTGGCTTTGTTGTTGAGCGTTACCCCCCACCGCGTTTTGGCTATCGCGGTGAGCGCTCTTTCCCTAGCGGACCATGTTTTCTTGTACGTGGTGATCGCTTTCCCCGTAGGCGTCCTAGGAATGGTTTTGCTACTAACCGTTCTTTTGAGCAGCCGGGCCAACACTGGTATTCTTCCTATTTCACTCACCCCAGTGTTGGACCATATGCTAACCCTTTGTCTTTTTATTGACGTAGGTAAAAATGATTGGAGGACATTTGGTTGGACTCCGGGTGTTCAAGGCACATGATCAGAAACTCCAAATGGTTCTCCAGTCTTAGTCCAGTTGCCGGAAAGGAGTTTATCACCTTCGGTGACAATAGCAAAGGTAAAGTGTCGTCCCGTGGGTCAGTGTGAGTTAATGAGCATTTTGTGTTGCATGATGTTGCTCTTGTTTCTAACTTGCATTTTAACCTTCTTTCTATTTTGCAACTTTTTGATGATGATTATGAGATTCGTTTTAAGCCAAATCTCAATCATATTTTAGATCCTCAGGGCAATCTTGTATGTTTGATTTTGCCCTTCGGGAAAGTCTTTCATGCAAATTTCTTGGAGTCGTTTGGAATTTCTCGTTGTCTTGTTGCTGGACCTTCCTCCTCTGATCTTTGGAAGTGGCGCAAGAGACTCGGTCACCTAAGCTTCGACTTGCTTGCAAGGCTTAGTTCACTTGGCTTAATCCGATGATTGCCCAAGTTGTGCATGGAGAAGGATCTTATTTGCCATTCTTGTAGACATGGGAAAATGGTAGCCGCTCCCCACCATCTGGTGAATCAGGTTATGACTAAGCGCCCTGGAGAGATTTTACATATGGACATTGTAGGTCTGGCTCGGGTGAGCTCGGTTGGGGGGAAGTGGTATGTGCTTATTATTGTTGACGAATTTTTGAGATATTCGTGGGTTTTCTTTTTAGCTGAGAAAACTGAGACTTTCACCTTTGTTTGCAATTTGATCTTGCGACTTCAGAACGAGTTCCCTAAGAACTCGATGAGAGCTGTTCGTAGTGATAATGGTACCGAGTTCAAAAACTCGGACTTTGAAAAGTTTTGTAACTCTTTGGGTTTGGAGCATCAGTTTTCTTCCCCCTACACACCGCCACAAAATAGTGTTGTAGAGAGGAAAAATCGGACCCTTGTTGAGATGGCCAGGACGATGCTCGATGAGCATAGAACTCCTAGGCGTTATTGGGCCGAGGCTATAAACTCTGCATGCTATATTTCCAATCACATTTTCCTCGGAGCTTTCTTGAAAAAGACTTCTTATGAGTTGGATTTTGGAAGACAGCCCGAAGTGAGTTATTTTAGAGTTTTTGGTTGCCACTGTTTTATACTTATGAAAGGCAACTTGGACAAGTTTGTGTCTCGCTCTTCTAACGGTGTATTTTTGGGTTATGGTAATCATACTCGTGCATATCGTGTACTTAAACTTGATACTAACCGAGTCATGGAGACATCTGATGTCACCTTCGATGAGACCATGCATTGTCCTTCTAGATTTGAGCGTGCAGGTGATCACGAGATCGGTGAGCCTCTTTTTGATGATGAGGAAGAGGGTGCTGAAGGGATAGATGATCCAGCCCTACCTCCACCTGCTGTGCCGGTAGGATCAGCTTCGACTATGATGACTCACGGCCCCAACCCCTCTTTGCCGACTACTTGGGGGCCGTGCGATTCACCACCTCGAGCTGTACCACTTGTACCCGAGGAGGCACTAGCTACTGTTGAGAGGGAGGTCACGTCAGCTAGAGAGGTGCCACAACACATTCAGCTCCAACACCCTCCTCAACAGACGATCGGTAGCATCAACGAACATGTCACTCGGTCAAGGTCACAACAAATCTCTCACTTTGCTCATTCTGCATTTGTTGCTGATTTTGAACCCTAGAAGTTAGACATGCTTTATCTGATCCGGATTGGGTTAATGCCATGCATGAGTAGTTAGAAAACTTTGAGAGAAATCGGGTTTGGGTTCTTGTTCCACCTCCTCCTGAGTGTCACCCTATTGGTACAAAATGGGTTTTCAAAAACAAACAAGGAGAGGATGGCCACATTGTGAGAAACAAGGCCAGACTTGTAGCCCAAGGGTATAGTCAGAAAGAGGGGATAGACTATGAGGAGACTTTTGCTCCTGTTGCTCGTTTGGAGGCAATTAGGATCCTCTTAGCTTTTGCTGCATCCAAGAGTTTCAAACTGTTTCAAATGGATGTCAAAAGTGCCTTCTTAAACGACTACATAGAAGAAGAGGTGTATGTGAAACAACCCCCGGTTTTGAAAATCTCAAGTTTCCAAACCATGTTTTTAAACTTCACAAAGCTTTGTATGGTTTGAAACAAGCCCTAAGAGCCTGGTATGATAGGTTGAAAACCTTTTTGCTTGCTAAGGGTTTTAAAATGGGATGTGTGGATAAAACTCTCTTTCTCCTCAAGCAAGGCAATGACACTCTCTTGGTTCACATTTACGTGGATGATATCATTTTTGGTGGTTCTTCTCACACTTTGTTTGCCAAGTTTGCAGATATTATGAGCAGGGAGTTTGAGATGAGCATGAGGGGCTAGTTGACTTTCTTTCTCGGGTTACAAATAAAGCAATCCCGAGAAGGGACGTTTGTGTAGCAGGGCAAGTACACCAATGACATATTGAAGAAGTTCGATATGGGTGAGGCCAAGCCTCTTCCAACACCCATGTCGTCCACGATGGCCCTGGATGTGGACAAGGATGGAGAAACTATGGACCAAAAGGAGTACCGGAGTATGATCGGGTCGCTGCTGTACCTGACGACGACACGCCCGGACATTCAGTTCGCGGTGTGCCTTTGCGCACGCTTTCAGGCATCTCTGCGCACTTCTGACCATCAGGCTATCAAGCGCATTTTGAGGTACCTTCGTTTCACACCTGAGTTTGGGATTTGGTATTCTGCTTCTTCCACCCTCTCCCTTTGCGGTTACTCGGATGCTGATTTTGCTAGTTGCCGACTTGAGCGCAAGTCCGCTTCTGGGATTTTTTAGTTTTTGGGATCTTCTCTCGTTTCTTGGTCTTCTCGCAAGCAATCTAGTGTCGCTCAGTCTACCACAGAGGCTGAGTATGTTGCTACGGCTAGCTGTTGTTCTCAGTTGCTTTGGATGATGGCCACATTGCGTGATTTTGGTCTGAACTTTTCTCGAGTGCCTTTGCTTTGTGACAGCATGAGTGCTATTAGCGTTGCTAAGAACCCCGTGCTGCATTCTAAGACCAAACACATAGATGTGCGCTTTTATTTTCTGCGAGACCACTATGAGAAGGGTGATATCAACCTGAGACATGTTGATACTCATCATCAGTTGGCCGATATTTTTACCAAGCCATTGGACCAATCAACCTTTGCTAGGTTGAGAAGTGAGCTTGGAGTGTGTTTCCCCTTTTAGTTGGGTGAAATATTTTGGTTATTGTATCATAGACTGAATCTTTTTGTTTCGTTCTTTTCAGTTTGTTTCAGTTTTTGTTCGACCTTGTTAGATTAGACTTTGCATTTCATCATGTTTACATCGTGCATTTTGAGCTTCATGACTATAATCCCTAGAATGAATCTATGCTCTATTTAGTGTATGCTCTGATGATATATGATGATGCTTGTAGCTTAGGCTCTTCCTGATCATTGATACATGTTGTGAGCTGAGCTACTTTTTAGAACTGTGAATATGCTTAATCAAACATAATATGTGAAACTTGTTCACCATTGAGATTGGCAACTAGCATGTGTAGAATATGTTGAAGTTACTTGTGCTTTTCATATATGCTAGGTTGCTATGTCTCTAGTTCTGAGTCTTTCACTTGCTTGGTATGTTCATATTCTGCTTTAAAACTGAACCAAGTCTAAGTAAATTGAAAAGATCGAGATGGGATTGCTTGTCAGCACATCGCGGTATCGAGACTGTTTCTCATTGCACTTTGAGTTAAACTTGAGCCATGTAGTTAAGACCAAAACCAATGCTTTAAGCTTCTGATTGCTTTTGCATAGGCTTAGCTCGGTTGAAAAGTTAGGCAGTGACAAGTTTTCAACCTCTCGCAATCACATGCTGAAAATTTGATCTTGTGTATAATCACCGCTGCAACTCTGATAAAATTTGCAAACACAAGTCTATGTTTCATTCTATAGCATGATGATTGAACTTTGCTAGGGGTAGTTCACCTTGTATACATGTTTAGCACTTGTTTAATTTCCTATCTATACATGTTTAGTGCTATTTTGATGGTGAAACCCTTTCGGAATGGCTTAAAACTGCTCACTTTGCTCATATGTTAATATTTTGTATTTTGTGATCAGTTGGAGCCTTTGCTGGCATTTATGCTTGTTGTTGAGTCATCAGATCAACACTCTTTAGAGCATCTATTCATTCTATCGACTATATTCCTGAAGTTGCTAATCTGTATTTCTGACTCATATGCATTTGCTTGATTGTGCATTATCAACAAAGGGGGAGAAATTTGACAAATCATGTCCTAGTTGTGTGCACTTTTAAAGGGGGAGTTCATGTCCAGGGGGAGTTTG
The DNA here is from genome assembly GCA_009763385.1 of Coix lacryma-jobi var. lacryma-jobi. Taxonomy (NCBI): domain Eukaryota; kingdom Viridiplantae; phylum Streptophyta; class Magnoliopsida; order Poales; family Poaceae; genus Coix; species Coix lacryma-jobi. The sequence goes on along the minus strand of CM019825.1, from coordinate 82,807,831 downwards.
CTCGTTTGATGAGTTTTCAGCTTGTGTGGTTTTTCAATTGGTTTGGAGCGGTTTTGCTAGTTGTGTTGAGCCTTTGCCTATTTCTGGAGGGACTAGCTTGTCTTTGTATTCTTTGCTTAGACTTTCTCGCTAGCGGTGTTGAGCCTGTTCTGCCTCTTCTTGAGGGCTAGCTTTGCTTTGCTTGGTTGCGTCGAGCCGTTGCCATGTCTTTGGGGACCAAGTTCTTTTGCTCACTCCACTTGACCTTCTTTCGGCTTTTCTATGCTGTTGGGTCTTTTGGTCGAGTTCTCTACTCTTCTACCTTCCTTCTTTCTTCTACCTTCATATAATTTGTGTTGGTAGTTGACAATGCACTCATCAAGGGGGAGATTGCGGATACATGGGTGTATGCCGGATCTTGAGATGATGAGTGATTGTCAACTGGTATGATGCACATGTTCTTTGGCTTGTGTTGTACAGGTGTCGAGCACAGAGACAGTGATCCAAGGCAAGGTGAAGGTCAAGTAGAGAACTGTCGTGTCGACGGACCCGGAGCGGTGAAGGGCGGACGTGAGCCTTGGACTGAGGGACCGATGGCCTGAGGATCAGCTGTGGTGGCTGACAGCCTGGGACAACGACGAGCGGAGACTTGCAGGACACGGTGTGGCTCGGGTTGAGGACCTAAGGACACGTGTCGGTGGACGGGGTGCACGGGCGTTGCATCCCCTCTACAGCGTTGGTTTGGTGGTTGAGCCTCAAAAAAACCACCGGTGGACGGTTTCCAGGTTTGGGCCACAAAACCTGGATACGGTCGGTTTCTGAGTTTGGGCAACAAAACTTGGGCTCAGGACGGTTTCCAGGTTTGGGCCTCAAAACCTGGGCGATGGTGGGTTTCTAAGTTTGGGCCACAAAACTCAGGCGATGGACGACAGGTTTCCCGGTTTCGGCCTGAAAACCGGGGGATGGTCTTGAAGACTGGTTTCCCGGTTTGGGCCTCAAACCGGGGGAAGGTCCGTGAAAAGGACGAGCGGTGCGGTGGCGGCATGTGGCGACTGCGGATACATGGGTGTATGTCGAGTCTCTGAGTGATGAGTGATTGTCAACTGGGATAATGCGCATGTTCTTTGGCTTGTGTTGTGCAGGTGTCGAGCACGGAGACAGTGATCGAGGGCAAGGTGAAGGTCAAGTAGAGACGTGCCGTGCCGACGGACCGGGAGCGGTGAAGGGCGGACGTGAGGCTTGGACTGAGGTCCCGGTGGCCTGAGGATCAGCTGTGGTTGCTGGCAGCCTGGGACAGCGACGAGCAAAGACTTGCGGCGCATGGTGTTGCTCGGGTCGAGGACCTGGGACATGTGTCGGTGGACGGGGTGCACGGGCGGTGCATCCCCTCTACGGCTCGGTTTGGTGGTTAGGCCACAGAAAAACCACCGAGTGGACGGTTTCCAGGTTTGGGCCTCAAAACCTGGGCGCTGATGGTTTCCGAGTTTGGGCCACAAAACTCGGGCTGAGGACGGTTTCCAGGTTTGGGCCTCAAAACCTGGGTGTGGCTGGTTTGCTGAGTTTGGGCCTCAAAACTCAGGCGATGGTCAGCTGGTTTCCCGGTTTGGGCCTCAAAACCGGGGGTTGGCTGTGAAGGCTGGTTTCCCGGTTTGGGCCACAAAACCGGGGGTGCGACATTCGGGAAAAGGACAAGCCGAGCGGTGGCGGCACGTGGCGGCAATCGGTGAGGTTGCGTCGAGGCAACGCTACCAGTTGTGCGGGCGTGGCCGTCGGATCACCACCTACCACGAGTTGGTCCAGAATAACCCTAGGGTTTAGCTGGTTCGCTCTGTAATTAGTGAGGGGTAGAGTAGGAATTAGAATTAGGATAAGTAGAGGGAGACACCCTCCTCCCATTTCATCTCAGTCATTTGCTATTTTGCCTTCTAGGTTTTCCTGCTCTCCCTCTCTCCTGCTGTAGCGAACTGAGATCCACAGAGAAGAGAACAATACCTCTGTGCCCGTGAGATTTTGAGGAAGTGAGACCGTAATCTCACTATTGTAGCGTGTGGTAGCCACACGGTTGCAAATTCATGGTTGTGATTCGCGTTTTATTTGTGTTCTTCGCGGATTGCTTTTTCTCCACGTTTTTCCCGTCGATCGATCTCTTTGCTCGGTGCATCTTTTGCAAATCTGTTTGAATAGAGTTGTTCTACATCGTGAGGCATTTCTATTCTCCAAAGGAAATCTACTCAAACCTCACGAGCTAGTAGATCGGCCGATTTTTGTTTTGGATCAAGTTTTGCCCCTTTGACCCGATTTCTTCCAATTCACCGATTTGGAGTTAGGTTCGAGCCATGATTCCTTTAGGATAGCTCACTAACCTCCTTGGAACTCCTCATACCAAGCCTAGGCCCTGGTGCTTTTGATTCGGAGGAGATCGAGTGATTTTCGTGGAAGAACAGTTCTGGTCTGGGAGCAACGGACGCTGGTGTCGGGACCATCGGACGCCGGTTCATACTAGCGGACGCGTCCGATGCCACATATCACCTGACAAACAGTTTTAAGGAGCATCGGACGCTGACCATCGGAGCGTCCGTTGCCATCGGACGCACCGGGGGTCAAGCATCGGACGCTAGGGTTTCACTGTAGCAGCGTCCGATGCCTGTCCAGTAAGGTTCCAGTAAGGTCCTGTTTGCATCGGACGCGTCCGGTGCTGAGCCATCGGACGCAGGCCAGCGTCCGATGCGACTATTTTCACATAGTTTCGTTCGCGATTCGTTCATCCGTTGTCAGTTTTGATTTCCGGCTTTTGCGTTGAGTTTCTAGAGTCGTCGTAAAGTGTCTCGCTGTGCTTCTTAGAAGCATCCACCCTGTCTCTAGGGTCGTGGACACTTACGAGATCTAGGGTTTGCTCTTGGGGTTGATTTTAGGGACAGTGGCAACAAGTTTTCTGAAAAGAAATTTGAAGCTCCCATTCACCCCCCCCCTCTGGTCGCTTTCTGTTAGCACTTTTGGTCCTTCAATTGGTATCGGAGCAGGTTAAGGATCTTCCACCTTAGCCGGTTCCAGATCCACAGAAGGCGACATGGATCGCAGCGTGGGCAAACCACCGTTCTTTGATGGGACGAACTATGCGTATTGGAAGATACACATGTCAGCCTATCTGCGGAGCATTGGTGCTTCCATTTGGGATATTTCCAACTCTGCCGATTACGTGGTCTTGGCAGCTCGTGTCACTCAGCGTCAGATCGATGAGCACGATGCCAATAGCCGAGCCCGTAATGCTCTTTTCTCTTGTTTGAGCATGTCTGAGTTTGATCGCGTTTCTCACCTGGCTACGGCTCAGGAGATTTGGGCTACCCTCATGCGCTTCCATGAGGGAACCTCTCAAGTCAAAACTCATCTCTACGAGTCATTCAAGTGAGAGTATGAGAACTTTCAACATTTGTCTGGCAAGAGCATAGAAAGTTTATTCGCTCGCTTTTAGGTGATTGTCAACAGGATGAGGGCTAACAAGAAGCTATTGCCTTTCGATGATCATGAGAGAGCTTTGAAGCTTTTGCATACTCTTGATCGATCGGTGTGGGACTCCAAAGTTCAGGCGATCATCGAATCACCAAACTATGAGACCCTCACTTGCGACGAGCTCTTTAGTAAGCTCAAGTCCAGTGAGATTGACGCCATGGCGAGGGCTTCTTATGAAAATCCTTCTGGCCCGTCGATGGCTTTGGTTTCTGGATCTTCTGCTAACCCCTCTGGAGGCTTTGCACTCTCTTCTCTTCTTTCTGTCACAGAGGAGCAGCTGGAGTTCATGGGGGATGACGAGTTGGCATTGCTCGCCAACCGGTTCTCGCGGTATCACAACAACCGCATGAACCGTCGCCGCGGAGGAGGACGCTCGGGATGCTTCGAGTGCGGCGACCCCAACCACTTCATCGCAAATTGCCCGAAGAAGAACAAGCAGACCTTCGGCAAGGCGGATCATGGGCACAAGTACGACTCCGGCAAGCGCAAGGAGAAGTACGTCCCCGCGAAGCACAAGCGGAAGGGCAACTTCGACAAAGAGTACATCAAGATGAAGTACTTGGAGAAGGCCCAGGCTGAGCAGCGTGCGTTCTTCGCCACGCTCAGCGACGTCGACGACTCGGATGACGACTCCGCTGCCTCAAGCGACGACGAGTCCGAGAAGAAGAAGAGGATCGAGGACAAACTGAACGGCCTCTGCTTCTTCGCCGACGACGACGGCTTCTGCACCATGGCCCTCGGCAAGGAGGTCGACGGCGAGCTGGAGGACACTCCTCGGAACGACTACGACGATGACACCTCCCAGGTATCTCAGACCCCCGACGAGCTTTCTGCTGAGGTCTAGAAGCTTACTGCCGTGCTCCTTAGTCAGGATAAGTTGCTTAGGCATGCCGCTAGAGAGCGCAAGGAGTTTAGGCAGAAGTGGGAGGATACGGTGAAGGAACTTGAATCTGTCAAGTCCACCATAGTTGTTACCGATGAGGAGGAGTGTGAGATGTGCACCACACACATGACTGACCTTCTCACTTTGAGAAGCAAGTATGCTGTGTTGGTAGGAGAGGTGGATGAGCTGAAGGCTAGATCCTCGCTGTTCGGTGCGTGCAAGTCCTGTGCGGGCTTGCAATCTGAGTTGGCAGAGAATGCGGATACATGGGTGTATGCCGAGTCTCTGAGTGATGAGTGATTGTCAACTGGGATAATGCACATATTCTTTAGCTTGTGTTGTGCAGGTGTTGAGCACGGATACAGTGATCAGAGGCAAGGTGAAGGTCAAGTAGAGACGTGCGGTGCCGATGGACCGAGAGTGGCGAAGGGCGGACATGAGGCTTGGACTGAGGGACCGGTGGCCCAAGGATCAGCTGTGGTGGTTGACAGCCTGGGACAGCGATGAGCGAAGACTTGCGGGCACGATGTTGCCTGGGTCGAGGACCTGGGGACACGTGTCAGTGGACGGGGTGCACGGACGGTGCATCCCCTCTACGGCTTCGGTTTGGTGGTAGAGCCAGAGAAAAACCATCGGGTGGACGGTTTTCAGGTTTGGGCCTCAAAACCTGGGCGCTGATGGTTTCCGTGTTTGGCCACAAAACTCGGGCTGAGGACGGTTTCCAGGTTTGGGCCTCAAAACCTGGGTGCTGCGGGTTTCTGAGTTTGGGCCACAAAACTCAGGCGATGGACGGCTGGTTTCCCGGTTTGGGCCTCAAAACCGGGGGTTGGCTGTGAAGGCTGGTTTCCCGGTTTGGGCCACAAAACCGGGGGTGCGACGTCCGAGAAAAGGACAAGCAGAGCGGTGGCGGCACGTGGTGGCGATCGGTGATGTTGCGTTGAGGCAACGCTACCAATTGTGCGGGCGTGGCCGTTGGATCACCACCTACCATGAGTTGGTCCAGAATAACCTTATGGTTTAGCTGGTTCGCTCTGTAATTAGAGAGGGGTAGAGTAGGAAATAGAATTAGGATAAGTAGAGGGACACACCATCCTCCCTTCCTATCTCAGTCATTTGCTCTTTGCACTTAGGGTTTCCTGCTCTCCCAATCCCCTGCTGTAGCTAGCTGAGATCCGCAGAGAACCATACCTCTGTGTACTGGAGTTTTTGAGGAAGTGAGGTCGTATCCTCACTGTTGTAGCATGTGGTAGCCACACGGTTGCAGATCGATGTGTTGATTCGCGTTTTGGTTCGTGTTCTTCGCGTTCTTCGTTTCTCCACGATTTTCCCGTCACTCGATCTCCCTCTCTATTGCGTCTTTGCGAAATCCATTTGAATCAACTTGTTCTTTATAGTGAGGAGGTCATTTTGACCAAAGGAATTCATCTAACTCCTGACGAACAAGTAGATCGGGTTGATATTCGTTTTCGTGGCGCTTTTTCGGTTCATACACCTTCCCCTTTGATTTCCCGTTGATTGAGTTGATTTGAGCGGATGATTTCTTGGGGATAGTCTCCTAACTACCTCGTGATCATCCTCTCCAAGTTTGGGATCAAGGGATTTTGGTTTGAATCGATTTGCGAGTGATTTTGGTGAAAGGCGATCAAAATCGCCCTCACTGGACAGTCGCGGATAGTCCGCCACCTGACCAGCGGACAGTCCGGCCGTCGGGGAGCAGCCTGGTCAGTGGCTGTGTTCTTCGGCTGATTTGTTTTTGGTTGACCGGCGGACAGTCCGCCGTTGGTAGTCGCGGACAGTCCGGGACTTGGACAGGGGACTTCAGCAGCTTTGCTGTTTGGCGAGTTTTGCCGGCGGACAGTCCGCCACTCGCTCGCGGACAGTCCGGCAGTACCGCGGGCAGTCCGGGACCCCAGGGCCGGACAGTCCGGGATTTGCCTGAAGGTTGCGTTTTGGTGCGTTTGCTCTCCCGGCTTCCTCGCTAGGTTTTCGGACTTCTCGTTTGGCCTCGTAGTTGACCAAGAAACCTCTCTAGGTATCTTTGCTACTTGTTAGCATCGGTATTTGGGGATTTCTCAACGTAGCTGTCTATCTACGTTCGAGACTTGGTTTTTGAAGGTCAAACTTGTGCCGGTACTTTTGCCGTTCGGTTTGCTATCACTTTGTGGTGCCTTGCTGTGATCCTAGGGATCATCCACCCTCTTCCAAGGGTCGTGGGCATCACAGTTTCGATCGAAGCTTTCGGGGGTTGATTTTGGGAACAATAGGTCAAAGTTTCGAGAGAAATTTTTGAGCTCTCATTCACCCCCCACCCCCCCCCCCCCCCTCTGGTCGCCTTGCTATTGCATTCTCGGTCCTTCACAGAAGAATGCCAAGATTGTGTCTCTTGAAGAGGCCAACTCAGGTAGCACATGCGTGTCTAGGTGTGTTCTTTGTGAGGGTTTGGAGATGGAGATCGCTAATGTGAAGTATGACAAGATGCAAACCGAGGAGGAAAACACATACCTTCGGACCATCTTGTCATGGGTGTCTAGCGGTGAGCCATAGCTCGGGATGATGATCTCCCAATTCAAGCGAGCTGCTGGAGGTCCTGGTGTAGGTTTTGCTTCGGGTGTTGATGTTTCATCTTTCGGCAAGATTGGAGAGTCGAGTGGTCTTAACCCATGTGAGAAGCCCAACTCCACAACTACTCCCAAACTTACCAAGCTTCCACCCAAAGAGCCTCTCAAGCCTAACACCAAGGATGGGGTCTTTGTTGAGCCTCCGAGAGCTCCACCCAAGAAACAATTATGGGCTCCCAAACCAAACCACCTCAAGAACAAGCTTGACACCATGCCACCCATCCAGGAGGAGCTTTTGCCACAGAAGGGCAAAGTGATCCACACCCGCTACCGTGAGTACCAACAACCCCCTTTGAGAGCGGTGACGTACCATTGTGAGCACTGTGGGAGAGATGGTCACTTGAGTGAGTTTTGCTTTCAGCGTAAGAGAGAGGCGCGCCGTGCAAAGGAGATGAACAACATGGACATGTACCATCCTTTCCATGATGTACATGTGTCGAATGTTCAGAGGCGTGCTGCTAGGCCTAGAGGTCCTAAACCTTAAGTTCCTAGGCCTGGGCCGCATAGAGAGCGTGCCTGGCGGGAGCCTGCAGTTGTGGGCTATGGACCCCGTGGGGGTGGCTTTGTAGTTGAGCGTTTTCCCCCACCGCGTTTTGAGTATCGCGATGGACGCTCTTCCCTTAGCGGACCACGTTTTCCTCAACTTGGTGATTGCTTTCCCCGTAGGTGTGCTAGGAATGGTTTTTCTGCTAACCGTTCTTTTGAGCAGCCGGCCCAACACTAGTATTACACTTACTTCACTAACCCCAGTGTTGGACCGTATGCTCACCCTATGTCTTTTTATTGATGTAGGTAAAACGATTGGAGAACGTTTGGTTGGTGGATTCCTGTTGCTCGAGGCACATGACCAAAAACACCAAGTGGTTCTCCAGTCTTAGTCCGGTCGCCGGAAAGGAGTTTATCACCTCCGGCGACAATAGCAAAGGTAGAGTGTTGTCTCGTGGGTCGGTGCGAGTTAATGAGCACTTTGTGTTGCGCGATGTTGCTCTTGTTTCTAACTTGCATTTTAACCTTCTTTCTGTTTCGCAACTCTTTGATGACGACTATGAGATTCATTTTAAGCCGAATCTCAGTCGTATTTTGGATCCTCAGGGCAATCTTGTTTGTGGGATTTCGCCCTTTGGGAAAGTCTTTCGTGCGGATTTCTCAGAGTCGTTTGGAGTTTCTCGTTGTCTTTTGGCTGGACCTTCCTCCTCTGATATTTGGAAGTGGCATAGGAGACTAGGACATTTGAGCTTCGACTTTCTTGCAAGGCTTAGTTCACTTGGCCTAATTCGAGGATTGCCCAAGTTATCCATGGAGAAGGATCTTGTTTGCTATTCTTGTAGACATGGGAAGATGGTTGCCGCTCCCCACCATCCAGTGACTCAGGTCATGACTAAGCGCCCTGGAGAGCTTTTGCATATGGACCTTGTCGGTCCGGCTCGGGTGAGTGAAGGACCGAGAAAGCACTAGCAAGGCGACCAGAGGGGCGGTGAATGGGAGCTCAAAAAATTTCTATCCAAACTTTGGCCAAATGTCCCAAAATCAACCCCGAGAAACTGCGACGGAAACCGTGATGCCCACGACCCTTGGAAGAGGGTGGATGATCCCTAGGATCACAGCGAGGCACCACAAGAAGATAGCAAACCAAACACCAAAAGCTCCGGCTCGAACACCGCCCCAAAAACCAAGTCCTGAACCTAGATTGTCAGCTACATCGAGAAACTCATAAATACGTATGCTAACGAGTAGCAAAGATACCTAGAGAGGTTCCTTGGTCAACTACGAGGCCAAACGAGAAGTCCGGAAACCAAGCGAACAAGTCAGGAGTGCAAACGCACTAAGCCGGAAGCTTCAGACGATTCCCGGACTGTCCGGCCCTGGGGTCCCGGACTGTCCGCCCCTACTGCGGACTGTCCGCGCTCTGGTGGCGGACTGTCCGCCGGTCAAGTCAGCAAACACACACTGCTGCTGAAGTCCCCCTGCTCGGTCCAGGACTGTCCGCGCTTTAGCACGGCGGACTGTCCGCCAGTGACCCGAGCCAAAACCAACAGGGACTGGCCGCGGCTGGACTGAACCAGCCCCGACGCGCGGACTGTCCGCGCCCTGAGTGGCGGACTGTCCGCGGTCACTCAGGGAGGGCGATTTTGATCGCCCTTCTCCCAAATCTTCTCCAAATTGATTCAAATCAAAATCCCACATTCCCAAACTTGGAGAGGATGATCACGGAGTAGTTAGGAGACTATCCCCAAGAAATCATCCGCTCAAATCGAGTCAATCACCGGGAAATCAAAAGGGGAGGAGGATGAACCGAAAAGCGCCACGAAAATGAAATCAACCCGATCTACTTGCTCGTAGGGAGATAGATGAATTCCTTCGGTGGAAATGATCTCCTTTCAAATACGAACAAGTTGATTCAAACGGATTTCGCAAAGACGCACGGGAGAGAGAGATCGAGTGACGGGAAAATCGCGGAGAAACGAAGAACGCGAAGAACACGAACAAAAACGTGAATCAACACATCGATCTGCAACCGTGTGGCTACCACACACTACAACAGTGAGGTTACGGCCTCACTTTCTCAAAATCTCCAGTACACAGAGGTATGGTTCTCTGCGGATCTCAGCTAGCTACAGCAGGGGATTGGGAGAGCAGGAAACCCTAGAAAGCAAGAGCAAATGACTGAGATGATTGGGGAGGAGGGTGTCTCCCCCTACTTAACCTATTCCCAATTCCTACTCTATTCCTATTCTACCCCTCACTACTTACAGAGCGAGCCAGCTAAACCCTAAGGTTATTCTGGACCAACTCGGTGGTAGGTAGATCCGACGGCCACGCCCGCACAACTCGTAGCGTTGCCTCGACGCAACCTCCCGATTGCCGCCACGTGCCGCCACCGCTTCGCGTCCTTTTTCTAGACGTCGCACCCCCGGTTTTGAGGCCCAAACCGGGAAACCAGCCTTCACAGCCAACCCCCGGTTTTGTGGCCCAAACCGGGAAACCAGCCCACCAGCATCTGAGTTTTGAGGCCAAACTCAGCAAACCCTCAGCGCCCAGGTTTTGAGGCCTAAACCTAGAAACCGTCCTCAGCCCGAGTTTTGTGTCCAAACTCGGAAACCGTCCACACCCAGGTTTTGAGGCCCAAACCTGGAAACCGTCCACCCGATGGTTTTTCTCTGGCTCTACCACCAAACCGACGTCATAGATGGGATGCACCTCCCGTGCACCCCGTCCACCGACACGTGTCCCCAAGTCCACGACTCAGGCAACACATGACCGCAAGTCTTCACTTGTAGCTGCCACAGGCTGCCAGGCACCACAGCTGATCCTCGGGCCTCTGGTCCCTCAGTCCAAGCCTCACGTCCGCCCTTCGCCACTCTCGGTCCATCGGCACGGCACGTCTCTACTTGACCTTCACCTCGCCTTTGATCACTGTATCCGTGCTCGACACCTGCACAACACAAGCCAAAGAACATGCGCATCATCCCAGTTGACAATCACTCATCACTCAGAGACCCGGCATACACCCTTGTATCCGCAATCTCCCCCTTGATGAGTGCATTGTCAACTACCAACACAAATCATAATAGAAAGAGAAGAAGGAAGAAGGAGAAGAGAAAACTTGACCAAATGACCCAAAAGCATAGCAAAGCCGAAGAAGGTCAAGTGGAAAGAGCGAAAGAACTTGGTCCCCAAAGACATGGGCAACGGCTCGACGCAACCAAGCAAAGCAAAGCTAGCCCTCAAGAAGAGGTAGAACCGGCTCAACACCGCTAGCAAATCCCAATCAAAAATATCGAAGCAAAATGCTAGTTCCTCAAGATAGAGGCACAGAGGCTCAACACAACTAGCAAAGAAAGCTCGATACCGACTGTTACCAAAAAGAGTTCGACGCCAATTGAAAATCTGAAAAGCAAATGCTAGTCCCTCAAGAAAGAGGCTAAGGCTCAACACAACTAGCAAACCGCTCCAAATCAATTGAAAATGTCAAAGACTCAACCGGAAACAAACTCCCCCTCGAATAGTGCAAACAACCAGGAAGACTCCCCCTTAGCTGAAACAGAGGGTAATGATTTGCAATTTCTCCCCCTTAGTTGAAAATGCACTTATCAAGAAATAAGGCTCCCCCTCAGAAAATGCACCAACAAAAAGTGCCAACACGCAGAATTCTCCCCTTCCAAAATGCAAATGAGGCAAAATGCAAGTTAGGAGCTTCAGGAGTATACTCAAAAGAGTGCAAGGATGCTCTATAGAGTTCAAATCCGATGACTCAGAAAAATGCACAAAATGCTAGCAAAGGCTCAAGCTGATCACCAAGAATGAAATATGAACATGTGAGCAGTTTTAAGCCGAAAAAGGTATTCACCATCAAAATAGCACAAGACATGTATGGACAGGAAGTCAAATGTGCTAAGCATGTATACCAAGTGAACTACCCCTAGCATAGTTCAATCATCATGCTGATACCAATTTAGGCATTTACTTGTGATTTCAAATTGTAATCGGAGTTGCAGCGGTGAAATTACACAAGTTCAGAAAACAGCATGTGACTGCGAGAGGTTGAATGCTTGTTATTGCCTAACTTTCCAATTGTGCGAAGCCTATGCATAAGCAATCAGAAGCTTAAAGCAACAGTTTTGGTCATACACTACACAGCTCAAGTTTAACTCAAAGTGCAATGAGAAACAGTCTCGATACTGTGAGGTGCTAACAAGCAATCCCATCTCGATCTTTCCAATTCACTTAACTTGGTTCAGATTTTAACCAGAATATGACATACCAAGCAAGTGAATGACTCAACACTAGAGACATAGCAACCTAGCATATATGAAAAGCACATGTGACTTCAACACATCCTACACATGCTAGTTGCATATCTCAATGGTGAACATTTTCAAGTTTTTAAGTTCATTATCAAATTCACCATTCAAAAATAGCTCAGCTCATAGTATGTACTAGTGATCAGAAAGAGCATAAGCTACAGCATCAACATAAAGCATCAGAGCAAAAACTACACAAAGCATAGTTACATTCTTCAGATTATACATATGAAGCTCAGAATGTAAAAGCGTATGCTAAAATGCAAAAGATGCACGAAGAAATCAAAGAGAAGCAAAAACAACTGAAAACAAAAAGTCAGTGTATCATACAAAATCCAAAGTGTTTCCCCCATCTAAAAGGGGAAACACACACCAAGCTCACCTCTCACCGATTAAAGGTTGATTGGTCCAAAGGCTTGGTAAAAATATCAGCAAGCTGATGATGAGTATCGACATGGCGAAGGTCGATATCACCCTTCTCATAGTGGTCTCGCAGAAAATGAAAGCGCACATCAATGTGTTTGGTCTTCGAGTGAAGCATGGGGTTCTTAGCAACGCTAATCGCACTCGTGCTGTCACAAAGCAATGGAACACGAGAAAAGCTCAGACCAAAATCACGCAAAGTGGCCATCATCCAGAGTAACTGGGAACAGCAGCTAGCCACAGCAACATACTCAGCCTCCGTGGTAGACTGGGCGACGCTAGACTGCTTGCGAGAAGACCACGAAACAAGAGAAGAACCAATAAATTGGCAAGTCCCAGAAGTGGACTTGCGATCAATACGGCAACCAACAAAATTGGCATCGGAATAACCGCAAAGGGAAAGGGTGGAGGAAGCAGAATAACAAATCCCGAATTCTAGAGAGAAGGATAAGTACCTCATAATGCGCTTGACCGCCTGACGGTGAGAGGTGCGCGGCGATGCCAGAAAGCGCGCGCAGAGGCACACCGCGAACTGGATGTCCGGGCGTGTCGCCATCAGGTACAGCAGTGTCCCGATCATACTCTGGTACTCCTTCTGGTCCACTACTTCTCCCTCCTTGTCCGCATCCAGGGCCGTCGTGGTCGCCATGGGTGCTGGAAGAGGCTTGGCCTCACCCATGTCGAACTTCTTCAGAATATCTCTGGTGTACTTGCCCTGGTGCACAAACGTTCCTTCCCGGGTTTGCTTGATTTGCAACCCGAGGAAAAACGTCAACTCACCCATCATGCTCATCTCGAACTCCAAGCTCATAGTGTCTGCAAACTTGGCAACCAAAGCGTGAGAAGAACCACCGAAAATGATATCATCCACGTAAATTTGGACCAAGAGAGTATCAGTGCCTTGCTTGAGGAGAAAGAGCGTTTTATCTACACATCCCATTTTAAAACCCTTAGCAAGCAAAAAGGTTTTCAACCTATCATACCAGGCTCTAGGGGCTTGTTTCAAACCATACAAAGCTTTGTGAAGTTTAAAGACATGGTTTGGAAACTTGGGATTTTTGAAACCGGGGGGTTGTCTAACATACACCTCTTCTATGTAGTCGTTTAAGAAGGCACTCTTGACATCCATTTGAAAAAGTTTGAAACCTTTGGATGCAGCAAAAGCCAAGAGTATCCTAATAGCCTCCAAACGTGCTACAGGAGCAAATGTCTCCTCATAGTCTATCCCCTCCTTCTGACTATATCCCTGGGCTACGAGTCTGGCCTTGTTTCTCACAACATGGCCATCTTCTCCCTGTTTGTTTTTGAAAACCCATTTTGTCCCAATTGGATGACACTCAGAAGGTGGAGACACTAGAACCCAAACCCGATTTCTCTCAAAGTTCTCAAGCTCCTCATGCATGGCATTGACCCAATCAGGATCCGTCAAAGCGTGTCCAACATCCCGGGGTTCAAAATCAGCAACAAATGCAGAATGAGCAAAGTGAGAGATTTGCCTTGACCGGGGTGACGCGTTCGTCGATGCTGCCGATCATCTGCTGAGGCGGGTGCTGGCGCTGAATGTGTCGTGGCGCCTCCCTTGCCGAAGTAGCCTCCCCCTCAACAGCAGCTGGTGCCTCCTCGGGTACAAAGGGTACCGCTCGCGGTGGCGGATCCCACGGCCCCCAGGAAGACGATGTGTCGGGGCCGTGAGTCGTCGTAGAGGCCGCTCTTTGCGGCACAGCAGGTGGAGGAGGTGCTGGGTCATCTATCCCTTCAGCACCTTCTTCTTCATCATCGAAAAGAGGGTCGCCAACCTCATGATCACCTGCACGCTCAAAACGAGAAGAAGGACAAACCATGGTCTCGTCGAAGGTGACATCGGATGTCTCCATGACTCGGTTAGTGTCAAGGTTAAGTACACGATAAGCTCGAGTGTGAGTGCCATAACCCAAAAACACACCGTCAGAAGAACGAGACTCAAATTTGTCCAAGTTGCCCTTTTTGAGTATAAAACAATGGCAACCAAAAACTCGAAAATAACTCACCTTGGGTAGTTTTCCAAAATGCAACTCATAAGAGGTCTTTTTCAAGAAAGCTCGAAGAAAAATGCGATTGGAAATATAGCATGCAGTGTTCATAGCTTCGGCCCAATATCGCCTAGGAGTCCTGTGCTCATCGAGCATCGTCCTAGCCATCTCTACAAGGGTCCGATTTTTCCTTTCTACAACACCATTCTGAGGCGGTGTGTAGGCGGAAGAAAACTGATGCTCTAACCCAAAAGAGTCACAAAACTTCTCAAAATCCGAATTCTTGAATTCAGAACCATTATCACTCTGAATTGCTCGCATAGAGTTCAAAGGGAACTCGTTCTAAAGACGCAAAATCAGATTGCGAGCAAAGGAGAAAGTCTCGGTTTTCTCAGCTAAAAAGAAAACCCACGAATATCTCGAAAAATCGTCGATAACAACAAGCACATACCACTTCCCCCCAACTGAGCTCACCCGAGCCAGACCAACAAGGTCCATGTGTAAAAGCTCTCCAGGGCGCTGTAACACCTCTGGTGTTTAATCTGTAATTAACCTGACATGTCATCATCATTAGTCATAATCATTCTTGTCATGCATTAATGTTTGTCTAGTGGTTGCTTGCCTTTACCTTTTCCTAAAAGGTATTTTGTTGTGTAGTGATCTCTTTTCAAAAACCCTAAATGCCCAAATCTTCCTTTAAGGGCAAAATGGTAATTTCAACTCTGTGCCTAGTCTTGTGTAATTCTTGTTCAATTTGATGTCTTGAAGCTTTGTTGTGTTGTTCAAAAATCAAAATCAAAAATCAGATTTCAAAGTTCTTTTGAAAAACCCTAATTTCCAAACCCTGGCTTTTACCCCTCTTTTAATAATTTAAAAACTATTCAAAATTTGGACTTGGTCCAAAAAAAGCAAAGTTGTAGATCTTGTCAAGAGGAACAACTTTGGTATTTACAAATTTTTAAGTTTCTATACAAAGTTTGAAGTAATTTCAAATTCATTCAAATTCCAGTTTTTGTCCCCTTCTCAGTTTTCAAAATTAATTCAAAAACTAATGAGTTTCAGAAAAAGTGTATATTAGCAAAGTTATAGGTTTTGACAAAAGGAATAACTTTCATATTTGCATATTTCCAACTTTCAATGTAAAATCAAAAGTATTTTTGAATTTATTCAAATCCCAAAAGTGTCCCCTTTTCTGATTTCAAATGTGGTTCAAAAACTCTTTGGATTTTGAAAATGTTCTTTTTGACAAAGTTGTAGATCTCCTTTTTCTGCACAACTTTAGTATTTTGAGTTTTTGCTGCTCAGTTTATTTTTTGGGAGAAATTTGCAAAATACAGAAAGTCAAACCCTACACCCTAGCCCTGTTCATCTTCTACCTAGGGCCAGGGGGGCCGGTCATGGCAGCTCGCCGGCGCCGCGTGCGCCACGCGCCTGGCAGCTACTCGCCTGCCTCCAACCTGCCGCCGCTGTCCGCGCCATCATGCCGCATCCGCACGCGCAAGCGCTGACCTCCGCCCCCGTCCCCCACTACTCCCCGACGTCGCCGCCGCGTGGCCGTCGCCGGCAAGCACGACGCCCGGGTCCCAAACTGATTTCCGTCCTTTCTTCATCATGAGATCGATAGCACGCGCCACGGGCATTCTTATCCACCCCCGCGCGCTCTCTATCTGCCCCTGGCCGCGCCTATAAAAGGCCCGCCGGCCGACCGGAGCTCCGCACTCACCCTGCCACCGTGGCCAGCACACTCCAGAGTCTCCGCCGATCAACCAACTAACCCAACAGCTCCGCCTCGAGCCCGTGAAGCTTTCCCACCCCTCAATTTCACCGCTACCGACTCCCACCGCCGAGTGCAAGCCCGTCTTCCTCAGTGCCGGTGAGAAGCCGACCGACTCGGGTCGACGGAATTCGTCGCCGTCGCTCCACCTCTCCTCCCTCTGACCTCTGATCTTCTTTCCTTGCCTTCTTGCGCTCCTAACCGGCTACTGGTGGTCGTGCCTGGTGTACAGGGTCGCCGGATCGCCGGAGTTCCGCTGCGGTCGTCTCCTTCCTCGAGCCGCACCCTCGACCGTATCGAGCCCCAAGCCTCGGGCGAATCGCACTACCCTCGAGCACGTTCCCGAGCCACACCCTCGAGCACATCCTCGAACCCCGCCCCTCGAAGCAGCCGAGACTAGCCTCAGCCTCGGGCGAATCGCAGCTACCACCGAGCCTCAAGCCTCGAGTGAGCCGAGGCCAGCCTCGAGAAATCTGCCGCAAGAGAACCCCGCCGAGGCCACGTCCGTCGAGCCCTCTTTTCCATCCGCCTCGCCGAGCCTTGCCTCTGACTCTCGGTGAGCCCAGCCTCCGTTTTCTCAGCCGAGCCTCGAGCCTTGACGTCGAGCCCGCTCCGACTCGAGCTCAGTGCTCTTTTCCTTTTCAAAAATATGAATAGTCTTGTTATTTCATCTTTTTGTATGATTTTCTGTGTCGCTCTAAAAATTCTGAAAATTTTACAGTTGAGTCTTTATACCATGTAGTATTTTATAAAAACATGAAACTTGACTTTTCTGCAAGAATTTGAAAATGTAAAATCTCCCTTTTAATTAAGAAATGAATGGTTTTAGATTTTTAGAAAAACATGTGTAGCTCCAAAAATCATGAGATAAATTTTTATGTGCTAGTTATGTCATGCTTAGTCTCTGGTAGATTTTTGAGGCCTTTTGGAGTAACTTCATAAAATGACCTTTTTAATCAAGTAGAGTTCATGTTGAATGCCCTGTGTTGCATTGTTCATGCTAGCATACTCATAAGCATACATCCTTGCATCCGTTTAGTGACCGAAGGAGAAGGCGTCAAGATCGAGGCAGCCGCTGACGAACCTGTCCCCGAGGCTACCCCGAGCTCCGACACCTGCCCTGCCGCCCTCGAGCCTGCCCTCTTTGCTCTTCAAGGCAAGCCCCGGTGCATTTAACCCTTCCTTGGATTTATAAAATGTTTTCCTTAAATGCTTTTGAGTTAAATTATTGCATTAGGTTTATAGGAGTTGTGTGCTATCCTAATTGATGCACTATCCACCTTGACCACTGATACACCCGATACCTGCTTTTCAAAAGTATTTGAAAAATGCTTAGCAATGCTTATTGAATTAGACTTTGCAATAAAATGCCATTTTCAAAAGTGTGATCACTGAAAGAATCTTTATGGGAATTTGGCTTTACTTCTTGTTCGATGACTGCTTGCCTAGCTAGCATGTGGTCATTGTCGAGAAGAGGTTGTCCGCGCGTACGGTGCCGTCATGTTGTAGTCCGGGACTCAACAGTTGACACCGACCGGGACAGGGTTGAAAAATCGACAGGACCTGTACTCTTGGGTTAGAGTCCCGAGGTGCTTGTTGCTGACGGAAAAACTTTAGGGACCATCCGTATGGGGGCCTGCTGGTCAAGACTTGTAACTATTCACATACTTCGGAAAGCTCTGGCTCCGAGGAATCCTTTATTGGACCGACAACCGCGCACTGGGAGTGGAGAGATGGCGGAAGTAGCATGTACCCACGTGGTCGTCGTACCTGGATAGGAGTGGTGTACTGTACTTCCGGGTGGCGTAGGACCGGACCCAATCTTGGAGGAATCGTGGTAGACGAGTTGGCATATGCAAGCTTGGGTGCTACATATGCAGTGTGGACAGGGATCCTCAGCTGAGTATTATTTTTCCGGATTAACGTTGCTCCTCGGTTATGGAGACTTGGTCCACTGACTGTCAACGGAGAGTGGTTCTCAACTAGGTATGTTTTGAAATGTAAAATGAATCATGAACGATGAAGAATTGAGGAATACTGAATCTTTCCAAAATAAAATAAGGTTTACAAAAATGCTTTTCTGCAAATACTTGATCTTGCTTAAGCCTTACCTTGACTACCCTAAGCCTCTCATTCCTGAGTCTTCTCCCTTTTTCTTAGTCGGGTAAGTCTTGTTGAGTACCCCAGTACTCAGGGTTTGTTACCCATGCTGCAGGTATGACAGAGTCCCCGATGTGTCTTGCACCCTGCTGCGTGACCATCGTCCAGGAAGAGGCCGATGAGGCCGAAGAATAGTTGTACACCCTCGGGCTGGGTGATTATAAGTATCTTTGTTGTTCCCCACTACGTTGCCTATGTCTATCTCTATTATCAGAACTTGGTTTGTAATAACTGCACCTTAATTTCTATTTGGAACCCTGCTTTGTAAAACTATTGTTATTTAAGTCTTCCGCTCTTTATTCCGATGTTATTTGTAAAAGTATGCAATGCTGTAACCGAATTGTGAGATGATCCTGTGGACATTGGGCGCTGATGTAGCCCGGTGGCGAACAGGTCTTAATCACATGGAACATGGGTTCGGCTGTCAGAGGTTGACAAGGACACTTGGGCCATGGGATTAGGGTCGTTCCGTCACAGAGTGGTATCGGAGCATCTCACTTTAACGTTGCAGTGTTCGTTTTTGCGAAAACTTCAAAAGACCTTTTGAGTCCAAACAAACTAAACTTGACTATTTTGAGTCCAAATTGCTTCTCTCATCTTGTCTCTCATATGGCAACACTAGCTAGTGGAACAACATGTTTTAAGCCCTATGTACCTTATTTATTTATTGCATTGCTTTGTTCCGTAGGAACGATTCATGCATCATGTCATAATCACTTAAGTTTACTTCCTCTCTAAGTTCGTTGGGGTAGTATGCCTTTACCTGTTCTTGCTAGCCTTTCTCATCCATCTTATCCTATCCAGACATGGCTCGCATCAAGCTGACTGCCCGCAAGTCGACTGGACCGCATGGTGTGCCACGCCACCAGCTGGCACCACGCGCTGAGGAGGAGACTGGAGAATCTTCCAACAGTCGTCGCTTTCCCCGCCGCACCCGTAAGAACCTGAAGGAGGAGATCAAGGATCTGAAGGCTGAGCTGAAGAACTTGGAGCATGACTTCTACCACTCACGCCTGGAGTTTTATGAGGCACGAGCTTCCCTGGAGCAGGCCAACCGGAACACGGTTCGCGCTATCGAGCAGCGCAATGATGCTTGGATCCGCGAGGACGTCACCAGAGCCGAGCTCCACGGACTGCAGCAGTACACAGCTCAGATTGAACAGTTCAATGATATGCTTCATGAGGAAGTGCATCAGCTGTATGATCAACTCCACCCCTTGGTACCCCCGGTTATGGAAGACCCTGAGGACGGAGTAGTGGAAGAACCCGATGTGGAACAAGAGCCAGACGTGGACGAAGGAATTGAACTTGCTGAGGACATCCACGTTGAAGACGAGGACGAGGAGGAAGAGCCTAAGCTCATCCTCGAAGAAGACGACGGCGACGACATGATCATCTTCGATGAGGATTAGGCTCGTCGTTAGGAGATGGAGATCCCGTGTGTCTGTACCACCTGCTTACCTAAAACCTTAGTCTAGGTTTGGGAGCGTTAGTCTATCTTTTGTTAAGTCAGTCTGTATCTTTCTTTTCGTACCTTTTCTCCTTATCAGTCAGTCGCTATCTGTCAGTCATCTTTATCAATCTATCAGTCTTTGTATCAGAAGAAGCTATCAGTCTGTTGATTTCAGAACCCTATCTATGAGTGCTAAGTTCCAAGTTGTTTAACAGATGCCTGTGAACACTCGCACTGGAGCTGGAGGTTCTGATGATGCCAACCTTCCAAACCCTCCACCTGTTCTTGCTACGCTAGCAGATGCCATTGCAGCCTTGGCAGCCGCTGCTAACCTAATGGCTCAAAATCAGGGGCAGCAGAACAATGGTCACCGTGGCCGCCATAACATCAACAACGAGACCACATATGTGGATTTCACCGAGACCCGTCCACCAGTTTTCACCAAAGCAGATGAACCCCTGGAAGCTGATGATTGGCTCCGCACTATGGAGCAAAAGTTCAGTCTTCTCCGCTGTACCGACATCCAGAAGCCCCGGTTCGCTTCCCAGCAGCTTCGTGGTCCAGCAAGCGCTTGGTATGCCAACCTGTTGGCTGCCCAGCCAGAAGGTCATCAGTTGACCTGGGAAGAGTTCCGCACCGCTTTCCGTGCACATCATATCCCTTCGGGATTAATGAAGATGAAGCTTGATCAGTTTCTGGCACTGCAGCAGATGGACTCCTCAGTGATGCAGTACGTGGGTCAGTTCAACCATCTTAGCCAGTATGCCTCAGAGTATGTCAACACAGATGAAAAGAAGAGGGATTGTTTCCTTAGAGGTCTGCACCCTAAGATCCGCAGAAGTCTGTCCAATAACCTGACCGGTTCGTATCATGATGCCGTTGATCGTGCTGTTGCATATGAAGAAAGCAACCGTCAGTATCAAGAGGAAAAGAAGAAGAAGAAAGCAGGATCCAGCAGTTTCTCTGGCGGTCACAAGCGCCAGAGGATCATATACCACCCCAGTCACCACCAAAATCGCCTACCTTACCCCAACCAGCAAGTGGTCGTCCGTACCGCGGCCACCACCCATAATGCCAACCAGCAGAGTGCCACACAGCCGAACGCCCCAGGTGTTCGTATCACCACTCCACAAACAGCCTACAACCATCCCTGCTACAATTGCGGCCAGCTTGGTCACTGGTCTCGTGAGTGCCCAAAGCCCAAGAGGTATGCCCAGAATACTCAGAAGAATCCTGGAGGATCTCAGCAGCAGCAGCAGCACCGTGTCCAGCAGCAGCATGTTCAGAAAGGCAAAGTTGTCAAGAAGCACGGGCAAGTCTACTACACCACTGTCGGTGACATCCCAGAAGGAGAGCCCGTCATGATCGGTAGGTTTCCCGTTGCCAATCATCCTGCAGTCGTGTTGTTTGATTCTGGTGCATCGCATTCCTTCATCAGTCGTACATTTGTCTCTAAGCATGAGATATCAATCGGGGAGTTGAAAGAAAGTTTCTGTATATTTTCGCCTGGAGGGCGTATAAGTACTAAGGAAGTGGTTCGCAATATACCGGTGATGTTGGGGAAACACATATTTCCTACCACCATGATAGTGCTATGTGATCAGGAGATAGATGTCATTCTAGGCATGAATTGGATGTGCCAGCATAAGGCTATGATTGACATCCTGAATAGGGTTGTGAGAGTGGACATTCCCAACAGTACCTCCAAACTCCTTCTCCAACTCCCAATGCCTCAAAAACCAGCAGCCACACTTTTGAATACCACCTATGTTCTGGAAACCAGAGACATCCCCGTGGTCTGTGAATTCCCTGAGGTTTTTCCAGAGGACTTACCTGGTCTGCCTCTTGACCGTGATGTCGAGTTTGCCATAGAGCTAAAGCCTGGGACTGCTCCTATATCCCGCAGAGCTTATCGAATGCCTCCCAGAGAGTTGGCGGAGCTGAAAACTCAGTTACAAGAGTTGTTGGACAAGGGCTTCATTCGCCCAAGCTCGTCTCCTTGGGGCTGTCCTGCAATCTTTGTAAACAAGAAAGACAAGAGTCTCAGGCTATGTGTTGATTATCGCCCACTCAATGAAGTCACCATCAAAAATAAATATCCCTTGACTCGTATTGATCTTCTCTTTGACCAGTTAGCTAGAGCCAAAGTATTCTCCAAGATCGATCTCAGATCTGGCTACCACCAAATAAAGATACGTCCTGAAGATATTCCTAAAACAGCTTTCACCACCAGATACGGCCTATATGAGTACTTGGTCATGTTCTTCGGTTTGACCAATGCCCCTGCTCATTTCATGTACCTCATGAACTCTGTGTTCATGCCAGAGCTTGATAAATTCGTGGTCGTGTTCATTGACGACATCCTTGTCTACTCAAAAACCCCTGAAGATCATGTCGAACATCTTCGTATCGTTCTATCCCGTCTCAGAGATCATCAGCTTTATGCCAAGTTCAGTAAATGTGAGTTCTGGTTAGATCAGATACAGTTTCTTGGTCATGTCCTATCCGCTGAAGGTGTGTCAGTTGACCCTGGTAAAGTGGCAGACATTCTGGATTGGAAGCCACCTACCACTGTTCATCAAGTCCGCAGCTTTATGGGAATGGCTGGATATTATCGTCGATTCATTCCGGATTTCTCCAGAATCGCCAAGCCTATCACTGAGTTAGTAAAGAATTCTGTGAAGTTTGTCTGGTCACCAGCTTGTGAGCAAGCCTTTCAAACGTTGAAGAAACTGTTGACCACATCACCAGTGTTAGCCCAGCCGAACATCGAGAAGCCCTTTGATGTCTACTGTGATGCATCTGGTACTGGTTTGGGCTGTGTTTTGATGCAAGAAGGTCGAGTGATCGCATATGCCTCCCGACAGCTTAAGCGACATGAAGAGAATTATCCAACTCATGATCTCGAGTTAGCAGCAGTAGTGCATGCCTTGAAGATCTGGCGTCATTATCTATTGGGCAGTACCTGTAATGTGTACACTGATCACAAAAGCCTGAAGTATATCTTCACTCAAGAAGAGTTGAATATGAGACAGAAAAGATGGCTTGAGTTAATTAAGGACTATGATCTTGAAGTGCATTACCATCCGGGTAAGGCGAATGTGGTTGCCGATGCGCTCAGTCGCAAGTCATATTGCAACTGTCTGATGATGAAACCCTATGATTCTTCTTTGTGTTATGAGCTGGAAAAGTTGAATATTGAAATGATTCCACAAGGAACTCTGAATAATATCAGAATAGAAACCCCTATCAAAGAGCAGATCATCGCTGCACAGAAAGATAACCCTGGAATCAAGCACATCATCGAAAAGGTCCAATCCGGAAAGGCTGATTGTTTCAGGATTGATGATACAGGAGTAGTATGGTTTAAGAATCAGTTAGTAGTTCCTAAAGTGCCTGAGTTAAGAAAGTTAATCCTTGATGAAGCACACTTGACTAGATTCTCCATCCACCCCGGCAGCAACAAGATGTACCAGGACTTGAAGCAAAGGTTCTGGTGGACAAAGATGAAGATTGAGATCGCCCGGTATGTCACTCAGTGTGATACTTGCCAGAAAGTCAAAGCCGTGCACATGAGGCCCGGAGGAGAATTGCAACCTTTACCTGTACCTGCTTGGAAATGGGACGATATCAGTATGGATTTTATCAATGGGCTACCAAAGACACCAAAAGGTTTTGATTCCATCTGGGTGATCGTGGATCGCCTCACTAAGCAAGCTCATTTCCTGCCAGTCAAAACCAGCGACACCGTCCCCACATATGCCACTTTGTACAAGAACCACATAGTGAAACTCCATGGCATACCCAAGACCATTGTCTCTGATCGTGGTACTCAGTTTGTCGCAAAGTTCTGGAAAGCGTTCCATACCTCACTTGGAACCAAGCTCTTGCATAGTACGGCATATCATCCGCAAACAGATGGACAAACTGAGCGAGTCAACCAAGTGCTAGAGGATATGTTGAGAGCCTGCGTGCTCACCTTCGCAGATACTTGGGATAACAGTTTGCCCTTGGCAGAATTCTCGTATAATAACAGTTATCAGGAGAGCATTAAAATGGCACCCTTTGAAGCACTGTACGGTCGCCGTTGTCATACACCCCTCAGTTGGTCTGAACCTGGAGAAAGAGAATTCTTTGGAGTTGACCTAGTGAAAGATATGGAAGAAAAAGTCAAGCAAATACAAGAGAATATGAGAATTGCGCAATCTCGACAGAAGAGCTATGCCGACAAAAGACGTCGACCTCTGAAGTTTCAAATCGGAGATTATGTGTACCTGAAAGTCTCACCCACCAAGGGAGTCACTCGTTTTGGAGTTAAAGGGAAGTTAGCACCTCGGTATATTGGTCCCTTTGAAATTCTGGAATGTTGTGGCAAGGTAGCTTATAAGCTAAGGTTGCCCGATCATCTTTCGGCAGTTCATAATGTGTTTCACGTCTCCCAACTCAAGAAGTGTCTCCGAGTGCCCGAACATGTGGTAGATGTTGAAGGTGTTGAGTTAGAACCTGATCTGTCATACTCTGAGTATCCAGTTCGCGTGTTGGATCACAAAGATCGTGTTACCCGGAGGACCACCACAAGATGGTACAAGATCCAATGGAACCAACACTCTGAAGAAGAAGCCACTTGGGAATCTGAAGACTTCTTGGCAAAGAACTATCCCGACTTTCTCGATACTCTGTAGATGTAAGGTTTTACCCTTGTCCTTCTTAAGACGCAGAATCTCGGGGCGAGATTTCTTTTAGGGGGGAAGGTTGTAACACCTCTGGTGTTTAATCTGTAATTAACCTGACATGTCATCATCATTAGTCATAATCATTCTTGTCATGCATTAATGTTTGTCTCGTGGTTGCTTGCCTTTACCTTTTCCTAAAAGGTATTTTGTTCTGTAGTGATCTCTTTTCAAAAACCCTAAATGCCCAAATCTTCCTTTAAGGGCAAAATGGTAATTTCAACTCTGTGCCTAGTCTTGTGTAATTCTTGTTCAATTTGATGTCTTGAAGCTTTGTTGTGTTGTTCAAAAATCAAAATCAAAAATCAGATTTCAAAGTCGTTTTGAAAAACCCTAATTTCCAAACCCTGGCTTTTACCCCTCTTTTAATAATTTAAAAACTATTCAAAATTTGGACTTGGTCCAAAAAAAGCAAAGTTGTAGATCTTGTCAAGAGGAACAACTTTGGTATTTACAAATTTTTAAGTTTCTATACAAAGTTTGAAGTAATTTCAAATTCATTCAAATTCCAGTTTTTGTCCCCTTCTCAGTTTTCAAAATTAATTCAAAAACTAATGAGTTTCAGAAAAAGTGTATATTAGCAAAGTTATAGGTTTTGACAAAAGGAATAACTTTCATATTTGCATATTTCCAACTTTCAATGTAAAATCAAAAGTAATTTTGAATTTATTCAAATCCCAAAAGTGTCCCCTTTTCTGATTTCAAATGTGGTTCAAAAACTCTTTGGATTTTGAAAATGTTCTTTTTGACAAAGTTGTAGATCTCCTTTTTCTGCACAACTTTAGTATTTTGAGTTTTTGCTGCTCAGTTTATTTTTTGGGAGAAATTTGCAAAATACAGAAAGTCAAACCCTACACCCTAGCCCTGTTCATCTTCTACCTAGGGCCAGGGGGGGCCGGTCATGGCAGCTCGCCGGCGCCGCGTGCGCCACGCGCCTGGCAGCTACTCGCCTGCCTCCAACCTGCCGCCGCTGTCCGCGCCATCATGCCGCATCCGCTCGCGCAAGCGCTGACCTCCGCCCCCGTCCCCCACTGCTCCCCGACGTCGCCGCCGCGTGGCCGTCGCCGGCAAGCACGACGCCCGGGTCCCAAACTGATTTCCGTCCTTTCTTCATCATGAGATCGATAGCACGCGCCACGGGCATTCTTATCCACCCCCGCGCGCTCTCTATCTGCCCCTGGCCGCGCCTATAAAAGGCCCGCCGGCCGACCGGAGCTCCGCACTCACCCCGCCACCGTGGCCAGCACACTCCAGAGTCTCCGCCGATCAACCAACTAACCCAACAGCTCCGCCTCGAGCCCGTGAAGCTTTCCCACCCCTCAATTTCACCGCTACCGACTCCCACCGCCGAGTGCAAGCCCGTCTTCCTCAGTGCCGGTGAGAAGCCGACCGACTCGGGTCGACGGAATTCGTCGCCGTCGCTCCACCTCTCCTCCCTCTGACCTCTGATCTTCTTTCCTTGCCTTCTTGCGCTCCTAACCGGCTACTGGTGGTCGTGCCTGGTGTACAGGGTCGCCGGATCGCCGGAGTTCCGCTGCGGTCGTCTCCTTCCTCGAGCCGCACCCTCGACCGTATCGAGCCCCAAGCCTCGGGCGAATCGCACTACCCTCGAGCACGTTCCCGAGCCACACCCTCGAGCACATCCTCGAACCCCGCCCCTCGAAGCAGCCGAGACTAGCCTCAGCCTCGGGCGAATCGCAGCTACCACCGAGCCTCAAGCCTCGAGTGAGCCGAGGCCAGCCTCGAGAAATCTGCCGCAAGAGAACCCCGCCGAGGCCACGTCCGTCGAGCCCTCTTTTCCATCCGCCTCGCCGAGCCTTGCCTCTGACTCTCGGTGAGCCCAGCCTCCGTTTTCTCAGCCGAGCCTCGAGCCTCGACGTCGAGCCCGCTCCGACTCGAGCTCAGTGCTCTTTTCCTTTTCAAAAATATGAATAGTCTTGTTATTTCATCTTTTTGTATGATTTTCTGTGTCGCTCTAAAAATTCTGAAAATTTTACAGTTGAGTCTTTATACCATGTAGTATTTTATAAAAATATGAAACTTGACTTTTCTGCAAGAATTTGAAAATGTAAAATCTCCCTTTTAATTAAGAAATGAATGGTTTTAGATTTTTAGAAAAAACATGTGTAGCTCCAAAAATCATGAGATAAATTTTTATGTGCTAGTTATGTCATGCTTAGTCTCTGGTAGATTTTTGAGGCCTTTTGGAGTAACTTCATAAAATGACCTTTTTATATAATTAGGAAAAATAAAAAAATCAAGTAGAGTTCATGTTGAATGCTCTGTGTTGCATTGTTCATGCTAGCATACTCATAAGCATACATCCTTGCATCCGTTTAGTGACCGAAGGAGAAGGCGTCAAGATCGAGGCAGCCGCTGACGAACCTATCCCCGAGGCTACCCCGAGCTCCGACACCTGCCCTGCCGCCCTTGAGCCTGCCCTCTTTGCTCTTCAAGGCAAGCCCCGGTGCATTTAACCCTTCCTTGGATTTATAAAATGTTTTCCTTAAATGCTTTTGAGTTAAATTATTGCATTAGGTTTATAGGAGTTGTGTGCTATCCTAATTGATGCACTATCCACCTTGACCACTGATACACCCGATACCTGCTTTTCAAAAGTATTTGAAAAATGCTTAGCAATGCTTATTGAATTAGACTTTGCAATAAAATGCCATTTTCAAAAGTGTGATCACTGAAAGAATCTTTATGGGAATTTGGCTTTACTTCCCGTTCGATGACTGCTTGCCTAGCTAGCATGTGGCCATTGTCGAGAAGAGGTTGTCCGCGCGTACGGTGTCGTCATGTTGTAGTCCGGGACTCAACAGTTGACACCGACCGGGACAGGGTTGAAAAATCGACAGGACCTGTACTCTTGGGTTAGAGTCCCGAGGTGCTTGTTGCTGACGGAAAAACTTTAGGGACCATCCGTATGGGGGCCTGCTGGTCAAGACTTGTAACTATTCACATACTTCGGAAAGCTCTGGCTCCGAGGAATCCTTTATTGGACCGACAACCGCGCACTGGGAGTGGAGAGATGGCGGAAGTAGCATGTACCCACGTGGTCGTCGTACCTGGATAGGAGTGGTGTACTGTACTTCCGGGTGGCGTAGGACCGGACCCAATCTTGGAGGAATCGTGGTAGACGAGTTGGCATATGCAAGCTTGGGTGCTACATATGCAGTGTGGATAGGGATCCTCAGCTGAGTATTATTTTTCCGGATTAACGTTGCTCCTCGGTTATGGAGACTTGGTCCACTGACTGTCAACGGAGAGTGGTTCTCAACTAGGTATGTTTTGAAATGTAAAATGAATCATGAACGATGAAGAATTGAGGAATACTGAATCTTTCCAAAATAAAATAAGGTTTACAAAAATGCTTTTCTGCAAATACTTGATCTTGCTTAAGCCTTACCTTGACTACCCTAAGCCTCTCATTCCTGAGTCTTCTCCCTTTTTCTTAGTCGGGTAAGTCTTGTTGAGTACCCCAGTACTCAGGGTTTGTTACCCATGCTGCAGGTATGACAGAGTCCCCGATGTGTCTTGCACCCTGCTGCGTGACCATCGTCCAGGAAGAGGCCGATGAGGCCGAAGAATAGTTGTACACCCTCGGGCTGGGTGATTATAAGTATCTTTGTTGTTCCCCACTACGTTGCCTATGTCTATCTCTATTATCAGAACTTGGTTTGTAATAACTGCACCTTAATTTCTATTTGGAACCCTGCTTTGTAAAACTATTGTTATTTAAGTCTTCCGCTCTTTATTCGATGTTATTTGTAAAAGTATGCAATGTTGTAACCGAATTGTGAGATGATCCTGCGGACATTGGGCGCTGATGTAGCCCGGTGGCGAACAGGTCTTAATCACATGGAACATGGGTTCGGCTGTCAGAGGTTGACAGGGACACGTGGGCCATGGGATTAGGGTCGTTCCGTCACAGGCGCTTAGTCATGACCTGAGTCACTGGATGGTGGGGAGCGGCTACCATCTTCCCATGTCTACAAGAATGGCAAACAAGATCCTTCTCCATGGATAACTTGGGCAATCCTCGGATTAAGCCAAGTGAACTAAGCCTTGCAAGCAAGTCGAAGCTCAGGTGACCTAGTCTCCTATGCCATTTCCAAAGATCAGAGGAGGAAGGTCTAGCCAAAAGACAATGAGAAATTCCGAATGACTCCGAGAAATCCGCACGAAAGACTTTTCCAAAGGGCGAAATCACACAAACAAGATTGCCCTGAGGATCCAAAATGCGACTGAGATTCGGTTTAAAACGAATCTCATAGTCATCATCAAAGAGTTGCGAAACAGAAAGAAGGTTAAAATGCAAATTAGAAATAAGAGCAACATCGCGCAACACAAAGTGCTCATTAACTCACACAGACCCACGAGACAGCACCTTACCTTTGCTGTTGTCGCCGAAGGTTATATACTCCTTTTCGGCGACCGAACTAAGACTGGAGAACCACTTGGCGTTTCCGGTCATGTGCCTCGAACACCCGGAATCCACCAATCAAACGTTCTCCAATCTTTTTACCTGGGAGGTGTCGTCGTCGTCGTCGTCGTTCCGAGGGGAGTTCACCAGCTCGCCGTCGACCTCCTTGCCGAGGGCCATGGTGCAGAGGCCGTCGTCGTCGGCGAAGAAGCAGAGACCGTTCAGCTTGTCCTCGATCCTCTTCTTCTTCTCGGACTCGTCGTCGCTTGAGCAAGCGGAGTCGTCATCCGAGCCGTCGACGTCGCTGAGCGTGGCAAAGAATGCACGCTGCTCAGCCTGGGCCTTCTCCAAGTACTTCTTCTTGATGTACTCCTTGTCGAAGCCGCCCCTCCGCTTGTGCCTCGCGGGGACGTACTTCTCCTTGTGCTTGCCGGAGTCATACTTGTGCCCATGATCGCCCTTCCCAGATGAGTTCTTCTTCTTGGGACAGTTGGCGATGAAGTGGTCGGGGTCGCCGCACTCGTAGCATCCCGAGCGTCCTCCTCCGCGGTGACGGTTCATGCGGTTGTTGTGAAACCGCGAGAACCGGTTGGCGAGCATTGCCAACTCATCATCCCCCAAAGACTCGAGCTGGTCCTCTGTGACAGAAAAGAGAGACGAAAGAGCAAAACCTCCAGAGGGGTTAGAAGAGCCAGAAACCAAAGCCATAGTCGGGCCAGAAGGATTCTCATAAGAAGCCCTCGCCATGGCGTCAATCTCACTGGACTTGAGATTACTAAAGAGCTCGTCGCACGTGAGGGTCTCATAGTTTGGTGATTCGATGATCGCCTGAACTTTGGAGTCCCACACCGATCGATCAAGAGTATGAAAAAGCTTCAAAGCTCTCTCATGATCGTCGAAAGGCAACAACTCCTTGTTAGCCCTCATCCTGTTGACAATCACCTGAAAGCGAGCGAATAAACTTTCTATGCTCTCGCCAGGCATATGTCGAAAGTTCTCATACTCTCGCTTGAACGACTCGTAGAGTCGGGTTTTGACTTGAGAGGTTCCCTCATTGAAACGCATGAGGGTGGCTCAAATCTCCCGAGCCGTAGCGAGGTGAGAAACGCGATCAAACTCACTCATGCTCAAACATGAGAAAAGAGCATTACGGGCTCGGCTATTGGCATCGTGCTCATCGATCTGAAGCTGAGTGACACGAGCAGCCAAGACCACGTAATCGGCAGAGTTGCAAATATCCCAGATGAAAGAACCCAAACTCTGCAGATAGGCCGACATCCGTATCTTCCAATACGCATAGTTCGTCCCATCGAAAAATGGCGGTTTGCCCACGCCGCGATCCATGTCGCCTTCTGTGGATCTGGAACCGGCTAAGGTGGAAGATCCTTAACACGCTCTGATACCAATTGAAGGACCGAGAAAGCACTAGCAAGGCGATCAGAGGGGGGTGAATGGGAGCTCAAAAAATTTATCTCAAAACTTTGGCCAAATGTCCCAAAATCAACCCCGAGAAACTGCGACCGAAACCGTGATGCCCACGACCCTTGGAAGAGGGTGGATGATCCCTAGGATCACAGTGAGGCACCACAAGAAGATAGCAAACCAAACACCAAAAGCTCCGGCTCGAACACCGCCCCAAAAACCAAGTCCCGAATGTAGATTGTCAGCTACGTCGAGAAACTCCTAAATACCTATGCTAACGAGTAGCAAAGATACCTAGAGAGGTTCCTTGGTCAAATACGAGGCCAAACGAGAAGTCCGGAAACCAAGCGAACAAGTCGGGAGTGCAAACGCACTAAGCTGGAAGCTTCAGACGATTCCTGGACTGTCCGGCCCTAGGGTCCCGGACTGTCCGCCCCTACTGCGGACTGTCCGCGCTCTGGTGGCGGACTGTCCGCCGGTCAAGTCAGCAAAAACACACTGCTGCTGAAGTCCCCCTGCTCGGTCCCGGACTGTCCGCGCTTTAGCACGGCGGACTGTCCGCCGGTGACCCGAGCCAAAACCAACTGGGACTGGGCGCGGCCGGACTGAACCAGCCCCGACGCACGGACTGTCCGCGCCCTGAGTGGCGGAC
The DNA here is from genome assembly GCA_009763385.1 of Coix lacryma-jobi var. lacryma-jobi. Classification (NCBI taxonomy): domain Eukaryota; kingdom Viridiplantae; phylum Streptophyta; class Magnoliopsida; order Poales; family Poaceae; genus Coix; species Coix lacryma-jobi. The sequence goes on along the minus strand of CM019825.1, from coordinate 82,776,990 downwards.
TGTCCGCGGTCACTCAGGGAGGGCGATTTTGATCGCCCTTCTCCCAAATCTTCTCCAAATCGATTCAAATCAAAATCCCATGTTCCCAAACTTGGAGAGGATGATCACGGAGTAGTTAGGAGATTATCCCCAAGAAATCATCCGCTCAAATCGAGTCAATCACCGAGAAATCAAAAGGGGAGGAGGATGAACCGAAAAGCGCCACGAAAATGAAATCAACCCGATCTACTTGCTCGTAGGGAGATAGATGAATTCCTTCGGTGGAAATGATCTCCTTTCCAATACGAACAAGTTGATTCAAACAGATTTCTCAAAGACGCACGGGGGAGAGAGATCGAGTGACGGGAAAATCGCGGAGAAACAAAGAACGCGAAGAACACAAACAAAAACGTGAATCAACACATCGATCTGCAACCGTGTGGCTACCACACGCTACAACAGTGAGGTTACGGCCTCACTTCCTCAAAATCTCCAGTACACAGAGGTATGGTTCTCTGCGGATCTCAGCTAGCTACAGCAGGGGATTGGGAGAGCAGGAAACCCTAGAAAGCAAGAGCAAATGACTGAGATGGTTGGGGAGGAGGGTGTCTCCCCCTACTTAACCTATTCCTAATTCCTACTCTATTCCTATTCTACCCCTCAGTACTTACAGAGCGAGCCAGCTAAACCCTAAGGTTATTCTGGACCAACTCGGTGGTAGGTAGATCCGACGGCCACGCTCGCACAACTCGTAGCGTTGCCTCGACGCAACCTCCCGATTGCCGCCACGTGCCGCCACCGCTCCACGTCCTTTTCCTAGACGTTGCACCCCCGGTTTTGAGGCCCAAACCGGGAAACCAGCCTTCACAGCCAACCCCCGGTTTTGTGGCCCAAACCGGGAAACCAGCCCACCAGCATCTGAGTTTTGAGGCCAAACTCAGCAAACCCTCAGCGCCCAGGTTTTGAGGCCCAAACCTGGAAACCGTCCTCAGCCCGAGTTTTGTGGCCAAACTCGGAAACCGTCCACACCCAGGTTTTGAGGCTCAAACCTGGAAACCGTCCACCCGATGGTTTTTCTCTGGCTCTACCACCAAACCGACGTCGTAGATGAGATGCACCTCCCGTGCACCCCATCCACCGACACGTGTCCCCATGTCCCACGACTCAGGCAACACATGACCGCAAGTCTTCACTTGTAGCTGCCACAGGCTGCCAGCCACCACGCTGATCCTCGGGCCTCTAGTCCCTTAGTCCAAGCCTCACGTCCGCCCTTCGCCACTCTCGGTCCATCGGCACGGCACGTCTCTACTTGACCTTCACCTCGCCTTTGATCACTGTATCCGTGCTCGACACCTGCACCACACAAGCTAAAGAACATGCGCATCATCCCAGTTGACAATCACTCATCACTCAGAGACCCGGCATACACCCATGTATCCGCAGTGAGCTCGGTTGGGGGGAAGTGATATGTGCTTGTTGTTGTTGACCACTTTTTGAGATACTCGTGGGGTTTTCTTTTTAGCTGAGAATAGGGCGAATCAGTTTTATTTTATTTAAGAAATAAATAAAAGATTTATGAAAAATTTATAAAATTCAAAATCAAAGTTTTATTTGCAAAACCTAGGGAAAATATTTCTAAAATATTTTCAAAGTGATTTTGATTTCAAAAGAATTTGGATTTGAAAAGAATTTACAAAAGTTTGCAAAAGAAAGAACAAGAAAAGGCAAAACGGGCTCACCTTCTCTCTCCCCTTGCAGCCCAATCCACTCCCATTTTCTTTTTTTTTCCCGCTGTCGGCCCGCACTGCAAACCTTTTCTCCCTCTCCCCATTTTCCCGACTGGGCCAAGGTCATCAGCCCGCTTCCTCGCTCCGGCCCGCGAAACTGGTCGGCCCAACCTTCTCCTCCCACCAGCGCTCCACACCCCTCCACTTTCTCACCGACACGCAGGGCCCGCTTGTCGGAATCACCCTCATCCTCCCGCCGCTCGCCCTCTGTTCCACCGATCCGCCCCCTCGATCCGATCGGGCTCGGGCCAGATGGCCGAGCCATCCATGCCCTCTCCTCTACTTGGTCGCATGACCGCGCGCTCCACGAGTCCCTCTGCTCCGCAGAAGACTAGCTGCGTCCGCTCCCAACCTCCCCCTCCGCACAGTCCGCGCCGCTGCTTATCTTTTCCCCTCCGCCATCAGCGCTAAGCCACGCGCCTCCACCCTCTGTTTCCCCTCTGATCCGATCTGTAGCTAGCATTGACATCCGCCGCCGCCACTCCTCCCTCTCTGCCTACTTAAGCACTCTCCAGGGCTTTTTCGGACGCGACCTTTCTCATCTAGTAACACGCCGCCGCCATTGGCAAGCTCCAACCGAGCCGCCGTTTTTTCTCCCCGGTGTCTGTCCCGACCCCTCTCTGCGCCTCGCTGGGACTGCGTGGTCGCTCCGCGTTCAAGGAGCAGACCACGGTGAGGATCGCGCCGGAGAAAGCCCCTGCATCGACCGCACCAGAGCTCCGCGACGCAGCCTCCGTCGTCGACCGACCTAACCGAGTCTCCCTCCGGCCGCGTGAAACCCCTCGGTGAGCTCGCCCACTCCCCCGCTCCCTCCCTGTGTCTCTGAATCGCATAGCCACGACCGGAAGGCCGTTTCCCGCACGCTCCGGCAATCGCCTCGGCGGCGCCCACGGCTCGCCGCCGCACTCAGCATCTCCCCTCCGGCCGTCGAGGACCGCTTCGGTTGAATTACGGTGAGCCCCGCCATCTTTTGCGACCCTTTCCTTAGACTCTACCGGCCCATAGCTCTGGACCGAGCATGCCGGCGAGCCACGTCCATGGCGCCACCGTGAGCCTCACCGCCGGCCGCCGCCGTCCTCCCTCCTCTGAGCAGTGCCAGGCGTCAGGAGCACCCCGACGGGCGCGCAGTGAGCTCCTCCAACCTCTCCCCCTTCCCCTGTGGCCTGTCGTTCCCTGTGGCCCACCCCCGAGTCGCGCTGGCCGCCCAGCATGGCGCCGCCGTGCCTTTCCTCGTCGATGTCCACACACACGGCCTGGCACCGCACATGAACGACGCGACCACCCGAGCCGGCGAGCCCTACTCATCTTCGATTTGTGGCCGTCCGTCCAGATCACCGGACCGGAGTTTCTGACCATCAGTCGTCCTCCCGCATCGTCAGTGATCACCTCATCTCTTTGTGCTATCCACATAGCTGAGTTCATGGTAAGCTCTGGAGTCCTACGCGCTCGTCGTTATTGTCTCTCATGCCTGCTAGTCTGCTGTCCTCGTGACGTCGTGCGGTGCGGAGCAAGTGCCGGCCGTGTGCCAAGCTCTGGTTGCTCCTCTCCATTCCGTGCTTATTAGCTTGATGATATAAGCATGACACAAGCATGATGTCATTTTGATTTATGGCCGTTTTCTTTCACAAAATTAAATCAAGAAATACAACCCCAAATACTTCTTTACTTCTTCAGCACATGGACATGGTTCATGGCGGACCGCACTAATAGCCCCTCTCTGGTCCACGGTCCATGGACTTAGACCGCAGTATAGTGTGCACAGCTTAATAATCTAGCCCTTTGTCTCTTCATAAAACCCAAAACATGGTTCTCTGACTCTATGTTATCTTGTGATTTAGCCTCTGAGCATTCGTTGAATTGACGCCCAGTCCAACTGCCATTCTTTTTCATTTTTGATTTATTTTTAAATGCAAAACAAGTTCAAATTAATTACAGATTTGCCACCCAATTTTAAAAGCTCATAACTTTTACGTTTTAACTCCGATTTGACCCGTTCAAGTCGCGTTAGATTCGTCTCGTCGAGCTCTACGTGTTAGACCTGTTTATATTCTGTTTTCTTACTATTGATGTACTGTTATTTATTATTGTTTGTTTGGGCCATGTGATGATGTTTGATCCAGCGAGTGCGAGCTACGCGGAACCCCGAAATCAAGTCCGTACCTTTGTTGATTCAACCCAGCCCGAAGGCAAGTGTCTTTGCACATATTGCTCCTGTATTTATTTTATTTTGAGTTAGAGTAGAGTAGATCCTGTAGATGCATGCAGTGTCTAAATTTGAATCTCATGTTAAGGTTTACTAGAACTTGTTTATATTTTCTTTGTCACCTGGTTTGAGATAGTATGGGTAGAAGTCATGCTTAGCCTTGCTGTCTTGGGATGGGATGGTTAATAATAATTAATTCTGATTAATGATCTATGGAACATGGACTGATAATGAGTAGTATGTTGAGTAGGTAAATCCGGCAGCATGGACCGTATTGGTGGTTTTGTGCCGTGGACTCGGCAGCTGCTTTTGGTTTTTGGTTCTGGGCTCGTGCTAGATTATCGTGCCTGGATCCCTAGGACCCGGTTCTTGGACAAGTAACCCGGCAAAACAGCGCAAACCATGAGGCCTATATGGCTCTGGGACTGGCTAAGTAATTAGTTTCCTCCAAGTTGAGGGTTTACACGGGTCGGATTTGTGGCACAAGAGGGGGCTTCTGCAGTGGTGTGTATATCCACTGTTAGCGGTGAAACCTTATTGAACGTGTAGAACGGACTTGGAGGAGGCTTTGTAAAGGCCTTGTAGTGCGACCCCGCTATGCACCTTGGCAGTGTTTAGCGTGATGGGGAACACATGACTCATGGGTAAAAATGTGCGAACTCTGCAGAGTATTAAAACTGATATATCAGCCGTGCTCACGGTCACGAGCGGGCTTGGACTTTTTCAAGATTAGTTGGTGGGTTGGGTCTGGTTCGTTAGGGAAGCCTTATGTGGTCATTAGTCCCATATGACATGGGTACAGAGGCTTCTTCTACGCGGGTTACTGCTTGGTACGGGAGTGATTCCCAGGCTCGGGCACAGACCTGGTGTTATTACGGAAGGTAGCTTTCTATGTCGTGACGTATGGAACTAATACACATACGGGGACTCTTCGAGTCAGCCTCGTGGTTGGCCTGATGGACTTCAGGTGTGGTTTGCCTGATGGACTTCAGGTGTGGATTGCTTGGTGTGACTCCAAGTGTGGTTGCTTGGTGGACTCCAAGTGTTGGTTGCTCGGTGTGACTCGGAGTGTGGTTTGCTCGGTGCGACTCCGAGTGTGGTTACTGTTCTGTTGGAGACTGTGGTTATAACCTAGTAAATAGGTGCATAGGATTAATAGGATTTAATAGTGTGTTGCTTTAGGTGCTTGAGTCAAACTGAGTCAGCCTACCTTTGATAATAGCCTCATAAGCATATATCTCCTACACTTGCGGAGTACATTTCGATGTACTCACCCTTCCACTTTGAACCCCCTGCTACCCCACCCAGACGTTGGAGTCTACGACGCGGAGCAGGAGTACCCAGAAGATGGCGGATACGACTCCGACAACTTGTACCCAGAAGACGGTGGATACGACCCAGACGACTTGTACTAGGATGACGCAGCCCCCGGTCGACCTTCCTGTGGAGATGGCGTCCAGTTTCCGCAAGTCTACATTAGAGTTAGACTGAGAGTCTGTACTTTTCTTTTGGACCCGAGGGTCATTTTTGTAATAATGTTCGATATATTAATAAAACATTGTTTTGATATTTACTATGATGTGGATATATGTATGAAAATTGATCCTGGCATACATATATTGTGCTCCAATTTTGTTCTTAAAATTGGGGTGTCACAGTTTGCATCTTGTCATGCTTCACATTTGCAATCTCCATCTCCAAACCCTCACACAAGACACACCTAGACATACAAGTGCTACCCGAGCTGGCCTTCTCAAGAGACACAATCTTGGCATTCTTCTCTGCCAACTCGGATTGCAAGCCTGCACAAGACTTGCACACACCTAGCAACCCTGGTCTAGCCTTCAGCTCATCCATCTCTCCAACCAACGCAACATACTTCCCCCTCAAAGTGAGAAGGTCAGTCATGTGCTTGGAGCACATCTCACACTCATCCTCCTCAGACACGAAAATGGTGGACTTGACAGACTTAAGCTCTTTCACAGCGTCCTCCCACTTCCTCCTAAACTCTTTTCTCTCTCTAGCGGCAAGCCTAAGTAGTTTATCTTGACTAAGGAGAGCAGCAGTAAGCTTTTCACCCTCATCAGAGAGTTCGTCAGGAGTTTGAGATACCTAAGAGGTGTCGTCGTCGTCGTCGTTCCAAGGGATCTCTTCCAGCTCGCCATTGACCTCATCGCCGAGAGCCATGGTGCAGAAGCCCTCGTTGTTAGCGAAGAAATAGAGGTCGTTCAACTTGTCCTCAATCTTCTTCTTCTTCTTCTCGGACTCGTCATCGCTTGATGCAGCGGAGTCGTCATCCAAGTTGTCGACGTCGCTGAGCACGGCGAAGAAAGCACGTTGTTCAGCCTGGGCCTTCTCCAAGTACTTCTCCTTGATGTACTCCTTGTTGAAGCTGCCCCTCCGCTTGTGCTTGGCGGGGACGTACTTCTCCTTGCGCTTGCCGGAGACGTACTTGTGGTCATGATCCGCCTTGCCAAAGACTTGCTTGTTCTTCTTTGGGCAATTGGCGATGAAGTGGTCCGAGCCTCCTGACTCGTAGCAGCCACCTCGTCCTCCTCCGCGGTGACGGTTCATGCGGTTGTTGTGGAACCGCGAGAACTGGTTGGCAAGCAGGGCCAACTCGTTGTCCGCCATGAACTCCAGCTGCTCCTCTGTGACAGAAAGAAGAGATGACAAAGCAAAGCCTCCAGAGGTGTTAGCAGAAGAGCCAGAAACCAAAGCCATCGACGGACCAGAAGGATTTTCTTAAGAAGCCCTCGTCATGGCGTCAATCTCACTGGACTTGAGCTTACTAAAGAGCTCGTCGCACGTGAGAGTCTCATAGTTAGGCGATTCGATGATCTCCTGAACCTTGGAGTCCCACACCGACCGATCGAGAGTGTGTAAAAGCTTGAGAGCCCTCTCATGATCGTCGAAAGGCAACAGCTCCTTGTTGGCCCTCATCCCGTTGACAATCACCTGAAAGCGAGCGAATAAACTTTCTATGCTCTCGCCAGGCATGTGGTCGAAAGTTCTCATACTCCCGCTTGTGCGACTCGTAGAGACGGGATTTGACTTGAGTGGTTCCCTCATGGAAGCGCATGAGGGTCGCCCAAATCTCTTGAGCCGTGGGGATGTGAGAAACGCGATCAAACTCAGACATGCTCAAACATGAGAAAAGAGCATTACGGGCTCGGCTATTTACATCGTGCTCATCGATCTGCAGCTGAGTCACACGAGCAGCCAAGACCACGTAATCAGCCTTGTTTCAAATCTCCCAGACAGAAGCACCCATACTCTGAAGATAGGCCGACATACGTATCTTCCAATACGCATAGTTCGTCCCACCGAAAAACGGCGGTTTACCCACGCCGCGATCCATGTCGCCTTCTGTGGATCTAGAACCGGCTATGGTGGAAGATCCTTGACCCGCTCCGATACCAAATGAAGGACCGAGAACGCTAACAGAAAGCGACCAGAAGGGGGTTGAATGGGAGCCTAAATTTTTTTTCAAAACTTTGACTTCTGTCTCACAAATCAACCCCCAAAAGCTTCGACCGAAACGTGATGCCTACGACCCTTGGAAGAGGGTGGATGATCCCTATGATCACAGTGAGGCACCACCAAATGAGAGCAAGCCAAACACCAAAAGCTCCGGCTCGAGTTCAACCCCAAAAACCGACTCCCGAACATAGATGGACGACTACGTCAGGAAGTCTCCAAATACCTATGCTAACAAGCAGCAAAGATACCTAGAGTGGTTCCTTGGTGAACTCTAGGACCAAACGAGAAGTCTGAAAACCAAGCGGAAAAGCCGGGAGAGCAAACGCACAAAAACTCAACACACAGCAGGATCCCGGACTGTCCGTGGGTACGGCCCCGGACTGTCCGCGCTCTGATGGCGCACTGTCCGCCGGCCAAAAGAGTAAAACAGCACCTCTGCTAAAACAGCTCTGGACAGTCCCGGACTGTCCGCGGGTTGCAACGGCGGACTGTCCGCCGGTCATCCTGGACACATACAGCCGAGACTCGCGGCCACTGATCTGGCCAAATTCCGATGCGCAGAGAGTGCGATTTTGGTCGCCCTTCACCCAAATCTCCCCAAATCCGATCCTAATCAAAATCCCTTGATCCCAAAATTGGAGAAGATGATAACGAGGTAGTTGGGAGACTATCCCCAAGAAATCATCCGCACAAATCGACTCAATCAACGAGAAATCGAAAGGGAAGGTGTCAGAACGAAAAAGTTGCCACAAAACATGAATCGACCCGATCTACTTGTTCGTGAGGGTAGAGTTTAATTCCTTCGGTGGAAATGTTCTCCTCACATCAAAGAACAAGTTGATTCAAGTGGATTCGAAAAAGACGCAGCGAGGAGGGAGATCGAGTGACGGGAAAATCATGGAGAAACGAAGAACGCGAAGAATAAGTTCAAAACGCGAATCAAGACCACGAATTTCTAGCCGAAATTCGTCCCCACGAGACAACGGGAATCCGGTCCCGTTTCCGCAAAATCCAAATACACAGAGGTATTGTTCACCGTCTCTGCGGATCTCAGTAGGTACAGCAGGGAATGGGAAGCAGAAAACTCTAGAATGAAAATAGCAATGGCTGAGATAGGTTGGGAGGTGGGTGTCTCCCTCTACTTATACTAATCCTATTCCCACTCTACCCCTAATTATACACAAAGCGAACTAGCCATACCCTAAGGTTATTCTGGACCAACTTGAAGTAGATGGTGATCCGACGGCCATGCCCGCACAACTGGTAGCTTTGCCTTGACGCGACCTCACCGATTGCCGCCACATGCCGCCACCGCTCCGCTCGTTCTTTTCACGGACCTCCCCCCGGTTTTGAGGCTAAAACCGGGAAACCTGGGCCATCCCCCAGTTTTGAGGCCGATCCCGGGAAACCTGTCGTCCGTCGCCTGAGTTTTGTGGCCCAAACTCAGAAAGCCGCCAGCGCCCAGGTTTTGAGGCCCAAACCTGGAAACCGTCCTCAGCCCGAGTTTTGTGGCCCAAACTCGGAAATCGGCCGCACCTAGGTTTTGAGGCCCAAACCTGGAAACCGTCCACTCGGTTTTTCTGTGGCTCAACTACCAAACCGAGCCGTAGAGGGGATGCACCGCCCGTGCACCCCGTCCACACGCAAGTCTTCACTTGTCACTGTCCCAGGCTGTCAGCCACCGGTCTGTCAGTCCAAGCCTCACGTTCGCCCTTCACCGCTCCGGGTCCATCGACACGACACGTCTCTACTTGACCTTCACCTTGCCTTTGATCACCGTGTCCGTGCTCAACACCTGCACAACATGAGCCAAAGAACATGCGCATCATCCCAGTTGACAATCACTCATCATCTCAAGATCCTGCATACACCCATGTATCCGCAAAGCTCCCATTCACCCCCCTCTGGTCGCCTGGTTGTAGCACTTTTGGTCCTTCACTGGGTCGAACCGAAGGCGTGTCTGGTCAAACCCCGGAAGATGAGGGTGTATGTTGACAATTAGTACCTCAAGGGAGTGTCTAGCGTTGCACAGCGCTTGGTATGGAGCGACAGTGCTGTACGAATCATCCCCTTTTCGGGGATGGGCGGATAAAGTTAGATTTAGCGGGGGTACAATCGACTGTGGTGCTCGCTGTAGCCATGCGATTTAGACTGGAGCAGGTGAAGCGCATTTAATGCTTTTGAAGTCGTACGGGAGGTAGGTATCCGAGGAGGCGTGCGACGAGGCGGTCGAGGCCTTCTTGCTTCGCTCGGAAGGGTTCCGTAATCGAGGGGTCATTCGGGAGACGGCCCTCGAGGGATGTGTGGCGAGGCGGTCGAGGCCTGCCCTAGGAGCGCTCGAGAGGGTACCCCTCGAGGGGTGCTCGAGGAGTGAGAGGGTATGAGGCGAGGCTGTCAAAGCCTGCCCTGCTCGCTCGGGGAGCTTCCGTCTCCGAGGTTTGCCTCGTTCACTCGGGAAGTTTCATAATCGAGGTGTTCCCGAAGCGGATGCGGCGCAGTCTCAAGAAGGGATTCCTTGAAGGTGTGTAAGCCGTGTCGCTGAGGGCCATTCGTGGGCCGGCCCAATATAGATCTGTATTTGGGCTGGTTTGCGTGTTGAGGTTGAGGGATGATTGTAGACTTTATCGGGGTTTAGTTTTTCGTAATCGAGGGTTTGGGGTACCCCTTATCCGTGTACCCGACAAGCAGTATCCTGCAAACTTGCTTTCCAGCTAACAGCACAACCACCAATGGTGAAACAATAACCGTGAGAGATCTCCTCTTATCCAAATCACCAGCATAATCAGAATCAACATAACCAACAAGTCCATCTTTAGATTTCCAAAATTGCAAATAGGCATTCGAAGTACCTCGCAAATATCTGAAAATCCACTGAACAACTCTCCAATACTCCTTACCAGGATTAGCAATGAATCTACTAACAACATTCAATGCATGAGATAGATTAGGACGAGAACAAACCATGGCATAGATAAGAGAACCAACTGCACTGGAATATGGAACTCTAGACATGTACTCAATATAATTGTATGACTTAGGACATAAAGCTGAGGATAATCTGAAATGTGCAGCTAATGGAGTACTCACTGGTTTTGCATTATGCATATTGAAATGACGAAGAACCTTTTCAATATAACCTCACTAACTGAGGTATAACTTGTCAGATTTTCTATCTCTAACAATTTCCATACCAAGAATTTTCTTAGTTGCACCTAAGTCCTTCATCTCAAATTCTTTACTTAATTGTGCCTTCAATTAAGCTATTTCTGATTTTTCTTTAGCAGCAATCAACATATCATCAACGTAAAGAAGCAAATAAATAGTTGAGCCATTAACAATCTTCAAGTAAACATAGCTATCATAATCAGACCGTTTAAAACCACGAGAGATCATAAAAGAGTCCAATCTTTTGTACCATTGCCTAGGAGATTGCTTCAAACCATAAAGAGATTTCTTTAACTTGCAGACAAGGTTTTCTTTTCTAGGAATAACAAAACTTTCAGGTTGGTTCATATAAATGTCTTCTTCCAACTCCTCATGTAAGAATGCAGTTTTAACATCTAGTTGCTCAAGTTCATAATCATGCTTGACAACACTACTAAGCAAAGTGCGAATAGAACTATGCTTAACAACTGGGGAAAAGACATCATTATAATCAATACCTGGAATCTAGCTGGCTATACCCTTTAGAAACCAACCTTGCTTTATACCTTGCTGGCTCACTTGGAGAAATACTCTTGTTTCTTTTGAAAATCCATTTTCAATGGACATACTTTTTATTATTGGGCAATTTTACTAAATTCTAAGTACCATTTTTTTCAAGTGACTTCATCTCATCTTGCATATCAGTCATCCAATTGTTGCAATCAACAGAAGTAATAGCCTCCGAATAATTAGAAGGTTATGAATTACCTTCAATCTCTTATTTAACACTCATAGCATAAACAACATCGCATTCTTCAATATACCTTTTAACTGGTTTAGACTGCCTTCTGGTCCTACCGGCAGCAATAGAACGTTGTGGAGACTGCACAACTGGAGAAGAATGCTCAAAAATAGAAGAATCATCAAGAATTGGAGAAATTTCAGCAATAGGTGTATCTTGGACAACACCATTATCAACATTTGGTTCATCAATTAAGTGCTCCACCTGCACACTTATTTTCTCTCCCTCAACAGGAGCATCAACAGATAGATTGTCATAAAACATAGTAGATTCATTGAAGATAATATTCCTGCTAAGCACAACCTTCTGAGACTGAGGATTCCACAATTTATAACCTTTAACACCAGGTTGATACCCAAGAAATATGCATTTAGCAGCTCTAGGCTCCAATTTACCATTATCAACATGAGCATAGGTAGTACAACCAAAAACTCTCAATTGCGAATAATCAGTTCGAGATCCAGACCATACCTCAATTGAAATTTTCTTACAAAGAGAAATACAGGGTGATCGATTAATAAGATAACATGTAGTGGAAACAGCTTCAACCCAAAAATGCCTATTCAAACCAGAATTAGACAACATTCAACGGGCCTTGAAGATGATAGTTTTGTTCCAACGCTCATAAGGAATAATGTAGTGCCTAACAATGCCTTGAGACTTGCAATATGCTTTAAACTCATTAGAACAAAATTTCATTCCATTATCAGTGCAAAGCTTTTTAACCTTTTTTCTCAGTTTGATTTTCAATCATAATAGTCTACTCTTTAAATGCTAAAAATGCTTATGATTTATGTTCTAATAAATAAGGCCATACCTTACGAGAATAATCAACAATGATTGTCAACATATAACGAGATCCACCAATAGAAGGCTTGCGAGATGGTCCCCATAAATCAGAATGCACATAATCAAGAATACCTTTACTTTTATGAGTAGAGGTATTAAAAGACACCCTCTTGTGTTTGCCAAACACACAATGCTCACAAAACTTCAACTTGTTGATGCTTTGTTCATCAAGAAATCCTCTCTTGCACAATTCATGCAAGCCTTGCTCACTCATATATCCAAGACGCTTATGCTACAACAGCATCACCAACAATTGTAGTACCAAGAAGATGGTACAAATTTGGAGATTTCAATTCACCTTTCATCACAATAAGAGAACCTTTTGACACCTTTAAAACTCCATCTCCACTGGAGTACTTGTATCCTTTAGCATCAAGAGTACTCAGAGAAATAAGATTTTTGCTCATGCTAGGAATATGCCTCACGCTAGTTAAACTCTGACAATGTCATCTTGCATCTTAATTTGAATGAATCCAATGCCAATAATATCACGTGCACTGTCGTCACCCAATCTTATAGAATCTCCACCTTGGAGAGGATCGTAGGTGACAAACTAATCTCTATTAATGCATATGTGAAAAGAAGCAGCGGAATCTAGAATCCATTCATCACTACTAGTTGTACATCCAGCAAAAGCAACAAGCATATCACCAGTAGAATATCTGCATTTGAAGCAGCAACAGGAGCATTGCCTTCGTCATTGGATTTACGTTTTTCTCTATATGTGCCAGCTCTCTTCTCTTTGTTCTTCAATTTATAACACTCGGTGTTAAAGTGGTTGTCCTTCTTGCAATACTTGCAGAATTATCTCTCTTGCTTCAAGATTTTATCGGCCTTATAACCACTAGAACTTTTGCCTCTATTGCCATTGTTTGATTTATTTGTTGTCCTCCTACGAACAAACAATGCTTCTCCATTGGAAGCAGAACTTTCAGAAGACACCATCAATTTCATCTTTTCCTTGGTGTGCAACGCCTTAGAATCCTCATCAAGCGTTAAAGTATCATGAGTATATAACAATGTATCTCTAAAGTTTGCAAAAGAACTAGGCAAAGAGCACAAAAGAATGAGACACAAATCCTCCTCATCACAATCTACCCCCATAGCCTGTAGATCTGAAACGAAGAATGAACGCAAAATCGGCCCGATCTATGTGCTTGAGAGGTTTAGGAGGAAATCCTTCGGTGGAAAGATGACACTCTCATCCTAGCACAAAGTGATTCAAACAAAATTGAAAACCATCCCTCGGATTGGAAGAATGAAGCAATTTTTCGAGGAAGCAAAGAACGAAACACAAAGAACACAAGATAAAACGCGAATTCGATCTCGATTTCAGCCAAAACTCGTCCCGACGAGGAGACAACGGGATTACGGTCCCGTTTCCTCAAAATCACCAAGTACACAGAGGTATTGTATCTCTCTGCGGATCACAAGCAGCTAGAGGGAGGGAGAGCCCTAACAGATGAACTAGAGTCTGCGGGAATGAAATGCTGCAAGGATGGAATGGATGGAGGGGCTGCCATCTCTATTTATAGCCTAATACAATTATTCCCCTTCTACCCCTAGATACATAGAGCGAACAAGCTAACCCTAGGGGTATTGTAGTCCAACTCTGTCAGGTCTTCATCCGACGGCCACACGTCTTCCTCATCCTTCGCTTTGCCTCGGCGCAAGCCTCAGGATGCCGCCACGTGTCGTCCCGTCGACCGTCGCGCCTTCCTCATCGATAGCTTCGCCGCAACGCAAGCCTCTCGGTGTCGCCACGCGTCGACCGTTCCGTTTTGGATCCTCCCACCGGTTTTGAGGCTGAAACTGGGAAACCTGTCCTCGCTGAGTTTTGTGGTCCAAACTCAGAAACCCGCCAGCCCAGGTTTTGAGGCCCAAACCTAGAAACCGTCCACCCCAAGTTTTGAGGCCCAAATTCAGAAACCATTAAGGGTAGTTTTTTGAGGCTCAACTACCAAACTCGCGCCGTAGACGAAGTGTGGTTCGCACACCCCGACCACCGGCACCGATGTGGATGCATGTCCGGCCTCCACGCCGGGCAGAACGCCTTTGCCTTCCTCCTTGACTCGACCGATGGCACTTGCGCCACACGCAAGCCCGTGTCCGACCTCCCGCCATGTGCCACGACGCCATCGTCTTCCTCTCGACTCAGCCAATGTCATCGCACATCCCCATGTGCTCTCGCTCTTCAATGCCAAGTGCCAGCTACCATAGCTAGTCCTCCGGCCCCCCGGTCCGTCGGTCCAAGCCTCACGTCCACCCTTCATCGCTCCCGGTCCATCGGCACGGCCCGTATTTACTTGACCTTCACCTCGCCATCGACCACTATCTCCGAGCTCCACACCTGCACATCAACACAACCAAGAGACACATGTTGCCACTCACCCCTGCCGGTGAGCCTGTTGACCAATCGCTCATCACCCAGGAAGGAACCACAAGGGCACATATCAACCTTGTGTTCGCACTCACGCAGTATCTCTTTGATATTGCGTTGACTTCCCAGGAATTGAGCAAAAAGCTGTTCCGCGGTAGGGGGTGGAGGAGGTGGTGGATCACGGTTGTCGCGGTTGTTATCATTGCCACCACTGCCACCGGCTCCACTACGTGTGGTCGTCATCTGCACGTGTCGGTAACAAGCAACCATTAGGTGACGTTGCAACAATTGTAAAAGAAAAATAAATCATGCCATACTAAATTCACTGGAAAAAACAAATTCGCAAATCAACACAGAGGCATAATAGATTTTCGATCCACATCGCATCATCACATAATAAGATCGCTCATTAGCACAACATGCAAATTCAAAAGTAGCCATTGTTGACACTGGTTATCTATCAAAATTAAAGGATAAATAAATATGAAAAGGGCATGAATTCAATCACCAACAAAGGTTTAGGGTTTTAATTGACAATATTCTACGAGTTTTGGTGAATTGTGATTCTGCAGGGACTAAACCAGGAAACCAGCGCTGATTGCTTCCCCTAGAAGGAAACCGACGGGAGATAACGCAACCGCCACGTCAGGAAGTTTCTAGAAGACTCCAGAGGACACCAGAAGACACCAGGAGGTCGGGCACCGCGGGACCCTGCCAGGTGGGACCAACCGGTCCGACCATGAGACCGACCGGTCTCCCCCCGGGCCCGCTGGCTTCCGTCTTCTGCAAGCTTCCTGCACCGAACCCTAGGACTCATCTCCACCGTCCCTGAAGTCGGTTTGATCTAACGGCCACGGTTGATCCCTCAGGGCTTTATAAACAGGCCCCCAGGCCCCAAGGTAGAACAAGCCCCTCTTCAGAAAAGACTACGCCTCATTCAGAAACCCTAGAAGAGACATCAAGAGCCAGCTATCAAGTAGAAGACTAGTTACCCCTCTAGTTTAGGTTTAGAACCTAGTCTTATACTAGAACTAGAAGACAGAGAGAGAGGAAGAGATCAAGAAGGAGCTCCGGCCTGTCGGATCCACTTCTTCATCTTGTACCTATGGATTCAAGTTCATCATCAACTTCAGCGATTGTTTCGGTAATCAACGTCTATATTTAAGTTTGAGCTATTGTTCTTATTATTCTTAAAGATTTATGACTCTCTTTTGAGTACTTTAATTCTAGTCATTCTAGAGTTAGAGTAGTTGGATAGTGTAAGCGTGGTGCTTAGACTTGATAGCTCATATATGCCTCCTATAACGCCGGTAGTAGTGGTTGTTCGCAAGGGTGACTCTTATAGCCTTGTTGATTCTTCTATAGTCCACTTACCCGTGTGTAGGCTCGGTAGGATTATACATTTGCATAAAAGATTCATACTCTGTTTGTGACCTTTTATGGCAACTTTCCCACTAAGAATAATATAAACATATCACTCTTAAATTGGAATTAGACCGTCTTAATGATCTCGTCTATACTTCTAGATTCTCCGTCCTTGTTAGCTACTCAGGGGATAGACTTTAAGACTTAACACTAACCGTTCCTTTGGGTTCGATATTAAAACTGGGTTACTCTGTTGAAGTGCTACATCGGTAGATTTTATCTGTGCGCTTGCGGATAAAGTAGAGTGTGCGTTAATTTATACCAACAAGCATTTCTGGCGCTGTTGCCGGGGATAGAGTTTATCTCTACTCTTGGTAGCGACGTTAGTAAGTGTCAACAAGCATTTCTGGTGCCGTTGCCGGGGAACGGTAGATCATCTTAAGTCTTAGCTTAACCTTGTAATCATACTTTTATCTTTTCCTTTTGTCCCAGTCTTTTCATTATTTTTGTTTTCTTTCTTATGAATGTTGTTTTTGAATTCCACTCTTATCTATCACTACCCCATGAGCAAGCTATAACCAGTAGAATCCTTATACCTCATCATAATACCTGGTTATGAGCTATGCATACCTTTCTGCTGCACTGTCCTTGTAATGAGCATAGAAATATAATTATGAAAATATTCCTTCGGGTATTCTTGTCACTAACCTTTCCAGGTCTGGAGTAGATAAGAACGAAGGAACAACAAACACATGGTATGTCCCACCAATCATCATGCAACATTGAATTACATTCATCCAATCTTGATTTGTGCAAAATCCAAGCCTGGGGAATAGACTTTCTAAGAATATTTCTTGCCATGTTACTATGTTGGTTGTCCCTACCTTTAGGATATGCTCATATACTAATCATACTCTTTCATCACCATCTGAGTAAATCTCTACAATGCTTTCATGTTATCTTTATTTGCTATAGTATATTCTTTGGTTTTGAAGTATTATCATACACCTTTTAAATTAAGCATGGAGCTTAGTTTAACTGTTTTCATGAATTAAAGTAAGACATGGTGTCTAGTTTGATTCTTGAGCTAAAAGGTGTGCTGATTTTACCTCTAAAGGCTTTTAAATTTAGTATGGTGCTTAGGTTAAAATGACTTCCTAGATCAAATTAGACGTGGTGTCTAGGTTGATTTCTGAACTGATAGTATGCTATAGTAGATATTGGATATTTTGTTGGACTAAACTCCTACATGAAAACTTTCAATATCAATTTGGGAAAAGTCCGGAGATGAACTCACACTGGAGATGAAGCAAAGAGTACAATGAACTTCAACAACTCTTGCACAGTGAAGACTCAGCTCATTCATCATGGATGAAAGAACTGTGAGTATCAAAGCTTATTTATTTTGTCTTCTACTGCAAGTTATCTTTTGCCTTGAATCATGTTAAAGTGCGGCCAACACATAAAATACTAGCCTATGCTAAAGTAATCCTAAAAACATCTTTTTATTAACATAGATGCACAATACATAAGTTGTGGACAACAACCCATGCTTCAAATTCTTGCAATCCTTCGGGTATATGTGCACTAACATTACACAGGAGAGAGATTTTGTTCATCTATGGTTTAGTCTGAACATTGAAGATCCAAAACTCAAGCCATAAACACACAAACCTACTCTCAGATCACAAATGGTGCTAGCCTAGCTTTGAGTCTTGCTTAGGCGCTTTTGACAAACAGGATGCAACTTACCTCGTATGAGACAATCTATGCCTGCAACCATCATTGTCCAAGACATCAAGACAAGAAGTGGGGAGTTGTCTTCTTTTTAATCAAGAGCTAGCTTGGGAGTCAAGATGGTACCACTACAACAATAGCAAGATCTACAAGTCAAACACATGAACATGTTGTTGGGAGTCCATCTACATCACAAGCCAGCCTGGGAGAGAATTCCGTTGTCTAGATATGTTTCACAATCAAAGGGGGAAGGAGAAACCCAACTTCAAACATATTGGTCTTCTACTCATCACTTTGATCAGTACAAACCACTAGATGTTGCCCCAGTCAAGAAGAGAAGTATGATCCATCACTCATTCTTGGAAGATCATTCTTGAACACCATCAATGTTATCATCTTTGCCGGACCTGGAGAAATTAACTTTTGGATCTTTTGTTGATTCTTCAACAACTACATCACTTATGAGCAGCCAAAGAGAACCAAGAGAAAACGTCGAAGGGAGAACCAATTGCCAAGAATTGAGGAGGGCATCATGAAGGATGAAGCCACTTCACCACAAGAGTTAGAAGATGAAGAGATTGCCTGAGTTAGCAAATCAAGAAGAACAGCCGATAAGATCTCCATCATCTAGACACTGTTGAGAGAACAAGTCTCAGTTGTGACACTAAGAGACAAAGACTATCATGGAGGCACTCGAGTAACAGCTCTAAATTCAAGTCTCTTGCCAACCCAATGATTAAAGGAAAACAAGAAAGGTCGACAAGAGAACTGTCTCTACATCCTCATAGTACAGAATTAAGACAAGAAAGAGAGAGGATCCTAGTCAGCATACTCAAGGAACAATGCGGCTTCACTGATAAGTCGACACATAGAGAATGAAGGTCGATACCTATAAAGATGATTCCACTATGATCTTCCTCCTCTCAATCAAATTGTGAGACAAACAAGAGAAGACAAGCCAGCTAGAGAAGAGAAGCTTCCAAAAGGAGGTTCGACACATCACTCTTCGATGACAAAGTAACATTTCAAGGTAAGTAACCATCACTTTAAAAGCTTCTTCTCCATTCTAGTATGAACATAAATAAAGAACAAAACATGTTTAAGTTGCACCTCACTTGATCGAACCTAATCAACTCAACATGTTTAGTCCTTTGATCTTTGTTCCTAGCTTTACTCTCTTGATTCTCACTGTCATAACTAAATGAGCTAAAATGTTGTGCATCTGACCTTTGGAAGATGATCTCAATTATGAAAAGATCGACACTTTATGCATAGATTATCCTTCCTTGGGTTAAGTAATTTGATCTGTTAAATATTTTAAGATGCGACTTTTATGCTCATCCTCTGATCCTATCACTCATGTTAAGATTGAATATAACACATAAACAAAAATTTTATCTTGTGCGATGTGCCTAAGGTTAGAGAGGAATAAACAAAACTTTTGGTTCTGTTGGTGTTTTTCCACCAACAGAGCCCATGCACTTGATCTCTACCTTGTCTTTATGAGCAGGATACACTCTTGAGCAAACAGGGCGAAGTTTGTCAACTCCTAAATTCTACAGAGTGAAGGTCCTAGATCTACAAGAACATTCACACTGAGCAAGATGCAGCCAGCGTCCACAATTAACGCTTCACTTCAAACTGCTGAACGAACAATTAACATGAGTGACACCATATCAAGAGGCATAAACAAGAAGGAATGATGGAAGACGTCGTAGTCAGAATTAGAGGTCATGATGTCCCCACAGACTTCTTGATCCTCGACATGAGAAGACGATGATGTCCACCTCATCCTAGGAAGACCGTGAAGGACCGAGAATGCAATAGCAAGGCGACCAGAGGGGGGGGGGTGAATGGGAGCTCAAAAATTTCTCTCGAAACTTTGGCCTTTTGTCCCCAAAATCAACCCCAAGAGATTCGATCGAAACCATGATGCCCACGACCCTTGGAAGAGGGTGGATGATCCCTAGGATCACAGCGAGGCTCCACAAAGCGAAAGCAATCCAAACGCCAAAAGCACCATCCCAAGTTTGACCCCTAAAAACCTAGTCCCACACGTAGATTGGAGGCTACGCCGAGAAATCCCCAAATACCGATGCTAACAAGTAGCAAAGATACTTAGAGAGGTTCCTAGGTGAACCAAAGGGCCAACCGAGAAGTCCGGAAACCGAGCAAAGAAACCGAGAGAGCAGACGCACTAAAACGCAACACTCAGCAGGATCCCGGACTGTCCGGCCCTGGGGTCCCGGACTATCCGCCCCTACCGCGGACTGTCTGCAAGGGGATGGCGGACTGTCCGCCGGCTGAAAGTATAAAACCGCACAGCTGCTGATGTCCCCTGGTCGACTCGCGGACTGTCCACGATCAACTACGGTGGACTGTCCACCGATCAATCAACAGCAAAGCGTCCGAGCTGCGCAGCCACTGACCCGGCTGAAGCCCGACGCGCGGACTGTCTGCGCCCCCAGTGGCGGACTGTCCGCGGATGAACAGAAAGGGCGATTTAGGTCGCCCTCAACTCAAATCTTCTCCAAATCGATTCAAACCAAAATCCCTTGATCCCAAACTTGGAGAGGATGATCACAAGGTAGTTAGGAGACTATCCTCAAGAAATCATCCGCTCAAATCGATTCAATCAACGGGAAATCGAAGGGGAAGGTGTATGAACCGAAAAAGCACCACGAAAACGAAATCGACCCGATCTACTTATTCGTGAGGAGTTAGATGAATTCCTTCAGTTGAAATGATCTCCTCACTGTAAAGAACAAGTTGATTCAAATGGATTTTGAAAAGATGCAGTAAAGAGGGAGATCGAGTGACGGGAAAATCACGGAGAAACGAAGAACGCGAAGAACACGAACAAAACGCGAATCAAGTCAACGATCTGCAACCGTGTGGCTACCACACACTACAACAGTGAGATTACGGTCTCACTTCCTCAAAATCTCCAGTACACAGAGGTATTGTTCTCTACGGATCTCAGTTGCTACAGCAGGGGATTGGGAGAG
Organism: Coix lacryma-jobi var. lacryma-jobi; assembly: GCA_009763385.1. Taxonomy (NCBI): domain Eukaryota; kingdom Viridiplantae; phylum Streptophyta; class Magnoliopsida; order Poales; family Poaceae; genus Coix; species Coix lacryma-jobi. Next base: position 82,756,253 of record CM019825.1, on the reverse strand, counting down.
CAAGAAAACCTAGTAGGCAAAGAGCAAATGACTGAGATAGGATGGGAGGTGGGTGTCTCCCTCTACTTATCCTAATTCTAATTCCCACTCTACCCCTAACTAATTACAGAGCGAACCAACTAAACCCTAGGGTTATTCTAGACCAACTCGTGGTAGGTGGTGATCTGACGGCCATGCCCGCACAACTGGTAGCGTTGCCTCGACGGAACCTCACCGATTGCCGCCACGTGCCGCCACCGCTCTGCTTGTCCTTTTCCAGGACTTCGCCCCCGGTTTTGTGGCCCAAACAGGGAAACCAGCCTTCACAGCCAACCCCCGGTTTTGAGGCCCAAACTGGGAAACCAGCCGACCATCGCCTGAGTTTTGTGGCCCAAACTCAGAAACCCGCAACACCCAAGTTTTGAGGCCCAAACCTGGAAACCGTCCTCAGCCCGAGTTTTGTGGCCCAAACTCGGAAACCATCAGTGCCCAGGTTTTGAGGCCCAAACCTGGAAACCGTCCACTCGGTGGTTTTTCTGTGGCTCAACCACCAAACCGAGCCGTAGTGGGGATGCACCGCCCGTGCACCCCGTCCACCTGCAAGTCTTCGCTCGTCGCTGTCCCAGGCTGTCAGCCACCACAGCCGATCCTCAGGCCACCGGTCCCTCAGTCCAAGCCTCACGTCCGCCCTCGCCACTCTCGGTCCATCGGCACAGCACGTCTCTACTTGACCTTCACCTTGCCTTCGATCACTGTATCCATGCTCGACACCTGCACAACACAAGCCAAAGAACATGCGCATTATCCCAGTTTACAATCACTCATCACTCAGAGACTCGGCATACACCCATGTATCCGCAATCTCCCCCTTGATGAGTGCATTGTCAACTACCAACACGAATCATAATGAAATAGAGGAAGGAAGGAAGAAGGAGAGAGAACTCGACCAAATGACCCAAAAGCATAGCAAAGCCGAAGAAGGTCAAGTGGAAGGAGCAAAACAACTTGGTTCCCAAAGACATGGGCAACGGCTCGACGCAACCAAGCAAAGCAAAGCTAGCCCTCAAGAAGAGGTAGAATAGGCTCAACACCGCTAGCAAGAAAACTTGATACCAATTGAAAGATCAACTGAAATTCAAGCAAAACAGAGCTAGCCCTCAAGAAGAGGCAGAACGGGCTCAACACCGCTAGCAAGGAGGCTCGATACCAACAGAAGAAAGCTTGATACCAACTGAAGAGTATAAAAGCAAAGGTGCTAGTTCCTCAAGGAAGAGGCAAAGGCTCAACACAACTAGCTCCTACCAGCTCGAAAACTCAGCAGCGAGCAAACTCTCCCTCAAATAGTGCACACAACCAGGAGAGATCTCTTTCCCTTAGTCGAACACAGGGAGCACACATGATTTGTCAATATTTTCTCCCCCTTAGTTGAAAATGCACCATCAAGCAAATATGCACAAGCACTCAAATTTCTCCCTCTTGACAGAATATCTCCCTCCAAAAATGCATATGAGTTAAAATGCAAGTTAGCGGCTTCAGGAATATAGTCAAGAGAGTGCAAAGATGATCTACACAGTTCTGATCCGATGACTCAACAACATCCATAATAAGCTAGCAAAGTCTCAAACTGATCACCAAATACGAAATATGAACATGAGAGCAAAACGAGCAGTTTTCAGCCAAAAAGGTATTCACCATCAAAATAGCACGAAACATGTATAGACAGGAAGTCAGATAAGTGCTAAACATGTATACAAGGTGAACTACCCCTAGCAAGGTTCAATCATCATGCTATAGAATGAAACATAGACTTGTGTATCCAAATTTTATCGCAGTTGCAGCGGTTTAATTACACAAGTTCAAATTTCAGCATGCGATTGCGAGAGGTTGAAAACTTGTCATTGCCTAAATTTTCAACTGTGTGAAGCCTATGCAGAAGCAATCAGAAGCTTAAAGCAACAATTTCGGTCATACACTACACAGCTCAAGTTTAACTCAAAGTGCAATGAGAAACAGTCTCGAAACTGTGATGTGCTGACAAGCAATCCCATCTCGATCTTTCCAATTTACTTAACTTGGTTTAAAAATAAAGTAGCATATAACATACCAAGCAAGTGAATGACTCAGAACTAGAGACATAGCAACCTAGTATATATGAAAAGCACAAGTGATTACAACACATTCTACAAATGCTAGTTGCATATCTCAATGGTGAACATTTTCAAGTTTTATGTTCATTAAGCAAATTCACCATTCATAAAATAGCTCCGCTCACAACATGTATTAGTGATCAGAAAGAGCATAAGCTACAAGCATCATCATAAAGCATCGGAGCAAATACTATATAGAGCATAGTCACATTCTAAAGATTATATACATGAAGCTCTGAATGTAAATATGCAAGATGACATGCAAAGATGCATGATGAAACCAATTGAAAAACACAAAGTCAGTTTTTATACAAGAGTCAAAATGTTTCCCCCATCTAAAAGGGGAAACACACACCAAGCTCACCTCTCAACCTAGCAAAAGTTGATTGGTCCAAAGGCTTGGTGAAAATATCAGCCAACTGATGATGAGTATCGACATGGCGAAGGTCGATATCACCCTTCTCATAGTGGTCTCACAGAAAATGAAAGCGCACATCAATGTGTTTGGTCTTAGAGTGCAGCACAGGGTTCTTAGCAACGCTAATAGCACTCGTGCTGTCACAAAGCAAAGGAACGCGAGAAAAGCTCAGACCAAAATCACGCAAAGTGGTCATCATCCAAAGCAACTGGGAACAGCAGCTGGCCACAGCAACATACTTAGCCTCCGTGGTAGACTGGGCGACACTAGACTGCTTGCGAGAAGACCATGATACAAGAGAAGAACCAATAAACTGACAAGTCCCAGAAGTGGACTTGCGTTCAATGCGACAACCAGCAAAATCGGCATCGAAATAAACACAAAGGGAGAGGGTGGAGGAAGCAGAATACCAAATCCCAAACTCAGGAGTGAAGCATAAGTACCTCATAATACGCTTGACCGCCTGACGGTGAGAGGTGCGTGGCGACGACTGAAATCGCGTGCAAAGACACACCGCGAACTGAATGTCCAGGCGTGTCGCGGTCAGGTACAGCAGCGACCCGATCATACTCCGGTACTCCTTCTGGTCCACAGCTTCTCCATCCTTGTCTGCATCCAGGGCCGTCGTGGTCGACATGGGTGTTGGAAGAGGCTTGGCCTCACCCATATCGAATTTCTTCAGGATATCCTTGGTATACTTACCCTGGTGCACAAACGTTCCCTCTCGAGATTGCTTGATTTGCAATCCGAGGAAAAACGTCAATTCGCCCATCATGCTCATCTCAAACTCCCTGCTCATAGTATCTGCAAACTTGGCAACCAAAGCATGAGAAGAACCACCGAAAATGATATCATCCACATAAATCTGGACCAAGAGAGTATCATTGCCTTGCTTGAGGAGAAAGAGCGTTTTATCCACACATCCCATTTTAAAACCCTTATCAAGCAAATAAGTTTTCAACCTATCATACCAGGCTCTAGGGGCTTGATTCAAACCATACAAAACTTTGTGGAGTTTAAAAACATGGTTTGGAAACTTGGGATTTTCGAAACCAGGGGGTTGTTTCACATACACCTCCTCTTCTATGTAGCCGTTTAAGAAGGCACTCTTGACATCCATTTGAAAAAGTTTAAACCCTTTGGATGCAGCAAAAGCCAAGAGGATCCTAATTGCCTCCAAACGAGCTACAGGAGCAAAAGTCTCCTCATAGTCTATCCCCTCCTTCTGACTATACCCCTGGGCTACAAGTCTGGCCTTGTTTCTCACAACATGGCCATCTTCTCCTTGTTTGTTTTTGAAAACTCATTTTGTCCTGATAGGGTGACACTCAGGAGGAAGAGCAACAAGAACCCAAACCCGATTTCTCTCAAAGTTCTCAAGCTCCTCATGCATGGCATTGACCTAATCTGGATCCGTCAAACCGTGTCCAATATCTCGGGGTTCAAAATCAGCAACAAATGCAGAATGAGCAAAGTGAGAGATTTGTTGTGACCTTGACAGAGTGACACGTTCGCCGATGCTGCCGATCATCTGTTGAGGCGGGTGTTGGCGCTGAATGTGGCATGGCGCCTCCTAAGCTGAAGTAGCCTCCTCGGGTACAAAACGTACCGCTCGAGGTGGCGGATCCCACGACCCCCAAGTAGTCGAAGAAGAAGGGTCGGGGCCGTGAGTGGTAGTAGAGGCCGCTCTTTATGGCACAACAGGTGGAGGAGGTGCTGGGTCATCTATCCCTTCAGCACCCTCTTCCTCATCATCAAAAAGAGGCTCGCCAACCTCATGATCACCTGGACGCTCAAAACTAGAAGAAGGACAAACCATGGTCTCGTCGAAGGTGACATCAGATGTCTCCATGACTCGGTTAGTATCAAGGTTAAGTACACGATAAGCTTGAGTGTGAGTGCCATAACCCAAAAATACACCGTCAGAAGAACGAGACTCAAACTTGTCCAAGTTGCCCTTTTTGAGTATAAAACAGTGGCAACCAAAAACTCTAAAATAACTCACCTTGGGCTGTTTTCCAAAACGCAACTCATAAGAAGTCTTTTTCAAGAAAGCTCGGAGAAAAATGCGATTGGAAATGTAGCATGCAGTGCTCGTAGCTTCTGCCCAATATCGCCTAGGAGTCCTATGCTCATCGAGCATCGTCCTGCCCATCTTTATAAGGGTCCGATTCTTCCTTTCTACAACACCATTCTGAGGTGGTGTGTAGGGAGAAGAAAACTGATGCTCTAAACCTAAAGAGTTACAAAACTTCTCAAAATCCGAGTTTTTGAACTCGGAACCATTATCACTTCTAATAGCTCGCATTGAGTTCAAAGGGAACTCATTCTGAAGACGCAAAATCAGATTGCGAGCAAAAGAGAAAGTCTCAGTTTTCACAGCTAAAAAGAAAACACACGAATATCTCGAAAAGTCATCAACAACAACAAGCACATACCACTTCCCCCCAACCGAGCTCACCCGAGCCGGACCAACAAGGTCCATGTGCAAAAGCTCTCTAGGGCGCTTAGTCATGACCTCAGTCACTGGATGGTGGGGAGCGGCAACCATCTTCCCATGTCTACAAGAATGGCAAACAAGATCCTTCTCCATGCACAACTTGGGCAATCCTCGGATTAGGCCAAGTGAGCTAAACCTTGGAAGCAAGTCGAAGCTCAAATGTCCTAGTCTACTATGCCACTTCCACAGATCAGAGGAGGAAGGTCCAGCCAAAATACAACGAGAAACTCCAAATGACTCCGAGAAATCCGCACGAAAGACTTTCCCAAAGGGCGAAATCACACAAACAAGATTGCCCTGAGGATCCAAAATACGATTGAGATTCGGCTTAAAACGAATCTCATAGTCGTCATCAAAGAGTTGTGAAACAGAAAGAAGGTTAAAATGCAAGTTAGAAACAAGAGCAACATGGTGCAACACAAAGTGCCCACTAACTCACACCGACCCATGAGACAACACTCTACCTTTGCTATTGTCGCCGAAGGTGATAAACTCCTTTCCGGCAACCGGACTAAGACTGGAGAACCACTTGGCGCTTCCGGTCATGTGCCTCGAGCAACCGGAATCCACCAACCAAACGTTCTCCAATCGTTTTACCTACATCAATAAAAAGACATAGGGTGAGCATACCGTCCAACACTGTGGTTAGTGAAGTAGGGAGAATAACAGTGTTGGGTCGGCTCCTCAAAAGAACAGTTAGCAGAAAAACCATTCCTAGCACGCCTACGGGAAGAGCGATCACCACGTAGAGGAAAACGTGGTCCGCTAAGGGAGGAGCGTCCATCGCGATACTCAAAATGCCATGGGGGAAAACGCTCAACAACAAAGCCACCGCCACGGGGTCCATAGCCCACAACTATAGGCTCCCGCCGGGCACGTTCTCTTCGCGGCCTAGGCCTAGGAACTTGAGGTTTTGGACCTCTAGGCCTAGCAGCATGCTTCTGAACATTCGGCGCATGTACATCATGGAAAGGATGGTACATGTCCGTATTGTTCATCTCCTTTGCATGGCGCGCCTCTCTCTTGCGCCGAAAGCAAAACTCACTCAAGTGTCCATCTCTCCCACAGTGCTCACAATGGTACCTCACCGCTCTCATAGGGGGTTGTTGGTACTCACGGTAGTGGGTGTGGATCACTTTGCCCTTTTGTGGCATAAGCTCCTCTTGGATGGGTGGCATGGTGTCAAGCTTGTTCTTGAGGTGGTTTGGTTTTGGAGCCCATGATTGTTTCTTTGGTGGAGCTCTTGGAGGTTCAACAAATACCCCATCCTTGGTGTTAGGCTTGAGAGGCTCTTTCGGTGGAATCTTGGTAAGCTTGGGAGTAGTGGTGGAATTGGGCTTCTCACTTGGGTTCAGACCAGTTGACTCCCCAATCTTCCCAAAAGACGAAACATCAACACCCGGAGCAAAACCTACACCTGGACCTCCAGCAGCTCGCTTGAATTGGGAGATCATCATCCCGAGCTGTGGCTCACCACTAGACACCCATGACAAGATGGTCCGAAGGTATGTGTTTTCTTCCTCGGTTTGCATCTTGTCATGCTTCACATTAGCGATCTCCATCTCCAAACCCTCACGAAGAACACACCTAGCCACACATGTGCTACCCGAGTTGGCCTCTTCAAGAGACACAATCTTGGCATTCTTGTCTGCCAACTCAGATTGCAAGCCCGCACAGGACTTGCACGCACCCAACAACGAGGATCTAGCCTTCAGCTCATCCACCTCTCCTACCAACACAACATACTTGCTTCTCAAAGTGAGAAGATCAGTCATGTGTGTGGTGCACATCTCACACTCCTCATCGGTAACAACTACGGTGGACTTGACAGATTCAAGTTCCTTCACCGTATCCTCCCACTTCTACCTAAACTCCTTGCGCTCTCTAGCAGCACGCCTAAGCAACTTATCCTGACTAAGGAGCGCGACAGTAAGTTTCTCGACCTCAACAGAAAGCTCATCGGGGGTCTGAGATACCTGGGAGGTGTCGTCGTTGTCGTCGTCGTTCTGAGGGATGTCCTCCAGCTCGCCGTTGACCTCCTTGCCGAGGGCCATGGTGCAGAAGCCCTCATCGTCGGCGAAGAAGAGAGGCCGTTCAGCTTGTCCTTGATCCTCTTCTTCTTCTCGGACTCATCGTAGCTTGAGGAAGCGGAGTCGTCATCCGAGTCATCGACGTCGCTGAGCGTGGAGAAGAATGCACGCTGCTCAGCCTGGGCCTTCTCCAAGTACTTTGTCTTGATGTACTCCTTGTTGAAGCCGCCCTTCCGCTTGTGCTTCGCGGGGACGTACTTCTCCTTATCCTTCAGTCTGGGCCCATGATCCGCCTTGCCGAAGGTTTGCTTGTTCTTCTTCGGGCAATTGGCGATGAAGTGGTTGCGGTCGCCGCACTCGAAACATCCCGAGCGTCCTCCTCCGCGACGACGGTTCATGCGGTTGTTGTGGAACCGCGAGAACCGGTTGGCGAGCAAAGCCAACTCGTCATCCCCCATGAACTCCAACTGCTCCTCTGTGACAGAAAGAAGAGAAGAAAGTGCAAATCCTCCAGAGGGGTTAGCAGAAGAGCCAGAAACCAAGCCATTGACGGGCCAGAAGGATTTTCATAAGAAGCCCTCGCCATGGCTTCAATCTCACTGGAGTTGAGCTTACTGAAGAGCTCGTCGCATGTGAGGGTCTCATAGTTAGGTGATTCGATGATCGCCTGAACCTTCGAGTCCCACAACGATCGATCAAGAGTATGCAAAAGCTTCAAAGCCCTCTCATGATCGTCGAAAGGCAACAGCTCCTTGTTAGCCCTCATCCTGTTGACAATCACCTGAAAACGAGCGAATAAACTTTCTATGCTCTCGCCAGGCATATGTCGAAAGTTCTCATACTCTCGCTTGAACGACTCGTAGAGACGAGTTTTGACTTGAGTGGTTCCCTCATGAAAACGCATGAGGGTAGCCCAAATCTCCTGAGCCGTAGCGAGGTGAGAAACGCGATCAACTCGGACATGCTCAAACAGGAGAAAAGAGCATTACGGGCTCGACTATTGGCATCGTGCTCATCGATCTGATGCTAAGTCACACGAGCAGCCAAGACCACGTAATCAGCAGAGTTGCAAATATCCCAAATGGAAGCACCAATACTCTGCAGATAGGCCGACATGCGTATCTTCCAATACGCATAGTTCGTCCCATCGAAAAACGGCGGTTTGCCCATGCCGCGATCCATGTCGCCTTCTGTGGATCTGGAACCGGCTAAGGTGGAAGATCCTTAAACCGCTCCGATACCAATTGAAGGACCGAGAATGCAACAGCAAGGCGACCAGAGGGGGGTGAATGGGAGCTCAAAAATTTCTCTCGAAACTTTGGCCTTTTGTCCCCAAAATCAACCCCAAGAGCTTCGATCGAAACCGTGATGCCCACGACCCTTGGAAGAGGGTGGATGATCCCTAGGATGACAGCGAGGCACCACAAAGCGAAAGCAATCCAAACGCCAAAAGCACCATCACAAGTTCAACCCCTAAAAACCTAGTCCCACACGTAGATTGGAGGCTACGCCAAGAAATCCCCAAATACCGATGCTAACAAGTAGCAAAGATACTTAGAGAGGTTCCTAGGTGAACCAAAGGGCCAACCGAGAAGTCTGAAAACCGAGCAAAGAAACCGAGAGAGCAGACGCACTAAAGCGCAACACTCAGCAGGCTCCCGGACTGTCCGGCCCTGGGGTCCCGGACTGTCCGCCCCTACCGCGGACTGTCCGCAAGGGGATGACAGACTGTCCGCTGGCTGAAAGTATAAAACCGCACAACTGCTGAAGTCCCCTGGTCGACTCACGGACTGTCCGCGATCGACTACGGCGGACTGTCCGCCGGTCAATCAACAGCAAAGTGTCCGAGCCGCGCAGCCACTGACCTGGCTGAAGCCCGACGCGCGGACTGTCCGCGCCCCCAGTGGCGGACTGTCCGCGGATGAACAGAAAGGGCGATTTAGGTCGCCCTCAACTCAAATCTTCTCCAAATCGATCCAAACCAAAATCCCTTGATCCCAAACTTGGAGAGGATGATCACGAGGTAGTTAGGAGACTATCCCCAAGAAATCATCCGCTCAAATCGATTCAATCAACGGGAAATCGAAGGGGAAGGTGTATGAACTGAAAAAGCGCCACAAAAATGAAATCGAGTCAATCTACTTATTCGTGAGGAGTTAGATGAATTCCTTCGGTTGAAATGATCTCCTCACTGTAAAGAACAAGTTGATTCAAACGGATTTCGAAAAGACGCAGTAGAGAGGGAGATCGAGTGACGAGAAAATCACGGAGAAACGAAGAATGCGAAGAACACGAACAAAACGCGAATCAAGTCATCGATCTGCAACCGTGTGGCTACCACACACTACAACAGTGAGATTACGGTCTCACTTCCTCAAAATCTCCAGTACACAGAGGTATGGTTCTCTGCGGATCTCAGTTGCTACAGCAGGGGATTGGGAGAGCAGGAAAACCTAGAAGGCAAAGAGAAAATGACTCAGATAGGATGGGAGGTGGGTGTCTCCCTCTACTTATCCTAATTCTAATTCCCACTCTACCCCTAACTAATTACAGAGCGAACCAGCTAAACCCTAGGGTTGTTCTGGACCAACTCGTGGTAGGTGGTGATCCGACAGCCACGCCCGCACAACTGGTAGCGTTGCCTCGACGCAACCTCACCGATTGCCGCCACGTGCCCCCACCGCTCTGCTTGTCCTTTTCCCGGACTTCGCCCCTGGTTTTGTGGCCCTAACCGGGAAACCAGCCTTCACAGCCAACCCCCGGTTTTGAGGCCCAAACCGGGAAACCAGCCGACCATCGCCTGAGTTTTGTGGCCCAAACTCAGAAACCCGCAGCACCCAGGTTTTGAGGCCCAAACCTGGAAACCGTCCTCAGCCCGAGTTTTGTGGCCCAAACTCAGAAACCATCAGTTCCCAGGTTTTGAGGCCCGAACCTGGAAACCGTCCACTCGGTGGTTTTTCTGTGGCTCAACCACCAAACCGAGCCGTAGTGGGGATGCACCACCCGTGCACCCCGTCCACCCGCAAGTCTTCGCTCGTCGCTGTCCCAGGCTGTCAGCCACCACAGCTGATCCTTAGGCCACCGGTCCCTCAGTCCAAGCCTCACGTTCGCCCTTCGCCACTCTCGGTCCATTGTCACGGCACGTCTCTACTTGACCTTCACCTTGCCTTCGATCACTGTATCCGTGCTCGACACCTGCACAACACAAGCCAAAGAACATGCGCATTATCCCAGTGGACAATCACTCATCACTCAGAGACTCGGCATACACCCATGTATCCGCAGACCATTCCTCTATGCTACAAGTACAATCATCTACAAGAGGAAATCCATTTTTCACTTTCCTGGAGAAAAGGCACGATGCAACTTCATCAGCTACATGCCCAATGAAGCACCTAAGAAGAATAGAAGTGAAAGACGCTGCTCTCAACGCCAAAGAAGACAAGCTATCAAAAATAGAGAGGCCAATCACGAAGAAGAAGCTATCGACACTGTTCCGGAAAAGAAAGGAGAGAAACCTCAAGACAGTGAACCACACGAAGTGAAGACTCAGACCAAGAAAGTATGGAAGAAAATATCTGCCCCTAGAGGTATAATCAATAACAACTTTCTAAACGTCTGACATACCTTGGGAGGTTTGAACCAAGAGAAGGTCTGGTTCGTCGGACCTAAATATCCGAACCTTCGCCAAAAGGTAAAAATCGGTAGTTATCTTTATATTTACTTTGCTGCATATTTCTCATATTTAATCCATAACCATTTCTTGCATCATCATATTTAATTCACAACACATTTTAATTTCTGCATTACATTAGAAAACAAAATAAAAATATTTCACGGCATCATAAAGCCCCATGTGAATAATTCTATGCCGTGTAAAAACCCACAGGAATGTTCACTGTGGTGGCATAAAAATAATAAAAATAAATATGCATGCATTCATCTTGTGCATTTTCTCTTGCATCATAAAAATATAAAATACAAAAATATTAAGAAAGAGATCTTACTGAAATTTTAGACAACTAAGGATTAAGTGGCCAACCACTAACGCTTAATCTGTTCCACATGTTTTGTTGTCTATTTGAGTTTCACAGGATTTGAAAGGCCAAGAAAAGCTGACGAGCAAGTGAATGCTCCATCTACTGTTGGAGCACTGTCTCAACAAACATCAACATCAATCAAAGCTCCGATAGAGGAAGGACATATCCACTGTCAGTCTGCTACATTGAAAGATCGAACGACGACGTCAACATTCAGCTTGGGGGAAGGCACCCCCATGTATCCACATAAGTATCTTTGTCCTCTTAAGTTTTTCATTCCATAAACAAATTCGAAACACCAAAAATATGTGAGCACATGAAGGTTCACTCTTAAAAATGAAAACACCAAAAAATGTGAGCACATGAAGGCTCACCCTTAAAAAGAAAAAGAACAAAAATATGTGGGCACATGAAGGCTCACCATTAATTAAAAAGAGACAAAAATATATGGGCACATGAAGGCTCAACGCTATTAAGGGAACCAGCTTGGGGGAGACGCACCTCCGTTATCTTCGCAATTCAGGTATGCCTTTATTACTATTATTATTAGCTTTTATATCTTAAAGTGTGTTAGATTAAATAAATAAAATAGTCTAGTTTGTTTTAAGAAGTTGATAACTAAAGAAGAACCCTCTCTCTAATCTTTTGCATGGAAATGATGAATAGTTGCTCTATCTAATTTCTTTCAAGTACCTAGTCTTCAAAGCATGAGTTCTCCTAATTAGTAATGCCTTAAAATAAAATTAAATACATGGTTGGCAAATACTTAATCTAAGGTCTAGGTAATTGGGATATGACATGTGATGATCTGAGCTGCTATTATCTTATTCTAAACAACACTAAAGTTCCAGAGATTTCTAAATATAAACATGACTAATAATTGCATTGAGTTAAATTAAGCTTTGTTGACCCTATGAGTAGTTTACCATGCCATTGAATTGAGATCACTTACATATTTCATCCATCTTCCGCATAAATGCTCATAATTATCTATTGCTACCCTCTTAGAAGTTTGTTGGAAGCATATGGCTATTAAAAAAAAGATCCAAGGAAATAAAAAGGGACAAGTGTCCGAAGCCTCAAAAAGATAGATCCCGAGGAAATTAAAAGGGACAAGTGTACGGAACCTCGAAAAGAAAAAAAAGAGAAGAAAAAAAATGTTAGAAAAAATGGGCACGTGCCCGACAGTAGAATTAGCCTAATAGCCATATGTCTCTGATAAACAGAAGAGAGTGTATATATTCAAAAGAGCATCCGACTCCATTTTTTCCATACACATGCACTTCTTGATTCAATGGTTGGTTGACTTTCTCTTTGGATCCGTTGTTTAATTTGACAACACATGTATTAAAACTTTTGAAAATTAATTAAAACTCCAGAATAAAGGTGAAGTAAAGGAACTAGAGACATAGTACTTGATTTGATCGTTCAATCTCTCAATTATTCAAGACCTAAGGTAAGAGTAATAAGCCCCATGCAGAATAACATGTTATGTATCGGAGAATTTTTGTTTAACAGCAGGTATACTTGTTGGAAATGAAGATATTGTAGCAACTCCTGATCCATTGTTAAGTTTTGGTTTTGCTAAGGGACTAGAAAAAAGGTAAGCTTGGGGGAATTGTTGACACTGGTTATCGATCAAAATTAAAGGATAAATAAATATGAAAAGGGCATGAATTCAATCACCAACAAAGGTTTAGGGTTTTAATGACAATATTCTACGAGTTTTGGTGAATTGTGATTCTGCAGGTACTAAACCAGGAAACTAGCGCTGATTGCATCCCCTAGAAGGAAACCGACAGGAGATAACGCAACCGCCACGTCAGGAAGTTTCTAGAAGACTCCAGAGGACACCAGAAGACACCAGGAGGTCGGGCATCGCGGGACCCTGCTAGGTGGGACCGACCGGTCCCACCATGAGACCGACCGGTCTCCCCCCGGGCCCGCTGGCTTCCGTCTTCTGCAAGCTTCCTGCACCGAACCCTAGGACTCATCTCCACCGTCCCTGAAGTCGGTTTGATCTAACGGCCGCGGTTGATCCCTCAGGGCTATAGAAACAGGCCCCCAGGCCCCAGGGTAGAACAAGCCCCTCTTTAGAAAAGACTACGCCTCATTCAGAAACCCTAGAAGAGACATCAAGAGCCAGCTATCAAGTAGAAGACTAGTTACCCCTCTAGTTTAGGTTTAGAACCTAGTATTATACTAGAACTAGAAGAGAGAGAGAGAGAGGAAGAGATCAAGAAGGAGCTCCGGCCTGTCGGATCCACTTCTTCATCTTGTACCTATGGATTCAAGTTCATCATCAACTTCAGCGATTGTTTCGGTAATCAACGTCTATATTTAAGTTTGAGCTATTGTTCTTATTATTCTTAAAGATTTATGACTCTCTTTTGAGTACTTTAATTCTAGTCATTCTAGAGTTAGAGTAGTTGGATAGTGTAAGCGTGGTGCTTAGACTTGATAGCTCATATATGCCTCCTATAACGCCGGTAGTAGTGGTTGTTCGCAAGGGTGACTCTTATAGCCTTGTTGATTCTTCTATTCATACTCTGTTTGTGACCTTTTATGGCAACTTCCCCACCAAGAATAATATAAACAGATCACTCTTAAATTGGAATTAGACCGTCTTAATGATCCCCTCTATACTTCGAGATTCTCCGTCCTTGTTAGCTACTCAGGGGATAGAGTTTAAGACTTAACACTAACCGTTCCTTTGGGTTCGATATTAAAACTGGGTTACTCTGATGAAGTGCTACATCGGTAGATTTTATCTGTGCGCTTGTGGATAAAGTAGAGTGTGCGTTAATTTATACCAACAAGCATTTCTGGCGCTGTTGCCAGGGATAGAGTTTATCTCTACTCTTGGTAGCGACGTTAGTAAGTGTCAACAGCCATCGAATCTTGCCCGTACATGCGGGTCCTTTCTACAGGTTTTGGTACTACAAACACATGAGCCAAGATCCCAACATTACAGCCAGCCTCAAACATCAACAAAAGATCAAAGACATAGCGAAGAGGCACAAAAGATCGCTAAGGTACCAGAGACACGTCATCTAGCCTACTCCTCGGCACCATTGTCGTCGTCGTCTCCACTAGACACTCTAGAGGTACCGCTAGTAGAGTCCTCAGGATCGGTGTCCTCCTGGGGAAAGAGATGGTTCCTCTCATTCTCCCGATGGTGGATCTTCTCGTGCAGACGGTCGTTGTAGTCCTGGAGGTGGTAAAGTTATAGCTTAGGATCTCCCACCTGGATCCTCAAGCGACTGTTGTCCTCGGTAGTGCGTATGCCCTCCACACACACACCACGAAGAGCCTCCTCAGTCTCGGACATAACTGTGGCTAAGGTGATCACCATCCCCTGCTGGTCTCTCAGCCGCTGTGCGGTGTCCTGCTCCCTCTGGATAGCCTGGTCCCTCTCAACTGTCATCCGGGCCAACTCAGCAGTAAGGCGCTCTACCTCGGTAGTGCGCTCCTCCTGCCTCCTGTGTTGCTCAGCCAACCCCTCATTGAGGATGTTGGCCAAGTGGTCGTAGCTGCGAGACATGCAGCCGTAGGTAGCCATGAGAGCAGCAATGGCACTCCCAGCAGGTCCAGCACAGTGCTCTCTCTCGGGTAAACTGCTCTCCAAAACAGTGGCCCCCCGCTGGCACCACATCGAAAGGTACAGGTCGGCTGTCAGAAAGATGCTAGCAGTGGCCTGCGCAACCACCTCCGGATGATCCTCCATAATGTCCTGAAGGACCATATAGGCGACCCTGTTAGCACCCTCCCATGGGGTCCTGCCCTGGAGCGCAAAGAGCCGGCGACACCAAACCGAGTCGTGCTCGTCGCGACTTAGAATATCTGCCTGCACGGTGTACATGTGACGATCCTCCGTGATCTGCACTCGGCTCCAACTGTACTGCAGCTCCCTTCCCTCCGGGTAACCAACCAAGTGCAGCACTCTCCACAAGATAGTGGGCATGCCGAACTCATCCAGAAAGTCCTCTGAGTCCTCTGCAGTCCACGGCCCAAGCTGGTAGTTACGCCTCTTGCCTCCGGTGGACTTGCGAGCAGTGCGCTTGGTACGGGCCATCTGAAAGAAGTTTAACCCGCACAAATTTTTAATTAGTTGAGAACAACTTTTATTAGAAAAAAGGGATGAACAATTATAAGGGAGGGATCGATATATTAATGCAAGGATAAATTTAACATGATGCATGAACGTAACATACATCATCAGTGCCTAATAATTCTAATGGCTAAACGGTGGCATACAGTCGTTCTCTCATAGCGTTAGCTAGTCGGACTACACATCCGCTAAGTTAGTGTACCTGCCGAAGATCATTTCAGCCCTGCCCCACAGTATGAATATCATGCATTGCTGAATTTAAATCTAGATACTATCTTAGGTGCATACCCAGTATACACGTAAGTAGTATATGCACCCTTGAGAAGAGTATTACTCCCGCAATTAAATACCTTCACTTGAACCCGTGTGCTTAACGAGTACAAGTTCCAGTACCAAACTAGCTCTCCCCTAGACCAACCTTTGTTTGGTCATGCTCTCACAAGCTCACTTCACTTATAACCTTGGGCACCGTAGCGGCAAATAATCCATACATTACTATTCAAGTGAATAGCATCCATACAATTCCCCGTTGTCGTATGGACGACAATATTTAACAAAAGCAAAACATGATGCAATACCCCCGAGTCAGTACTTAATTAAGCCACTTAGATTCCTATCTAGGCATAAAGGATATGACCACTGACACACTCTAGGTTTTAATCTTAAGTTTAAAATTCCTATATATAGCTATTAGTTGACAAACACTGTTTTAACTTCCAAAATACTTGTTTTCAAATACCCCTATGAACAGTAATGCCAAACTACGCTTTGATGCCAGCTGTGATAGAACCGACCAATTTACACCAGATTAAGCATCAGAATCCTCACTTACACGATGACAGCCATGTACTTAAGCTCATATAAACCCGGTAGTCCAGAAATCTCGACGGATTTCAAACTTTCCACGAACAGCCAAGATCGTACTTCGTTTGGCATACGTGTCCACAAGTTGCATAAAGTTTGAACATAACGGAAATATATCGGAGTGCGATTCAAATATTACAAATCATAGTTTAATCGTAGCGGAAGCAAATAGTTTTAAAACAGAGACCCACACTTAGTTCATAATGCAGTGCCATGACCTCATCAAGATCCAACAAAAGCAGCAGGTAAGACAGTAGAGGACCATGCTCATGGTCTATTCATCGCCTGAAGGACCGAGAAAGCTACACACAGGCGACCAGAGGGGGGGGGTGAATGGGAGCCTAAAAATTTCTTTCGAAACTTTGGCCACTGTCCCAAAAAATTAACCCCGAAAGCTTCACACACTAACATGATGCCTACGACCCTCAGAAAGAGGGTGGATGATCCCTAGGATCATAGCGAGTTACCACGGAAGAGACTAAGTCAGAAAGCACTAACACGAAGTTGAGGCAACACCCAAAAACCAAACCTCGAAGCGTAGATGGATGGCTAGCTCGAGATTCCTCCAAATACCGATTCTAACAAGTGACAAAGATACCTAGAGAGGTTCCTCGGTGAACTCTAGGAACAAACGAGAAGTCTGGAAATGGAACGAAAAAGCCGGGAGATTGATTGCACTAAATTGTGCCTTGCTGCAGGGTCCCAGACTGTCCGAACTCTGAATCCCGGACTGTCCGCCCAATGCCGGACTGTTCGCGATTGAATGGCGGATTGTCCACCGGCCAAACTTGCAAAACAGCAAAGCTGCTAAACTCTCCCTACTCGGGCCCGGACTGTCCGCGCCTGTCAACGGCGGACTGTCCACCGGTACTCCCACAGCTGAATAGCAAGGCGACTGGCCACTGCTCAGGCCAGCCCCTGACGCCTGGACTGTCCGCGCCCCCAGTGGCGGACTGTCCGCGGCTGTGCAGGGAGGGCAAAAATTTCCGCCTGTCTCCCAAATCTTCCCAAAACCAAACCAAATCGAAATCACTCGATCCCAAACTTGGAGAAGATGATCACTAGGTAGTTGGAAGACTAACCCTAGAAGGTCAACTGCTCAAACAAACTCAAACTCCGGGAAATAGAAGAGATTGGTGCAAAAACGAAAAAGTCACCAAGAAACTTGAAACGACCCGATCTACTTGCTCGTGAGGATTCGGTTAAATTCCTTCTATGGAAATGATGCTCTCATGACAAAGAACTAGTAGAAACAAACAGATCGAAAAACAAGCCACCGTAGAGAGAAATCGAGCGATGGGAAAATTGAGGAGAAAAGTAGAACGCGAAGAACACAACAAGAACGCGAATTACACTCCCAATTTCCAGCCGAAAATCATCCCCACGAGGAGACAACGAGATTACGGTCCCGTTTCTTGGAAGTCTGAAAAACATAGAGGTATTGTGGCACTCTATGGATCTCAGTAGCTATAGCAGAGGAATGGAAAGAAGGAAACCCTAAGTGAAAATAACAAATGACTGAGATAAAGAAGGAGGTGGGTGTCTCCCTCTACTTTGCTAACAATATTCCGACTCTACCCCTCCTGATACAGTGAGCGAACCAGCTAAACCCTAAGGCTATTATGGACCAGCTCAAAGTTGTAGTCGATCTGATGGCCACGCCCGCACATTCGGTAGCTTCGCCTCAACGTGACCTCACCCGATGCCGCCACATGTCATCGCCGCCCGGAAGTTCTCCTCGAGAACTCCGCCACTGGTTTTGAGGCCCAAACTAGCAAACTATCCACCCTGAGTTTTGTGGCCCAAACTCGGAAACCCAGCAGCGACCAGGGTTTGAGGCCCAAACCTGGAAACCGTCCTCAGCCCGAGTTTTGAGGCCCAAACTTAGAAACCAGCCTTCCAGTGTCTGTTCTGGGGCTCTACCACCAAACCAAAGTCGTAGAGGGATGCACCGCCCATGCACCCCATCCACCGACACGTGTCCTCAGGTCCACAACCCGAACCACATCGTGTCCCGCAAGAATCCGCTCGTCGCTATCCCAGCGTGTCAGCCACCACGGCTGATCCTCCGGCCACCGATCCGTCAGTCCAAGTTTGAGTCCACCCTTCACCGCACTTGGTCCATCAGCACGACACTCTAGCACTTGACCTTCACCTTGCCTTTGATCACTGTCTCCATGCTCGACACCTGCACAACACAAGCCAAAGAATATGCGCATCAAACCTATTGACAATCACTCATCACAAGACCCGTATCATAGCATGTGCATCCGCAATCTCCCCCTTGATGAGTGCATTGTCAACTACCAACCACAAATCAAATAGAGTAAAAAAAGAAGAAAAAAGAAGGTAGAATGAAGAGAGAACTTGTTGACACTTCTTAGCATCGCTACTAAGAATAGAGTTTGAATCTATCCCCAGCAACAGTGCTAGAAATGTTTGTTGGTATTTCTTATGTCTATTGGATAATTCTGCAAGCGCACAAAACATACCATTGTAGCATTTCACCCAGGAATATTCCAGGATATCGTATTTATCCACAGCGAAGCAATGGTTAAAGAATGTGATAACTAACTATCATGTAACCACTAACTAATATACCAACTAAACCAGAGTGGGGGTAAGTGATATATATGATAAGAGCAGTGACACACAAGAGAGGTCCCAAAGATAAAAGAGTAGTCTAGCGAGCGAGGAGAACAACTAGCGAGCCTAAGGTTTCCAGAGATCTATCTCTACTAGCATGGTTCTAACTTAGCAATACATGTTATATCAAGCAAGATCAATGTTCATACATAATTACACTTCGGGTCACGGAAGCCACTTAGCAACCGAAAGGGATGAGAAGGGTGCTAAGCCGCCTAGCACAAGAAGACCTACGTTTTAATAACTTGCCCGCACGAGGTGGAATCAAAGCCAAGATAGGTCTGTCACCCCTACTAGGTACCACAAACAAACCGTGGAGTAAGCCGCAGACACAGGCAAGCGTATAGTCTAGACACCACGTCTACACTACATCTCACTACTCTAATCCGACATCCGGTGGAACTGATTAGAGCACCGGGTTAAGGGCAGTGAACCCGTGCAAAGGTATACTACCATTATCTCGCAATCACATAACTACGACTATGCTAACAACCACTACAACATAACTAGTCATGTTGCAATAAAGTAAAGTACTAAGGCAAAGTAGAGAAGATAACTATATTAAATAACTCAAGTCTTACAAAGAAAGAAAGGAATACTAGAAACATACCAGACCTCCTGGAAGACTAGAGCCGAAGACCAGAGACTCACTCTAACTCCTAGCACTACTACTAGTACTACATCTTGAGAGAGAGTGGAGAGCTCCTCCTTGTGGTGTGTCTTGAATGAGAGGGAGTGAGGGGGTATTTATAGTAGAGAGGTGGAGTAGGGGCTATTCCACCACCACGTCACCGATCCGCATGATGATGGATGAGAGCCCTTGGATCGTAACCTCCTTCAGATCAATGGTGGAGATGAATTAAGCACGCGCTTCTTTAATTCAACATGTGCTTCTTTGCATGGCGGCATGCAAATGGTGATGGAGGGGGGAGGACGCCCCTAGGCCACCATGTAGGGGTCGGTCGACCCTCCTATGGCAGGTGGGGACTCCCTCCTTCTTCTAGAAGCGTGGCCCACCTGTCATAGAGTGTGGTGGAGTTTGATTTGGCCTTGGGTTCGTTGGTTTGATTCCTTTGTGGGCCCATGGATCCATGTGAGCTGAATATGAGCCATTGAGAGAAAACACACACTCCCTCCAAGGGTGGAGAACAACTTTGGAGTGTTTCCGATGTGTCATGGCTAGTTTGGGAGGCTGGTGAGCCACATAGGGGGTCGGGCGACCCCAATAGGTGGGTCCCACTAACCCATTTATCCCTATTTCTTGTATGTCTGCATCAAATACTTCATGGACATGTGGATCTTTTTATTGGATAAAATATATTTATTATGTGCCTATGTTCCTTCCAAACCGAGGCTGTTGACGGTGTTTTGAACTTGTAAATTTGTGTCATATCTACCGTCAACAAGATCCCTCAAGCTTAAATCTTTGCTCGTCCTCGAGTAAAGGTTATAGATAAAAGTAGACATGATCATAACAATCTTCAAGATATATAGCAAACATAAAGTCTCATTCAAGACATACCTTATACAAAGTGGGTTATGTGGCATTGTCTAGCATATATCCTTCAGATGTTGAAAAATGGAACAGTTCTCAAAGCAAAGTCATCTTACCATTCTCACATCTTAGTACTTGGAGTGTTTTATAAACTTTTAAAAAGAAAGCACATAGGTCAAACTTACTCCTCAAATATTACTCTCATATCGCTCTAAGGCATATGATTCCTTAACACGACACACATCACCCTTTTTTGCTTTCTTTAATTTTATCCTACTTCTAACAAGCTTATGTGGAGCTCAAGTAGGGATAAACATGATAGCTTACTTGTATTATATATATTGTAAAGTCAAAACAAGGATCCAAGAAGAAAGATGTCATACTCCTAGATCAAGATGTGCATGTGTGTGGAACATGATGATAAACTCTATTACACTCCTTAACATGTATGATCTCTCTCTCTCTAACTTGTGATAGTTATGAGACATGGCTATCTTTTTTTCATTCCTCTTTTTTCAATGCATGAGCTTTTGCCCATTCATTTTTTTGCCTAGACTTTCACAAGTCCATTATTCATGTTTCTTTTTTTCTTCTTCTTTTTCTTGGCATAACTCATGTCTCCTTTGCAAGGACTTTAGGGAGAGATCACACTATAGAACTTTGGAGTATTTATTTGGTGGAAATGAAACACATGTTTCCAGTGTAGAAGTAACATGTATATGTGGAGTGTACATGATCTTGATTTTGGGAACATGATAGATTTCTCAGCATGGGTCAACAAGGTTTGACCAAACTCAACACACATACAAGTAGCATATTTAGAAGGGTTTGGACATGTAAGATCATAATATGGCTTTGGTAGGAATTTCTCACTATTGAGGAGTAAGTGACACTATGGTTTTATGACATTTTCAAAAATTAATCTCCAAGCACCTTGACTAGAAAAGGTATGAATCACGAGCCAAGAACTATATCACATTTTTCCCACAAGCATAAGTATATGCAAGAAATAAACTTTATGATGCTTGTACCTTTTAAAATGTCATGAACCATGTCACTTTTCAAATTTTATTTTTTTGATGTGGCTCTTCTTGTTTTCATTTTGCAATATGAATCATGAAGATGATAAAAGAAATGTAACAAGAGAGGGAAGGAATGTGGCAAACCAGTCAGCATGTGTGTAGAGTGTAGTGGAGGCTGGCTGGTGGGCCTAGAGGTCCATAGTGGGGTCGACCAACCCCACTTTGGAGCCTCTGGCCACGTTGGTTCCTATTGTGCATGTTCCCACCTCCAAAGACGCTTCTGCACTGGTGCTTTTTTGATGGTGTGCTCATGGGGCTGTCGCGCGATGCTCAAATGTGGTCGTTATGGACCATATTTGATGTGCAGCCTTGCTTTGTAATGAGCATCACCGTGGCAGGTTTAGAAGCTTCAGAAGGTTAAGTTGAGGGTCGATCCAACCCCAAACTTAACTTTTGGGGTGTTCTGCAAACTGAGACAAAGAAAGGATCAAGTGCAGGGGCTCTGTTGGTGGCAACACACCAGCAGAACCACAAACATTATTAAGTTTAGGCACAATTATTACATTAAAGCTACATGAAAGTTTGTTAAGCTTGGTTGGTTGCTTCATTAGGAAGGATGAGCATAGCAATTATTCATAATTTTCAAGATAGGAAGAATGGGGATGTTCACGAAGCAATATCAACAGGAGGTCTGTTTATTCTTTTATTCAAAGTAAAGGGATAAGAATACTTCCCTTGGCAGGGGAGGGGCTCCTCCCCCAAGCATGTTCTCGTCAATGCTCTTGTGTTGCCATAGTGACTGGGGGAGGGGCTCCTCCCCCAAGCTTGCTCTTTTCAATGTGACATGGTGTTGATGTTATGACTTGGATTGCACCATGGCCTTACTTTTGTCACCATACCTGCACTTGTACACCTTCCCACACTTCTCCAAGTCAATGGTTAGTCCCCATGATTTATACAACCAATACCTCTCACACGGGAGTGGTTGTTTGGTTATACAATCATGGTGAAGCATAAACAAAGACTAGTTTGGTCCATTTTAAGCATGTGAATAAAGTGTCTTTAAATTGTCAACCTTCTAGGTGTAGGTACACAAAGCACAAAGGCATAACTTGCAAGGATAGAGAACAAGAAGCTCTAGAGACAAGGAAAGACTGCTCCGAAGATCCTATTTCATGGGAGACATCTTGTCGCAGAGTTATCATGAAAACTAAAGGCAAACCATAGATTCTTTTTAGCAAAGCATAAAGCATTATTAGTTCATCATTTTAAAGTTCTAAGACAACTTTAGGCATAGGTCATGAGCACCCAACAAAGCATGAGATAACGGGTAGGATTATGAATGTCAATGGAGTGGTAATATTCATAATTAAGTTGACTAGATTTAGCATGCTAAAAAGATTCTCCAAGCATTTTCAAAATCATTATCCATACCTGGCTATTGTAGAGGGTTCATGTCACACATGCATGTAAGTGCACATGGTAGAACCTTCATTTGCAACATTCTTGGTTAAGCCTAAGCATCATACCTTGATGTAATGAGTTGATGCTCCATGTGTGAGCCTTGTGAGACACTCTTCATACATCTTGATGGACTTTTGCTTGCCACTTGTTGCACCTTCTTGAGTATATCAGGATTCTTGCAACAAGAGAGAAAGAAAACATAACTTGGAAGTAGAGGATTAACGTTAGCGGTTAGCATCCGAGTTGGTTATTGAGAACATATATGATGAATGATTGACATTGATGAGGAAGGTTTGAGGCTTTTCCCGGTTGAGTCATTATCTCGCTATGTGCTTAATGCTTATGACTAACCGATGGCGTTGAGTTGTGGTGTTTCTGTGTTGGTGTGCGTGTGCAACATGTGTCTCTTGGCTGTGTTAATGTGCAGGTGTTGAGCTCGGATACAGTGGTCGATGGCGAGGTGAAGGTCAAGTAGAGACGTGTCGTGCCGATGGACCGGGAGCGGTGAAGGATGGGCGTGCCGTGCGGTGGACGCGCCTTGCCGATGTACCTAGAGCTGTGAAGGGAGAACGTGAGGCTTGGACCGACGGACCATGAGGCTAGAGGACCAGCTGTGGTAGCTGGCACGTGGCATCGGCGAGCAAGAGCACATGGGGATGTGCGATGCATCGGCCGAGTCGGGAGGAAGACGATGGCGTCGTGGCACTTGGCGGGAGGTCGGACACGGGCTTGCGTGCGGCGCAAGTGCCGTCGGCCGAGTCAAGAAGGAAGGCGAAGGCGTTGTGCCCGGCGTGGAGGCTGCACATGCATCGGCATCGGTGCCGGTGGTTGGGGTGTGCGAACCACATCCCGTCTACGTCGCGGGTTCGGTAGTTGAGCCTCAAAAAGCTACCCGCGATGGTTTCCGAGTTTGGGCGTCAAAACTCAGGGTGGCCGGTGTGACAGAACCGACCAATTTATAAGAGCACAAGTACGAAAACCTCTGCCGGAGCAGTTGAATTAGCACACTTGAGACCATATAAACCCGGTAGTCCATGAAATCCCGAGGGATTTCAATCCTTTTCAACATCTTAGCCAAGATCACATGGTCAAGCAAATACAAATCATGTCCACGGAGCTTTGCAGCGGAAATAAAATTATAATAGAGTTCACAAATAATAATACAAGTTGATTTACTTTGAAACAACATAGCTTTGAAATGAATACCATAACATAAGTTGAAATACTTTGCTAGCTTTGAGTGACATCCTCCAACAACAGCATAAAGAGAAGAAGTAGGGAACTGTCGAGCCCACCGACACTGGTCATCACCTTCCGGCAGACCTAACCTTCACCTGCAACAAGGTGGGATAAAACCCTGAGTACTCGAATGTACTCAGCTAGACATACCCGTCAGAAATCAAAAATAAAGAGACACCAAGGAGTATGCAAGGCTGATATAAATAGTGGAGCTGGCTAACTTTATTTGCAAAAAGAGCTTTAGTTAAAGGGTTCATCATTTTAATTATATGAGCAGTCATCTTTTATCCTATTCCTTAAATTCTAGGTTTTGCACCTGCACTAGAGCACTCACTTGAATCTAGCAAACAATTATATAAAACCATATCAAGTTTGCTTTATCAATATTTTAGTTGAACCAACAAATGTCACATGGAGTTGTATCGTGGTGAAGCTCGCCATAGTTTCCCACTAACTGGGGGTGACGGCGACTCGAATCGAATTCCAAACCAGCTGGTAAAAAACCTTTAATACCAACCCACACTTTCCCCGTCGGGTCCATGCATTGGGTAACCGCTCGATACATGTTCGTGGTGGTAATCGTCGCGGTTCAAGCACGGACTACCCAATTGGAACCTGGCGATGGCCACACGAGGCAGATCGCATTTCCATACTAGAGGGCATGACACGGGTTGAAACCGGCCCGAACAGCGTCTAACCGGCTTTAGGGTCGATGATTGTTGACGGTCCTTAATGTCAATATTATACCATCAACTAATGCATAGAATGATATTAAATAAACCATAAAACATAGTTGTAGGTTTTGATTCTATCAAGTTCCACGAGTTTTGGTGCTCTCACTTGTTTTGTAGGACATCCATGTTTTTACCATATAAAAGTATCTCAAGTGGTGAAACAGAGTATATCATTTCATAGAGCTCATCACGCTGATCAAAATGGATATATTATTCACTATATTTGGAGCACGGGGCTAGAAGATATTAATTTCGCAAAATAGTCCAACCTATTTGGTGGGACCCACATGCACAGTACCATGCAGGTGGGCCCCACCGTAGCAGTGCCATGCAGCAGCGACAGCCAGACGGGCCCACACATCAGGCGTAGCAGCACTCCCATCGCGCGCAGCACGCGAACAGGCCGAGCTGGCCCCATGCGCAGGCCCTGTGGGACACCGGAGGGGCAAGCGCATCCCTCTCCCAACCCTGGGCCGACACATGGCGATGGCATGCGCTTCACCCAGAAATAGATGGCAGCCAATGGTTGGAGCCTAGGGACAACGCATGCGCTCATGCAATGCTCAGGTGGGTGTGGTTCCCGCTCGTACGACCATGTACAAGCCCAAACTCGCCCCCCTTCGCGTGACGCACTCCAACCGACCTCTTCGACGCGTTTTGGCCCATTAAGGCCCATGTGCACATGGCGAAGGATTTAGTACCACATCGCTTGCCCAAGGTGGAGGGGAGGCCAGGAGCCCCTATATAATAAACCCAGGACCCCCCTGAGCCAACACATCATCATTAGGGAGTATTTGTAGAGGCGTCCCTCGAAGGACAACCTCTCCTCTCTATGTAATTAGGTTTAGATTTTCCAATGTAATGGCTTAGCTCTAGTCGGGAGTTAGGGAGAGTGGAGCTGCGCTCCAGTTCCGGAGGAGTCTTCAGAGTTTTGGTATGTCTTGTATCTTTTCTTTGTAAGACTTATGCTTTAATATATTTATCTTCTCTATTTACTTTATGCTTTATTATATGATTAGTATAGTTGTTATATTTTGGCATGGGATCTTCGCTCGTATTGAGTGCTCTAGTTATGCTAGCTAATTAGAGTAGTAATCGATAGATTAGACATGGTGTTTAGTCTATAGGTTACCTGAGGTTGCACTCAATCCCACAGAATAGTTGTGGTAGCCCCAGGGGTGACAGCTCTATTAGGCCTTCGTAATCCACCACGTTCGAATTGATGTTTCGTAGAGCTTTTGGCAGCCTTCTCCTAACTACTTTTTTCCCAGTCTTCTTCGAGAGTTGGAAAGGACCTGCTGCTCCAAAGTGCCAATGTTTATGACTGCTATATCTTTTCATCCTTGTTACCTTAGAACCAAAGTAATAGAGAATTGCATAGGAACCTTGATCTCTCCCATTGTCCTCCCACTATAGTTATCTATAAATTTACCATTAAATTCTCTTTTGTGCTTCCATTCAATATCATAACATTTATCAATTACTCATGCTTTAGTCTAATTAGTATTTTGAGTTAGTAGATGCATGATAGTGAGTTATCATATTCTTGACCCTAGCTTCCCTATGGTAAAATATAAATAACGATCCTGGAATACTCCCAGTAACATGCTACGATGGTGTTCTGTGCCCTTGTGGAATCTTTCATATTCTTAGTTGCGTTAACAAATGTCAACAAGCATTTTTGGCGCTGTTGCCAGGGAAGCAATTGGTGTAAAGATTTTGATAATGATCTTGATGTCTGCTAATTTAGTGTACCACTAGCTTTAGTAGGATTACCCCTTGTTCTGTTGAGTGTGGAATAGACAAGACATCAGACGCCGTTTCGACCTTATGGCAAACTTCCACAAGAATGAAGAACCCAGGGTGCCTGAATATTCAAGATCCATCATTAATTCTGGAACCCTGCCATCTCACAGGTTTGTGTATACATATATATTATATTTATTCTGACCATGTGTAGATTGGAGAAAAGGTCGTCGTCACAAGAATTCAACTCCCATCCCATATGACGGATATGCTGCGCCACTCATAGATCCCCGTTGTGAGTCATGGTAAGTATGATCAAGGTGAGACAGTCTTGCTCATAGATTTAAACTTTATGAGTAGTTATCTTTTCAAATTCTTGCATACCACTGCATGTTTACTTTTAATCATTCATCCACTTCATTTAGTTTATGTTTTCTCATATCAAGTCCAAAACATCTTTAGTTCCTTGCATGCATTCATGTCATCTGCATCTAAAAGAATATTAAAAAAAAATTCCTCACTGAGATCATACTCTGTCATATCTTTTTGAATAAATCTCTTTTATGCTCTCATTCTACCTGTGTTTGCTATAGTATGCTTTGGTTTGGTTGTGCTTTTCAAGAGTACTTTCAAAGGATTTTAAATTAAGCATGGTGCTTAGGTTAAAATGCCTTCCTTAATCCAATTAGACATGGAGTCTAGTTTGATTATTGAACTGAAAATTGCTAGTGTAGACATTGGATATTTCTTTGGAGTAACCCATGAAGAGAACTCTAAATACAATTTGGGAAAGTCCTGAGATGAATTCACATCAGAGATGAAGCAAGGCATACGGTGAACTGCTTAATGAAGACTCAGCTCATTCATCATGGATGAAAGTATGTGTAGATTGGAGAAAAGGTCGTCGTCACAAGAATTCAACTCCCATCCCAGATGATGGATATGCTGCGCCACTCACAGATCCCCGTTGTGAGTCATTGTAAGTATGATCAAGGTGAGACAGTCTTGCTCATAGACTTTAAACTTTATGAGTAGTTATCTTTTCAAATTCTTGCATACCACTGCATGTTTACTTTTAATCATTCATCCACTTCATTTAGTTTATGTTTTCTCATATCAAGTCCATAACATGTTTAGTTCCTTGCATGCATTCATGTCATCTGCATCTAAAAGAATATTAAAAAAAAATTCCTCACTGAAATCATAATCTGTCATCTCTTTTTGAATAAATCTCTTTTATGCTCTCATTCTACCTGTGTTTGCTATAATATGCTTTGGTTTGGTTGTGCTTTTTGAGAGTACTTTCAAAGGATTTTAAATTAAGCGTGGTGCTTAGGTTAAAATGCCTTCCTTAATCCAATTAGACATGGAGTCTAGTTTGATTATTGAACTGAAAATTGCTAGTGTAGACATTGGATATTTCTTTGGACTAACCCATGAAGAGAACTCTAAATACAATTTGGGAAAGTCCTGAGATGAATTCACATCAGAGATGAAGCAAGGCATACGGTGAACTGCTTAATGAAGACTCAGCTCATTCATCATGGATGAAAGTACTGTGAGTATTAAAGTTTATTTAAATTCTTCTTCTACTGCAAGTTATCTTGTGCCTTGAACCATGTTAAAATGCAGCCAATACATAAAATGCTAGTCTATGCTAAAGTAATCTTAAAATCATCTTTTTCATTAGCATGGATGAATAACACATAAGTTGTGGATAACAACCCATGTTTCAAATTCAGTGCGATCCTTCGCGTATGTGTCCACTAACATTTTGCAGGAGATGAGATTTGCTTGTTCATGGTGTGAACTTGAAGATCCAAAACCCAACCTGTGGATAGACAAAAATCATCATCAGACAAGTCACTAGTGATGTCGAAGGCAGCCAAGCTTTGAGCCATCCCAAGGCCTAAGCCAGGACACTGATGATGTATAGGATGCAACTCACCCCGTATGGGTCAATCTATGTCTACCCTCATCATTGTCAAAGACATCAACACTGACACCAACAACAAATATCAGGGTGACGATATGCCACTACATTATAACATCTATGAGTCGTCCGAAGGAAGTCTGTTGGTGATTCACTACGAAGACAAGCAGTGGAAGTTTTCCTCACTTCTAATCATTGCAACACAAAAGCTAGTTTGGGGGATGAGGTGGAACAACTTCAACAACAACAAGGTCTACAATTTCAACTCATGAACATGTTGTTGAAGAAATATCCACCTACTTCACAAGCTAGCTTGGGGGAGACACGATTCTGTTGTCTAGATCTACTTCACGATCAAGGGTAGGAAGGAGAAATCTAGCTTCAAGACACTTTGACCTGCTACTCACCACTTTGATTAGTACATGCCACTAGACGCTGCCCCAGCCAAGAAGAAGAATATGATCCATCACTCATTCTTCGAAGAACATTCTTCAACACCACCAAAGTTGTCATCTATGTCGGACCTGGAGACATCCAATTTTGGATCTTTGATCAAAAGGATTGCTGCTTCATCAACAACTACACCATTTATGAGCAGCCGAAGGAAACCTAGAGAAGACATTGACTCAGCCGACAAAGGAAGAACCAACTGCCAGGAATTGAGGGGGGGCATCATGAAGGATGAAGCCACTGCACTACAAGAATTCAGACATGGAGAGATAGTACATGAACCTACAAATCAAGAGAATAGCTGACAAAGTCTCCATCATCTGAACCTCTTGAGAGCAGGACTCATCTGGCCCACTGTGAGATAAGCAAGAGAAGACAAGCCACTCATGAACAACAACCAGCTAGACAAGAGAAGCTTCCACAAGATGGTTTGACACAATCACTCTTTAATGATAAAGTAACATTTCAAGGTAAGTGACCATCACTTTAAAAGCTTCTCTTTAATTCTGGTATGCGCATAAATAAAGAACCAAACATGTTTAAGTTGCACCTCACTTGATCCAACCTAATCAACTCAACATGTTTAGTTCTTTACTCCTTATTCATGGCTTTACTCTCTTGAATCTCACTATCTAAATGAGCTAAAATGTTGTGCATCTAACCTTTAGAAGATGATATATCACAATCATGAAAAGATCAACACACTATACATAGATTATCTTTCCTTGGGTTATGCAATCTGATTTATTAAATATTTTATGATGCTTTCATGATCCTATCACTCATGTTAAGATTAAATAGAACACATAAACAACAAGTTCATCTTGTTCAATGTGCCTAAGGTTAGAGAGGAATGAACAAAACTTTTGGTTATGTTGGTGTTTTTCCACCAACAGAGCCCATGCACTTGATCTCTACCTTGTCTTTATGAGCAGGACACACTCTTGAGCAAAACATGGAGGGGTTTGTAAACTCCCAAATTCTACAGAGTGAAGGTCCTAGATCTACAAGAACATGCACACTGAGAAAGATGTTGTCAGCTTCCACAATCAATGTTTCACTTCAAATTACTGGGCGAACAAAGAACATGAGTGACACCATATCAAGAGGTGTAGTTATCAAGGTCTATATATCGGAATCAAATGATGCACCTCAGGGATGAACATGGTGAGAAATCCTGTTCAGAGGACTTGAAACATTGAACCCTCGCCGAAAGGTAAATCGGTAGTTATCCATATTTATCTTTTCTGCATTAGTTTCCATTTTGCATATTTACTTTCCATCATCATCTCTCCATAGCATATTTACTTCTCTGTATCAGCATTACGTAAAAAAAGAAAATAAAAATATTTTACTAATTGCACTACATTATAAATCATGAAGCCCGATGTGAATAATTCTATGGTGTGTAAAAACCCACATGAAATATTCACCGTGGTGGCATAAAAATTAAAATAAAAATACATTCATTGTCATTGCATCGAAAAATAAAAAAAATTGAGAAAGAGATCTTACTGAAACTCTAGACAATTAAGGCTTGAGTGGCCAACCACTAATGCTTAATCTATTCCACAAGTTTTGTTGTCTATTTGAGTTTCACAGGATTAAAGACCAAGAAAAGCTGACGAGCAAGTGGATGTTCCATCCACTGTTGGAACACTATTTCAACAACCATCAACATCAATCAATGCTTTAATAGAGGAAGAACATTTTCACCGCCAGTCCGCTAGATTGCAAGATCGAACGACTACGTCAACGTTCAGCTTGGGGGGAAAGCACCCCTGTGTATCCAGGTAAGTATCTTTAACCTCTGAAGTTTTTCTTTCTATAAATAAATTCAAAATACAAAAAAATATGAGCACATGAAGGCTCAACACTATTACAACAACATCGAGCTTGGGGGAGGTGCACCCCCGTTATCTTCGTGATTCGGGTATGTCATACTACTATCTTAACGTTTTTTAGTAATAGGATATAGTTTGTGTTAGATTAAATAAATAAAGTATGTCTAATCTGGAGAACTCTCTCTCTCTAATTTTTTAAAATGGAAATGATGAATAGTTGCTCTATTGGATTTCTTTCTAGTACCTAGCCTTTAAGCATGAGTTCTCCTAAGTTTAAAAAATTAATGATTCCTTAAAATGAAATTAAATATATGGGTAGCAAATGCTTGATCCAGAGTCTAAGTAATTGACAAAAATGATATGTGATGATCTAAGCTACTGTTATCTTGTTCTAAAACAACACTAGAGTTAAATAATTGCATTGAGTTAAATTAAGCTTTGTTGACCCTATGAGAAGTTATCATGCTATTGAATTGAGATCACTTACACATTTCATCCATCTTCCGCATAAATGCTCATGATTATTTGTTCCTATCCTCTCAAAAGTTTGTTGGAAGCATATGGCTATTGAAAAAAATTTCGAGGAAATAAAAAGGGACAAGTGTCCGAAACCTCAAAAAGATAGATCCCGAGGAAATAAAAAGGGACAAGTATCCGGAACCTCGAAAAAAGGGAAGAAAAAGCAAAAGAGAAAAAGAAAAAGATATATGAATATCAGAAAAAATGGGCACGTGCCCGATAGTAGAATTTGACCGATATCCATGTGTTTCTAATAGACAAAAGAGAGTGATATATTCAAAAGAGCATCCGCCTTCAATTTTCATACACATGCACTTCTCGATCCAATAGTGTGGTTGACTTTCTCTTTGGATCCATTATTTAATTTGGCAACTTATGTTTTTAAGCTTTTTGAAAATTCATAAAAACTCCGGGATAATGGTGAAGTGAAAGAGCAAGAGACATAGTGTTTGATTTGATCATTCTATCTTTCAATTACGCAAGATTCAAGGTAAAGTACTAAGCCCCGTGATAAATAATATGATATATTTTCTAATCTAAATACAGAACTTTTGTTTGAATGCATGAGTACTTGTTAGAAGTGCAGATATTGCAGCAACTACTGATCCATTGTTGACTTTGACTTTGTTAAGGGACTAGCAAAGGGTAAGCTTGGGGGAACTTGTTGACGGTCCTTAATGTCAATATTATACCATCAACTAATGCATAGAATGATATTAAATAAACCATAAAACATAGTTGTAGGGTTTGATTCTAACAAGTTCCACGAGTTTTGGTGCTCTCACTTGTTTTGTAGGACATCCATGTTTTTACCATATAAAAGTATCTCAAGTGGTGAAACAGAGTATATCATTGCATAGAGCTCGTCACGCTGATCAAAATGGATATATTATTCGCTATATTTGGAGCACGGGGCTAGAAGATATTAATTTCACAAAATAGTCCAACCTATTTGGTGGGACCCACATGCACAGTACCATGCAGGTGGGCCCCACCGTAGCAGTGCCATGCAGCAGCGACAGCCAGACGGGCCCACACATCAGGCGGAGCAGCACTCCCATCGCGCGCAGCACGCGGACAGGCCGAGCTGGCCCCATGCGCAGGCCCTGTCGGGCACCGGAGGGGCAAGCGCATCCCTCTCCCAACCCTGGGCCGACATGTGGCGATGGCATGCGCTTCACCCAGAAACAAATGGCAGCCAATGGTTGGAGCCTAGGGACAACGCATGCGCTCATGCAATGCTCAAGCGGGTGTGGTTCCCGCTCGTACAGCCATGTACAAGCCCAAACTCGCCCCCCCTTCGCGTGACGCACTCCAACCGACCTCTTCGACGCATTTTGGCCCAATAAGGCCCATGTGCACATGGCGAAGGATTTAGTACCACATCGCTTGCCTAAGGTGGAGGGGAGGCCAGGAGCCCCTATATAATAATCCCAGGACCCCTCTGAGGCAACACATCATCATTAGGGAGTATTTGTAGAGGCATCTCTCGAAGGACAACCTCTCCTCTCTATGTAATTAGGTTTAGATTTTCCAATGTAATAGCTTAGCTCTAGTCGGGAGTTAGGGAAGCGGAGCTGCGCTCCGGTTCCGGAGGAGTCTTCAGAGTTTTGGTATGTCTTGTATCTTTTCTTTGTAAGACTTATGATTTATATATTTATCTTCTCTATTTACTTTATGCTTTGTTATATGATTTGTATAGTTGTTATATCTTGGCATGAGATCTTTGCTCGTATTGAGTGCTCTAGTTATGCAGAGTAGTAATCGATAGATTAGTGCGGATACATGGGTGTATGCCGAGTCTCTGAGTGATGAGTGATTGTCAACTGGAATGATGCGCATGTTCTTTGGCTTCTGTTCTGCAGGTGTCGAGCACGGATACAATGATCAGAGGCAAGGTGAAGGTCAAGTAGAGATGTGCCGTGCCGATGGACCGAGAGTGGCGAAGGGCGGACGTGAGGCTTGGACTGAGGGACCGGTGGCCCAAGGATCAGCTGTGGTGGCTGACAGCCTGGGACAGCGACGAGCGGAGACTTGCGGTCATGTGTTGCCTGATTCGTGGACTTGGGGACACGTGTCGGTGGACGGGGTGCACGGGAGGTGCATCCCTTCTATAGCTTCGGTTTGGTGGTAGAGCCAGAGAAAAACCATCGGGTGGACGGTTTCCAGGTTTGGGCCTCAAAACCTGGGCGCGGATGGTTTTCGAGTTTGGCCACAAAACTCGGGCTGAGGACGGTTTCCAGATTTGGGCCACAAAACCTGGGTGCTACGGGTTTGCTGAGTTTGGGCCACAAAACTCAGGCGCTGGGGGGCTGGTTTCCCGGTTTGGGCCTCAAAACCGGGGGTTTACGGTGAAGGCTAGTTTCCCGGTTTGGGCCACAAAACCGGGGGTGCGACATCCAGGAAAAGGATGCAGAGCGGTGGCGGCACGTGGCGGCAATCGGGAGGTTGCGTTGAGGCAACACTATGAGTTGTGCGGGCGTGGCCGTCGGATCACCACCTACCTTGAGTTGGTCCAGAATAACCTTAGGGTTTAGCTGGTTCGCTCTATAAGTAGTTAGGGGTAGACTGGGAATTAGGAGTAGTTAGAATTAGGATAAGTAGAGGGAGACACCCACCTCCCCATCTGTTGGTAACACACTTGCCCGACCTCCGCACGCGTGCAGGGGGGGTGGCGAAGGTGGCCAATCGTCAGAACCAAGCGAAGATGCTCTGGAACCAAACCAGCGCGAAGGTATAAGGAAGCGAGAACAGTGTTACTGTGGCTCTATCCCAAAAAACGTGTCTGTTCCACTGTTCACCCCCCGGTATTTATAGGGGATACGAAGGGGTGCCGGCCAAATTACAATAGGGTACAAGAAAGATTCCTCTGCGCTATAAATACAAAAGGGCAGAATCGTACAAACACAGCTGGAGCCGAAACCCTAGCCTGCTTTCCATGCGCCCGCCGCCGCTCAGCTCGTGCTCACCCTCGCGAAAATGCGAGGGCTGACCTTCGTCTTGCGAAGATATCCGTCCAGTCACGAAGTCCGAGTCCCTTCGCCACCAGTTGGGCCTGGGCCTCTCGGCGAAGGTGTGCGGGATACGCGAGGGTTGCTCCCAGCGCTCTTCATGCCCTTTGCCTGTAAGAAATTGTTGAACACTCCGAAGGTTGGGTCAGTATTCGGGGGCTTGAGCGGTGACTTGAGGGATTTAACAAGATGAAAAAGGGGGGCAGGCGGCGAAGGTGCGCGGGACGCGCGAGGGCCGCTTTGTTGAGCCAGCCTGCGTGGTGCCATCGCCGAGGGTCCCTTCCCCTAACACCATCCATCTCAGTCATTTACTCTTTGCACTTAGGGTTTCGTGCTCTCCCAATCCCCTGCTGTAGATAGCTGAGATCCGCAGAGAACCATACCTCTGTGTACTGGAGATTTTGAGGAAGTGAGGCCGTAACCTCACTGTTGTAGCGTGTGGTAGCCACACGGTTGCAAATTCGTGGTTGTGATTCACGTTTTGTTTGTGTTCTTCGCGGAATCCTTTTTCTCCACGTTTTTCTCATCGATCGATCTTTTTGCTTGGTGCATCTTTTGGAAATCCGTTTGAACCAAGTTGTTCTAGATCGTGAGGCACTTCCTTCCACCGAAGGAATTATCCTCTAACCTCATGAGCTAGTAGATCGGTCGTTTTTCGTTTCGGGTCATGTTTTTCTCCCTTCCCCCAAATTTCTTCGATTCATCGATTTGGAGATAGGTTCGAGCCATGATCTCTTAGAGATAGCTCACTATCCCCCTTGTGACTCATCTCTCCAAGTTTGAACCCTAGAGGTTTCGTTTTGGAAGAGTTTGAATCAAATCGGTGGACGAACAGTTCACTATCGGGGTGACCGGACGCTCGACTCGTGATGACCGGACGCTAGGTTAGTGAGTCCGATCGTTGAAACTGAGCACTGTGTTTTTCTGTAGTTTGATCGAACTGTAGAGTGGTAGTTGACCGGACGCACCGAGGTTACTGTTCATCAGTGTTTTTGGTACTGACCGGACGCACTGTTCACGACCGGACGCTCCTTGTCTGTGAGTCTGGTCGCTTACAGAGAGCTCCCAAATCGGTTTCTGCACGACCGGACGCGTCCGGTGCTCACAGACCGGACGCAGGCCAGAGTCCGGTCAGGGGCAATTTAAGCTGGTTTGTCCGTAGTTCGTTTGTTCGTTGTCGGTTTTGATTTCCGGCTTTTGTGTTGGGTTTCTAGAGCCGTAAAGTGTCTCGCTGTGCTTCTTGGAAGTAACCACCATATTTCTAGGGTCGTGGACACTTACGAGCTCTCGGGTTTGCTTTTGGGGTTGATATATGGGACAGTGGCGACAAGTTTCCAAAAGGAATTTTTGAAGCTCCCATTCACCCCCCCTCTGGTCGCCTTGCTTTAGCATTTTTGGTCCTTCAATTGGTATCAGAGCGGGTTAAGGATCTTCCACCTTAGCTGGTTCTAGATCCACAGAAGGCGACATGGATCGCGGCGTGGGCAAACCGCCGTTTTTCGATGGGACGAACTATGCGTATTGGAAAATACGCATGTCGGCCTATCTGCAGAGTTTGGGTGCTTCCATCTGGGATATTTGCAACTCTGCCGATTACATGGTCTTGGCTGCTCGTGTCTCTCAGCTTTAGATCGATGAGCATGATGCCAATAGCCAAGCCCGTAATGCTCTTTTCTCATGCTTGAGCATGAGTGAGTTTGATCGCGTTTCTCAACTCGCTACGGCTCGGGAGATTTGGGCTACCCTCATGCGTTTCCATGAGGAAACCTCTCAAGTCAAAACCCGTCTCTATGAGTCATTCAAGCGAGAGTATGAGAACTTTCGACATATGCCTGGCGAGAGCATAGAAAGTTTATTCGCTCGCTTTCAGGTGATTGTCAACAGGATGAGGGCTAACAAGGAGCTGTTGCCTTTCGACGATCATGAGAGGGCTCTCAAGCTTTTGCATACTCTCGATCGGTCACTGTGGGATTCCAAGGTTCAGGCAATCATCGAATCGCCTAACTATGAGACCCTCACGTGCGACGAGCTCTTCAGTAAGCTCAAGTCTAGTGAGATCGATGCCATGGCGAGGGCTTCTTATGAAAATCCTTCTGGCCCGTCTATGGCTTTGCTTTCTGGCTCTTCTGCTAACCCCTCTGGAGGTTTTGCACTCTCTTCTCTCTTTTCTGTCACAGAGGAGCAGCTGGAGTCTTTGGGGGATGACGAGTTGGCTATGCTCACCAACCGGTTCTCGCGGTTCCACAACAACCGCCTGAACCGTCGTCGTGGAGGAGGACGCTCGGGATGCTACGAGTGCGGCGATCCCAACTACTTCATCGCCAACTGTCCCAAGAAGAAGTACTCATCTGGGAAGAGCGATCATGGGCACAAGTATGACTCCGGCAAGCGCAAGGAGAAGTACGTCCCAGCAAGGCACAAGCGGAAGGGCGGCTTCAACAAGGAGTACATCAAGACCAAGTACTTGGAGAAGGCCCAGGCTGAGCAGCGTGCGTTCTTCGCCATGCTCAGCGACGTCGACGACTCGAACGACGACTCCGCTTCTTCAAGCGACAACGAGTCCGAGAAGAAGAAGAGGATCGAGGACAAGCTCAACGGCCTCTGCTTCTTCGCCGACGACGACAGCTTCTGCACCATGGCCCTCGGCAAGGAGGTCGACGGCGAGCTGGAGGAGACTCCTCGAAACGACGACGATGACGACGACACCTCCCAGGTATCTCTCACCCATGACGAGCTTTCTGCTGAGGTCGAGAAGCTTACTGTCGCCTTGCTTAGTCAGGAAAAGTTGCTTAGGCGTGCTGCTAGAGAGCGCAAGGAGTTTAGTTTGATTATTGAACTGAAAATTGCTAGTGTAGACATTGGATATTTCTTTGGATTAGCCCATGAAGAGAACTCTAAATACAATTTGGGAAAGTCCTGAGATGAATTCACATCAGAGATGAAGCAAGGCATACGGTGAACTGCTTAATGAAGACTCAGCTCATTCATCATGGATGAAAGTATGTGTAGATTGGAGAAAAGGTCGTCGTCACAAGAATTCAACTCCCATCCCATATGACGAATATGCTGTGCCACTCACAGATCCCCGTTGTAAGTCATGGTAAGTATGATCAAGGTGAGACAGTCTTGCTCATAGACTTTAAACTTTATGAGTAGTTATCTTTCAAATTCTTGCATACCACTGCATGTTTACTTTTAATCATTCATCCACTTCATTTAGTTTATGTTTTATCATATCAAGTCCATAACATGTTTAGTTCCTTGCATGCATTCATGTCATTTGCATCTAAAAGAATATTAAAAAAAAATCCTCACTGAGATCATACTCTGTCATCTCTTTTTGAATAAATCTCTTTTATGCTCTCATTCTACCTGTGTTTGCTATAGTATGCTTTGGTTTGGTTGTGCTTTTCGAGAGTACTTTCAAAGGATTTTAAATTTAGCGTGGTGCTTAGGTTAAAATGCCTTCCTTAATCCAATTAGACATGAAGTCTAGTTTGATTATTGAACTGAAAATTACTAGTGTAGACATTGGATATTTCTTTGGACTAACCCATGAAGAGAACTCTAAATACAATTTGGGAAAGTCCTGAGATGAATTCACATCAGAGATGAAGCAAGGCATACGGTGAACTGCTTAATGAAGACTCAGCTCATTCATCATGGATGAAAGTACTGTGAGTATTAAAGTTTATTTAAATTCATCTTCTACTGCAAGTTATCTTGTGCCTTGAACCATGTTAAAATGCAGCCAATACATAAAATGCTAGTCTATGCTAAAGTAACCTTAAAATCATCTTTTTCATTAGCATGGATGAATAACACATAAGTTGTGGATAACAACCCATGTTTCAAATTCAGTGCGATCCTTCGCGTATGTGTCCACTAACATTTTGCAGGAGATGAGATTTGCTTGTTCATGGTGTGAACTTGAAGATCCAAAACCCAACCTGTGGATAGACAAAAATCATCATCAGACAAGTCACTAGTGATGTCGAAGGCAGCCAAGCTTTGAGCCATCCCAAGGCCTAAGCCAGGACACTGATGATGTATAGGATGCAACTCACCCCGTATGGGTCAATCTATGTCTACCCTCATCATTGTCAAAGACATCAACACTGACACCAACAACAAATATCAGGGTGACGATATGCCACTACATTATAACATCTATGAGTCGTCCGAAGGAAGTCTGTTGGTGATTCACTACGAAGACAAGCAGTGGAAGTTTTCCTCACTTCTAATCATTGCAACACAAAAGCTAGTTTGGGGGATGAGGTGGAACAACTTCAACAACAACAAGGTCTACAATTTCAACTCATGAACATGTTGTTGAAGAAATATCCACCTACTTCACAAGCTAGCTTGGGGGAGACACGATTCTGTTGTCTAGATCTACTTCACGATCAAGGGTAGGAAGGAGAAATCTAGCTTCAAGACACTTTGACCTGCTACTCACCACTTTGATTTGTACATGCCACTAGACGCTGCCCCAGCCAAGAAGAAGAATATGATCCATCACTCATTCTTGGAAGAACATTCTTGAACACCACCAAAGTTGTCATCTATGTCGGACCTGGAGACATCCAATTT
The DNA here is from genome assembly GCA_009763385.1 of Coix lacryma-jobi var. lacryma-jobi. Lineage (NCBI taxonomy): Eukaryota > Viridiplantae > Streptophyta > Magnoliopsida > Poales > Poaceae > Coix > Coix lacryma-jobi. Next base: position 82,717,468 of record CM019825.1, on the reverse strand, counting down.
TGGATCTTTGATCAAAAGGATTGCTGCTTCATCAACAACTACACCATTTATGAGCAGCCGAAGGAAACCTAGAGAAGACATTGACTCAGCCGACAAAGGAAGAACCAACTGCCAGGAATTGAGGGGGGGCATCATGAAGGATGAAGCCACTGCACTACAAGAATTCAGACATGGAGAGATAGTACATGAACCTACAAATCAAGAGAATAGCTGACAAAGTCTCCATCATCTGAACCTCTTGAGAGCAGGACTCATCTGGCCCACTATGAGATAAGCAAGAGAAGACAAGCCACTCATGAACAACAACCAACTAGACAAGAGAAGCTTCCACAAGATGGTTTGACACAATCACTCTTTAATGATAAAGTAACATTTCAAGGTAAGTGACCATCACTTTAAAAGCTTCTCTTTAATTCTGGTATGCGCATAAATAAAGAACCAAACATGTTTAAGTTGCACCTCACTTGATCCAACCTAATCAACTCAACATGTTTAGTTCTTTACTCCTTATTCATGGCTTTACTCTCTTGAATCTCACTATCTAAATGAGCTAAAATGTTGTGCATCTAACCTTTAGAAGATGATATATCACAATCATGAAAAGATCAACACACTATACATAGATTATCTTTCCTTGGGTTATGCAATCTGATTTATTAAATATTTTATGATGCTTTCATGATCCTATCACTCATGTTAAGATTAAATAGAACACATAAACAACAAGTTCATCTTGTTCAATGTGCCTAAGGTTAGAGAGGAATGAACAAAACTTTTGGTTATGTTGGTGTTTTTCCACCAACAGAGCCCATGCACTTGATCTCTACCTTGTCTTTATGAGCAGGACACACTCTTGAGCAAAACATGGAGGGGTTTGTAAACTCCCAAATTCTACAGAGTGAAGGTCCTAGATCTACAAGAACATGCACACTGAGAAAGATGTTGTCAGCTTCCACAATCAATGTTTCACTTCAAATTACTGGGCGAACAAAGAACATGAGTGACACCATATCAAGAGGTGTAGTTATCAAGGTCTATATATCGGAATCAAATGATGCACCTCAGGGATGAATATGGTGAGAAATCCTATTCAGAGGACTTAAAACATTGAACCCTCGCCGAAAGGTAAATCAGTAGTTATCCATATTTATCTTTTCTGCATTAGTTTCCATTTTGCATATTTACTTTCCATCATCATCTCTCCATAGCATATTTACTTCTCTGTATCAGCATTACGTAAAAAAAGAAAATAAAAATATTTTACTAATTGCACTACATTATAAATCATGAAGCCCCATGTGAATAATTCTATGGTGTGTAAAAACCCACATGAAATATTCACCATGGTGGCATAAAAATTAAAATAAAAATACATTCACTGTCATTGCATCGAAAAATAAAAAAAAATTGAGAAAGAGATCTTACTGAAACTCTAGACAATTAAGGCTTGAGTGGCCAACCACTAATGCTTAATCTATTCCACAAGTTTTGTTGTCTATTTGAGTTTCACAGGATTAAAGACCAAGAAAAGCTGACGAGCAAGTGGATGTTCCATCCACTGTTGGAACACTATTTCAACAACCATCAACATCAATCAATGCTTTAATAGAGGAAGAACATTTTCACCGCCAGTCAGCTAGATTCCAAGATCGAACGACTACGTCAACGTTCAGCTTGGGGGAAATCACCCCTGTGTATCCAGGTAAGTATCTTTAACCTCTGAAGTTTTTCTTTCTATAAATAAATTCAAAATACAAAAAAAATATGAGCACATGAAGACTCAACACTATTACAACAACATCGAGTTTGGGGGAGGTGCACCCCTATTATCTTCGTGATTCAGGTATGTCATACTACTATCTTAACGTTTTCTAGTAATAGGATATAGTTTGTGTTAGATTAAATAAATAAAGCATGTCTAATCTGAAGAACTCTCTCTCTAATTTCTTAAAATGGAAATGATGAATAGTTGCTCTATTGTATTTCTTTGTAGTACCTAGCCTTTAAGCATGAGTTCTCCTAAGTTTAAAAAATTAATGATGCCTCAAAATGAAATTAAATATATGGGTAGCAAATGCTTGATCCAGAGTCTAGGTAATTGACAAAAATGATATGTGATGATCTAAGCTACTGTTATCTTGTTCTAAAACAACACTAGAGTTCCGGAGAGATTCCAATATTAATATGGCAAATAATTGCATTGAGTTAAATTAAGCTTTGTTGACCCTATGAGAAGTTATCATGCTATTGAATTGAGATCACTTACATATTTCATCCATCTTCCGCATAAATGCTCATGATTATTTGTTCCTATCCTCTCAAAAGTTTGTTGGAAGCATATGGCTATTGAAAAAAATTCCGAGGAAATAAAAAGGGACAAGTGTCCGAAACCTCAAAAAGATAGATCCCGAGGAAATGAAAAGGGACAAGTGTCCAGAACTTTGAAAAAAGGGAAGAAAAAGCAAAAGAGAAAAAGAAAAAAAATATATGAATATCAGAAAAATGGGCACGTGCCCGATAGTAGAATTAGCCCGATATCCATGTGTTTCTAATAGACAAAAGAGAGTGATATATTCAAAAGAGCATCCGCCTTCAATTTTCATACACATGCACTTCTCGATTCAATAGTGTGGTTGACTTTCTCTTTGGATCCATTATTTAATTTGGAAACATATGCTTTTAAGCTTTTTGAAAATTCATAAAAACTCCGGGATAATGGTGAAGTGAAAGTGCAAGAGACATAGTGCTTGATTTGATCATTCTATCTTTCAATTACGCAAGATTCAAGGTAAAGTACTAAGCCCCGTGATAAACAATATGATATATTTTCTAATCTAAATACAGAACTTTTGTTTGAATGCATGAGTACTTGTTAGAAGTGCAGATATTGCAGCAACTCATGATCCATTGTTGACTTTGACTTTGCTAAGGGACTAGCAAAGGGTAAGCTTGGGGGAACTTGTTGACGGTCCTTAATGTCAATATTATACCATCAACTAATGCATAGAATGATATTAAATAAACCATAAAACATACTTGTAGGGTTTGATTCTAACAAGTTCCACGAGTTTTGGTGCTCTCACTTGTTTCGTAGGACATCCATGTTTTTACCATATAAAAGTATCTCAAGTGGTGAAATAGAGTATATCATTGCATAGAGCTCGTCACGCTGATCAAAATGGATATATTATTCGCTATATTTGGAGCACGGGGCTAGAAGATATTAATTTCGCAAAATAGTCCAACCTATTTGGTGGCACCCACATGCACAGTACCATGCAGGCGGGCCCCACCGTAGCAGTGCCATGCAGCAGCGACAGCCAGACGGGCCCACACATCAGGCGGAGCAGCACTCCCATCGCGCGCAGCACGCGGACAGGCCGAGCTGGCCCCATGCGCAGGCCCTGTCGGGCACCGGAGGGGCAAGCGCATCCCTCTCCCAACCCTGGGCCGACATGTGGCGATGGCATGCGCTTCACCCAGAAACAGATGGCAGCCAATGGTTGGAGCCTAGGGACGACGCATGCGCTCATGCAATGCTCAAGCGGGTGTGGTTCCCGCTCGTACGGCCATGTACAAGCCCAAACTCGCCCCCCTTCGCGTGACGCACTCCAACCAACCTCTTCGACGTGTTTTGGCCCATTAAGGCCCATGTGCACATGGCAAAGGATTTAGTACAACATCGCTTGCCCAAGGTGGAGGGAAGGCCAGGAGCCCCTATATAATAAACCCAGGACCCTCTGAGGCAACACATCATCATTAAGGAGTATTTGTAGAGGCGTCCCTCGAAGGACAACCTCTCCTCTCTATGTAATTAGGTTTAGATTTTTCAATGTAATAGCTTAGCTCTAGTCGGGAGTTAGGGGAGTAGAGCTGCGCTCCGGTTCCGGAGGAGTCTTCAGAGTTTTGGTATGTCTTGTATCTTTTCTTTGTAAGACTTATGATTTATATATTTATCTTCTCTATTTACTTTATGCTTTATTATATGATTTGTATAGTTGTTATATCTTGGCATGAGATCTTCGCTCATATTGAGTGCTCTAGTTATGCTAGCTAATTAGAGTAGTAATCGATAGATTAGTGCGGATACATGGGTGTATGCCGAGTCTCTGAGTGATGAGTGATTGTCAACTGGAATGATGCGCATGTTCTTTGGCTTGTGTTGTGCAGGTGTCGAGCACGGATATAGTGATCAGAGTCAAGGTAAAGGTCAAGTAGAGACATGCCGTGCCGATGGACCGAGAGTGGCGAAGGGCAGACGTGAGGCTTCGACTGAGGGACCGGTGGCCCGAGGATCAGCTGTGGTGGCTGACAGCCTGGGACAGCGACGAGCGGAGAGTTGCGGTCATGTGTTGCCTGAGTCGTGGACTTGGGGACATGTGTCGGTGGACGGGGTGCACGGGCGGTGCATCCCATCTACAGCTTCGGTTTGGTGGTAGAGCCAGAGAAAAACCATCGGGTGGACGGTTTCCAGGTTTGGGCCTCAAACCCTGGGCGCGGATGGTTTCCTAGTTTGGCCACAAAACTCGGGCTGAGGACAGTTTCCAGGTTTGGGCCTCAAAACCTGGGTGCTACGGGTTTGCTGAGTTTGGGCCACAAAACTCAGGCGCTGGTGGGCTGGTTTCCCGGTTCGGGCCTCAAAACCGGGGGTTGACGGTGAAGGCTGGTTTCCCGGTTTGGGCCACAAAACCGGGGGTGCGACGTCCAGGAAAAGGACGCAGAGCGGTGGCGGCACGTGGCGGCAATCGGGAGGTTGCGTCGAGGCAACGCTACGAGTTGTGCAGGCGTGGCCGTCGGATCACCACCTACCTTGAGTTGGTCCAGAATAACCTTAGGGTTTAGCTGGTTCGCTCTGTAAGTAGTTAGGGGTAGACTGGGAATTAGGAATAGTTAGAATTAGGATAAGTAGAGGGAGACACCCACCTCTCCATTTGTTGGTAACACACTTGCCCGACCTCCGCACACGTGCAGGGGGGGTGGCGAAGGTGGCCAATCGTCAGAACCAAGCGAAGATGCTCGGGAACCAAACCAGCGCGAAGGTATAAGGAAGCGAGAACAGTGTTACTGTGGCTCTATCCCAAAAAACGTGTCCGTTCCAAGACTTACAACTTGCTTGCAAGACTTACTTCACTTGGCCTAATCCGAGGATTGCCCAAGTTATCCATGGAGAAGGATCTTGTTTGCCACTCTTGTAGACATGGGAAGATGGTTGCCGCTCCCCACCATCCAGTGACTCAGGTCATGACCAAGCGCCCTGGAGAGCTTTTGCACATGGACCTTGTTGGTCTGGCTCGGGTGAGCTCGGTTGGGGGGAAGTGGTATGTGCTTGTTGTTGTTGATGACTTCTCGAGATATTCATGGGTTTTCTTTTTAGCTGAGAAAACTGAGACTTTCTCCTTTGCTCGCAATCTGATTTTGCGTCTTCAGAACGAGTTCCCTTTGAACTCGATGTGAGCTATTAGGAGTGATAATGGTTCCGAATTCAAGAATTCGGATTTTGAGAAGTTTTGTAACTCTTTGGGTTTGGAGCATCAGTTTTCTTCGCCCTACACACCGCCCCAAAATGGTGTTGTAGAGAGGAAGAATTGGACCCTTGTTGAGATGGCCAGGACGATGCTCGATGAGCATAGGACTCCTAGGCGATATTGGGCCGAAGCTATGAGCACTGCATGCTATATTTCAAATCGCATTTTTCTCCGAGCCTTCTTGAAAAAGACTTCTTATGAGTTGCGTTTTGGAAAACTGCCCAAGGTGAGTTATTTTCGGGTTTTTGGTTGCCATTGTTTTATACTCAAAAAGGGCAACCTGGACAAATTTGAGTCTCGCTCTTCTGACGGTGTGTTTTTGGGTTATGGCACTCATACTCGTGCATATCGTGTACTTAACCTTGACACTAACCGAGTCATGGAGACATCAGATGTCACCTTCGAAGAGACCATGGTTTGTCCTTCTTCTCGTTTTGAGCGTGCAGGTGATCATGAGGTTGGTGAGCCTCTTTTTGATGACGAGGATGAGGGTGCTGTAGGTATGGATGATCCAGCACCCCCTCCACCTGCTGTGCCGCAAAGAGCGGCTTCTACGACGACTCACGGCCCCGACACGTCTTCTTCCTGGGGGCCGTGGGATCCGCCACCTCGGGCGGTACCCTTTGTACCCGAGGAGGCACCAGCTGCTGTAGAGGGGGAGGCCACTTCGGCAAGGGAGACGCCACGACACATTCAGCGCCAGCACCTGCCTCAGCAGATGATCGGCAACATCGACGAACGCGTCACCCGGTCAAGGCAAATCTCTCACTTTGCTCATTTTGCATTTGTTGCTGATTTTGAACCCCGGGATGTTGGACACGCTTTGCGGATCCGGATTGGGTCAATGCCATGCATGAGGAGTTAGAGAATTTTGAGCGAAATCGGGTTTGGGTGCTAGTTCCACCTCCTCTAGACTGTAAGCCTATTGGGACAAAATGGGTTTTCAAAAACAAGCAAGGAGAGGATGGCCACGTTGTTAGAAACAAGGCTAGGCTTGTAGCGAAAGGCTATAGTCAGAAGGAGGGGATAGACTATGAGGAGACTTTTGCTCCCATAGCTCGTTTGGAGGCTATTAGGATACTCTTGGCTTTTGCAACATCCAAAGGTTTCAAACTTTTTCAAATGGATGTCAAGAGTGCCTTCTTAAACGGCTACATAGAAGAAGAGGTTTATGTTGAACAACCCCCCGGTTTTGAAAATCCCAAGTTTCCAAACCATGTTTTCAAACTCCACAAAGCTTTATATGGTTTGAAACAAGCCCCTAGAGCCTGGTACGATAGGTTGAAAACCTTTTTGCTTGCTAAGGGTTTTAAAATGGGATGTGTGGATAAAACGCTCTTTCTCCTCAAGCAAGGCAAAGACACTCTCTTGGTCCAAATTTACGTGGATGATATCATTTTCGGTGGTTCTTCTCACGCTTTGGTTGCCAAGTTTGCAGATACTATGAGCAGGGAGTTCGAGATGAGTATGATGGGCGAGCTGACCTTCTTTCTCGGATTGCAAATTAAGCAATCCCGAGAAGGGATGTTTGTGCACCAGGGCAAGTATACCAAGGACTTGCTGAAGAGGTTCGATATGGGTGAGGCCAAGCCTCTTCCAACACCCATGTCGACCACGATGGCCCTGGATGCGGACAAGGATGGAGAAGCTGTGAACCAGAAGGAGTACCGAAGCATGATCGGGTCGCTGCTCTACCTGACGGCGACACGCCTGGACATCCAGTTCGCGGTGTGTCTGTGTGCGCGCTTTCAGGCGTCGCCGCGCACTTCTCACCGTCAGGCGGTCAAGCACATTTTCAGGTACCTTCGTTTCACACCTGAGTTCGGGATTTGGTATTCAGCTTCCTCCACCCTCTCCCTTTGCGGTTATTCCGATGTCGATTTTGCTGGTTGTCGCATTGAGCGCAAGTCCACTTCTGGGACTTGCCAATTTATTGGTTCTTCTCTTGTATCGTGGTCTTCTCGCAAGCAGTCTAGTGTCGCCCAGTCTACCACGGAGGCTGAGTATGTTGCTGCGGCTAGCTGCTGTTCCCAGTTGCTTTGGATGATGGCCACTTTGCGTGATTTTGGTCTAAGCTTTTCTCGTGTTCCTTTGCTTTGTGACAGCACGAGTGCGATTAGCGTTGCTAAGAACCCCGTGCTTCACTCGAAGACCAAACACATTGATGTGCGCTTTCATTTTCTGCGAGACCACTATGAGAAGGGTGATATCGACCTTCGCCATGTCGATACTCATCATCAGTTGGCTGATATTTTCACCAAGCCTTTGGACGAATCAACCTTTAATCGGTTGAGGGGTGAGCTTGGTGTGTGTTTCCCCTTTTAGATGGGGGAAACATTTTGGATCTTGTATCATAAGACTGACTATTTTTCGTTTGTCTTGTTTTCTTGTCTCTTTTGTCTTTTTGCATTTTCAGCATATGCTTTTACATTCTGAGCTTCAAGTTTATAATCTTTGAAATGTAATTATGCTCTGATTAGTGTGCTTCGATGCTATATGCTGATGCTAGTAGCTTTTGCTCCTTCTGATCACTAATACATGTTGTGAGCTGAGCTATTTTTGAATGGTGAATCTGCTTAACAAACATAAAACTTGAAAATGTTCACCATTGAGATATGCAACTAGCATGTGTAGGATGTGTTGAATACACTCGTGCTTTTCATATATGCTAGGTTGCTATGTCTCTAGTTCTGATTCTGTCACTTGCTTGGTATGTTCATACTCTGTTTAAAATCTGAACCAAGTTTTAAGTGAATTGGAAAGATCGAGATAGGATTGCTTGTCAACACATCACAGTTTCGAGACTGTTTCTCATTGCACTTTGAGTTAAACTTGAGCTGCATAGTGTATGACCGAAACTGTTGCTTTAAGCTTCTGATTGCTTTTGCATAGGTTTCGCACAGTTGAAAAGTTAGGCATTGACAAGCTTTCAACCTCTCGCAATCACATGCTAAATTCTAAACTTGTGCTATTTCACCGCTGCAACTCCGATCTAAAATTTTGAAATCACAAGTTATGCTTCATTCTATAGCATGTTGGTTGAACTTTGCTAGGGGTAGTTCACCTTGCATACATGGTTAGCACTTGTCTGTTTTCATGTCTATACATGTTTAGTGCTAATTTTGATGGTGAATACCTTTTTGGCGAAAAACTGCTCACTTTGCTCATATGTTCATATTTCATATTTGGTGATCCGTTTGAGCCTCCGCTAGCTTGTATGCTTTCCAGTGAATCGTTGGAGCTATACTGTTTAGAGCATCCTTGCATTTTCTTGACTATATTCCTGAAGCTGCTGACTTGCATTATGACTCATATGCATTTTGGAAGGGGGAGAACTTCTCTTGTTGGCATTTTTGCTGGTGCATTTTCTGAGGGGGAGAAAATCGTTTTCAGTTCCTTTTGCTTGATGGTGCATTCTCAACTAAGGGGAGAAAATTTGGACAAATCATGTCTCCCATGTTGGCGGTTGGGTGCACCATGCAAGGGGGAGTTTGCTCGTGCTGAAATTTTGAAATTTCCAATTGGTTCAGAGCGTTTTGCTAGTTGTGTTGAGCCTTTGCCTCTATCTTGAGGGACTAGCAGTCACATCGTTGTTTTAGTTGGGTTTAGTTGATATCGAGCTTTTCAGTTGATGTCGAGCTTTCTTGCTAGTTGTGTTGAGCCTCTGTGCCTCTGTCTTGAGGGACTAGCATTTTGCTTTGCTTTTTTAATTGGTATCTGCTAGCGGTGTTGAGCCTGTTCTACCTCTTCTTGAGGGCTAGTATTGCTTTGCTTGGTCGCATCGAGCCGTTGCCCATGTCTTTGGGGACCAAGTTGTCTTGCTCTTTCCACTTGACCTTCTTCGGCTTTGCTATGCTTTTGGCTCATTTGGTCGAGTTCTCTCTCCTTCTTTCTTCCTTCTTCTATTTCCAATATGATTTGTGTGTGTAGTTGACAATGCACTCATCAAGGGGGAGATTGCGGATACATGGGTGTATGCCGAGTCTCTGAGTGATGAGTGATTGTCAACTGGAATGATGCACATGTTCTTTGGCTTGTGTTGTGCAGGTGTCGAGCACGGATACAGTGATCAGAGTCAAGGTGAAGGTCAAGTAGAGACGTGCCGTGCCGATGGACCGAGAGTGGCGAAGGGCGGACGTGAGGCTTGGACTGAGGGACCGGTGGCCCGAGGATCAGCTGTGGTGGCTGACAGCCTGGGACAGCGACGAGCGGAGACTTGTGGTCATGTATTGCCTGAGTCGTGGACTTGGGGACACGTGTCGGTGGACGGGGTGCACGGGCGGTGCATCCCTTCTACAGCTTCGGTTTGGTGGTAGAGCTAGAGAAAAACCATCGGGTGGATGGTTTCCAGGTTTGGGCCTCAAAACCTGGGCGCGGATGGTTTCCGAGTTTGGCCACAAAACTCGGGCTGAGGACGGTTTCCAGGTTTGGGCCTCAAAACCTGGGTGCTACGGGTTTGCTGAGTTTGGGCCACAAAACTCAGGCGCTGGTGGGCTGGATTCCCGGTTTGGGCCTCAAAACCGGGGGTTGACGGTGAAGGCCGGTTTCCCGGTTTGGGCCACAAAACCGAGGGTGCGACGTCCAGGAAAAGGACGCAGAGCGGTGGCGGCACGTGGTGGCAATCGGGAGGTTGCGTCGAGGCAACGCTACGAGTTGTGCGGGCGTGGCCATCGGATCACCACCTACCTTGAGTTGGTCTAGAATAACCTTAGGGTTTAGCTGGTTCGCTCTGTAAGTAGTTAGGGGTTGAGTGGGAATTAGGAATAGTTAGAATTAGGATAAGTAGGGGGAGACACCCACCTCCCCGTCCATCTCAGTCATTTGCTCTTTGCACTTAGGGTTTCCTGCTCTCCCAATCCCCTGCTGTAGCTAGCTGAGATCCGCAGAGAACCATACCTCTATGTACTGGAGATTTTGAGGAAGTGAGGCCGTAACCTCACTGTTGTAGCGTGTGGTAGCCACACGGTTGCAAATTCGTGGTTGTGATTCGCGTTTTGTTTGTGTTCTTCGCGGAATCCTTTTTCTCCACGTTTTTCTCGTCGATCGATCTTTTTGCTTGGTGCGTATTTTGGAAATCCATTTGAACCAAGTTGTTCTAGACCGTGAGGCACTTCTTTCCACCGAAGGAATTATCCTCTAACCTCATGAGCTAGTAGATCGGTCGTTTTTCATTTTGGGTCAAGTTTTTCTCCCTTCCCCCGAATTTCTTCGATTCATCGATTTAGAGATAGGTTCGAGCCATGATCTCTTAGAGATAGCTCACTATCGTCCTTGTGACTCATCTCTCCAAGTTTGAACCCTAGAGGTTTCGTTTTGGAAGAGTTTGAATCAAATCGGTGGACGAGCAGTTCACTATCGGGGTGACCGGACGCTCGACTCGTGCTGACCGGACGCTAGGTCAGTGAGTCCGATCGTTGAAACTGAGCACTGTGTTCTTCTGTGGTTTGATCGGACTCTAGAGTGGTAGTTGACCGGATGCACCGAGGTTACTGTTCATCAGCGTTTTGGGTACTGACCGGACGCACTGTTCACGACCGGACGCTCCTTGTCTGTGAGTCCGGTCGCTTACAGAGAGCTCCCAAATCGGTTTCTGCACGATCGGACGCGTCCGGTGCTCACAGATCGGACGCAGGCCAGAGTCCGGTCACGGGCAGTTTAAGCTGGTTTGTCCGTAGTTCGTTTGTTCATTGTCGGTTTTGATTTTCGGCTTTTGTGTTGGGTTTATAGAGCCGTAAAGTGTCTCGCTGTGCTTCTTGGAAGTATCCACCATATTTCTAGGGTCGTGGACACTTACGAGCTCTCGGGTTTGCTTTTGGGGTTGATACACGGGACAGTGGCGACAAGTTTCTGAAAGGAATTTTTGAAGCTCCCATTCACCCCCCCCTCTGGTCGCCTTGCTTTAGCATTTTCGGTCCTTCAATTAGACATGGTGTTTAGTCTATAGGTTACCTGAGGTTGCGCTCAATCCCACGGAATAGTTGTGGTAGCCCCAGGGGTGACAGCTCTGTTAGGCCTTCGTAGTCCACCACGTTCGGTTTCGTAGAGCTTTTGGCGGCCTTCTCCCAACTACTTTTTTCCTAGTCTTCTTCGAGAGATGGAAAGGACCTGCTGCTCCAAAGTGCCAATGTTTATGACTGCTATATCTTTTCATCCTTGTTACCTTAGAACCAAAGTAATAGAGAAGTGCATAGGAACCGTGATCTCTCCCGTTGTCCTCCCACTATAGTTATCTATACATTTACCATTAAATTCTGTTTTGTGCTTCCATTCAATATCATATCATTTATCAATTACTTTTGCTTTAGTCTAATTAGTATTTTGAGTTAGTAGATGCATGATAGTGAGTTATCATATTCTTGACCCTAGCTTCCCTATGGTAAAATATAAATAACGATCCTGGAATACTCCCGGTAAAATGCTACGACGGTGTTCTGTGCGCTTGCAGAATCTTTCATATTGTTATTTGCGTTAACAAACGTCAACAATGATTACAGCACCGACATATCCCTAAGTAAAAGGGCGCGTTGAAAAATGAACGAGGGCCAACATCGATACAAACCTACACGGTCCAACGGACGGACTGCCCCAAGTTTCCAAACTTGTGCCTTGCCTTCCAATTGACCGTATTTCATTACTACTCAGGTTCTTTTCCACGATAGCAAATATAGCCAACCGTGATCCGGTAAATACCCATCAGGGGCATTACGGAAACATCCTTAACAACTACTTATATTAAATAGGCTAAGCAGTTCTACTTATGATTAAGTAATAGGATAACAAGGCAGGTGTAAACAATAATCAAGGAATGATAATGCAGCAATTGGGATCCAATCAATTCCTATACCTAATGCATCACAATATAAAATACTCAAATAGATTCATTGTAAATACTGGGAGACTTAGAATGCTCAGGGGCTTGCCTGGGAACCAACACTAGGTTAGTGTTTGTTAGGTGATACTCGCTTGGCGAGCATCTCCGTTGTAGCACTTGCTTAACTCCGCTTCTTCGGGATAATCCATCAAACACCGTCTTCAGATTTAGCCTCATCATCACGTCCTCCACGATGTATCTACCGTTACCTAAATGAGATGTGCCATGCAAGCGTATGAATGCAAGGAAAATGCTTACGAAGCAAACATAAGACACATAACATGGCATGATCACTCCAGCAGGTTATTTTTAAATCAAAGTGTGACACACGGTTCAATAGGCATTTGTAGTGCCGAACTATAACAATCAATCAAAACTACATTACATACATCACTCCAGAGAAACACATGCATACACACATATAGCTCATCCTTTAGTTAAGTAAGTTAATTAACATTATGTGATATGACCATATAATATCTTTGGTGAATTAATTTAACAACATAGAATGCATAAGCTAAATATTATCAAGTCATGACTTTGCATTAAGGATCACATAAGCAACCTCAAACTATAGCAATCAACTTCGGTTCAATTACATAGTTTGGACAGCAACATAATATGTACTTTAAACACACATAACTGCAGCTACACACATCCAAACAAGGTGATCCTAGACTTTATGGAAATCTAATGAAATTATCTACAACTTTGTTATTATCACTTAAGCATGATTAAACCATTAAAATGACCAAACATAACAGGTAACCACTTCTGTCCAAACTTTGGACAGAATATTACATTCATCTTCAAATAGCCATAACTGGAGATCTAAAGCACCCAAAGACTTGAAATAAGACTTTTTAGAAAGCTTATTAAGTTGTCTACAAGTTATTTATAATCATCTCAAGATGATTAGGCAGTTATCAAGGATAACCAACTCAAACAAATAAATCTGTCCAGACTTTGAACAGATTCTGACTTCTAACTTTAAACACATGTAACTCAAGTTCTAAACCACCAAAAATAGTGATCCAAGACAATTTAGAAAGCTTATGAAAAGCACTACAACTCTTTTATTAACATAAAGACATGATTCACAACTTAAATTAACCAATTAAGTCATTCTTTCAGATCTGCACAGAAAATATGCAAAGCCTGACAGCCAACTTACAAAAACTATAACTCCTAAACCACTTGGCCTAAAATCATGAATTTTTAGGAAAAGCAAGATAAAGAAGTTATCTACAACTTTTATATAGAGAACACATCTACAGAAAACTTCATTTTCTTTACGAACTAATCACCACTACAGAAACTGTGCATGCAGCAATTTCAGCATATTAACAAATCCACTTTACTGATTATTTGGTTAACATGTGAGCACACATATGAGCTATGAACAACATCAATTTATTATAAACATGAGCACACATCATTTATCTCAGATCAATATGCAACAAAGACAAGCACATAAATATATACATGTTGATCCATTGCAATATTTCTTTTAACTAGATAATTATTAAACATAGGCATTATCTTTAAGTGATGTTGCAAACATATAGTTTGGACCTCATATTTTTATAGGTGATAGAAAAGGTCACACCATGACTACTGTAAAAATATTACATGCTCATGTATTACAATTTATTTATTAAAAACAGGGCAAGTTTTATTCAAAAATGCATGTGAGAACAAAATAAATCTATAAATCCTATTTCCTGGAAACACATGGTCATGATAAAATTATCCAAGCTATAACAACATCATAGAAAGGTAGTGGAACCACCTTTTCGATTTATACATGCCAACATTTGCCACAATTCATTTTAATCTATTTAATGAGCTGAGAACAAGATAAATTCATAACTAATTCATACATGCACCAGAAATCCTGAAATGTTTATCACAGCTCACATGACACATGACAAGCCTACCATAAAAATTTCACAGCAAACTAAGTAATACAACAGCAGATATTATTTTATCCCTATTTAATGCTATTTAACACAAATAAATCATTACAGCAGAAACTATGAACTAACATACCACACATTATACCTTCACTGGATACATCTACTCACAAGGATTCCAAAAAGTGCTCACTTGCAATTTTTGGACAAACACAGAATTTATCACGCATTTCCAAAGTTTCGGCCAGATTTATTAATTAAACAAAAATGAAAAACAAAAACTTTTTTGCATTAGGACCCGTCAGATCTGCACAAAATAATTAAGGACTTGTTAGTAAATCTAATGAGTCATGCAACTTAACATAAAAACCCAATGAAAAGCTTCAGCTTCACTAGATGGTCCTCACCATGGATTTCACTGGAGAAATCTACGGGAACAGACGGAGATTTGCCGGCTCTGCCAGAAAGGGGACCGGGCTTCAGAGCTAGGGTTTGGGCAAGGGGCTGGCCCGGCCTGCTGCAGGGCTGTTGCCGTTCTGCTGCTGGCGCTACTACCTCCCCTGGTCAGAAAGGTCCCAGCCAGAAGGACGCCCGCGCTGAGAAAAGAAAAAAAATGTCGCGACTCCTGCACGGCTTCGGGTACGGGCAGAAAAACGGAGGGAGGAAGGAAGAAAGGAAGGAGCGGAGCGGTGGCCGGACTTGCTGCTGCTGGGGACCAGGGCGCCTACTGCCTTCCTGCTGACCGCTGCTTTGGCGTTGCTGCTGCTCGACAAGAGGAGGGCGCGACAAGGGAGGAGGCGCGCAGAAAAATCGCGGCCTCTGGCTCCAATCGCAGGAAGGGAAAGGAGGGAGAGCAAGGGAGAAAAGGGGATGGGGGCGCGAGTCTGCTGCTCGCCCAGGGAGAAGAGGAGGGGAGCAGAGAGGGGCGGCCATGGAGGTGTGGCTGCTCTGCTGATTTTTCTCTGCTGCATACTCATGGCGGAAGAAAAGGCAGAGGGAAAAAGGGAGAGACCGAGTGAGAGGGAGAAGGAGCCGGGCTCGGCTTTTGCGTGAAGGGAGAGGAAGGGGGCACCGCCCCTTTTGGACCAATAGGAGGAGAAGGCGCGGCAGGCGAGACCTCGGGGCGTGGGCGCGACCTCGGGAAAATTTCCCGTCAAATTTTTCTCTAGAATTTCTTTCCCAATGGCAGGTTTCCGGAAACTTTTGGTCATTTTCAAAAATTGCGAATACTGATCAAACGGACTCCAATTCCGACGACACTAATTTTGTTGTCACCGTCTTGACGAGTATTCCGACTTTCGTTAAAGGCGTTCAGTCAAATTCTGAATCGTTTGTCCGGTAACGATCGTCGACGACATTTTCGTGGTGACCGAAATTCTAATTTTTGCAGTACAGACTTAACTGATTTCCGGAACCTGAAAACTGCATTGTATGTCATCTTGCGAGCTCATTTTCACCCTTTTCGGCATCGATCCAGGTCTCGGCCATAAAACCAAATTTGTTCCTTTCGATCTGTACTACAACTTTTGTTTAAGGCGCACTGACATGCGAACACCCGAAAATACCGTTCAACTCCGGTCAAAGCGGTCACCCGGTAGGATCCAGATTACGGTCTCTCGTCGGTCGGAATATTTTCTGGTCGTCTGCTCAACATAAAACTTTGATAACTTTTGCTCGTGAGTCCATAAATAATTGAATGGGCATAATTGCAAGACTCGGTCGAACTCAACTGACCTTCTTCACTTTATTCGTGATGATAGGCAAAGTTGTGACTCGTCATTTCATGTGACTTATTGATTCCAGATTTTGCGAAACTTTTCTACCAGTCACTATAGATAGGAACTGAAGCAGGGAACATGAAAAGTCATGTTTAGCAGTAATCTTGAATATTCCAAAATTGGACAATCATTATTAACTGGTGCTGTTAATTATTTCCGGAATAATTTAAACAGAGGCTCTATTTTCGGGATTGATTCCAAATCTTCAGTCATCACTGACCATACTAAAAATCTTCTTTCGACCATCACCTGACAGACCATGTTTGTGTTTAAACTGACTGCTCATCTGGCGTCAAACACCTGGGGTGTTACAGCTGGTTTCTGAGTTTGGCCTCAAAACTCAGGGTGGACGGTTTGTCAGGTTTGGGCCTCAAAACCTTAGCTGGCGGGTTTCCCGGTTTGGGCCTCAAAACCAGGGGAAGGTCCACAAGGAGGGTCGACGCGTGGCGGCGTGGAGAGGCTAGTGCGGCGGCGAAGCTATCCACGAGGAAGGCGTGGTGGTAGACATGACGACACGTGGCGGCATCAGGGAGGTCGCGTCGAGGCGAAGCTACCGGATGTGCGGGCGTGGCCGTCGGATGAAAACTGCTAGGGTTGGACAGTTTTACCCCTGGGGGGTATTTGGGTTGAGTGCTTCATGTGAGGGCGTTTTGGTCTTTGGACGTGCGCCTATATATATGTGAAGGGGCTGCTAGGGTAGCTATTCTTGGACGGTGTCTCTCTCATTTTGTGTTTGTGAGAGAAGGCTTGGGTTAGAGGAAAGTTGGCTCTTGTTCTTGAGCTTTTTGCCATCCAAGCTTTGTGTTGCTAGGAGTGGCTTGTAGCCTGACACCGAGTGCTTAATCATCATCCATTCCGCTGAATCCAAGGATCAAATTCGTCCTTCTCTTGTTGGCTGCGATTTTCGGATCGAATTCGCGTTTTTGTTCTTCGAGTTTCGGTTTTTCCCCTCCCGGAGAATTTTCTCGTTCTCCCTCTCTGAGCGATGATATGCGATTCCATTTGAATCAATTTGTTCTATGTCATGAGCTCCTTCTTTCCACCGAAGGATTTCTTCTCTAACCTCATAAGCACATAGATCGGGTCGAAACGCATTCGTTCTTCGTTTCTTCCCCTTTTCTAGTGTTCTTCAGATTTCTCATGGATTAGTTGGTTTGGAGTGATGATATCCTAGGATTAGCTTCCCAACACGTAGAAGAACACTTGGGAGAAGTTTGGTTGCAGCCCCGTTCATTTTGGTAAAGATCCAATCGATTTTGGTTTTGTCCCGTGCAGTTTTTGCACTTTCTGGGCAATGGCGAACTGTCCGCCGTTCAGTGGCGGACTGTCCGGCCATCGGGGCTCGGCCAGACCAGAACAGCGCAGCGCTCACTGTTCACGGTCTTTTTGAACGGCGGACAGTCCGCCGTGTAAGGCGCGGATAGTCCGCGAGTCGAGCAAAGGCTGTTCAGCAGCTTTGCTGATTTGGGACTTTGACCGGCGGACAGTCCGGGAAGGAACCGCGGACAGTCGGCCCCTGGCGCGGACAGTCCGAGACCAGGAGTCCGGACAGTCCGGGAATCGGTTGTAGGGTGAGTTTTAGTGCGTTTGCTCTTCCGGCTTTTCCGATTCGTTTTCGGACTTCTCGTTTGCTCCTAGAGTTCACCGAGGAACCTCTCTACATATCTTTGCTACGCGTTAGCATCGATATTTGGAGGAATCGTGACGTAGCCCTTTTTCTACGTTTGGGAGTGGGTGTTTTAGGCACGAACTTGACTCGAAGTTTTGAGAGTTTTGATTTGCTCTCTTGTGTGGTGCCTTGCTGTGATCCTAGGGATCATCCACCGTCTTTCCAAGGGTCGTGGGCATCATGTTTGAGTCCGAAGCTTTTGGGGTTGATTTTGTTGGGACAGAGGCCAAAATCTCGAAAGAAATTTTTAGGCTCTCATTCACCCCCCCCCCCTCTGGTCGTCTTGCTTTAGCATTTTCGGTCCTTCAATTGGTATCGAAGCCAGTTAAGGATCTCTCTACCTTAACCGGTTCCGGATCCACGAAGGCGACCTTTTTGAGAGCGGTTGTGGTTCCGACTTTGCTTGTCAAGGTGTTGGGCTTGTGTTTTCGCTAACACTAACGGTGCTTTTAGAAGTGGCACCAAATTCTTCTTCTAGTATGTCTTTGTCTTTAGGTTTGAATGTTTCCAAGGACGACATCTTGGGAAGAAGGAGGAGTGCAGTTGATGAGAGGGATCGCGAGGTGAATGAGGTGTTGAATCTTCTACGTAATGATGAGCTTTCACCAGAGGATCTTCTACATCAACTTGGCAAGGCCAAGAGAGGTACACTTGCTTGTGGTCTTGTGACCTTGCACAACCTATATGAGGCTTGCTCTAGGAATGATGAGCTTTGTGATATCTTGCGTAGAAAGGTTGAAAAATTGAAATGCTCCATTGCTAGGTTGAAGTCTAGTGCCTCTTTGCTTTGCACCTCTTGTAGTGACATGGTTAGGAAGAATGATGAGCTATGCTTTTCTCTTGCTAGCTTAAAATCTGAGATTGAATTGTTGAAATCTAATGCTTCCGAACCATGTTTAGTTTGCATTAACTTGCGCAAGGACCTTGATTTTTCTAAAACTGAAATAGCCTTGCTAAAGTCAAATGCTTTGTCACCATGTGATTCTTGTGAATCTTTTGTTGCTAGACTTAGAGAATTAAGTTTGATTCACATGACATGTGTAGATGAACTTGAGCATGCTAGGGATAAAATTGTTGAATTAAATTCTAAGCCTTGTAGCTCATTCTCTTTGAATAAAAATGCTTGCCTTACTTCTTGTGATACTTATGATTCTTTGCTTGATGTGAATGGTGATGTTACTCCCACCGATTTCATGTGCACATCATGCATTGATTTGGAAAATGAAGTTTTGGCTTTGAAAGTTTTGCGCGATGATATGAGCGCCAAGTTGGTTGAGAACAATGATATGAGTGCCAACCTTGAAAAAGAAAATGAACTCTTGCGTACCACATATACCGAGTGCATTAGAGAGGAGATAGAAAATCTGAAAAACACTCTTATGGTACTTGTGATAGCCACATGTTTGAGAATGAGGTTTTAGCTAAAAGATGCAAGAGTCTTTGTGCTAAGTCTTTTGATTCACGCAATTCTTGCAACTCCGATGTTGATAGTTCTATGTTTGCATCTTTGCAACCGGAGTTGTGTTCTTGTGTTGCGCGTGAGTCTTTTGACTGTAGCATTAGTGTCAAGGTTTCGGATAGCTCTTTCATAGCTACTCCTAACCTTGCTGTTTCCTCGAGTGATGTCCAAGGGACTTCTCTTGACAAAGTTGCTTCTCACATTTTTGGGACTCGGGTTCCCAATCCTATTTTCCATTGCACCTTTTGCAAGAAGGATGGACATTCATTCAATTTTTGTTTCCGCCGTGTCAAACACGAGTGACGTATTCGAGCTAAGGCGTTTAGGAAGCCGTGTAGCCTTTCCCATGGCACGTGTGCTCCTAGTGTTGGCACCAAGTTGAATGTTGATGCTTCTTGTTCTAAGTCCCAAAGGACTTCGCACTTTTCGGAGAATGGTGTGCCTTCCGATAGGCCTTTGTACCATGGCTCTTTTTGTGAGAAAGATGGGCATCAAGAAAGCTTTTGCTATCGCCATGCCAAACGTTTGTGCCAAGCTCGTTCTTCTAGGAAGATGGTGGTTCATAGCCCTTCTCATGGCATGAACGCTTGTGCTCCCAGGAAGAAGCCCCTCTTTGTTGATGGGTTTTATGAATCCTTTTCTAGTGGGTTAGGTCATGATCGTGGACATGCCTCTAGTGCGTCTTCTCTTGGTCCATGTCATGCTTCTCATGGTGCTTCTATTGGTTCTTCTACAAAAACCTTGGAAGATGTTTGCCTCCTTTCCCGTGGTACGACTCGTTCTTCTCCGCGAGTTGTCCTTTTGAGGAATGCTTCCAAGGGTGTTTCAAAATTGCATTTGATCCAATATTTGCATCATGCTAACCCACATGATAAGTTGAGATTTATGACCAAGTCTTGGGTTCCCAAGTACATGCTTGCTAACCCTTCGGGATCCAAGACTTGGGTTATTTTGTCCTCTTGTGTGTAGATATGAGGACGCGGGTGGAGAACATGCGCCTGATGGAGCTTGATCTTTTAGATGTGATCAAGATTTGATGGTTCTCTACACCCCGCTTAGAATTGCCTCCAAAGAGGCTTTTGCTATCTGGTGAGCCTTCATATACACTCATACCTTGTACATCCATGATCTATTTCTTGTGGTATGAGATGGTCTTTCATGTGCTCACTTGTATAGTTCTTGCATGTACATTTTCTTTTGTATCATGTTTTGTTTAGTCTAGCATGTGCTATCTTCTGTATCTTATGTCATGGTAGCTTTGTGTACAGTTTTGGTGGCTATTCCACTTTTCATGCTAGTTGGTGATCCTCATGAACATTATGTCATGCTTTACCATACTTCTCCATGAGCTTTACTTGTAGAGGTATGATGTTCATTAGGTGTCACTTTTTAGGTGCTAGTTTTGGTTAACTACATGTACCCTGTTGACATGTTTAGTTTGAGCACTAGCCTTTCCACACTTTTATCATGTTACATGCTTTTGGATCTATTGCTATCATTATCTTGCATTGTAGCATGTGTTGAGGATTAGGCTGTGTTTGGGTTGATCATGTCTTTAGGCTGCATTTTTCTTCATAGTGCTTTATCCTGTTGCATGGTAGTCTTGTTTAGTTTGCTTTCAGATCTCCTTGCGGTATCATTCATAGGTAGACCTCTTTTTGTTGAGAGTTCACCTTATGCTTATAATGTGACTAATCGTTTTGTGGAGACCTTGAGGTCACACTAGACAAGACAATGCCTTGTGTTTTCTTCTACTTTTGAGTGTGCAGGAGAATAGGAGCCTGGAGAGAGCATTTCGGCTCATGGACCCGATCCCACTTCTTCCATGACTTAGGGTTCCATTCGAGCAGCTCTTGAGCGAGCACTAGCTGCACCTGTGGGAGCGACAGCATCAGGCGAGGGGGAGACGACTTCGGCAAGGCAGGCGCCCCGGAGACTTTAGTAGATTCAGGCGTCTCCTCGGGTATCACACAAGCAGGCGGTCAAGAGCTTCATGAGGTACCTCTGACACACTTCTGAGTTCGGGTTTTGGTAGTCTCCTTCTTTGACCTCTTTCTGTTGTGTGGTCTTTCTGATGTGGCTTTTGCTGGCTGTTCACTTGAGCATTTCTTGACTCTTTTCTTATGTTTTTGGTGTGTGTTTCCCTTTTAGTTGGGGAAGCATTTTGCTTGTTGTATCTTAGTTGGACTTCTCCGATACCCTTTTGTTTTGGGTTTTCATTTTTAGGCTAGTTTTGCTTTGTCTTTGATAGACTAGCTTTTGCATACATTTCGTCATGTATTTTAGTGCATTTTAGATCTTCATGTTTAGAGCAATGAGAATGAGACTATGCTCTTTTTGGTATGCCCTGTTGATTCATGATGATGCTTGTAGCTTAGGCTCTTTTTGATCACTTGATACATGTTATGAGCTAAGCTATTTTTGCAAATGGTGAGCTTGATTAATTAACTATGAAACCTTTAATTTGTTCACCATTGAGATTGGCAACTAGCATGGGTAGGATGTGTTGAGATCACTTGTGTTATCTTTTGTATGCTTGGTTGCTATGTCTCTTGCACTGAGTCATTCACTTGCTTGGATTGTTCATAGTTATCTTGTGCTTAAAATTTGATCCAAGTATTAGTGAAATGAAAAGATCGAGATGGGATTGCATGTGTCAGCACCTCACGGTATCGAGACTGTTTCTCATTTCACTTTTGAGTTAAACTTGAGCCGTGTAGTGTAAGACCGAAACCGGTGCTTTAAGCTTCTGATTGCTTTTCTTGCATAGGATTAGCCCGGTTGAAAAGTTAGGCAATGACCATGCTTTCAACCTCTCGCAATCACATGCCTTAATTTGAACTTGTGTTAAAACCGCTGCAATCTCCAATAAAATTTGATAACAACACAAGTATATGCTTCATTCGATGGCATGATGATTGAACTTTGCTAGGGTAGTTCACCTTTTATACTTGATTTAGCACTTGGTTGATTTCCTGTCTATTCATGCTTTGTGCTATTTCTAGTGGTGAACTCCTTTTTAAATGGCTTAAAACTGCTCATATGCTTAATTGTTCATATTTCGTATTCACTTGATTAGTTTGAGCCTTTGCTAGCATTTGTATTGGTTGCTACACTTTCAGGGCAGCACCCTTTTGAGCATCTTTTCATTCTAATTGCTATACACTTGAAGCTATTGCATTATGCATATCATGCATTTTTAGCTTAGTGTACATACCCCCAGCTCCGATACACTTTGTGGTCACTTTCAATGCTTTTCATTTCCCCCATATGCTTTTGGTTGATGACTTGTCTTGTGTTTGTGTCAACTTTGTGAGAAATGTTAAAACTCCTCAGCATGTTCCCTTTTGTCAAGGGGGAGAAGCTGTTTGCAAGGGGGAGCTTGTGTGTTGGCACAAATGGGAGAGTCATGCATTTTGGGGAGAGCTGTGAGCTAGGGGGAGTTTGGCTCTTTTATGTGTTTCAATTGGTATCCATCATTTGGTATGGAGTGCATTTGGTGTCCTGAGCTTTGATGCATAGCCTTTGTGTTTAGGCTTGCTTTCAGGGGGAGTCGCTTTTACTTTGCTGCTTCTCTGCGTGCTCTGAGTGTTTGTGCTCCATTTAGTTTTGAGCTTCTCTTTGTGTTTTTTTCCGGTCGGTATCGAGTCTGCTAGTCGTGTTGAACCGTTTTGCCTCTGTCTTGAGGGACTACCAGTTTTTGCTAGGTATTTTTGATTAATATGGAGCCTTCAGCTAGTTGTGTCGAGCCTCTGTGCCCCTGTCTTGAGGAACTAGCTGTTTTCACCAATTTTTGGCTGTTTGTGATTGGTATCGAGTTTCCTGCTAGTTGTGTTGAGCCTCTGTGCCTCTATCTTGAGCGACTAGCAGATTCACATTCCAATGTGTTGTTTCAGCCTCAATTGGTATCGAGCCTTGAGCTAGTGGTGTTGAGCCCTTTTCTGCCTTTTCTTAAGGGCTAGCTCATTTTTGACTTGGTTGCGTCGAGCCGTTGCCCATGTCTTTGGGAACCAAGTCTTTCGCTCCTTGTCTGAGTTTTCGCTCTTTTGTAGAGTTTTGCTCAGATTTTGCTTGGTTGCATTGAGTCGTTGCCCATATCTTTGGGGACCAAGTTTTCGGTTTTGGTATCTCAAATCATCTCTTTGTGCCTGGTTTTTGTCAATTCAATCATCAAGGGGGAGAAATTTCAAAACCCAAGTGGATAAGAACCTTCCAAGTTGATAAGAACCTTGGTTTCTTTTATGATGATTGTTTGACAATTTATTTGAGATTGGTTTTTGAGTACCTTTTGGGATTCATGAAACTCTTGTTTCTCTGGACTCTTCGGTTATGTGGAGGCTTTGCCCGCTTTTCCCGTTTCTTTCGGGACCGAGAGCTTTTATTTGGAGTTTTCATGATCCTTTCTGATCTCAAGTTGCCTTGTGTTTGCTTTTGCTTGGCTTTTGGGCACTTGGATGAGGCTTGCCTTCAAATCCTTCCTTTGTGGTTATATTGTTAGTCAATGCATTCATCAAGGGGGAGATTGAGAACATATATGATGAATGATTGACATTGATGAGGAAGGTTTGAGGCTTTTCCCGGTTGAGTCATTATCTCCCTATGTGCTTAATGCTTATGACTAACCGGTGGCGCTGACTTGTGGTGTTTCTGTGTTGGTGTGCGTGTGCAACATGTGTCTCTTGGCTGTGTTGATGTGCAGGTGTTGAGCTCGGATACAGTGGTCGATGGCGAGGTGAAGGTCAAGTAGAGACGTGCCATGCCGACGGACCGGGAGCGGTGAAGGATGGGCGCGCCGTGCGGCGGACGTGCCATGCCGATGTACCCAGAGCGATGAAGGGCGGATGTGAGGCTTGGACCGATGGACCATGAGGCCAGAGGACCAGCTGTGGTAGCTGGCACGTGGCATCGGCGAGCAAGATCACATGGGGATGTGCGATGCATCAGCCGAGTCGGGAGGAAGATGATGGCGTCGTGGCACTTGGCGGGAGGTCGGACACGGGCTTGCGTGCGGTGCAAGTGCCATTGGCCGAGTCAAGAAGGAAGGCGAAGGCGTTGTGCCCGACGTGGAGGCTGGACATGGATCGACATCAGTGCCGGTGGTCGGGGTGTGCAAACCACATCCCGTCTACGGCGCAGGTTCGGTAATTGAGCCTCAAAAAGCTACCTGCGACGGTTTCCGAGTTTGGGCCTCAAAACTCGGGGTGGCCGGTTTTCGAGTTTGGGCCTCAAAACTCGGGGTGGATGGTTTGCCAAGTTTGGGCCTCAAAACCTGGGCTGGCGGGTTTCCCGGTTTGGGCCTCAAAACCAGGGGAAGGTCCAAAAGGACGGTCGACGCGTGGCGGCATGGAGAGGCTGAAGGACCGAGAATGTCAAAGCAAGGCGACCAGAGGGGGGGTGAATGGGAGCCAATAAAAATTTCTTTTGAAACTTTGGCCAAGTGTCCCAAAATCAACCCCCAAGAGATACTAACGAAAACGTGATACCCACGACCCTTGGAAGAGGGTGGATGATCTCTAGGATCACAGCGAGGCACCACAAAAACTTCCACACCCAAGTTCACGCAAGTCAACTAGTGACAGGATGGGTTTTGGGTAACCTCAACCTCCCCCGAGCAACGCGAGGGGGATTCAGGCTATTTTGAAAAGCGAGGAGCCCGATTTCTGTAGAGCACGGAGTCGGGAATCCAACGCAACAAGCAGATCGCAAATCGAAGGTCAACCGAACAAACTGCGGACGAAAACGTGCTGACTGCACCTGACCGGACTCTGCCTGCGTCCGGTCAGCAGGCACCGGACGCGTCCGGTCGTGCAGAAGTGGATTTCGGACCTTACTGTGTTGGACCGGACGCACTGTGCTCTAGCGTCCGGTCGATCACCTAGCGTCCGGTCACAAGTGCCAAACCCCGATGAACAGTAGAAGCGATGAGTCCGGTCAGAATAAAATCGAGCGTCCGGTCATGTGCGTCCGGTCAAGAAGCAGAAGCACACAGGAAGACGTTCAACGACCGGACTCATGAGCAGAGCGTCCGGTCTCCCCGACCCTGCGTCCGGTCACCCCACGAAACAGTTGTTCATTCACCGATCCGACTCGATCTCACCCAAAACGAATCCTCTAGGGATCAAACTTGGTGAGAGGAGTCACAAGGAGGATAGTGAGCTATCTCTAAGAGATCATGGCTCGAACCTATCTCCAAATCGATGAATCAAAGAAATTCGGGGGAAAAGAGAAAACTTGACCCGGAACGTAAAATCGATCGATCTCCTAGACCGTGGGGTTTGAGATCAATTCCTTCGGTGGAAAGGAGTGCCTCACGATCTAGAACAACTTAGTTCAAACGGAATCGCAAACGATGAACCGAGCAAAAAGATCAAGCGACGGGAAAATCGTGGAGAAAAATGATTCCGCGAAGAACACAAGGAAAACGCGAATCACACCCACGAACTCGAATCAAGGACGCGAATCATGACACCGATCAGTGCTCCAAGGTGAGGATACGGCCTCACTTCCTCAGATCAACAGTACACAGAGTGGAGTCTCTCTGCGGATCTCAACTAGCTAAAGCAGGGGATGGGAGAGTGGAAACCCTAGGTGCTAGGAAGCAAATGACTGCGCTAACTGAGATAGGGAGGAGGGTGTCTCCCCTAGACTACTTATACTAACCTAGCCTAAGCCTATTTCCTACTCTACCCCTCACTACTGTATTTACAGAGCGGACCAGCCTAACCCTAAGGCTATTCTAGTCCACCCGCTGGTGGTAGGTAGATCCGACGGCCACGCCCGCACGGTCTTCCGCGTCGCCTCCACGCAACCTTCAGATCGCCGCCACGTGCCGCCACCACTCTGCACCCCCGGTTTTGTGGCCCAAACCGGGAAACCAGCCTTTTCCATCAACCCCCGGTTTTGAGGCCCAAACCGGGAAACCAGCCTCCAGCCCGAGTTTTGTGGCCAAACTCGGAAACCGTCCGCGCCCGAGTTTTGTGGCCCAAACTCGGAAACCGGCCCACGCCCAGGTTTTGAGGCTCAACCTGGAAACCGTCGCGCCCAGGTTTTGTGGCTCAACCTGGAAACCCAGCACCCAGGTTTTGAGGCCCAAACCTGGAAACCGTCCACCGTTGGTTTTTCCCGGGCTCTACCAACAAACCGGCGTCGTAGAAGGGATGCACCGCCTGTGCACCCCTTCCACCGACATGATCGCACTTCTCCGCTTGTCGCTGTCGCAGGCTGCCAGCCACCACAGCTGATCCTCCGGCCTCCAGTCCATCAGTCCAAGTCCACGTCCGCCCTTCACCGTCCGATACATCGGCATGGCACGTCCGCCGCACGGCACGCCCATCCTTCATCGCGCCCGGTCCGTCGGCACGACACGTCGCAACTTGACCTTCACCCGCCATCGACCACTGTCTCCGTGCTCGACACCTGCACAACACAAGCCAAAGAACATGCGCATCATCTCCGTTGACAATCACTCATCACACAGAGACTCGGCATACACCCATGTATCCGCAATCTCCCCCTTGATGAGTGCATTGTCAACTCCACAACAAATCATGAATAAGAAGAAGGAGGTAGGAAGGAGTGAGAAGAGAAAACCCAACCAAATGACCCAAAAGCCTAACAAAAGCCAAAGAAGGTCAAGTGGATGAAGCGAAAACTTGGTCCCCAAAGACATGGGCAACGGCTCGACGCAACCAAGCAAAGCAAAGCTAGCCCTCAAGAAGAGGTAGAACAGGCTCAACACCGCTAGCAGATACCAATTGAAGATCGGAGGACAACAGAAACAAAATGCTAGTCCCTCAAGACAGAGGCAACGGCTCAACACAACTAGCAAGAAAATCACTCCGAACCAATTGGAAATCAACCCAAACCAAAAGGGAAAGCACACCAGACGATACCAATTGAAAGCCAAATGAAAAAGCTTATGAAAGCTCATGAAAAGCTAGGAACGTTTGCTAGTCCCTCAAGACAGAGGCAACGGCTCAACACAACTAGCAAACTCCCCCTCGACAATTGCAAGCAACTGGGACAAATAATTCTCCCCTTAGTTGATCAACACAGGGGCATATGATTTGCATAAATTTCTCCCCCTAGTTGAAAATGCACTTATCAAGGCCAAAAGGTATCGGAGAAGCAACTCCCTTCACACAAACTCCCTCTGAACACAAGATCTCCTTCCAAAATGCATATGAAGTCAAAATGCAAGTTAGGAGCTTCAAGTATATAGTCAAAAGAGTGCAAAGATGCTCTAATCAGTATAGCTCCGACATCTCAATTAAGCACTCAAATAGCAAAGGCTCAAACTGATCACTTATACGAAATATGAAGCATAGGAGCATGTGAGCAGTTTTAAGCCAAAAAGGATAGTCACCATCAAAATAGCACTAGACATGTATAGAAGGAATCCAAACAAGAGCTAAACATATATACAAAGTGAACTACCCCTAGCAAAGTTCAATCATCATGCATAGGAATGAAGCATATACTTGTGATTTCAAATTCATATCGGAGTTGCAGCGGTAAAAGAGTTCACAAGTTCATTTTTAGCATGTGATTGCGAGAGGTTGAAAGCTTGTCATCGCCTAACTTTTCAACCGTGCGAAGCCTATGCCGAAGCAATCAGAAGCTTAAAGCAACGGTTTCGGTCATACACTACATGGCTCAAGTTTAACTCAAGGTGCAATGAGAAACAGTCTCAATACCATGAGGTGTTGACAAGCAATCCCATCTCGATCTTTTCAATTCAACAATACTTGGTTCAGATTTTAAGCAAGTTATGAACAACCAAGCAAGTGAATGACTCAGAACTAGAGACATAGCAACCTAGCATATATGAAAAGCAGGAATGGACTCAACACACCCTACACATGCTAGTTGCATATCTCAATGGTGAACATTTTCAGATTTATATACATTAAGCATATTCACCATTCCAAAATAGCTCGCTCATAACATGTAGCAGTGAACAGAAAGAGCATAAGCTACAAGCATCATCATAAGCATCGGAGCAATACTAACAAGAGCATAATTACATTCTAGTGAATATAGACATGAAGCTCAGAATGTAAATGCGTATGCCCGACACAAAACTGAAAGAAGGAAGATACCAATTGAAAAGACTCAAGAAACTCAAAAGAAAAAAGCCTCAAAATAAAAGAGTCAGTCTGTACATCTCAAAATGCTTCCCCCATCTAAAAGGGGAAACACACACCAAGCTCACCCCTCAACCTATTAAAGGTTGATTCGTCTAAAGGCTTGGTGAAAATATCAGCCAATTGGTGATGAGTATCGACATGGCGAAGGTCGATATCACCCTTCTCCTGGTGGTCTCGCAAGAAATGAAAGCGCACATCAATGTGTTTGGTTTTCGAGTGAAGCACGGGGTTCTTAGCAACGCTAATGGCACTCGTGCTGTCACAAAGCAAAGGAACTCGAGTAAAGCTCAAACCAAAATCACGCAAAGTGGCCATCATCCAGAGTAACTGGGAACAGCAGCTAGCCGCAGCAACATATTCGGCCTCCGTGGTAGACTGAGCGACACTAGACTGCTTGCGAGAAGACCACGATACAAGAGAAGATCCAATAAACTGACAAGTCCCAGAAGTGGACTTGCGCTCAATGCGACAACCAGCAAAATCAGCATCAGAAAAGCCACAAAGCGAGAGGGTGGAAGAAGCAGAATACCAAATCCCGAACTCAGGCGTGAAACGAAGGTACCTGAAGATGCGCTTCACCGCCTGACGGTGAGAAGTGCGTGGCGAAGCCTGAAAGCGCGCGCACAAGCACACGGCGAACTGAATGTCCGGCCGTGTCGCCGTCAGGTAGAGCAGCGATCCAATCATGCTGCGGTACTCCTTCTGGTCCACTGCTTCTCCATCCGTGTCGGCATCCAGGGCAGTCGTCGTCGACATGGGCGTCGGAAGAGGCTTGGCCTCACCCATGTCGAACCGCTTCAGCAAGTCCCTCGTGTACTTGCCCTGGTGCACAAACGTCCCCTCTCGGGATTGCTTAATTTGCAACCCGAGAAAGAAGGTCAGCTCGCCCATCATGCTCATCTCGAACTCCCTGCTCATAGTATCTGCAAACTTGGCAACCAAAGCGTGAGAAGAACCACCGAAAATGATATCATCCACGTAAATTTGGACCAAGAGAGTATCTTTGCCTTGCTTGAGGAGAAAGAGCGTTTTATCAACACATCCCATTTTAAAACCCTTAGCTAGCAAAAAGGTTTTTAATCTCTCATACCAGGCTCTAGGGGCTTGTTTCAAACCATACAAAGCTTTGTGGAGTTTAAAGACATGGTTTGGAAACTTGGGATTTTCAAAACCGGGGGGTTGCTGGACATAGACCTCCTCCTCAATGTAGCCGTTTAAGAAGGCACTCTTGACATCCATTTGAAAAAGTTTGAAACCCATGGATGCAGCATAAGCCAAGAGTATCCTAATAGCCTCCAAACGAGCTACAGGAGCGAAGGTCTCCTCATAATCTATCCCCTCCTTCTGACTATAACCCTTCGCTACAAGCCGGGCCTTGTTTCTCACAATGTGGCCCTCCTCTCCTTGCTTGTTTTTAAATACCCATTTTGTCCCAATAGGTTTACAGTCAGGAGGTGGTGGCACTAGAACCCAAACCCGATTTCGCTCAAAGTTCTCTAGCTCCTCATGCATGGCATTGACCCAATCCGGATCCGTCAATGCGTGTCCAACATCTCGGGGTTCAAAAGACGCAACAAAAGCAGAATGAGCAAAGTGCGAGATGTGCTGTGACCTGGAGCGAGTAACTCGCTCGTCGATGTCGCCGATCATCTGTTCAGGGGGGTGCTGGCGCTGGATATGTCGTGGCGCCTCCCGGGAAGAAGTGACCTCCCCCTCAACAGCAGCTGGTTCCACCCCGGGTACAAAAGGTACCGCGCGAGGTGGAGGATCCCACGGCCCCCAGGAAGAAGAAGTGTCGGGGCCGTGAGTCGTCGTCGAGGCCGCCCTTTGCGGCACGGCAGGTGGAGGGGGTGCTGGATTATCTATACCTTCAGCACCCTCGTCCTCATCATCAAAAAGAGGCTCTCCAACCTCATGATCACCTGCACGCTCAAAACGAGAAGAGGGACAAACAAGAGTCTCGTCGAAGGTGACATCTGATGTCTCCATGACTCGGTTAGTGTCAAGGTTAAGTACACGATAAGCTCGAGTGTGAGTGCCATAACCCAAAAACACACCGTCAGAAGAACGAGACTCAAACTTGTCCAGGTTGCCTTTCTTCAATATAAAACAGTGGCAACCAAAGACTCTAAAATAACTCACCTTGGGCTGGCGACCAAAACGCAACTCATAAGAGGTCTTCTTCAAAAACGCTCTCAGAAAAATGCGATT
Source organism: Coix lacryma-jobi var. lacryma-jobi (assembly GCA_009763385.1). Classification (NCBI taxonomy): domain Eukaryota; kingdom Viridiplantae; phylum Streptophyta; class Magnoliopsida; order Poales; family Poaceae; genus Coix; species Coix lacryma-jobi. Next base: position 82,686,890 of record CM019825.1, on the reverse strand, counting down.
CGAAATGTAGCATGCAGTGTTCATAGCTTCGGCCCAAAAACGCCTAGGAGTCCTATGCTCATCAAGCATCGTCCTGGCCATCTCAACAAGGGTCCGATTCTTCCTCTCTACAACACCATTTTGAGGTGGTGTATAGGGGGAAGAAAACTGATGCTCCAAACCAAGGCGGTTACAAAACTTCTCAAAATCCGAATTTTTAAACTCGGAACCATTATCACTCCGAATAGCTCGCATCGAGTTCAAAGGGAACTCGTTCTGAAGACGCAAAATCAGATTGCGAGCAAATGAGAAAGTCTCGGTCTTCTTAGCTAAAAAGAAGACCCACGAATATCTCGAAAAGTCGTCAACAACAACCAAAACATACCACTTGCCACCAACCGAGCTCACCCGAGCCGGACCAACAAGGTCCATGTGTAAAAGCTCTCCGGGGTGCGAGGTCATGACCTTAGTCACCGGATGGTGGGGAGCAGCAACCATCTTCCCATGTCTGCAAGAATGGCAAACTAGATCCTTCTCCATCGAAAGCTTGGGCAATCCTCGGATTAGGCCAAGTGAGCTAAGTCTTGCAAGCAAGTCGAAGCTTAAATGACCGAGCCTCCTATGCCACTTCCAAAGATCGGAGGAAGAAGGACTAGCCAAAAGACAGCGAGAAGAACCAAACGATTCCGAGAAATTCGCACAAAAGACTTTCCCAAAGGGGGAAATCAGACATACAAGATCGCCCTGAGGATCTAAGATGCGACTAAGGTTCGGTTTAAAACGAATCTCATAGTCATCATCAAAAAGTTGCGAAACAGAAAGAAGGTTAAAATGCAGGTTAGAAACAAGAGCAACATCGCGCAACACAAAGTGCTCATTAACCCGCACCGTCCCACGAGACAATACCTTACCTTTACTATTGTCGCCGAAGGTTATGTACTCCTTTCCGGCGACCGGGCTAAGGTTGGAGAACCACTTGGTGTTTCCAGTCATGTGCCTCGAACAACCAGAATCCACCAACCAAACGTCCTCCAACCGTCTTACCTACATCAATAGAAAGACATAGGGTGAGCATACGGTCCAACACTGGGGTTAGTGAAATAAGGGTAATACCAGTGTTGGGCCGGCTGCTCAAAAGAACGGTTAGCAGAAAAACCATTCCTAGCACGTCTACGAGGGAAGCGATCACCATGCTGAGGAAAACGTGGTCCGCTGGGGAAGAAGCGCTCACCGCGATACTCAAACTGCGGTGGGGGAAAGCGCTCAACTAAACCTCCGCCACGGGGTCCATTACCTGCAAAAGCAGGACCCCGTCGGGTACGCTCTCTACGAGGTTTACGCCTAGGAGCCTGGGGCTCAACTGCTCTAGCGTCTCTCCTCGGAGCTCTCTCCTGCCTAGGCCTGGGACCCTGACGTCCGGACCTAGCTGCTCTCCCCTGGGCCTTCGGTACATGTCCACCATGAGCTGGATGGTACATGTCCGGGTTCTCCATCTCCCGAGCCCTGCGCGCCTCTCTCCTGCGCCTAAAGCAGAACTCGCTCAAGTGGCCATCTCTCCCACAAAAATCACATTGGTACCTCACCGCACGCAAAGGGGGTTGTTGGTGACCAGAGCTGTGGGTGTGGCTCACTTTGCCTTTGCCCTTCTGTGGCAACTCCTCACGAATGGGTGGCATAGCATCAAGCTTGTTTCTGAGGTGGTTTGGCTTGGGTGCCCAAACTGGGTTCTTGGGAGGAGCTCTCAGGGGTTCCTCAACCACACCATCTCTGGTGATAGGCTTGGCTGGCTCTTTGAGTGGAAGCTTGGCAAGTTTGGGAGTAGTGGTGGAGTTGGGCTTCTCACATGGGTTCAGACCACTAGACTCTCCAATCTTCCCAAAGGCTGAGAGATCAACACTCTGAGCAAAACCTACACCAGGGGCACCAACAGCTCGCTTGAATTGGGAGATCATCATCCCGAGCTGCGGCTCACTACTGGAGACCCATGACAAGATGGACCGAAGGTATGTGTTTTCTTCCTCGGTTTGCATCTTGCCATGCTTCACATTGGCAATCTCCATCTCCAGGCCCTCACACAAAGCACACCTCAAGACACAAGTGCTATCTGAGCTGGCCTTGACTAAAGACTCAATCTTGGCATCCTTCTCTGCCAACTCAGATTGCAAGACAGGACAAGTCTTGCACGCACCCAACAACTGCGGCCTAGCACGGAGCTCATCCACCTCTCCAACCAACGCAGCATACTTACCTCTCAGAGTGAGAAGGTCAGTCATGTGCGCGGTGCACGACTCGCACTCCGCCTCCTCCGACACAACCACGGTGGACCGAGCGAACTCAAGCTCCTTCACCGTGTCCTCCCACTTCTGCCTGAACTCCTTGCGTTCTCTAGCGGCACGCCTAAGCAACTTATCTTGGCTAAGGAGGGCATCAGTCAACTTCTCAACCTCAGAGGAAAGCTCGTCGTAGGTGAGAGATACCTGGGAGGTGTCGTCGTCGTCGTCGTTCCGAGGGGTACGCTCTGGCTTGCCGTCGACCTCATCGCCCAGCGCCATGGTGCAGAAGCCGTCGTCGTCGGCGAAGAAGCAGAGGCCGTTCAGCTTGTCCTCGATCCTCTTCTTCTTCTCGGACTCGTCATCGCTCGAGCTGGCGGAGTCGTCATCCGAGCCGTCGACGTCGCTGAGCGTGGCGAAGAACGCGCGCTGCTCAGCTTGCTGCTTCTCCAAGTACTTCTTCTTGATGTACTCTTTGTCGAAGCCGCCCCGCTTCTTGTGCCTTGGGGGAACGTGCTTCTCCTTGTACTTGGAGTCGCGCCTGTGGCCGTGATCGCCCTTCCCCAGATGCTTGTTCTTCTTCTTGGGGCAGTCGGCGATGAAGTGGTCGGGGTCGCCGCACTCGTAGCATCCCGTGCGTCCTCCTCCTCGACGACGGTTCATGCGGTTGTTGTGGAACCGCGAGAACCGGTTGGCAAGCAAAGCCAACTCGTCGTCTCCCAAAGACTCCAGCTGGTCCTCTGTCACAGAAAAGAGAGAAGAAAGCGCAAAACCAGCTGAGGGGTTAGAGGAAGAGCCGGAAACCAAAGCCATGGACGGGCGAGAAGGATTTTCAAAAGAAGCCCTCGCCATAGCATCAATCTCACTGGACTTGAGCTTACTGAAGAGCTCGTCGCAGGTGAGGGTCTCATAGTTAGGGGATTCGATGATCGCCTGAACCTTGGAGTCCCAAACCGAACGGTCAAGAGTGTGCAAAAGCTTCAAAGCACGCTCATGATCGTCAAAAGGCAACTGCTCCTTGTTAGCCCTCATCCTGTTGACAATCACCTGAAAGCGAGCGAATAAACTTTCTATGCTCTCGCCAGGTTGATGTCTAAAGTTCTCATACTCTCGCTTGAACGACTCGTAGAGTCGGGTTTTGACTTGAGAGGTGCCCTCATGAAAACGCATGAGAGTGTCCCAGATCTCCCGAGCCGTAGCGAGGTGAGAAACACGATCAAACTCACCCATGCTCAAACAAGAGAAAAGAGCATTACGGGCTCGGCTATTGGCATCGTGCTCATCGATCTGCTGTTGAGTCACACGAGCAGCCAAGACCACGTAATCAGGGGAGTTGCAAATATCCCAGATCGAAGCGCCCAAGCTCTGCAAATAGGCCGACATACGTATCTTCCAATACGCATAGTTCGTCCCATCGAAAAACGGCGGTTTGCCCACGCCGCGATCCATGTCGCCTTCGGTGGATCTGGAACCGGCTAAGGTGGAAGATCCTTAACCCGCTCCGATACCAATTGAAGGACCGAGAATGTCAAAGCAAGGCGACCAGAGGGGGGGTGAATGGGAGCCAATAAAAATTTCTTTTGAAACTTTGGCCAAGTGTCCCAAAATCAACCCCCAAGAGATACTAACGAAAACGTGATACCCACGACCCTTGGAAGAGGGTGGATGATCTCTAGGATCACAGCGAGGCACCACAAAAACTTCCACACCCAAGTTCACGCAAGTCAACTAGTGACAGGATGGGTTTTGGGTAACCTCAACCTCCCCCGAGCAACGCGAGGGGGATTCAGGCTATTTTGAAAAGCGAGGAGCCCGATTTCTGTAGAGCACGGAGTCGGGAATCCAACGCAACAAGCAGATCGCAAATCGAAGGTCAACCGAACAAACTGCGGACGAAAACGTGCTGACTGCACCTGACCGGACTCTGCCTGCGTCCGGTCAGCAGGCACCGGACGCGTCCGGTCGTGCAGAAGTGGATTTCGGACCTTACTGTGTTGGACCGGACGCACTGTGCTCTAGCGTCCGGTCGATCACCTAGCGTCCGGTCACAAGTGCCAAACCCCGATGAACAGTAGAAGCGATGAGTCCGGTCAGAATAAAATCGAGCGTCCGGTCATGTGCGTCCGGTCAAGAAGCAGAAGCACACAGGAAGACGTTCAACGACCGGACTCATGAGCAGAGCGTCCGGTCTCCCCGACCCTGCGTCCGGTCACCCCACGAAACAGTTGTTCATTCACCGATCCGACTCGATCTCACCCAAAACGAATCCTCTAGGGATCAAACTTGGTGAGAGGAGTCACAAGGAGGATAGTGAGCTATCTCTAAGAGATCATGGCTCGAACCTATCTCCAAATCGATGAATCAAAGAAATTCGGGGGAAAAGAGAAAACTTGACCCGGAACGTAAAATCGATCGATCTCCTAGACCGTGGGGTTTGAGATCAATTCCTTCGGTGGAAAGGAGTGCCTCACGATCTAGAACAACTTAGTTCAAACGGAATCGCAAACGATGAACCGAGCAAAAAGATCAAGCGACGGGAAAATCGTGGAGAAAAATGATTCCGCGAAGAACACAAGGAAAACGCGAATCACACCCACGAACTCGAATCAAGGACGCGAATCATGACACCGATCAGTGCTCCAAGGTGAGGATACGGCCTCACTTCCTCAGATCAACAGTACACAGAGTGGAGTCTCTCTGCGGATCTCAACTAGCTAAAGCAGGGGATGGGAGAGTGGAAACCCTAGGTGCTAGGAAGCAAATGACTGCGCTAACTGAGATAGGGAGGAGGGTGTCTCCCCTAGACTACTTATACTAACCTAGCCTAAGCCTATTTCCTACTCTACCCCTCACTACTGTATTTACAGAGCGGACCAGCCTAACCCTAAGGCTATTCTAGTCCACCCGCTGGTGGTAGGTAGATCCGACGGCCACGCCCGCACGGTCTTCCGCGTCGCCTCCACGCAACCTTCAGATCGCCGCCACGTGCCGCCACCACTCTGCACCCCCGGTTTTGTGGCCCAAACCGGGAAACCAGCCTTTTCCATCAACCCCCGGTTTTGAGGCCCAAACCGGGAAACCAGCCTCCAGCCCGAGTTTTGTGGCCAAACTCGGAAACCGTCCGCGCCCGAGTTTTGTGGCCCAAATTCGGAAACCGGCCCACGCCCAGGTTTTGAGGCTCAACCTGGAAACCGTCGCGCCCAGGTTTTGTGGCTCAACCTGGAAACCCAGCACCCAGGTTTTGAGGCCCAAACCTGGAAACCGTCCACCGTTGGTTTTTCCCGGGCTCTACCAACAAACCGGCGTCGTAGAAGGGATGCACCGCCTGTGCACCCCTTCCACCGACATGATCGCACTTCTCCGCTTGTCGCTGTCGCAGGCTGCCAGCCACCACAGCTGATCCTCCGGCCTCCAGTCCATCAGTCCAAGTCCACGTCCGCCCTTCACCGTCCGATACATCGGCATGGCACGTCCGCCGCACGGCACGCCCATCCTTCATCGCGCCCGGTCCGTCGGCACGACACGTCGCAACTTGACCTTCACCCGCCATCGACCACTGTCTCCGTGCTCGACACCTGCACAACACAAGCCAAAGAACATGCGCATCATCTCCGTTGACAATCACTCATCACACAGAGACTCGGCATACACCCATGTATCCGCAGAGGCTGGCGCGGCGGCGAAGCTATCCACGAGGAAGGCGCTGTGGTCGACATGATGGCACGTGGTGGCATCAGGGAGGTCGCGTCGAGGCGAAGCTACCGGATGTGCGGGCGTGGCCGTTGGATGAAAACTGCTAGGGTTGGATAGTTTTACCCTTGGGGGGTATTTGGGTTGAGTGCTTCATGTGAGGGCATTTTGGTCTTCGGACATGCGCCTATATATATGTGAAGGGGCTGCTAGGGCAGCTATTCTTGGATGGTGTCTCTCTCATTTTGTGTTTGTGAGAGAAGGCTAGGGTTAGAGGAGAGTTGGCTCTTGTTCTTGAGCTTTTTGCCATCCAAGCTTTGTGTTGCTAGGAGTGGCTTGTAGCCCGACACCGAGTGCTTAATCAATCATCCATTCCGCTGAATCCAAGGATCAAATTCATCCTCCTCTTGTTGGCTGCGATTTTGGGATCGAATTCGTGTTTTTGTTCTTCGCGTTTCGGTTTTTCCCCTCCCGGAGATTTGTCTCGTTCTCCCTATCGGAGCGACGATTTGCGATTCCGTTTGAATCAATTTGTTCTATGTCGTGAGCTCCTTCTTTCCACCGAAGGATTTCTTCTCTAACCTCACGAGCACATAGATCTTGTCGAAATCGTGTTCGTTCTTCGTTTCTTCCCCTTTTCTAGTGTTCTTCGGATTTCTCATGGATTAGTTGGTTTCGAGCGATGATATCCTAGGATTAGCTTTCCAACACGTAGAAGAAACACTTGGGAGAAGTTTGGTTGCAGCCCCATTCGTTTTGGTAAAGATCTAATCGATTTTGGTTTTGTCCGAACAGTTTTTGCACTTTCTGGGCAGTGGCGGACTGTCCGCCGTTCAGTGGTGGACTGTCCGCCGTTCAGTGGCGGACTGTCCGGCCATCGGGGCTCGGCCAGACCAGAACAACGCAGCGCTCACTGTTCACGGTCTTTTTGACCTACGGGCAGTCCGCCGTGTAAGGCGCGGACAGTCCGCGAGTCGAGCAGAGGCTGTTCAACAGCTTTGTTGATTTGGGACTTTGACCGGCGGACAGTCCGCGAAGGAACTGCGGACAGTCCGCTCCTGGCATGGACAGTCCGAGACCAGGAGTCCGGACAGTCCGGGAATCGGCTGTAGGTTGAGTTTTAGTGCGTTTGCTCTTCCGGCTTTTCTGATTCGTTTCCGGACTTCTCGTTTGCTCCTAGAGTTCACCGAGGGACCTCTCTACATATCTTTGCTATGCGTTAGCATCGGTATTTGGAGGAATCCCGACATAGCCCTCTATCTACGTTTGGGAGTGGGTCTTTTAGGCACGAACTTGACTCGGAGTTTTGAGAGTTTTGATTTGCTCTCTTGTGTGGTGCCTCGCTGTGATCCTACGGATCATCCACCCTAGTTCCGAGGGTCGTGGGCATCACGTTTGAGTCCGAAGCTTTTGGGGTTGATTTTGTTGGGACAGAGGCCAAAATTTCGAAAGAAAGTTTTAGGCTCCCATTCACCCCCCCTCTGGTCGCCTTGCTTTAGCATTTTCGGTCCTTCAGTTGTTCTTGTGGGTCATGGTTGACGCAACACATCAATGTTGTGGGTTTCAAAACCTCCACATACATTCTAGGTGAATCATGAGAGGTCAAATCAAGCTTGGCAAATGGAAACCAGAAGATGCCAACTACTTTTTCTCTTTTCCTTTTACAAACTCAAGAGAAGCTAGCACAAGGAGATGTGGTGGAGGAAAATTTAGAGAGGTCGAGATGGCTCAAGAGCAAGAGAAAAATTTAGAGAATTGATGCAATGAAAAATGAGATACCAAGCATGCTCTTTCATAGCCACAACAGGAGACGTGGTGGAGGAGTCATAGGGAGGTCGGCCGACCCCCACTCTTCTTGCTTCTCCCACAAATTTAAGTGCGAAACCAACCTAATGCTACACAAGGTCACATGGGCAAAGTGTGACAAGAAATGGCAAGGATATGGGGTCGGCCGACCAAGGAGCTGCTCCCTATCATTTCCAAACTTGCACCATGCTCCCACCATAGGCTTTGTGTCACAAAAAAGCAAGAGGTGCATTGAATGGGTGCAATGGGGTGTCGGGCGACCCCTCCATGTACCCAAAAACTCTCAAAATCATTGTGAAAGCTTTTCTCAAAGTTTTATACAGGAAAGAATGTTGGGTTCTTGCAAAATCAAACATGACAACCTAGAGTGGAAAGGCAAAGTAAGAGAGCAATGGAGAATCAAATGTGGATACATACCAAATTACCTATCGGCAAGTGCTCTTAGTTTTCAGAGCCAATGAGCATGAATTTCACCATTGATTCCAATCTCAAGCCTTGCTTCATCTCCAAGAATGATCTCATGACTTACCCACCAAAATTTTGAAGTTTTCCTCGAATGATTCCATCCGTACTCACAATTTGAGACATGATTGTGAGGTCTTTTGTTCCGTCGCATGATGATTTCATTTTCTTTTTAACGGCGACCTTCTCTTCATTTCTGCATAGGGTTAGAATGTATACATATACTCACTTGTGAGATGGAAAGGCCAAGGTGTTGATGGTTCATGAATGATCAGGCACCCTAGGCTCTTTGATGATTTTTTTCATTTTTTCTCTTATGAAAAAACACCGGAAGGTCAAGATAGTTGACGTCATGTTTGTTCCACACTCAACAAAACAATGGTAATCCCACAATAGCTAGTGGTAACATAGATTAGTAGACATCAGAGTTAGTATCAAAATCTTTCGCCAATTGCTTTCACGGCAACGGTGCCAGAAATTCTTGTTGACACTTCTTAGCATCGCTACTAAGAATAGAGTTTGAATCTATCCCCAACAACGGTGCTAGAAATGTTTGTTGGTATTTCTTATGTCTATTGGATAATTCTGCAAGTGCACAGAACATACCGTTGTAGCATTTCACCCAAGAGTATTCCAGGGTATCGTATTTATCCACAGGGAAGCAATGGTTAAAGAATGTGATAACTAACTATCATGTATCCACTAACTAATATACCAACTAAACCAGAGTGGGGGTAAGTGATATATATGATAAGAGCAGTGACACGCAGGAGAGGTCCCAAAGATAAAAGAGTAGTCTAGCGAGTGAGGAGAACAACGAGCGAGCCTAAGGTTTCCAGAGATCTATCTCTACTTGCATGGTTCTAACTTAACAAGATATGTTATATCAAGCAAGATCAATGTTCATACACAATTACACTTCGGGTCACTAAGACACTTAGCAACAGAAAGGGATGAGAAGGGTGCTAAGCTGCTTAGCACAAGAAGACCTATGTTTTAATAACTTGCCCGCACGTGGTGGAATCAAAGCGTAGATAGGTTTGTCACCCCTACTAGGTACCACAATCAAACCGTGGAGTAAGTCGCAGACACAAGCAAGGGTATAGTCTAGACACCACGTCTACACTACATCTCACTACACTAAACCGACATCCGGTGGAACTGATTAGAGCACCGGGTTAAGGGCAATGAACCAGCGCAAAGGTATACTACCATTATCTCGCAATCACATAACTACGACTATGCCAACAACCACTACAACATAACTAGTCATGATGCAATAAAGTAAAGTACTAAGGCAAAGTAGAGAAGATAACTATATTAAATAACTCAAGTCTTACAAAGAAAGAAAGGAATACTAGAAACATACCAGACCTCCTGGAAGACTAGAGCCGAAGACCAGAGACTAACTCTAACTCCTAGCACTACTACTAGTACTACATCTTGAGAGAGAGTGGAGAGCTCCTCCTTGTGGTGTGTCTTGAATGAGAGGGAGTGAGGGGTTTTATAGTAGAGAGGTGGAGTAGGGGCTATTCCACCGCCATGTCACCGATCCGCGTGATGATGAATGAGAGCCCTTGGATCGTAACCTCGTTCAAATCAATGGTGGAGATGAATTAAGCATGTGCTTCTTTAATTCAACATGTGCTTCTTTGCATGGCGGCATGCAAATGGTGGTGGAGGGGGGAGGACGCCCCTAGGCCACCATTTAGGGGTCGGTCGACCCACCTATGGCACGTGGGGACTCCCTCCTTCTTCTAGAAGCATGGCCCACCTGTCATAGAGTGTGGTGGAGCTTGGTTTGGCCTTGGGTTGGTTGGTTTGCTTCCTTTATGGGCCCATGGATCCATGTGAGCTGAATATGAGCCATTGAGAGAAAACACACACTCCATCCATGGGTGGAGAACAACTTTGGAGTGTTTCCCATGGATCATTGCTAGTTTGGGAGGCTGGTGAGCCACATAGGGGGTCGGGCGACCCCACTAGGTGGGTCCCACTAACCCATTTATCCCTATTTCTTGTATATCTGCATCAAATACTTCATGGACATGTGGAGCTTGTTATTGGATAAAATATATTTATTATGTGCCTATGCTCCTTCCAAACCGAGGTTGTTAACGGTGTTTTGAAGGTGTAAATTTGTGTCATATCTACCGTCAACAGAAATCCAAATGACCAAAAGTGAAGCAAAGCCGAGAGAAGGTCAAATGGAATAAGCAAGACAACTTGGTTCCCAAAGACTTGGGCAACGACTCGACGCAACCAAGCAAAGCTAGCCCTCAAGAAGAGGTATAATGGGCTCAAGACCACTAGCGAGAATATCAGAGCAAAGTATGCCAAAACTGAGAAAAATAGCTAGTCCCTCCAGAAAGAGGCAAAGGCTCATCACAACTAGCTCCAATCCAAACCAGTTGAGAACTCGATAAACAAAGCAAGCAAAACCCCCTAGACACAAGCAGCAAGAAAACTCCCCCTTGAAAAATGCATCACAACAAGTTATGATTTGTCAATTTTTCTCCCCCTTAGTTGATAATGCACATATCAAGAGCAAAGCATGGGAGCCTGAAAGTGATTAAATGAATGCAAAAGCTTCAAAAATATGCTGTCCAGAGTGATAAAATGCTCTATTCGCACAAGTGAAAGAGTAAAAGAGCCCTAATGCAAGTATAAGCTCATCATGATCATACAACTCAACAGAAAGAGCTTAGCAGATTTAGATATGAAATTTAGGCAAAAGATCAAGTTCACCACAGAAATAGCATCTAGCATGTAAATAGGTATGTCATCAACTAGAGCTAGCAATACTACACCGGTGAACTACCCCAAAGCAAGGGTCCATCAACAAGCCATATACAACTCATTTCATTTTGAATTTATACAACTTTTACATGAGTCATACATGTGAAGTGAATGTGAGGGGTTGAAAGCACCACATGCCTAACTTTTCAACCAAGCAAAGCCTAAGTCAAAAGACTATCACAAGCTTAAAGCTATGGTTTCGGTCATACACTACACTGCTCAAGTTCATCCCAAAGTGCAAGGGGAAGCAGTCTCGATACAGTGAGGTGTTGTAGTGCAATCCCACCTTGATCTTTTCATTATCTCTTAGCTTGGATTTCAGATTTCAGCATTTGAGCATGTTGGAGTACGAAAGGACCATGACGCCTAAGAAGGGGGGTGAATTAGGCAACTTAAAACTTCTACTCTAAACTATGGCCTTGACGGACCAGGATGTCAGAGATATCATCAGAAGATGATTACTCCGACTAATCCCGGACGGCACGGGAGATCCGAAGACTTGATACGAAGCGTACTTGGATTAGGATTCTCACTACAACTTAGTCGAGTTCTTAAAGGAACTCTTGTAATTAGATTAGGACTCCTCTGTTGTAACCGACTAGGACTCGGTCTGCGCTATGCTTCACCCGGATATATAAGGGGAAGCAGGTGCAGGCTCTAGACAATTGAATCATAATCATACACAAGGCATACGCCGCACTAGACGTAAGGTATTACGCTATTTAGCGGCCTGAACCAGTATAAATCGCTATCTCTGTGTACTCGTCGAGTCCTACGAACGCCGATCCCCACCGAACAAATCATCTGGGATTACTCAAGACGAGTTGCCGGTTAACAAACACCGACAGCTGGCGCGCCAGGTAGGGGCTTTCGGCGATTCGACGACCAAGAGCCCGGCGAACCACGACAACATGTTCTCGGCGGGATCAATTTTTGTTTTTGGCTCATGGACTTGCATCGCAGATGATCAAGGAAAGCTGCATCAACAACTTCACACTGGTCTGAAAGCGCAAGCCACAGCAAAGATGAGTGATCTCACTCAGAACCTAGCAAACCTTGCTATCCAAGATCCGCAAGATTCTGGAGACCAACCGGAAGCACCCGACTCCTACTCGAACTCAAATTCTGAGAACGAAAAGGACTCGGAGACCAAACATGGCATCACCTTCGGACTGTGGAACTCAGCTAAAAACTTCCAAGACCTGATTGACGCAAAATTCAAAGAGTATCAACAGATACCTTTGACCGGAGCTTAACAAGGACTCATTTTCAGCTCTACCAAGGAGGGTAACATTGTCCATTGGCCAATACAGCCAGCTCCGGCTAGGCTGGTTGGCACAATCGACCAGCAACTTCCATATCAACATGGACATCAGCTCCCCTTTGAGGAACACGACACCTCAACAGAACTAATCTCCAGCACTTCTACTTTGGAGTCGGTTACGCCAGGATCAATAAACCAGGGCTACACCTGTGAAGTTTTCATGGCGGGGCATCAGTCATCTCTACGACCGCCAACCCCCCAGATGTCTTCCAGGATGATGAAACTCTGAGTATGATATCTGACAACGACCCAGAAGGACCCGAAGAAACCAAGTCAATAAAGGTTGAGAGAATCAGAAGGAATCAAGCTAAAAAAGCTCGCAGAAGGCGAGCAAATCACCGCAAGGAAGCCGTAGATCGCTACAATGTACGACTCGAAGAATATAATACTCGGAGGCGCCTAAAAGAGGACGCGGAAAATCATGCTTGCGCCCAACGTGATCAGGTGCATCAATCACAAAACAATCACAATCGCCGACGAGCTGAATGCTCCCGCAACCTCGAGCCTGAGTTTATGAGAGTCGCTGGTCACAAGGTTTTCCAGACACCCTACCAGAACATTATGGCCCTAGCCACAGAGATAGGAGCCAAGGACAACCGCACCCCTGATGAAGAGCGACGATTGATCATGCTTCAGACTACTGCGCTACAACTCCGCGGACGGAACCTTGAGTCTCTAGCTGATGAACAAGCGTCATCCCATCCAAGCTAGAGGCGACCTGTTCAGGAGCGACTTGGCTGGGTTCCAGCAAGGAGGAGCCGAATCTTCGTACCGAGAAGTCGCAATTGCAGCATCTGATGCAGTCGATCATTTCCCTTGCTTTTCCCAGAGGCTACGAGCAGTCCCGTTTCCACGAAAATTCAAACCCGGGAACAACTCAAAGTACGATGGGAAGACAGAACCTAAACGGTGGCTCAGGCTGTACGCTCAAGCAGTTGAGTTAGCAGGAGGAAACAACGACGTCAAAGCACTCTTTCTCCCAATGGCTTTAGAGACAATGCCACTCGCTTGGTTCGACAGGCTTAAGCCCAAGTCCATTGACTCCTGGGAACAACTCCATCGTATTTTCATAGAGAACTTTGCGGGTGTCCCCAAGAGATTAGATCCCCAGACTAAGCTCAGAACTTGCAAGCAACAGAAAAATGAGTCAATACGGGAGTATTATAGGCGCTTCTCAGAGATTCGCTCCACAGTATCTGACATTACAGACAGAGAAGTAATTGACCTTTTTGGCAACGGAATTGGTGAAAGATACAATTACAAAGATTTCATCAAGCAGGACCCGACCACCGCTGACGAGTTCCATCGGGCCATAAATTCCATGATAGCAACAGAAGAACGCACTCAGGAACGCTTCCCCGAGAGGAACACACAGGGCGATCGAGGGAACAATCAGAGAGGCAACCAGGCACCACAGCAAAACACCCGCAAGAGAACAGGAGACAATACTGTTGCTGCCATGGAGCCTTAGAAGAAGGGGAATAAGCCATCCACCTTTGACGACTTACTCGACGGACTGTGCCCTTTCCATCTTAAAGGAGGACATCAGGCTAGGCATTGTCGACAGCTCAAGCAGAGAGGCTTAAACTCCGACTTCAATAAAAACAAGAAAGACAACGGGAAAACAGCAGCCGGAGACCCTCAGCAGGACGCTGGCGGTTTCCAGCACCCCAAAGGAACCATCAACGTCATATTTGGGGGAGTAACTACCAGCGATAATAAAAGGCTCCAGAAGCTTTCCCTACGAGAGATCATGTCTACAGAACCAGCAACTCCCAGATATCTTGACTGGTCTGAGCACCCAATTAATTTCTCCTGAGCGGACCAATGGACCAGCGTCTCCAATGCAGGGCATTACCCGCTAGTCCTGGATCCTACGGTCGCCGGGTTTATGTTGGGGAAAAGGACCCTCGGCAAAGACGCCGCCCGATATGGTGCCAAGAACAACCTTCGCAAGGTCTTTGTGTCCTCACGAGGTCCCCCTCCTTTCGGGATCAATTTCCTAACCTTCGGACGTGAGTTCGACCCTCGGTGCTCCCTTTTGCACTCCCTGTAGGTTAAGGCTTCGCGGCACGGCAGGCAACCCTCGCCGGGTCCCAAGGTCGCTCTACTCAGAGCGAGCCAAGCAAGCGGCGAAGGTCGCGGGCCAAGGGCGACCGAAGTCGAAGGTAGACGAGCAAGTCGAAGGTCCGACGAGCAGCGAAGGTCGCGGGTCCGAAGGCGAGCATGAATCGAAGGTCAACGCCTCACCATCCCATTCCCGAAGGCGGTCTGAGTCAGGTGGCGGCGCACAGGGGGAAAGCTGGCTAGGGTTTCAGCCTCTACTATGTACTTACCTTTTTTTACCCCTCCTCCCTACGTGGAGGCAAGGAATCTTTGTTGTACCCTTTTGTAATTTGACCTGTGCCCCTTGGTATTCACTATAAATACCAGGGAGTGAACAGTGTGAAGGGGAGACTTTTTGGGATTAGTGCACTACAGCATTAGTCGAGTTCAAAACCTTCGCTTCCACTTTAACTTCCGACGCTTGGCCACCTTCGCTGTTCTCTCCGCACAAGTACGGGGGTTCGGCAAGTGTGCTCCCAACAGTTTGGCGCCGACCGTGGGGATCGAAAGTTTGACATGGCAGGAAACAGAAGAGCTCAACCAGCGAGGGACCAACGTGTAGCCAGAGAGTCAGCGGCGGTGGTCCCTCCTGCGAAAGGAATTGTGCAACCCTCGGGGGGAGAGAACGTCACCCCGGAACCCCAATCCCTGGGCCCCCAGGTCCGAGTGGCGACGCAACCGCACCCACACACTTCGGGAGAAGGAGAGGGAGAAGAAGAAGAGATGGGCCTCGAGGCCCTTGAAAGGCTCGAGGCTGAGCTGCAAGAGAAGAAGAGGCGCTTGGAACAGCTTGAGAGGCATAACCGATTGCGCTCGATCAGACAGTGGGCCGACGAGGCCAGGGAGCAGCTTCGCCGTATGGAGGAATCCCTCGCTGCGGCGGATGCCGAAGCCGAAGGCTGGAATGATGAGGAGATACCCCCGCTGCAAGAGGGGAATGAGGAGCCGAATCAAGATAACCTTCGTCACCATCCACCACTCCCACCACCACCAGTACACCCAGAGCCATATCCTGTGAGACACCCAAACTTCCGCCAACTCTACCCAGATGAGAGAGAACAAAACCTTCGCATTCAGCGAAGGCATCACCAACACCAAATGCCGTATGATCCAAAGTCACCACTCTCCCAAATACTCCAAACTCAGCCCTGGCCACCATGTTACAATCCACAAAACCTACCTCGCTATGATGGACTTTCCGACCCTCGCCAGTTCATCATGAGCTACGAAGCAGCAGTTGCCGCAGCAGGCGGTGATGAATCAACAATGGCAAAATCCTTTGTCATCATTCTGCGAGACATCGCACAAACATGGTACAGCAACCTTCGCCCCGGAACTGTGGATTCCTGGGCCACCCTCCGAGACAAGCTGTGTACAAATTTCAAGGGCATCACTCCAGCCCCGTCAAACCCCATCGAGCTGTTCAATTGCAAGCAAGAAGAGCGCGAGCCGCTCCAAGATTACTGGCGGAGGTTTATTCAAATCAGAGCGAGGACCCCGGGAATATCTGACGAGGCTGTCATCCTCGCTGCAGTCAGTGGCCTGCGCCCAGGACCATGCTCCTCAAAATTTGCCAGGAAACCGGCAAGCTCCATCGAAGAGTTGCATGAAACAATGGAAAGATACTGTAGAGCTGATATGGACTTTAGAGCGAAGTCCGATGCTCGAAGGTCACAGCAGAAGCCGCAGCCGAGGCCTCATCCGAGAGAAAACAACCTCCGCCAAGAGCAAAGCAACATTGGGGCTATCAACAAACTACCGCACTATGAAGACCACAGACGGAGCACTCAACCTCCGATCAACCAAAACCCCCAAGGCTTACCACCTCCGCCAGACCAACGGAACCAGCAACGAGACCCCGCCAAAATGTATTGTCACTTCTGTGGTCTCGGAAAGGGACACACAACAAAGCAATGCGAATGCTTCGCCAAGGGAAAAGAATACCAGGAATCCAGGAAAGCTGTTTCGTCAGACACCCGAATCATCAACCACACCAGGAAACCAAGTTTCCACCCACCAAATCCCCCATACCAATATACCCCCATAAACTACGGCCTACCTTCGCAACAACCCACTTACACTCACTACCCACTCTACAACCAAACCCCTTATCAGCCATCCACCATCCCACAACGCCAAAACCCACCTTACACAGTCACATACCCAACAACCCCCCAAAACCAAATTCCAACAACCCACCAAGCCACCAACGCTCTGCCACCACCACCGCCAATCCCCGCCTTACCAGCACCACAACCTGTCAAAGCCGAAGCCCCGAGCCAAACGACCATCAACAATCCAACTTCAACCTTCGGTGTGATTCTAGCCATCACCGGAGGTTCAAATGAGGACCATGGTAACAAACGGCAGAGGAAGGAACATGCCAGACGAGTCCACCACGTGGCCGTCGAAGGACCACATAGATTCGGTCGTTGGTCTCACATCCCCATAACCTTCGATCCCAGTGACATGAAGCTAAGAGATTACCCTCACACCGATGCTATGGTGATCGAAACCAACCTCGCTGGGTGGACCGTCACCAAAATACTGGTCGATACAGGAAGCTCCGCTGACATCTTGTTCGCTTCAACCTTCGACAGTATGAAGCTTGACAGAAACCTTCTGCAACCTGCTGACAACCCCCTATACGGCTTCGGTGGTCAACAAGTGAGAGCCGTCGGAAAAATTTCTTTGCCCGTGACCTTCGGCGACCAAATCAACTGCAGGATTGAGCACATAACATTTGATGTCGTCGACATGTTCTACCCATACAATGCCATTTTTGGCCGAGGGGTCACAAACGCATTCAATGCTGCCGTCCATCCCGCTTACCTATGCATGAAGCTTCCCGCTCCGAAGGGTGTGGTCGCAGTATTTGGGGACCAAGACATTGCAAGGGCAGCTGAAGG
The DNA here is from genome assembly GCA_009763385.1 of Coix lacryma-jobi var. lacryma-jobi. Taxonomy (NCBI): domain Eukaryota; kingdom Viridiplantae; phylum Streptophyta; class Magnoliopsida; order Poales; family Poaceae; genus Coix; species Coix lacryma-jobi. The sequence goes on along the minus strand of CM019825.1, from coordinate 82,669,545 downwards.
GAACGTAGCCCCGGGGCGACGTAATGTACACAACTTGTCAAAACCTCAAACCCCCGGTATCAGCGACGAGGGTGAAGTCTGCAATGACAGAGTGAAGGTAGCGCCAAAAGAGGAAACCAAACAAGTCCAACTCTTTGAGGGTAACGCCGAAAGAAAGGTCATCATCTCAGCCAATCTAGACCCTCAATCAGAAGGCAACTTCATCACCTTCCTCAAAGAAAATTTCAACACCTTCGCTTGGTCCGCAGAAGACCTAAAAGGAGTCAACAGATCAATGATCGAGCATAGCCTGAACATCAAAACAGGCTATCGCCCAATCAAACAAAAGCTTCGCAAAATGTCAGAAGAAAGAAAGGAGGCAGCGAAGGCTGAAGTAAAAAGGCTTCTGGACGCAGGTGTCATCCGCCCAGTCAAATACCCAACTTGGCTCTCAAACGTGGTCCTAGTCCAAAAGAAAAACAAAAAATGGCGAATGTGCGTGGACTTCACTTGCTTGAACAAAGCTTGTCCGAAGGATGACTTCCCTCTCCCAAACATAAGCACCCTGGTCGACAGAGCGGCAGGTTGCCAAATGCTATCCCTCCTTGATTGCTTTTCAGGCTATCACCAGATTTGGATGAATGAAGAGGACGAAGAAAAAACAAGCTTCATCACACCCTCGGGCACCTTTTGCTTCCGAAGAATGGCAGAAGGCTTGAAAAATGCAGGCTCAACCTTTGCTCGCATGACCTCTGAAGTTTTCAAGGATGAACACGCTGTCTCTGCTTATGTCGACGACCTAGTCGTCCAGAGTGAACTAAAAGAAAACCACATATCAGACTTATCGAGGGTGTTCAGCAACCTCCGGTCCGCCGGACTGAAACTAAACCCAGAAAAATGTGTTTTCGGGGTAAGCGAAGGTAAATTGCTAGGTTGCATCGTTTCAGCCAGAGGAATCGAAGCTAACCCTGAGAAGATTGATGCCATCATGAACATGGAACCTCCGACAACCAAGAAAGCAGCTCAGCGTCTGACCGGTCGTTTAGCAGCACTTAGCAGATTCATCTCAAGATCCGCAGAGCGAGGGTTACCCTTCTTTGAAACACTCAGAAGCAACGCTCCATTCAATTGGGGTCCCCAGCAACAAAAGTCCTTCAAGGAGCTGAAAACGTATCTGACCAGCTTGATTACCCTAACCAACCCAAGCAAGGGAGATCTATTGTTACTCTACGTCGCAGCCTCGCCACACGCAGCAAGCGCAGTCCTCATCAAGGAGCTCCGCGAAAACAACAAGACCAGACAAGCCCCAATCTACTACGTTTCAGAAACCCTCGAAGGCCCAAAGAAAAATTATTCAGAGCTTGAGAAAATAGCATACGCCGTCGTTATGGCGTCAAGAAAGCTCAAGCACTATTTCCAAGCCCACGAGATCCAGGTACCTTCGTCGTACCCCCTCGAGAACATTTTCAAGAACAGCGAAGCAGTGGGAAGAATAGCAAAGTGGGCAGTCGAGCTTAACAGTTACGCTATGAACTTCGTCGGCAGAATAGCAGTCAAATCACAAATACTGGCTGATTTCATAGCAAAATGGACTCCGGACCCTCGCCCTGGTGAGCCGCATCATGACTAGTTTTGGATCGTTTACGTCGACGGAGCATGGGGTGCAACTGGGGCCGGTGCCTCGGCCATTCTAATCTCGCCTTCCAGATCGAAGCTAAGATACGCAAGAAGGCTTGACTTCAAGTGCACAAACAACTCAGCAGAGTACGAAGCTGTGATTCTGGCACTCTCAAGACTACGGTCGTTATCAGTCCGAAGGGCACTTATCAACACACACTCCCAAGTCAATGCGGGGCACATTGAAAAGAACTACAAAGCAAAAGATCCAGAGCTCCAAAAATATTTTCAATATGTCCGAAGGTTAGAATCCTTCTTCCTCGGCATAACTGTAAAAGCAATATCAAGAACCGAAAATAGTGAGGCTGATTGCTTAGCCAAAGCAGTCACACAGCAGCTACAGCTTCCACCGGATGTGTTCTACGAGGTCACCACTCGGTCAGCCTTCGAAGCTCCCGAGGTCAGCATCAAGCTGATCAGCACAATTCAGTGCGAGGATTGGAGAGCACCTATCATGGCCTACATCAAAGGACTCCATGAACCCAGCTCTAAAGAAGAAGAGAACATACTAAAACAAAGAGTGCGAGGGTACAAGATTGTGGATAACACCCTATTCAAAGCTTCGGTAACCTCACCTTGGCTCAAGTGTGCGGATACATGGGTGTATGCCGAGTCTCTGTGTGATGAGTGATTGTCAACGGAGATGATGCGCATGTTCTTTGGCTTGTGTTGTGCAGGTGTCGAGCACGGAGACAGTGATCGATGGCGGGTGAAGGTCAAGTTGCGACGTGCCGTGCCGACGGACCGGGCGCGATGAAGGATGGGCGTGCCGTGCGGCGGACGTGCCATGCCGATGTATCGGACGGTGAAGGGCGGACGTGGACTTGGACTGATGGACTGGAGGCCGGAGGATCAGCTGTGGTGGCTGGCAGCCTGCGACAGCGACAGGCGGAGAAGTGCGATCATGTCGGTGGAAGGGGTGCACAGGCGGTGCATCCCCTCTACGACGCCGGTTTGTTGGTAGAGCCCGGGAAAAACCAACGGTGGACGGTTTCCAGGTTTGGGCCTCAAAACCTGGGTGCTGGGTTTCCAGGTTGAGCCACAAAACCTGGGCGTGACGGTTTCCAGGTTGAGCCTCAAAACCTGGGCGTGGGCCGGTTTCCGAGTTTGGGCCTCAAAACTCGGGCGCTGCGGGTTTCTGAGTTTGGGCCACAAAACTCGGGCTGGAGGCGGGTTTCCCGGTTTGGGCCACAAAACCGGGGGTGCAGAGTGGTGGCGGCACGTGGCGGCGATCTGAAGGTTGCGTGGAGGCGACGCGGAAGACCGTGCGGGCGTGGCCGTCGGATCTACCTACCACCAGCGGGTGGACCAGATTAGCCTTAGGGTTTTCCTGGCCCGCTCTGTAAATAGAGTAGAGAGGGGTAGAGTAGGAAATAGACTTAGGCTAGGTTAGTATAAGTAGTCCAGGGGAGACACCCTCCTCCCTATCTCATTTTTAGCTATCTCAGTTAGTGCTTTCATTTGCTAGGGTTTCCTGTTCTCCCATCCCTGCCTTAGCTAGTTGAGATCCGCAGAGAGACTCCACTCTGTGTACTGTTGATTCGAGGAAGTGAGGCCGTATCCTCACCTTGGATCCCATCTCTTGGTGTCAATTCGCGTTTTGATTTCATGTTCATCATGTTCTTCGCGGATTGCTTTGTGCCTTGAGTTTTCCCGTCGCTTGATCTTTGTGCTCGGTTCATCTTTTGTGAATCCGTTTGAACCAAGTTGTTCTAGATCGTGAGGCACTTCTTTCCACCGAAGGAATCATCCTCTAACCTCACGGTCTAGGAGATCGATCGATTTTTCATTTCGGGTCAAGTTTTCTCTCTTCCCCCGAAATTCTTTGATTCACCGATTTGGAGATAGGTTCGAGCCATGATCTCTTAGAGATAGCTCACTATACTCCTTGTGACTTATCTCACCAAGTTTGATCCCTAGAGGAATTGTTTTAGGTGAGATTGAGACAAATCGGTTGACAAACGGGACTGCTGTGCTCTGACCGGACGCTGGCATCGGGCCGACCGGACGCTGACCAAGTGCGTCCGGTCGTTGAATGCTCAGCGAGTCTCCCTGCAGCTCGACCGGACGCTCTGATTGTTGAGTGACCGGACTCACCGGTGCTACTGTTCCCGTGCTTTGCTTTTGTGTGATCGGACGCAGGAGAACCGACCGGACGCTCCCCTGGCCAGAGTCCGGTCAGTTCCAGAGAGCTCCCAGATCAGGTTTTGAGCGACCGGACGCGTCCGGTCCCTGCTGACCGGACGCAGGCCAGAGTCCGGTCGATCCAGTTTCGCGCGTTTTCGTTCGCGGTTCGTTCGTTCTTGATCGGATTCGAGTTCCGTCTTTTGCGTTGGCTTTCTAGGGTTGTCTAGTGTCCCGCTAGTGCTTCTAGGAAGCATCCACCCTACATCTAGGGTCGTGGACATTAGCAAGCTCTAGGTTTCGCTTTTGGGGTTGAGTTTGGGACAGTGGCATCTAGTTTCCGTAAGGAAATTTTGAAGCTCCCATTCACCCCCCCTCTGGTCGCTTTCGGGTAGCTTCTCGGTCCTTCAATTGGTATCAGAGCGGGTTAAGGATCTTCCACCTTAGCCGGTTCCAGATCCACCGAAGGCGACATGGATCGCGGCGTGGGCAAACCGCCGTTTTTCGATGGGACGAACTTTGCGTATTGGAAGATACGCATGTCGGCCTATCTGCAGAGTTTGAGTTCTTCCATCTGGGATATTTGCAACTCTGCCGATTACGTGGTCTTGGCTGCCCGTGTGACTCAGATCCAGATCGATGAGCACGAGGCCAATAGCCGAGCCCGTAATGCGCTCTTTTCGTGTTTGAGCGCTGGGGAGTTCGATCGTGTCTCTCATCTTGCTACGGCTCGGGAGATTTGGGCTACCCTCATTCGTTTTCATGAGGGCACCTCTCAAGTCAAAACCCGACTCTACGAGTCGTACAAGAGGGAGTATGAGAACTTCCGACATCAGCCTGGCGAGAGCATAGAGAGTTTATTCGCTCGCTTTCAGGTGATTGTCAACAGGATGCGGGCTAACCGAGAGCAGTTGCCTTTTGATGATCATGAGCGTGCTTTGAAGCTTTTGCACACTCTTGATCGTTCGGTGTGGGACTCCAAAGTTCAGGCGATCATCGAATCCCCGAACTATGAGACTCTCACCTGCGACGAGCTCTTCAGTAAGCTCAAGTCCAGTGAGATCGATGCTATGGCGAGGGCTTCTTTCGAAAATCCTTCTCGCCCGTCCATGGCTTTGGTTTCCGGGTCTTCTTCTGCTAACCCCTCACCCAGCTTTGCTCTTTCATGTCTTTTCTCTGTCACAGAGGACCAGCTGGAGACTTTGGGGGACGACGAGTTGGCTTTGCTTGCCAACCGGTTTTCGCGGTTCCACAACAACCGCGTGAACCGCCATCGTGGAGGAGGACGCGCCGGATGCTACGAGTGCGGCGACCCCGACCACTTCATCGCCGACTGCCCCAAGAAGAAGAACAAGCATCTGGGGAAGGGCGATCACGGCCACAGGCGCGACTCCAAGTACAAGGAGAAGCACGTTCCCCCAAGGCACAAGAAGCGGGGCGGCTTCGACAAAGAGTACATCAAGAAGAAGTACTTGGAGAAGCAGCAGGCTGAGCAGCGTGCGTTCTTCGCTACGCTCAGCGACGTCGACGGCTCGGATGACGACTCCGCTCGATCGAGTGATGACGAGTCCGAGAAGAAGAAGCTGGAGGACACGTTCAACGGCTTATGCTTCTTCGCCGGCGACGAAGGCCTGTGTACCATGGCGCTCGGAGATGAGGTCGGTGGCGAGCTGGAGCACACACCTCGGAACGACGACGACGACGACACATCCCAGGTATCTCTTACCTACGACGAGCTTTCCTCCGAGGTAGAGAAGTTGACCGCTGCCTTGATTAGCCAAGACAAGTTGCTTAGGCGCGCAGCTAGAGAGCGCAAGGAGTTCAGGCAGAAATGGGAGGACACGGTGAAGGAGCTTGAGTTCGCTCGTTCCACCGTGGTTGTGTCGGAGGAGTTGGAGTGCGAGAGTTGCGCCGCGCACATGACGGATCTTCTCACTCTGAGGAGTAAGCATGCTGCGCTGGTAGATGAGGTGGATGAGCTCCGAGCTAGACCGCAGCTGTTGGGTGCGTGCAAGACTTGTCCTGTCTTGCAATCCGAGTTGGCAGAGAAGAATGCCAAGCTTGAGTCTTTTGAGAAGGCCGGCTCGGATAGCACTTGTATCAAGAGGTGTGCTTTGTGTGAGGGCCTGGAGCAGGAGATGGCCAATGTGAGGCATGACAAGGTGCGTACCGAGGAGGAAAACACATACCTTCGGACCGTCTTGTCATGGGTGTCTTGTGGTGAGCCTCAGCTCGGGATGATGATCTCCCAATTCAAGCGAGCTGCTGGAGGTCCAGGCGTAGGCCTTGCGCAGGGTGTTGATCTTTCCGCTTTTGGGAAGATTGGAGAGTCTAGTGGTCTTGATCCGAGTGAGAAGCCCAACTCCACCACTACTCCCAAACTAACCAAGCTTCCACCCAAAGAGCCTGCCAAGCCTGTCACCAAGGATGGAGTTGTAGTTGAACCTCCCAAGGCTCCACCCAAGAATCCACAATGGCAACCCAAGCCCAATCACCTAAAGAACAAGCTTGACACAATGCCACCCATCCGAGAGGAGTTGCCACAGAAGGGCAAGGGCAAGGTGAACCATACCCACATCCCTGCAAACCAACAACCCCCTTTGCGCGCGGTGAGGTTTCAGTGTGACTTTTGTGGGCGGGATGGTCACCTGAGTGAGTTCTGCTTTAGGCGCAAGAGAGAGGCGCGCCGTGCTAGGGAGATGCAGAACCCGGACATGTTTCACCCAGCTCGTGGTGGACATGCTCCGAAGCCTCAGGGGAGAGCTGCTAGGTCTGGAGGGAGGCGTACCCAGCCTAGGCAGCAGGAGAGAGCCCCTAGGAGGGAGACTAGGCCTAGAGGTGGAGCACCTCAGTTTGTTAGGCCTAGGCAGGAGAGAGCTCCGAGGAGAGACGCTAGAGTTGAGCAGCAGGCTCCTAGGCGTAGACCTCGTAGAGAGCGTGCCCGACGGGGTCCTGCTTTTGCAGGTAACGGACCCCGTGGCGGAGGCTTAGTTGAGCGCTTGTCCCCACCGCAGGTAGAGTTTCGCGATGAGCGCTTCTTCCCCAGCGGACCATGTTTTCCTGTACGTGGTGATCGCTATCCTCCGTAGACAGGCTAGGAATAGTTTTTACACTGACCGTTCTTTTGAGCAGCCGGCCCAACACTAGTATTCCTCCTTATCTTCACTAACCCCAGTGTTGGACCGTATGCTCACCCTATGTCTTTTTATTGATGTAGGTGAACGGTTGGAGGACATTTGGTTGGTGGATTCTGGTTGCTCGAGGCACATGACCGGAAACGCCAAGTGGTTCTCCAGCCTTAGCCCGGTCGTCCGGAAAGGAGTACATAACCTTCGGCGACAATAGTAAAGGTAAGGTATTATCCCGTGGGACGGTGCGGGTTAATGAGCACTTTGTGTTGCGCGATGTTGCTCTTGTTTCTAACCTGCATTTTAACCTTCTTTCTGTTTCGCAACTTTTTGATGATGACTATGAGATTCGTTTTAAACCGAACCTTAGTCGCATCTTAGATCCTCAGGGCGATCTTGTATGTCTGATTTCGCCCTTTGGGAAAGTCTTTCGCGCGAATTTCTCGGAGTCGTTTGGTTCTTCTCGCTGTCTTTTGGCTAGTCCTTCTTCCTCCGATCTTTGGAAGTGGCATAGGAGGCTCGGTCATTTAAGCTTCGACTTGCTTGCAAGACTTAGCTCACTTGGCCTAATCCGAGGATTGCCCAAACTTTCGATGGAGAAGGATCTAGTTTGCCATTCTTGCAGACATGGGAAGATGGTTGCCGCTCCCCACCATCCAGTGACTAAGGTCATGACCTCGCACCCCGGAGAGCTTTTACACATGGACCTTGTTGGTCCGGCTCGGGTGAGCTCGGTTGGTGGCAAGTGGTATGTTTTGGTTGTTGTTGACGACTTTTCGAGATATTCGTGGGTCTTCTTTTTGACTGAGAAGACTGAGACTTTCTCCTTCGCTCGCAATCTGATTTTGCGTCTTCAGAACGAGTTCCCTTTGAACTCGATGCGAGCTATTAGAAGTGATAATGGTTCCGAATTCAAAAATTCGGATTTTGAGAAGTTTTGTAACCACCTTGGTTTGGAGCATCAGTTTTCTTCCCCCTATACACCACCCCAAAATGGTGTTGTAGAGAGGAAGAATCGGACCCTTGTTGAGATGGCCAGGACGATGCTTGATGAGCATAGGACTCCTAGGCGCTTTTGGGCCGAAGCTATGAACACTGCATGCTACATTTCGAATCGCATTTTTCTGAGAGCGTTTTTGAAGAAGACCTCTTATGAGTTGCGTTTTGGTCGCCAGCCCAAGGTGAGTTATTTTAGAGTCTTTGGTTGCCACTGTTTTATATTGAAAAAGGCAACCTGGACAAGTTTGAGTCTCGTTCTTCTGACGGTGTGTTTTTGGGTTATGGCACTCACACTCGAGCTTATCGTGTACTTAACCTTGACACTAACCGAGTCATGGAGACATCAGATGTCACCTTCGACGAGACTCTTGTTTGTCCCTTCTTCTCGTTTTGAGCGTGCAGGTGATCATGAGGTTGGAGAGCCTCTTTTCGATGACGAGGACGAGGGTGCTGAAGGTATAGATGATCCAGCACCCCCTCCACCTGCCGTGCCGCAAGGAGCGGCCTCGACGACGACTCACGGCCCCGACACTTCTTCTTCCTGGGGGCCGTGGGATCCACCTCGCGCGGTACCTTTTGTACCCGGGGTGGAACCAGCTGCTGTTGAGGGGGAGGTCACTTCTTCCCGGGAGGCGCCACGACATATCCAGCGCCAGCACCCCCCTGAACAGATGATCGGCGACATCGACGAGCGAGTTACTCGCTCCAGGTCACAGCACATCTCGCACTTTGCTCATTCTGCTTTTGTTGCGTCTTTTGAGCCCCGAGATGTTGGACACGCATTGACGGATCCGGATTGGGTCAATGCCATGCATGAGGAGCTTAGAGAACTTTTGAGCGAAATCGGGTTTGGGTTCTAGTGCCATCCACCTCCTGACTGTAAACCTATTGGGACAAAATGGGTATTTAAAAACAAGCAAGGAGAGGAGGGCCACATTGTGAGAAACAAGGCCCGGCTTGTAGCGAAGGGTTATAGTCAGAAGGAGGGGATAGATTATGAGGAGACGTTCGCTCCTGTAGCTCGTTTGGAGGCTATTAGGATACTCTTGGCTTATGCTGCATCCAATGGCTTTCAAACTTTTTCAAATGGATGTCAAGAGTGCCTTCTTAAACGGCTACATTGAGGAGGAGGTTTATGTCGAGCAACCCCCCGGTTTTGAAAATCCCAAGTTTCCAAACCATGTCTTTAAACTTCATAAAGCTTTATATGGTTTGAAACAAGCCCCTAGAGCCTGGTATGATAGGTTGAAAACCTTTTTGCTTGCCAAGGGTTTTAAAATGGGATGTGTAGATAAAACTGCTCTTTCTCCTCCGGCAAGGCAAAGACACACTCTTGGTCCAGATTTACGTGGATGATATCATTTTCGGTGGTTCTTCTCATGCTCTGGTTGCCAAGTTTGCAGATACTATGAGCAGAGAGTTCGAGATGAGCATGATGGGCGAGCTGACATTCTTTCTCGGGTTGCAAATCAAGCAATCCCGAGAGGGGACATTTGTGCACCAGGGCAAGTACACCAAGGACTTGCTAAAGCGGTTCGATATGGGTGAGGCCAAGCCTCTTCCAACACCCATGTCGACGACGACTGCCCTGGATGCAGATGTGGATGGAGAAGCAGTGGACCAGAAGGAGTACCGCAGCATGATCGGGTCGCTCCTCTACCTGACGGCGACACGCCCGGACATCCAGTTCGCGGTGTGTCTGTGTGCGCGCTTTCAGGCGTCGCCGCGCACCTCTCACCGTCAGGCGGTGAAGCGGATTTTCAGGTACCTTCGTTTCACGCCTGAGTTCGGGATTTGGTATTCTGCTTCCTCCACTCTCTCGCTTTGCGGTTATTCCGATGCCGATTTTGCTGGTTGTCGCATTGAGCGCAAGTCCACTTCTGGGACTTGCCAGTTTATTGGATCTTCTCTGGTGTCGTGGTCTTCTCGCAAGCAGTCTAGTGTCGCCCAGTCTACCACGGAGGCTGAGTATGTTGCTGCGGCTAGCTGCTGTTCCCAGTTACTCTGGATGATGGCCACTTTGCGTGATTTTGGTTTGAGCTTTACTCGAGTGCCTTTGCTTTGTGACAGCACGAGTGCCATTAGCGTTGCTAAGAACCCCGTGCTTCACTCGAAAACCAAACACATTGATGTGCGCTTTCATTTCTTGCGAGACCACCAGGAGAAGGGTGATATCGACCTTCGCCATGTCGATACTCATCACCAATTGGCTGATATTTTCACCAAGCCTTTAGACGAATCAACCTTTAATAGGTTGAGGGGTGAGCTTGGTGTGTGTTTCCCCTTTTAGATGGGGGAAGCATTTTGGGATATACAGACTGACTCTTTTATTTTGAGGCTCTTTTCTTTTGAGTTTCTTGAGTCTTTCCAATTGATATCTTCTTTCTTTCAGTTTTGTGTCGGGCATACGCCTTTACATTCTGAGCTTCATGTCTATATTCACTAGAATGTAATTATGCTCTTGTTAGTATTGCTCCGATACTTATGATGATGCTTGTAGCTTATGCTCCTTCTGATCACTGTTACATGTTATGAGCGAGCTATTTTTGGAATGGTGAATTATGCCTAATGTATATAAATCTGAAAATGTTCACCATTGAGATATGCAACTAGCATGTGTAGGGTGTGTTGAGTCCATTCCTGCTTTTCATATATGCTCGGTTGCTATGTCTCTAGTTCTGAGTCATTCACTTGCTTGGTTGTTCATAACTTGCTTAAAATCTGAACCAAGTATTGTTGAATTGAAAAGATCGAGATGGGATTGCTTGTCAACACCTCATGGTATTGAGACTGTTTCTCATTGCACTTTGAGTTAAACTTGAGCCATGTAGTGTATGACCGAAACCGTTGCTTTAAGCTTCTGATTGCTTCGGCATAGGCTTCGCACGGTTGAAAAGTTAGGCAATGACAAGCTTTCAACCTCTCGCAATCACATGCCAAAAATGAACTTGTGAATTCTTTTACCGCTGCAACTCCGATATGAATTTGAAATCACAAGTATATGCTTCATTCCTATGCATGATGATTGAACTTTGCTAGGGGTAGTTCACCTTGTATATATGTTTAGCACTTGTTTGGATTCCTTCTATACATGTCTAGTGCTATTTTGATGGTGACTATCCTTTTGGCTTAAAACTGCTCACATGCTCATATGCTTCATATTTCGTATAAGTGATCAGTTTGAGCCTTTGCTATTTGAGTGCTTAATTGAGATGTTGGAGCTATACTGATTAGAGCATCTTTGCACTCTTTTGACTATATACTTGAAGCTCCTAACTTGCATTTTGACTTCATATGCATTTTGGAAGAAGATCTTGTGTTCAGGGGGAGTTTATGTGAAGGGAGTTGCTTCTCCGATACCTTTTGGCCTTGATAAGTGCATTTTCAACTAGGGGGAGAAATTTATGCAAATCATATGCTCCTGTGTTGATCAACTAAGGGGAGAATCTTTTGTCCTAGTTGCTTGCATTTGTCGAGGGGGAGTTTGCTAGTTGTGTTGAGCCGTTGCATCTGTCTTGAGGGACTAGCAAACGTTCCTAGCTTTTCATGAGCTTTCATAAGCTTTTTCATTTGGCTTTCAATTGGTATCGTCTGGTGTGCTTTCCCATTTGGTTTGGGTTGATTTCCAATTGGTTCGGAGTGATTTTCTTGCTAGTTGTGTTGAGCCTCTGTGCCTCTATCTTGAGGGACTAGCATTTTGCTTCTGTTGTCCTCCGATCTTCAATTGGTATCTGCTAGTGGTGTTGAGCCTGTTCTACCTCTTCTTGAGGGCTAGCTTTGCTTTGCTTGGTTGCGTCGAGCCGTTGCCCATGTCTTTGGGGACCAAGTTTTTGCTTCATCCACTTGACCTTCTTTGGCTTTTGTTAAGGCTTTTGGGTCATTTGGTTGGGTTTTCTCTTCCCACTCCTTCCTACCTCCTTCTTCTTATTCATGATTTGTTGTGGAGTTGACAATGCACTCATCAAGGGGGAGATTGCGGATACATGGGTGTATGCCGAGTCTCTGTGTGATGAGTGATTGTCAACGGAGATGATGCGCATGTTCTTTGGCTTGTGTTGTGCAGGTGTCGAGCACGGAGACAGTGATCGATGGCGGGTGAAGGTCAAGTTGCGACGTGCCGTGCCGACGGACCGGGCGCGATGAAGGATGGGCGTGCCGTGCGGCGGACGTGCCATGCCGATGTATCGGACGGTGAAGGGCGGACGTGGACTTGGACTGATGGACTGGAGGCCGGAGGATCAGCTGTGGTGGCTGGCAGCCTGCGACAGCGACAGGCGGAGAAGTGCGATCATGTCGGTGGAAGGGGTGCACAGGCGGTGCATCCCCTCTACGACGCCGGTTTGTTGGTAGAGCCCGGGAAAAACCAACGGTGGACGGTTTCCAGGTTTGGGCCTCAAAACCTGGGTGCTGGGTTTCCAGGTTGAGCCACAAAACCTGGGCGTGACGGTTTCCAGGTTGAGCCTCAAAACCTGGGCGTGGGCCGGTTTCCGAGTTTGGGCCTCAAAACTCGGGCGCTGCGGGTTTCCGAGTTTGGGCCACAAAACTCGGGCTGGAGGCGGGTTTCCCGGTTTGGGCCACAAAACCGGGGGTGCAGAGTGGTGGCGGCACGTGGCGGCGATCTGAAGGTTGCGTGGAGGCGACGCGGAAGACCGTGCGGGCGTGGCCGTCGGATCTACCTACCACCAGCGGGTGGACCAGATTAGCCTTAGGGTTTTCCTGGCCCGCTCTGTAAATAGAGTAGAGAGGGGTAGAGTAGGAAATAGACTTAGGCTAGGTTAGTATAAGTAGTCCAGGGGAGACACCCTCCTCCCTATCTCATTTTTAGCTATCTCAGTTAGTGCTTTCATTTGCTAGGGTTTCCTGTTCTCCCATCCCTGCCTTAGCTAGTTGAGATCCGCAGAGAGACTCCACTCTGTGTACTGTTGATTCGAGGAAGTGAGGCCGTATCCTCACCTTGGATCCCATCTCTTGGTGTCAATTCGCGTTTTGATTTCATGTTCATCATGTTCTTCGCGGATTGCTTTGTGCCTTGAGTTTTCCCGTTGCTTGATCTTTGTGCTCGGTTCATCTTTTGCGAATCCGTTTGAACCAAGTTGTTCTAGATCGTGAGGCACTTCTTTCCACCGAAGGAATCATCCTCTAACCTCACGGTCTAGGAGATCGATCGATTTTTCGTTTCGGGTCAAGTTTTCTCTCTTCCCCCGAAATTCTTTGATTCACCGATTTGGAGATAGGTTCGAGCCATGATCTCTTAGAGATAGCTCACTATACTCCTTGTGACTTATCTCACCAAGTTTGATCCCTAGAGGAATTGTTTTAGGTGAGATTGAGACAAATCGGTTGACAAACGGGACTGCTGTGCTCTGACCGGACGCTGGCATCGGGCCGACCGGACGCTGACCAAGTGCGTCCGGTCGTTGAATGCTCAGCGAGTCTCCCTGCAGCTCGACCGGACGCTCTGATTGTTGAGTGACCGGACTCACCGGTGCTACTGTTCCCGTGCTTTGCTTTTGTGTGATCGGACGCAGGAGAACCGACCGGACGCTCCCCTGGCCAGAGTCCGGTCAGTTCTAGAGAGCTCCCAGATCAGGTTTTGAGCGACCGGACGCGTCCGGTCCCTGCTGACCGGACGCAGGCCAGAGTCCGGTCGATCCAGTTTCGCGCGTTTTCGTTCGCGGTTCGTTCGTTCTTGATCGGATTCGAGTTCCGTCTTTTGCGTTGGCTTTCTAGGGTTGTCTAGTGTCCCGCTGTGCTTCTAGGAAGCATCCACCCTACATCTAGGGTCGTGGACATTAGCAAGCTCTAGGTTTCGCTTTTGGGGTTGAGTTTGGGACAGTGGCATCTAGTTTCCGTAAGGAAATTTTGAAGCTCCCATTCACCCCCCCCTCTGGTCGCTTTCGGGTAGCTTCTCGGTCCTTCAAATCTTTTAATAAAACATTCTTGATCTCTAGAGCATGATAAATTTCTCAACCATAACTAAAAACTTAGAACAAAGTAAGTAGCCTTATCTTAAGATCATATTAATGGCTCTGGGTAGGAATTCATGTTATGTCATACAGGATCTCATCATGTGTTTTTAATCTTTTTAATGTATAAATCTCCAGAACCCTAGTATCTCTAGGAATTAGATAAACAGCAACTCAAACCTTTTTATATCATATCTCACAATTATCCAGACTTTAGATCAAGCATTTGCCAACCACAGGTTTTAGGTTCAGAGTTTATTTAGAACAACTTTGTCTAAAACTCAAGAAAATTCAAGTTTAAACACTAGGTACTTAAAAAGAGGCAGAGCAATTGTTCATCATTTTTATTATGAGCAAAATTAAGTTTTTATCCACCTAGACATTTATTCATTATATAATATCTTTATTTGGTTTTGTAATAGTTATTCATCTTTTTAGGGTTTTCTATATTTATTGACCTGATCTAACTGAATTGAACTAATAGTAATAGATAAAAAGCCGTGATACTTATCGTGGTAACTGAGGGTGCTCTCCCCCAAGCTGGATCTTGACTTATTTTTTTTCCAGAAGTCCAGTAGACCGTTAATGGTTTGAGTCCTTCTCTTCTTGTCTTCCTGCTGAATTTAAAGATAGACAACACAACCAGTGGAACTTGATTAAGCGTTAGTGATAAATATTCCTCCATTTGTCTAGTTGTCTTAAAACTCTTAAGATTATTTATGTTCTTCCTCTCCACTAAGCAGAGTTTCAGCAGTGTTTCATAGTATCTCTTTTTAGAGATTTTTTTTATTTTTATGGATGTATGCAATGCAGAAGTAAATATGCAAATGTATATCTATTTATTTTTTTATGCCTCCACAGAAAGTGTACTACTCTCATGGGGCTTAGAGTTTCCATTTTTTTTTGTTTTCTAATGCAGATATAATTGCTTAAGTAAATATGATACTAATAGTAAAATGATCATGCTTTATCTAATTATGCAATGATGAATTTAATGCTAATGATTATGGATAACTACCGAGTTACCTTTCGGCGAGGATTCGACGTTTATAGCCTATCGAACAAGACTCCTTGTACGGTCTTTATTCTTCCTTGGGTGTATCAGCGGATCCTGAGGAGGACCTCGATGATTGCACGTCAATGGAACTCTCTTTCTTTTTCCATACTTGCCTGACTGGTGGACTTGTCTCCTTTACTTCTTTGTCCTTCATTTCCTTTAATGGGATGTCTTCACTCCTGGTAACTTCCCCTTCATAGTCAGCCCATCCATCCTTGATTTGTCGATTCTTGTTGTGTTGGGATATGCGGCGCCTCCTTTTTGAGTGATTCTTCTTTCCCTGTACATTAGTGGCATAACTATTGAAGTAACAGCGTACCTTCTCTCTAAAGAACCGGAAGTGGATCTCTCCAGATCTCATGTAGATGATGGCGCCAGTGGTGTTGAGGAAGGGTCTTCCTAGGATGATGTGAATATCGTCTTCTCTTCCCATGTCTAGTACTATGAAGTCAGTAGGAACATAGTGGTCTTTAATTTGGATCATCACGTCCTTTACTATTCCCTCCGGAAATCGATAAGTTTGGTCCGCCAGCTGCAGCTGCACATATGTTTGATACATAGGTCTATTTTTATATAAGTGCTCATATGTTACCTTAGACATTATGTTGACACTTGAGCCGATGTCGCAGAACGCCTTGTGGAATGTACTTCCTTCGATCTTGCAATCGATGGTGGGTACGCCTGGGTCATCTCTCTTAGTGAGGAATGGTGATGCAAGAAGGTGGTCGTATTCTGTTCGGACAGAGTTGACCATCCACACTGTGTCTTGATGCGGTTGTGTAGCCTTGTTCTTCCTTCTTCTGTTCCTATTCTTCTTCTTTGATGATATAGTGTTTGCATCTTCGTAGGACATCTGAGGGTGGACTTTGGTAGTGAGTGTACGGCTCTTAAAGCTGAATCTTTCTTTGTTGCCTGTGATTGTGAAACAGATCTTGGCGCTGTCCATGTAGATGATGGCTTTGGTTGAGCTTAGGAACGGGCGTCCAAGAATGATGGGTGCTCTTTTGTCTCCACCTGTTTCAACGATCATAAAGTCTGCACACACATACGAGCGTCCCACTCGTACACAGATATCTTCTAGAATTCCCAATGGGTAGCACAGTGTCTGATCTGCAAGCTGCAAACACATACTTGTATATAATAGAGGTGCACCATGTATTTGTTCGTATATTACCCTTGGCATAATGTTGATGCTTGCTCCAAGGTCGCAGACTGCTTCTTCAAAACTGTGAGGTCCAATATGAATTGGAATCACAGGTCTTCCTGGATCTCCTTTCTTTGGGGCAATTGAGTCATCCATCCATTCCCTTGAAGGTCTATGTATGAGGTGTCCTGCATCAAAGATATCTACAAGATTTGCAGTTTATAGCTCTTTTGGACTCCCTGGAATCTTACCTTTTTCAGCCATAGGGACTGAAGCTGCTAACTGAGATAACTGAGATTCTATCATCTTGTTAAAGCTATGTTGATTCTTTATGGCAGAAGTAAAGCTATCCATTCTAGTATTAATATTTTCAAGCAGTTTATCATTGGAAGCTATCTTCTTAGACATATTATCAATAATTTTATTTTGATTAGATATCATCTCTCTCAAAGGTGGTTGATTAAAAGTATTACCTTGGTAGTTACCTGAGTAGTTACCTGAGTAATTAGGCCTTGATTGCTGGTTCCATCCTTGAGCTTGTTGAGGACGATAGTTGGTGTTGTTGTTGATGTACTTTGCATCTTCTTGAATCTCAGGGCAGTTGCTCCGTGAATGACCAGTGCCTCCACACTCTTCATATGTCATGCGAGATTCGTAGATTTGCTTGACGCCTTCTCTCTTGGGAGTGTGTTCATCAAACTTCTTCATGAGTAGATCAAGTTTAGTAGACAGCATGTCTACTTCCTTTAGTTGATGTATTCCTCCTCTCTTGCGTGGCTGAGAGCGTTCCTCGTTCCATCCTTGGTTAGAGGCCATCTTCTCTATGAGTGTAGTTGCATTGTTGATTGTGAGTGATAAGAATGATCCTCCAGCAGCGGCATCTACATTCTCACGGGTACTTGAAGTGAGCCCGTGGTAGAAGGTCTGCATGAGTAGCCAATTCTCCATCCCATGGTGAGGGCATTCTGATATGTAGTCTTGAAAGCGTTCCCAAGCTTCTGGGATTGATTCTTCATGTTGTTGCTGGAAAGTTGAAATCTTGGCACGGAGGGCATTTGTCTTGCCCACTGGAAAGAATTTTGCTAGGAAGGCAGTTGAACAGATCACCCACGAGGTGTTTTTATCTTTGTTGGCGTAGAACCATTGTTTTGCTTTTCCCAAGAGTGAGAATGGGAACAAGCGAAGTAGAATGGCGTCCCTTTCGACTCCTTTGATGGTGAAAGTGCTACAAATCTCCAGAAAGTGTTGGAGATGAGCGCTTGCGTCTTCATGTGCCTTTCTGCAAAACTGATTAGCTTGCACCATGTTGATCAAAGCTGGCTTGAGTTCAAATCCGTTGTCTCCCACATTGACTGTTGGTCCAGTCCTAATGTTGGCAGTGGTTGGTGCAGAGAACTCGCGGAGTGTCTTGTCGGCCATGGTGTCCAACACTGGTGTTAAGCTTCTTCTTATCTAGCTAACTTCTGGTAGTGGTGCTGAGGGTCTCTTAAGTTTGCGTCTAGTTTTCCTTAGTAAAGCTTCGGGATCCTCAATGTAGTTTTTTGGAAATTGGAAACCAGTCATACATTACCCTGCATAAGATATAAAAGATAAACAAAGCCAGGGTAAGCCTGTTTGAGTAAAAGTAAATAATTAGTGCATTATCACATGTGTGTAAGTAAAATGATATGTTCTAGCTACCGTTCTAAATGCTGCTAATGCAATGTCCTATCAGTGTTCATAAAGATTTTAATGAAAAACCCTAGGTACCATCCCTAATTGAATTGATGTGGTCCCCGGCAACGGCGCCAGAAATGCTTGTTGACACTCCTTAATGGAAACACTCTAAGAAGAGAGTTATAATCTATCCCCGGCAACGACACCAAAAATACTTGTTGGTATTTCTTAACGTCGCTACTAAGAACAAACCACATAAAATAATAAACTAGTGAAAGCACTAAAGAGTGTACGGGACACTACTAACTCCACTTAACGTCAAGTTGTCATTCCCAACATGAAGCTAGCAATGTAATTATATCAGGTCACTAGATTTAAAAGATAGATATTTACCCGCAAGTGCACAGATAAACATACCCGTTATAGAAGCATTTCACCCAAGCTAGTCTCAGGTATTGTTATTTATATTTTAGCCTAGAGACTAATCAATTCAAGATATGATGGCATTGTAAGGACTTAACAACATTTAATGTGGCACACACTTATAATAAGACTGATAACACACTAATTACTTCGAATAGGAATCAGGTTACAGAGTAAATGATATGATAAACAATTGATAAAGGATAACAGAGATCAGATCAATCAAGGATAAACTTAGAACAGTACTGCCTAGCAAGTGATGATTAGAACAGTTATTAATAAGAAACATTCCTAAGTTATTCTAATTACAAGTCATAGCATACATCGATTAGTGCAATTATATTTGGCAATCATTGGCTAGGTCACATCATATTTATAATCAAGAGGCAACTCCATAGTAAAGGTGTCAAACAAAGTAACCCTTAAACCATGAGTTAACTGAGCCATACTAAACACTATATTCGGGAGGTGGAATACAGAGGACTCAACAGGTCTGTCACACTCGCGATCTACCACTCTATCCGGAACATAGGACGCATTCACAGATAAATAATGTATTGGCACCATGCCTACACAGCATTTATCACCCACCCGTTGTACTTTAAGATGAGCGCTATACGAACATGAGTATAAACATAAAGATGAACTATCTATGCCAAATATATAATCAAAGCAGACTATAAGCATTATAACTAAGAATATAATCATTGATGTCTTAATCATATCAATTGTATTGCTATCTAGAACACGATGATGAACAATAAGGTGAATTAGATCATCGAGAAGAACTAAAGTACGAACTAGAACATGAACTAGAACAAGATTATGAACTAGACGATGAACTAGACGATGAACATGAACTAGACGATGAACTAGAACATAAACAATGAAGAACAATGATGAACTAGAAGGGCAATTATGAAATAGATCCATAATGTTAATACAAGAGAGTAGATCTTGGGTTTACCGAGCCTTCTCGTGACTAGATCAGGAATCCAAGCGAAGCTTGCCTCCTCTAATCCTATTCTATCTACTAATCTAGGTGGATGTAGTCCTAAAGCTTCCGATTGATCTCCTTCAGATGCTCTGATTGATCTAACCCTGCTGAATGTAATGCCTGATGCCAGATGCCCGATGCCCTGGAGAGGGGGGTCAGGGGCTGTTTATATAGCCCTAGGTAATGAACTGTGGCCCTTGGATCCAACCGACTTAAGGTACGGTCGAGATGCATCCTAGAGGTCGGTGGAGATAGCTTGTAGAAGACGGAGACCAGCGGGCCCAGGGGGGACCGACCGGTGGGTCCAGGGGACCGGTCGGTCCCACCTGGAGGTGGACCGCGGTGCCCTTTCTCGTGGTGTCTCTATGTGTTCTCTGGAGTCTTCTAGAAGTATCCCGACGTGGCGGTTGCGTTATCTCCCGACGGTTTCCTTCTATGGGAAGCTATCGGTGCCGATTTCCTGGTTTAGTCCCTGTAGAATCATAACTCACCAAAACTCATGGAATATTGTTAGTTGAAACCTTAAACCTTTGTTGGTGGTCAAATTCTTGCCCTTTTCATATTTATTTATCTCTTAATTATGATAGATAACCAGTGTCAACACCCGTCATTCTTAACATCGACCTCTAATCTTGACTCAAGCCACAGAAATGAAACATTAGACACAAGTTCCACTAGGTAGTAATGCAGTGGATGGTAAGCTATGTAACAATGAAATAGATAACTCGCTGCCACATGACCTAACACATTTTTTACTTCTTCTGCCGCCTTGTTATCATAATCTTTCCATGCTAGGCGATCTCTAAGCGCAACACCAACTTCTGATGCCAACATCGTGGCCTGAAGTGGGACCTTGGGTCTTTTCTTCCGTCCAAGCACCTCGATGGTGAGCTTCTTTCCTCTATTAATGTAATTCTCTAAGCCAAAAATTTTTAAAATTCTCCAAGCACCTCAGAAATTTGGACTTTTTAAAATTTTTAAAATTTCATGTAACAACCCAAAAATTTGGACTTTTTAAAATCTTTCTGTGATTGTGTGGAGCACGTAGTTGCTAGCTGAACCGGGAACAATTTATAAATAAATTGTTGCATTCATATTGTCAGGGGTCCACAAAAGGGGTACCCCTAGTCAACGCAAAACAAATAGGTTAAACCTAGAACACCAATTAATAACAAACCTAGCAAGTCTAACCTTCTAAAAAGCCAACCCCTCGAGGCCTACAACGTCGGCCCATCACTGGGGAGCCCGGACCTGCCAAAGCCTTACTGTCCGCCTCATGGTAGCCTACCCCTCGAACCCCGGCACGTAGGCCTCGAGCCCACTATAGCCGTGCACCGCTCCTCGGGACCCCACGTGGGAACCTCGAGCCTCTCTGCCACGGTAAACCATCCCTCGAGACACATCACGCCTCCCTCGAGCGGCACTGACATCGGATGCCAATCCCACACTACGCATTTAATGCGTTCACCTACTCTGGTCATGTCCTCTGGAACCCGACGTGTGCCACAGTGAACCAGGGCAGAGTCAAATCTCGTTTTCACCACAAGCATGGGCAAAAGGCACAAGTACAGCACTGTTAGGCATGCTCTGCGCTGTTGCACATCCGAGCCACATCTCGAGGCCCGGATTTCCGCTGTACGACCGGGCTTTCCGGGACTTGCCCATACCTACGGGAGCTCGAGCCCCCCGTAGGCGCCGCCTCGAGGCTGGCCCTGCGCCCCTCGAGCCCTGACTACTTTCATGCTATTGGAGGACAGGTACCTCAAGACCCGGAGGGACCCGGCCACGTCTTGTACGTGACGGAATGGGCGCTGCACAGCCTCCACGTCGCCGCGCCTCCACATCCACGCCCGGGATGGAGGCCACGCTTCAAGGACACCTCAACAGCAACCCCCACGTCAGCTCCAGTGACCTCGACGAGACAGCATTCCTACTCTTCACCGTATTGGGCGTCGTACGACCCAACTCCTGTGTAATCCTGTGTAATCCTATGTAACCCTGTGTAACCCTGGTCTCCTCTTGTTCTATAAAAGGGGACACCAGGGCCCTTCACGCCGGGGTGGGCACACGCTTTTACGAGTCCACACCACGCTCACACGAGACTGGACCCCGGTGCACGCTCGTTGAGATTGTATTGCTCCTGTACAAGCACTTAGGTGCAAGTAATACAAGAACCATCCCCCCGCTGGACGTAGGGCCTTCTTTGCCCAAACCAGGATAAATCCTTGTGTCATCTTGTATCACCATCCAGGAAGAGAGCACGCGATCATATTACTCGTTGGTGTCAGACCCCGGGGTCGAAACACCGACAGTTGGCGCGCCAGGTAGGGGGCTTCGGGAAGTCGATTTCTCGTGTTTTCGGGATGGCTTATTCCACTCCTTCATTCTCTGCCGGTGCCGTCATCTGGTTCGGAAGCCTCGAGTTCCTTGCTACCGGCAGCAGCAACGAGCTGACCCTGCTCTCCACGGAGGGCCCGAGCGGAGGGCGTGTCACGCCACCCCGTGCGAGGAGCGCGGCGCGTCGCCCGCACCACCACGCGTCGCCACCTCGTGAGCAGCGCCGTCATCACCATCGTTGCCAGGCACAGGCAGTGCCCGCGGCGTACACCCACTTCCCCGCGGCCGGTGCAGGGTCCCTGAGGAGAAACCTGCCCGGCGCGCGACCGGAGACTTCTAGGGCGCGCGCGCGCTCTCCCAGCGAGTTCGCGTTTGTCATGCGCACGGACCGGGAGCCCGGCCAGAGGCCCCCTAGCTGTGCCCCGTCGACGCCACCTGGCTTCCTCCCGCACGGGGTGTGCCGCGCTCGACGCCAGCGGCCCCCATTTGGCCTCAACAACTCTGCAGCTGTCTACGCCCGCCACCTCGACGAGCGCCGTCAAGACTGGGCGGCGGCAGAGCGGGAGGAACGTCCAGGCGTGCTCCTACGAGCCACCACCGACCTGGAGATCGTCTACCCCACGCACGTCGACCGCGGCATCTCACGTGTCGTTGAGCCACCCCGGCGAGCCACCGTCGGAGAGTGGTACCGCGAGCTGCAGTCCCAGCACGAGCCAAGGCGGCGCGACATCAACAGCTCTGACTCCAACGAGTACGACTACCACGACCCTGACCTCTGGGATCCCACCAAGGAGTGCTTCCAGCTCGAGGGGGTCGTGGACGATGCTGAGGACGACGGCGACGATGACACCAGGCCGGCACTCAACCTCGAAGAGCCCGGAGACGTGGCTGCGGTAGGCGGACCACACATTCAGGGGAGGAACGAACCTCCGGCACCGGATGCACCACCTCAGCACAACGACGACCGGGCGACGCAGCTCGCGCAGCTGCGTGAGGTGATCAACAAGGCTGAGGAGGACCGACAACACCTGCTGCAGCTCGATCAAGCTCTTGTGCAGGAACAAGCCCAACCTCGAGGCGCCGGCGCACGTGGCCGCGCACGAGAGGTCCACCGACAGATCGACGAGGACGGAGCACCAGCACGTCGTGAGGTTCGCTTCCCGCGAGCCGGGCAGAACGTGGTGGCGGCCGTGATGCTACTCCGCGATCTACCCGCCATCTCCAACCCTGACGCCAGGCGCATGCTCGGGGAAATGAAGAACCTCCTCAAGACAGCCGCTATGCAGCAGGCCGAGAGCTCAGCCTCGCGCCGGCGCGGAGCGGCCTCGGGGAAGCCAGCAGACACGCCCCGCAACGAGCGTGAGACGTCCGTCCACCAGCCGGACGCCTCTCGAGCCAGGCCAGTCCGGGAGCGGATCGTCGACAACCGGCCACCTCGAGACCCCAATGACACCCACAACAACATCAACCACCGGCGCAAGGACAAAGGGGCCGAGGAACGTGGCTATAACACCCATCGAGGAGGGCGCTACGACAGTGATGAGGACCGGCAAACCCTCGAGCCCCCGGGCCCCAGGGTCTTCAGCCGGGCCATCCGCAGCTCGACCCTCCCCGACCGCTTTCGACCACCAACCAACATTGTGAAGTACGACGGGGAGGTCGAGCCCAAGCTATGGCTCTCCGACTTCCGCCTGGGCTGCCAACTGGGCGGGGCGAAGAGTGATGACCGCGTGATCATACGCCAGCTCCCGCTCTACCTCTCGGACACCGCCCGTCGGTGGCTCGAGGGGCTCCCATCGGATCAGATCCACGACTGGGCCGACCTAGTTAAGGTCTTTGATGGGAATTTCAAGGGGACTTGCGTGCGCCCAGGCAACCCCTGGGATCTACGACGTTGCAGACAGACAGCGGACGAGCCCCTCCGCGACTTCGCTCGGCGATTCTCGAAGCAGCGCCTCGAGCTCCCCTACGTGCCTAATGAGGATGTCATCTCAGCATTCCTCGTGGGCACGACATGCCAAGAGCTAGTCCACGAGCTAGGGCGCTACCGTCCTAGGACGGTCGAGGATCTAATGGATCGTGTCACCAGCTTTGCCTCGGGCGACGAGGCAGTGGGGGCCTTCTTTGGCCGCTCCACGGACAAAGGCAAGACGATGGCCACGCCAGAGGGCTCGAGCAAGGGCAACAACGTCAAGAGCCGCAACAACGACAACAAAAAGAAGAAGAATAAAGGCAAAGGTCAGAAGGCGAAGCGCGACACCGATGACGACGACGATGAAGAAGTGTTTGTGGGCGCCCTCGAGCATAAGAAGCCTCGAGGCCCCCCTGACGGGGCTGTCTTCGACAAAATGCTCGAGGACCTCTGCCCTTATCAGAAGGGTCCCACAAACCACAAGTTGAAGGACTGCCGAATGATGAAGGGCTTCTACTCCAGGCTCGGCGATGAGAAGGAAGACGCACCTAAGGGCAAGGACAACAATCGACGCAACGACGGGGACGTGGACGGCAACTTCCCCCTGGTGCGCGACTGCTACATGATCTACGGGGGCCCAACCGTCGGGCTCTCAGCTCGAGAGAGAAAGAAGGAGCGCTAGGAGGTCTTTACACTCCGCCATGACGCCCCCCGGTATCTTGACTGGTCTGATGCGCAGATCACGTTCGACCGTGACGACCATCCGGACCATGTCGTGAATTCGGGGGCGTACCCCCTCGTCGTCGACCCCGTCATCATCGACGTACGGTTCTCCAAGGTACTGATGGATGGGGGCTCGAGCCTCAACATCATATACCTTGAGACCCTCGACCTCCTGGGGATTTCGAGGGACCAGCTCCGACGTCGGGGGGTTTCACGGAGTCGTACCAGGGAAGAAGGCCCACACCCTCGGGCGCATCGACCTACCTATTTGCTTTGGCACTGTAACACCTCTGGTGTTAAGCATTAATTAAAATTCTAATTAAGTTGTTTAGTATGCATAATCATTTGGCATCATGGCATAAAAGCATTTCATGTTTTCATGTTTAAAGCATAAATGTGATGCTTTATATGTTTGACAAGAGTGTTGTATGTTTTTAAGTGTTGATTTCTATATTTGATATATATGTGGCTTGATTGTGATGTTTGGTGTTACATGATAGGGCAAGTGAGAAAACCTTGGTTTTTAAATCTCTCTTTTTGTCCCCTTTTTAATAAGTCAAAAACTATATCAAATTTCAAAATGATTTCAAAAGCAAAGTTGTAGCTCTTGTTGAGAGGCACAACTTTGGTATTTAAAGGATTCAAGGTTTCTGTACAAAAGTTTGAATAAACTTGAAATCTTTTAAACCCTAAATTTGACCCCAAAACTAGATTTCAAAAACTACAAAGAATTAGACTTGGGTCTTTTAATCAAAGTTGTAGAGAGGATTAAAAGAAACAACTTTTATTAAGACAGATTTTCAAGTTACTAAAGAAAATCTGAAGTGATTTGGAAAACAAGTTTGATGTGGTTTCAAATTGAAAATCAATTCCCAAAACCTAGTTTTATCCCCTTTTGTGTAGTTTCAAAATTAAGTATAATTTTGATATGGGACCAAAACCAAAGTTGTAGATAATTTTATAAGGAACACCTTTTATGTTGGTAAAATTTGAAGTTGTTCAGAAAATTCAAAAGTAATTTTGAATCTAAGTTTGAATGCTTTTCAAATTCAAAATGTGATTTCAAAATTTAGGCAGATTTTGGTTGTGCTCCTTAAATGAAAGTTGTAGATCCTAATTTTTGGAACAACTTTCATGTTGGGAGTTTTTCCTGTTGTATAGTGTTTTTGGGAGAAATAGGGGAAAGAAGATCAAGATGTTCTCTGATGAACAGTAACCGGAGGGGGAAAATATCAGAGCAGAGTGCTCTGCTCTGCCGCTCCGCCGCGCCACCGCCGTGCTTGCCTTTGCGCGTGCGCCACGCGGTCGTCCTCGTCACCTCGACGAAGCAGGAGCTGGCACCTTCATGAACCACCTCAACCGTCTAATCCTAGTGCTGTGCACGCCTTCTCCCTCTCCCATCTCTGTTTATTCCGGCGAGAGCAGGGCCTGCTGCCGCCGAGTGTCCGCCGAGCCCGTTCGCTGCCGCCACCTCTGCCGACCATGCCACGCCACCAGGACACCTCCTGCTTGTTCTGCTGCGACCGCCTATGGCGTGTCCAACGCTCCGCGCTCGCAACCGGCTATATAAGCCTTTCCATCGCCGGTACCATCCCCGTTTTCCTCCTCTGCTCCTCTGAAATCACCAAGCTCCACCTCCACACCTCGCCGTCGTTACGCCGTCTCCGGCCAAGTTGGCCGTGCCTCTGATCCCGCCGCCTCCTGAGCTTTCGTTTAAGCCTTCGCTAGCCTACTCCGGTGAACCGTAGCGTCACCACTGTGATCGTCTTCTCCAGCACCGACCAGAGCTCCGCCGCGCAAACTTTCGCCATGGCCAGCCTGGCTCGGAGCCTCTCCGGCCAAACCGGTCACACCAACAGCTCCGCCTTGCTTCGCTAATCATGCTCCACTTGCTTGTGAAGTCTCTTCTGCCCTATCTTGAGTAGTCCGCGGAGGTTGCCGCCAGTGCAAGCTTCGCCATCGCCGCCGTCGTCGCCAACCTTGGTCCAGTGCTCCTCGAGTCAAGGCAAGGTGAGCACCGTAGTCGTCATGAGCTCCTCGGTGTGTTGCGCTTCCTAGTTTGGTCTCTACCGGGCCACCGTGATCGGTCCGCGTGGCTTGCCGTCGGCGCAAGCGCCGCCATGGCCGCCAGCATGGACCAGGTTGCTTGGAGCCGTCTCTGAGCAAGTTTAGGTGCACATCACGGTTGCAGGAAGTACCCAAGTGCGATGCCACCCTCGGCTAGGTCGCTACCGAGCCCTAGCAGCCGGAGGGCCGTGTCGCCGCCGTGCTCGGTATGGCCGAGCCGCCATGGCCGTCGTCCGCTCGGAGTCGAGTGAGTGCGAGGTCGGGAAAAGAGTGGAATCGGTGCGCGAGATCCAGGCGAAGGTGTGGAAGGCCTCGCCGTCGCCGGAGGCCTCGTCGGCGATGAGGTTGGAGGCCGGTCAACGTGGGCGCGCGTCAAGTCAAAGCCTTCGGCAGCTGGCCTCGGGCGAGGCGGAGAAGTAGAACCAGCTGGCCTCGGCGCGAAGCGAAGAAAGAGAGCCTGACGCCTGGGGCTCGGGTGTCAGCGGCCGGTCGAGGCTGGCCGGGCGCTGGTCTCGGGCGAGGCGGAGAAGAAGGGCTTGTCAGCCTCGGGCGAGTCGGAGAAGGAGGGCTGAGGCTGAGCCTGAGGCTCGGATATCAGCAGCCGTGGGTTGAACTGGGCCGAGCCCAGTAAGAGTTAGAGATGGTTTTTCCTTTTTGCTGTTATGAGTGAATAGTATTAGGTTTTGTCTTTTTGATATCTTTTTGTAGGAAGCTCCAAAAAATGTGAAAATTTTTGTGTGGCTTTCTCAAGCTGCCTGATATTTAAGAAAAATATAAAACTTGAGTTTTGAACAAATTTTGAAACTAATTTAAATATGGCTTTTAATTAATAAATGGACTTTGATGATTTTTGTAGGCCTATTTAAAGGTCCAAAAATCATGAAACTATTTTTGGCACTGTTTTTAGGTGAAAATGTATCTTCACAAAAATTTTGAGGTCTGTTGAAGAAAATAAAATATATTCTTATATGCTTTATTTAATCGTTTGAATGTTTATAGTTGTTTGAACTAATTAAGTTGTGAATCACCTGTTAAGTTTAATAGGAAAGTTTTAGAGTTTTTCATAAGCTTTCTAGATTGTCTAGAATCACCCCTTTTGAATCTTAGAAGCTCTAGTTATGGCTTGATTAGTATAAGTGGTGTAATCTATCCAAAGTGTGAACAGCTGTGTTTACATCTTGTGTGACTTTGGATTATTGTTTGAAGACCGTGGGACACCTCTCATCTTGTGTTCCTATGGCTTAAGTGATGTTTTAATGAACCTTAGTCATCCTTAGTTATCTTCCTAAAGGTGCTTGATGGAAGTTGTACGTATAGCTAGGAATCTTAGGTGGTGAGTTGCAAGTTGGTTTTGTTGGTTTGCATCTTTACCGCGAAGGAAAGTTGTACTCGACTTTCCTTATCTTGTGTTATCTTCTGTTCTACTTTTGATTTGTCCTGTACCTTAGCATACATCACATGGCATCATACTAAGCATACATCATTTATCTACGTGTAGTATCCGAGAGTGTTGGAGTCATGTTGATCAAGCTTTGGTGATCACCCTTGTCGAACAAGCCTCGGAAGGAGATTCTTGTTGGACAAGCTTCGTCGAGAAGACTTAACTTCAAATCAACAAAGGAACTAACTTGTGTGGATTCCTCTTGGATCTTATCTTCCCTGCAACGAAGGCAAGCCCCGGTGCATTTTAACCCTACCTCGCTTTTACAAAAGTTTTCTTAAAATGCTTTTGAGTTCAACTACTGCATTAGGTTATAGGAGTTGTGTGATAACCTATTACCTGCACTGTTTACCTCCACCTGAAGATCCACCTGCCTTGTTTAAAAACTATTTACAACAATGCTTAGCCACGCTATACAATAGATTTGCAATAAAATGCCAATTTCAAAAGTGTGATCACTTAAAGAATATTTATGGGATTTTGGTCTTACTCCCCGGCTGTTGGCTAGGTATCTGATCCGTACCTAGTCAATAACGAGGAGAGGTTGTCCGAGCGTACGGTGCCGTCATGTTGTAGTCCGGGACTCAACAGTTGACACCGACCGGGACAGGGTTGAAAAACTGACAGGACTATTACGCTTGGGTGAGATATAACCAAGGTATAGTTCTGGCTGGAAAAATTAGGGACCATCCGTATGGGGGCCTGCTGGTCAAGACTTGTAACTATTCACATACTTCGGAAAGCTTTGGCTCTGAGGAATCCTTTATTGGGACCGACAACCGCGCACTGGGAGTGGAGAGATGGCGGAAGTAGCTTGTACCCACGTGGTCGTCGTACCTGGATATGAGTGGTGTACTGTACTTCCGGGTGGCGTAGGACCGGGTCCAATATTGGAGGAATCGTGGTAGACGAGTTGGCATATGCAAGCTTGGGTGCTACATATGCAGTGTGGATAGGGATCCTCAGCTGAGTATTATTTATCCGGATTAACGTTGCTCCTCGGTTATGGAGACTTGGTCACTGACTGTCAATGGAGAGTGGTTCTCAACTAGGTATGTTTTGAAAAGTAAAATGAATCATGAACAATGAAGAATTGAGAAATACTTGAATCTTTCCAAAAATAAAACAAGGTTTACAAAACGCTTTTCTGCAAAATACTTGATCTTGCTTAAGCCTTACCTTGACTACCTAAGCCTCTCATTCCTGAGTCTTCTCCCCTTTCTCTTTAGTCGGGTAAGTCTTGTTGAGTACCCCAGTACTCAGGGTTTGTTAACCCTTGTTGCAGGTTTCTATAAGTGATGTTGATCATGATCATGTCAGTGGGCTTGACGTGATCTGGTTGTTCTTCTTCTCCAACTTAGGTACTCCGCCTAAGTGTGGTTCCGTAATACTATTCTGCTTCCACAATACAGGTTATGTTTATGTAAAAGTAACTTATTCATGTTTTATAAAGGTTATCTATCTTGCTTCCGCACTCCGATGTATTTTGTATCAACTGTTGTAATAGTTGTAATTATTCCAACCTTCATGATGATGATCCTGTGGTTTGTGGATAATTCGGGGTTCTCTCGGGGACACCCGACAGATCTTTCTAGTGATGTGGTACATGTGCACAGTCATTAGGGCTCGGGGAGACGGTGACGTGTGCAGGTGGGCCACATTAATGGGAGGTTCTGCCACATTCTCTGTATGCAAGAAAGGAGAATGGGAACCAGAGAGAGACCAGAGACGGGCTGCCTTTTTAATTTTCCAGGCACAGCACTGCCCAACGGGGGGTCGGACAACGGGCTGTCTCCAACTCCTCAACGGGCAGAACAGCCAACGGGCAGGAGGGGCTCCTTCCGCGAACCTTCGTGCGTATGCCCAGCTAGACACGAAATTCAGGCAGTACCAATTACTAGCCAGCGGGCCCCACGCTAATAGATGCCGCTCCACACAAATTCCTCTTAAAAAAAGAAGGAAGGAAGCTTCCAGGAAGGTGCCTTTTCCCTTGGTCAATGCTACAAGCCAGCATGCTTGAGTCTGCTACTACAAAAGAACGCCCATACACCCTTGTCCTCTCTAGGCTATGGACATGCATGAAAGCCTATGCACACATAGCTATATTAGGTGCAGTACCCTGCTCCCTCGCTCAAAGCATGAACGAACCAGTCCGAAAGCTCAAAACGGACCAGTCTGCTCCCTCTCTCAAAGCAAGAAAACGGACCAGTTCGAAAGCTAAAACGGACCAGTCCGAACTCATTTTTGCGGCTGCTTTTACTGGACAGCAGACTGATACAATCTAGCACCTTTTCGAGCCTTTCCAACAGCTAACTTCAACACAACGTTCCAAAATAAATTGGAAACTAAAGTTAGCAATTTCATAAATAAATTTCACGCTTCCTCATGCATCCCACCACATCACTAGGCGCACTAAAAAGGATGCAAATGAGACTCACATTTAATGGCACTAGATAACCATTGCAATTAATGATTTCTCCCCTTATAGTACGGTTATCTAACCTAAACCCGGTCACACTCTCTATAGTGTCTTGACCGGCAAAATAAATATCCTATTTTTATATACCTTTGCCTTGAGTCCATAGGATTTTATTTTTCTCTTTATTCTTTTCCAAGACAGAGCACATGGATATCATCTTTTTGACACCTCAATCAACATGATAATTTTCTAGCTCCATCACTTGGTGTGTACCAACCTATCTCATGCCACAATACTCATTGCAATAGTTAGTACACATAGGTGTCATCAATTATCCAAAACTAAACTAGAGCTTTTAGCGGCACGTGGCGGCAATCGGGAGGTTGCGTCAAGGCAACACTACGACTTGTGCGGGCGTGGCCGTCGGATTCACCTACCACCGAGTTGGTCCAGAATAACCCTAGGGTTTAGCTGGTTCGCTCAATAATTAGAGAGGGGTAGAGTAGGAATTAGAAATTAGGATAAGTAGAGGGAGACACCCTCCTCCCTTCGGATCTCAGTCATTTGCTCTTTCATAGCTAGGGTTTCCTGCTCTCCCACTCCCCTGCTGTAGTGAACCTGAGATCCACAGAGTTGAGAACAATACCTCTGTGCCCGTGAGATTTTGAGGAAGTGAGACCGTAATCTCACTGTTGTAGCGTGTGGTAGCCACACGGTTGCAAATTCGTGATTGTGATTCGTGTTTTGTTCGTGTTCTTCGCGGAATCCTTGTCTCCACGTTTTTCCCGTCGATCGATCTCTTTGCTTGGTACGTCTTTTGCAAATCCGTTTGAACCAAGTTGTTCTAGATCGTGAGGCACTTCTTTCCACTGAAGAAAATCATCTCTAACCTCACAAGCTAGTAGATCGGTCGATTTTTCGCTTTGGATCAAGTTTTGCTCCCTTGCCCCGAATTCTTACAATTCACCGATTTGGAGTTAGGTTCGAGCCATGATTCTCTTGGGATAGCTCACTAATCTCCTTGGGACTCCTCATACCAAGTCTAAGCCTTAGCGCTTTTGATTCGGACGAGATCGGGTTGAATTCGCGGAAGAACAGCACAGAATCAGGGGCATCGGACGCTCGAGTTCATAGCATCGGACGCTGACGCATTTGGCATCGGACGCACCGTTGCCACGTGTCAGGTTCTGACAGTTTTAAAGCTACAACGGACGCTACCAACGGACGCTCCGTTGTCCATCGGACGCGTCCGGGGTGTGATCATCGGACGCTGGAGGGTCACTGTTCACAGCGTCCAATGGGTGTCCAGTAAGGTTCCAGTCAGGTCTTTTTAGCATCGGACGCGTCCGGTGTTGAGCCATCGGACGCAGGCCAGCGTCCGATGCGACTGGTTTCCGTGCAGTTTCGTCCGCGGTTCGTTCGTTCGTTGTCGGTCTTGATTACCGGTTTTTGCGTTGGGTTTCTAGAGTTGTAAAGTGTCTCGCTGTGCTTCGTGGAAGCATCCACCCTTTCTCTAGGGTCGAGGACACTTACGAGGTCTAGAGTTTGCTCTTGGGGTTGTTTTACGGGACAGTGGCGTCAAGTTACCGAAAGGAATTTTGAAGCTCCCATTCACCCCCCCTGGTCGCTTTCTGGTAGCACTTTTGGTCCTTCAGCTTGGTGTGTGTTTCCCCTTTTATATGGGGGAAATATTTTGACTTTTGTGTCATAAACTGACTTTGCATTTTTCAATTTGCATCTTTTTCTTCCTTTCACCTTGCATATTTACATTCAGAGCTTCATGTATATAATCCTTAGAATGTGACTGTGCTCTGCTTAGTGTATGCTCCGATGCTTTATGATGATGCTTGTAGCTTATGTTCTTTCTGATAACTGATACATGTTGTGAGCTGAGCTATTTTATGAATGGTGAATTTGACTAATGAATATAAAAACTTAAAAATATTCACCATTGAGATATGCAACTAGCATGTGTAGGATGTGTTGAATTTATTTGTGCTTCACATCTATGCTAGGTTGCTATGTCTCTAGTTCTGAGTCTTTTACTTGCTTGGTCTGTTCATATTCTGCTATTAAAATGAACCAAGTTAAGTGTTTTGAAAAGATCGAGATGGGATTGCTTGTCAACACATCACAGTTTCGAGACTGTTTCTCATTGCACTTTGAGTTAAACTTGAGTTGTGTAGTGTATGACCGAAATTGTTGCTTTAAGCTTCTGATTGCTTCTGCATAGGCTTTGCACAGTTGAAAAGTTAGGCAATGACAAGTTTTCAACCTCTCGCAGTCACATGTTGAAATTTGAACTTGTGTAAATTTAACCGCTACAACTCCGATAAAATTTTGAATACACAAGTCTATGTTTCATTCTGCAGCATGATGATTGAACCTTGCTAGGGGTAGTTCACCTTGTATACATGTTTAGCACTTGTTTGAATTCCTATCTATACATGACTAGTGCTATTTTTGTGGTGAACATCCTTTTCTGAATGGCTAAAACTGCTCACTTTGCTCAAATGCTTATATTTCGTATTTGGTGATCAGTTTGAGCCTTTGCTAGCATCCTGTGCATTTTATGATTCATCGGATCAGCACTCTGTCTAGCATCTTCATATTCTATCGACTATATTCCTGAAGCTACTAACTTGCATTTTGACTCATATGCATTTTGGAAGGGGAGAAATTTGCTTGATGGTGCATTTTCAACTAAGGGGAAGAATATATTGACAAATCATGTGCTTTCCGAAGTTTAACTAAGGGGGAGAAAATATTTGCAAATATTTGCTTTCCGAGTTGAACTTAAGGGGAGATTTCCTGGTTGTGTGCATTATTTGAGGGGGAGTTTGCTAGTTGTGTTGAGCCTTTGCCTCTTTCTTGAGGAACTAGCAAACATTTCCAGTTCTTCAATTGGTATCAAACTCTTTTGTGTTTGAGTTGGTAACAGTTGGTATTGAGCTTTCTCGCTAGCGGTGTTGAGCCCGTTCTGCCTCTTCTTCAGGGCTAGCTCTGTTTTGCTTGAATTTCAGTTGATTCTTCAATTGGTATCAAGTTTTCTCGCTAGCGGTGTTGAGCCTGTTATACCTCTTCTTGAGGGCTAGCTTTGCTTTGCTTGGTTGCGTCGAGCCGTGCCCATGTCTTTGGGGACCAAGTTGTCTTGCTCTTTCCACTTGACCTTCTTCGGCTTTACTATGCTTTTGGGTCATTTGGTCGAGTTCTCTCTCCTTCTTATTCCTTCCTCTATTCTATTGTGATTTGTGTTGGTAGTTGACAATGCACTCATCAAGGGGGAGATTGCGGATACATGGGTGTATGCTGAGTCTCTGAGTGATGAGTGATTGTCAACTGGGATTATGCGCATGTTTGACAATGCACTCATCAAGAGAAGAATGCCAAGATTGAGTCTCTTGAGGAGGCCAGCTCGGGTAGCACTTGTGTAACTAGGTGCGCTTTGTGTGAGGGTTTGGAGATGGAGATTGCCAATGTGAAGCATGGCAAGATGCAAACCGAGGAGGAAAACACATACCTTCAGACCATTTTGTCATGGGTCTCTTGTAGTGAGCCGCAGCTCGGGATGATGATCTCCCAATTTAAGCGAGCTGCTGGAGGTCCTGGTGTTGGTTTTGCTCTGGGTGTTAATATCTCTTCTTTGGGAAGATTGAGGAGTCGAGTAGTCTGAACCCATGTGAGAAGCCTAACTCCACCACTATTCCCAAACTTACCAAGCTTCCACCCAAAGAGCCTCCTAAGCCTAACACCAAGGACGGAGTGGTTGAGGAACCTCCGAGAGCTCCACCCAAGAACCAAGTGTGGCATCCCAAACCCAACCATCTGAAAAACAAGCTGGATACAATGCCACCTATCCAAGAGGAGCTT
Organism: Coix lacryma-jobi var. lacryma-jobi; assembly: GCA_009763385.1. Classification (NCBI taxonomy): domain Eukaryota; kingdom Viridiplantae; phylum Streptophyta; class Magnoliopsida; order Poales; family Poaceae; genus Coix; species Coix lacryma-jobi. Next base: position 82,635,626 of record CM019825.1, on the reverse strand, counting down.
TTGCCACAAAAGGCAAAGTGAACCACACCCACAACCGTGAGTACCAACAACCCCCTTTGAGAGCGGTGAGGTACCATTGTGAGCACTGTGGGAGAGGTGGTAACTTGAGTGAGTTTTGTTTTAGGCGCAAGAGAGAGATGTGTCGTGCCAGGGAGATGAACAATCCGAACATGTACCATCCTTTCCATGATGTACATGTGCCGATTGTTCAGAGGAGAGCTCCGAGGAGAGCTGCTAGGCCTAGAGGTGCAGCACCTCAAGGTCCTAGGCGTCAGGGAGGAGTTGCCCGGCGGGATCCTGTTTTTGCAGGATATGGACCCCGTGGCGGAGGCTTTGTTGAGTGTTTCCCTCCACCGCGTTTTGACTATCGCGATGGACGCTCTTTCCTTAGCGGACCACGCTTTCCTGTGCGTGGTGATCGCTATCCCCGTAGACCTGCTAGGGATGGTTTTTACTCTGACCGTTTTTTTGAGCAGCCGGCCCAACACTGGTATTCTTCCTACTTCACTAACCCCAGTGTTGGACCGTATGCTCACCCTATGTCTTTTTATTGATGTAGGTAAAACGATTGGAGGACGTTTGGTTGGTGGATTCCGGTTGCTCGAGGCACATGACCGGAAACGCCAAGTGGTTCTCCAGACTTAGTCCAGTCGCCGGAAAGGAGTTTACCACCTTCAGCGACAATAGCAAAGGTAAAGTGTTGTCTCGTGGGTCGGTGCGAGTTAATGAGCACTTTGTGTTGCGTGATGTTGCTCTTGTTTCTAACTTGCATTTTAACCTTCTTTCAGTTTCGCAACTTTTCGATGATGACTATGATATTCGTTTTAAACCGAATCTCAGTCGTATTTTGGATCCTCAGGGCAATCTTGTATGTGTGATTTCGCCCTTTGGGAAAGTCTTTCATGCGGATTTCTCGGAGTCGTTTGGAATTTCTCGTTATCTTTTGGCTGGTCCTTCCTCCTCTGATCTTTGGAAGTGGCATAGGAGACTGGGACATTTGAGCTTCGACTTACTTGCAAGACTTAGCTCAATTGGCCTAATCCGAGGATTGCCCAAGTTGTCGATGGAGAAGGATCTTGTTTGCCATTCTTGTAGACATGGGAAGATGGTTGCCGCTCCCCACCATCCGGTGACTCAGGTCATGACTAAGCGCCCTGGAGAGCTTTTGCATATGGACCTTGTTGGTCTGGCTCGGGTTAGATCGGTTGGAGGGAAGTGGTATGTTCTTGTTGTTGATGATGACTTTTCGAAGTATTCCTGGGTTTTCTTTTTGTCTGAGAAGACCGAGACTTTCTCTTTTGCTTGCAATCTGATTTTGCGTCTTCAGAACGAGTTCCCTTTAAACTCGATGCAAGCTATTAGAAGTGATAATGGTTCCGAATTCAGCAATTTGGATTTTGAGAAGTTTTGTAACTCTTTGGTTTTGGAGCATCAGTTTTCTTCCCCCTACACACCGCCATAGAATGGTGTTGTAGAGAGGAAAAATCGGACCCTTCTTGAGATGGCCAGGACGATGCTCGATGAGCATAGGACTCCTAGGCGGTATTGGGCCGAGGCTATAAACACTGCATGCTACATTTCAAATCGCATTTTTCTGAGAGCGTTCTTGAAAAAGACTTCTTATGAGTTGCATTTTGGTAGACAACCCAAGGTGAGTTATTTTAGAGTCTTCGGTTGCCACTGTTTTATTTTGAAGAAAGGCAATCTGGACAAATTTGAGTCTCGTTCTTCTGACGGTGTATTTTTGGGTTATGGCACTCACACTCGCGCATATCGTGTACTTAACCTTGATACTAACCGAGTCATGGAGACATCCGATGTCACCTTCGACGAGACCATGGTTTGTCCTTCTTCTCGTTTTGAGCGTGCAGGTGATCATGAGGTTGGTGAGCCTCTTTTTGATGACGAGGACGAGGGTGCTGAAGATATGGATGATCCAGCACCCCCTCCACCTGTTGTGCCGCAAAGAGTGGCTTCTACGACGACTCACGGCCCCGACACGTCTTCTTCCTGGGGGCCATGGGATCCGCCACCCCGAGCGGTACCTTTTGTACCCGGGGAGGCAACCAGCTGCTCTTGAGGGGGAGGTCACTTCGCCTCGGGAGGCGCCACGACACATCCAGCGCCAGCACCCGCCTCAATAGATGATCGGTGACATTGACGAACGTGTAACTCGGTCCAGGTCACAGCACATCTCACGCTTTGCTCATTCTGCTTTTGTTGCTAATTTTGAGCCCCGAGATGTTGGACACGCTTTGACGGATTCGGATTGGGTCAATGCCATGCATGAGGAGTTGGAAAATTTTGAGCGAAATCGGGTTTGGGTTTTGGTTCCACCTCCTCCAGACTGTAAGCCTATTGGGACAAAATGGGTTTTCAAAAACAAGCAAGGAGAGGATGGCCACGTTGTTAGAAACAAGGCCAGGCTTGTAGCAAAGGGCTATAGTCAGAAGGAGGGGATAGACTATGAGGAGACTTTTGCTCCTGTAGCTCGTTTGGAGGCTATTAGGATACTCTTGGCTTTTGCTGCATCCAAAGGTTTCAAACTTTTTCAAATGGACGTCAAGAGTGCCTTCTTAAACAGCTACATAGAAGAGGAAGTATATGTTGAGCATCCCCCCGGTTTCGAAAATCCCAAGTTTCCAAACCATGTCCTTAAACTCCACAAAGCTTTATATGGTTTGAAACAAGCCCCTAGAGCCTGGTATGATAGATTGAAAACTTTTTTGCTAGCTAAGGGTTTTAAAATGGGATGTGTGGATAAAACGCTTTTTCTCCTCAAACAAGGCAAAGACACTCTCTTGGTCCAGATTTACTTGGATGATATCATTTTCGGTGGTTCTTCTCACGCTTTGGTTGCCAAGTTTGCAGATACTATGAGCAGGGAGTTCGAGATGAGCATGATGGGCGAGCTGGCATTCTTTCTCGGGTTGCAAATTAAGCAATCCCGAGAAGGGACGTTTGTGCACCAGGGCAAGTACACCAAAGACTTACTGAAGAGGTTCGATATGGGTGAGGCCAAGCCTCTTCCAACACCCATGTCGACCACGACGGCCCTGGATGCAGATGTGGATGGAGAAGCTGTGGACCAGAAGGAGTACTGAAGCATGATCGGGTCGCTGCTCTACCTGACGGCGACACGCCCGGACATCCAGTTCGCAGTGTGTCTGTGCGCGCACTTTTAGGCATCGCCGCGCACTTCTCACCGTCAGGCGGTGAAGCGCATTTTTAGGTACCTTCGTTTCACACCTGAGTTCGGGATTTGGTATTCAGCTTCCTCCACCCTCTTCCTTTGCGGTTATTCCGATGCCGATTTTGTTGGTTGTCGCATTGAGCGCAAGTCCACTTCTGGGACTTGCCAGTTTATTGGTTCTTCTCTTGTTTCGTGGTCTTCTCGCAAGCAGTCTAGTGTCGCTCAGTCTACCACAGATGCTGAATATGTTGCTGTGGCTAGCTGTTGTTCCCAGTTGCTTTGGATGATGGCCACCTTGCGTGATTTTGGTCTGAGCTTTTCTCGCGTGCCTTTGCTTTATGACAGCACGAGTGCTATTAGCGTCGCTAAGAACCCCGTGCTTCACTCGAAGACCAAACACATTGATGTGCGCTTTCATTTTTTGCGTGACCACCAAGAGAAGGGTGATATCGACCTTCGCCATGTCGATACTCATCATCAATTGGCTGATATTTTCACCAAGCCTTTAGACGAATCAACCTTTAATCGATTGAGGGGTGAGCTTGGTGTGTGTTTCCCCTTTTAGATGGGGGAAATATTTTGGTTCTTATATTATAAACTGACTCTTTTTCATTTTGCATTTCAGCATACGCTTTTATATTCAGAGCTTCATGTCTATAATCATTAGAATGTAACTATGCTCTATGTAGTATGCTCCGATGATTATATTGGTGCTTGTAGCTTTTGCTCTTTCTGATCACTAGTACATGTTGTGAGTTGAGCTATTTTAAAATGGTGAATTTGCTTAATGAACATAAAACTTGAAAATGTTCACCATTGAGATATGCAACTAGCATGTGTAGGATGTGTTGAATTCACTCGCGCTTTTCGTATATGCTAGGTTGCTATGTCTCTAGTTCTGAGTCATTCACTTGCTTGGTTTGTTCATATTCTGTATAAAATTTGAACCAAATGTTGAGTGAATTGAAAAGATCGAGATGGGATTGCTTGTCAACACATCACGGTATCGAGACTGTTTCAAATTGCACTTTGAGTTAAACTTGAGCCGTGTAGTGTATGACCGAAACTGATGCTTTAAGCTTCTGATTGCACTTGCATAGGCTTCGCTCGGTTGAAAAGTTAGGCAATGATAAGCTTTCAACCTCTCGCAATCACATGCTGAATTTGAACTTGTGTAATCTCACCGCTGCAACTCCGATTTAAAATTGAAATCACAAGTGTATGTTTTATTCTATAGCATGATGATTGAACTATGCTAGGGGTAGTTCACCTTGTATACATGCTTAGCACTAGTTTGAATTCCTGTCTATACATGTGTAGTGCTATTTTGATGGTGACTATCTTTTGGCTTAAAACTGCTCATTTGCTCATATGTTCATATTTCGTATGTGGTGATCAATTTGAGCCTTTGCTAGCTTGTTGTGCTGTTATTGAGTCATCGGATCAGAACTCTGTAGAGCATCTTTGCATTCTTTTGACTATATTCCTGAAGCTGCTAACTTGCATTTTGCCTCATATGCATGTTGGAAGGGGAAGTTTTCACTTGATAAGTGCATTTTCAACTAAGGGGGAGAAATTGCAAATCATATATTTATTTCCCCGTGTGTTCAACTAAGGGGGAGTTTTACTAAGGGGGAGATTTTCAAATCTTGTGCTTTCCAAGTTGAACCTAGGGGAGTTTTCCTGGTTGCGTGCACTTTTCAAAGGGGAGTTTGCTAGTTGTGTTGAGTCTTTGCCTCTTTCTTGAGGGACTAGCAAACATTTTTCAGTGTGTTTGATTCCGATTGGTTCGGAGCGATCTTCTTGCTAGTTGTGTTGAGCCTCTGTGCCTCTATCTTGAGGGACTAGCATTTGCTTCGATTTTCCAGTTGGTGTCGAGCTCTTTTCTGGAGTTTGTTCAATTGGTATCGACCCTTCTTGCGCTTCTTCAATTGGTTTCGAACCTTCTGTCGGCTTCTTCAATTGGTTTCGAACCTTCTATCTGTTTTCCTCAATTGGTATCGAATCTTTTAGTGCTAGCGGTGTTGAGCCTGTTCTACCTCTTCTTGAGGGCTAGCTTTGCTTTGCTTGGTTGCGTCGAGCCGTTGCCCATGTCTTTGGGGACCAAGTTGTCTTGCTTCTTCCACTTGACCTTCTTTGGCTTTGCTATGCTTTTGGGTCATTTGGTCGAGTTCTCTTCTTCTTCCTCCTCCCTTCCTTCTATTCTCTTATGATTTATGTGTGTAGTTGACAATGCACTCATCAAGGGGGAGATTGCGGATACATGGGTGTATGCCGAGTCTCGAAGTGATGAGTGATTGTCAACAGGTTTGATCGCATGTTCTTTGGCTTGTGTTGTGCAGGTGTCAAGCACGGAGACAGTGATCGAGGGAAAGGTGAAGGTCAAGTAGAGACGTGCCGTGCCGACGGACCGGGAGCGGTGAAGGGCGGACGTGAGGCTTGGACTGAGGGACCGGTGGCCTGAGGATCAGCTGTGGTGGCTGACAGCCTGGGACAGCGACGAGCGAAGACTTGCGGGACATGGTGTTGCTCGGATCGAGGACCTGAGGGCACATGTCGGTGGACGGGGTGCACGGGCGGTGCATCCCCTCTACAGCTTCGGTTTGGTGGTTGAGCCAGGGAAAAACCATCGGGTGGACGGTTTCCAGGTTTGGGCCTCAAAACCTGGGCGTGGATGGTTTCCGAGTTTGGCCACAAAACTCGGGCAGAGGGTTTCCGAGTTTGGCCACAAACTCGGGCTGAGGTCGGTTTCCAGGTTTGGGCCTCAAAACCTGGGCGTTGTGGGTTTGCTGAGTTTGGGCCTCAAAACTCAGATGCTGGTGGGCTGGTTTCCCGGTTTGGGCCTCAAAACCGGGGGTTGGCTGGAAAGGCTGGTTTCCCAGTTTGGGCCACAAAACCGGGGGTGCAGAGCGAGGGCGGCACGTGGCGGCAATCGGGAGGTTGCGTCAAGGCAACGCTACGACTTGTGCGGGCGTGGCCGTCGGATTCACCTACCACCGAGTTGGTCCAGAATAACCCTAGGGTTTAGCTGGTTCGCTCTGTAATTAGAGAGGGGTAGAGTAGGAATTAGAAATTAGGATAAGTAGAGGGAGACACCCTCCTCCCTTCAGATCTCAGTCATTTGCTCTTTCATAGCTAGGGTTTCCTGCTCTCCCACTCCCCTGCTGTAGTGAACCTGAGATCCACAGAGTTGAGAACAATACCTCTGTGCCCGTGAGATTTTGAGGAAGTGAGACCGTAATCTCACTGTTGTAGCGTGTGGTAGCCACACGGTTGCAAATTCGTGATTGTGATTCGTGTTTTGTTCGTGTTCTTCGCGGAATCCTTGTCTCCACATTTTTCCCGTCGATCGATCTCTTTGCTTGGTACGTCTTTTGCAAATCCGTTTGAACCAAGTTGTTCTAGATCGTGAGGCACTTCTTTCCACTGAAGAAAATCATCTCTAACCTCACAAGCTAGTAGATCGGTCGATTTTTCGCTTTGGATCAAGTTTTGCTCCCTTGCCCCGAATTCTTACAATTCACCGATTTGGAGTTAGGTTCGAGCCATGATTCTCTTGGGATAGCTCACTAATCTCCTTGGGACTCCTCATACCAAGTCTAAGCCTTAGCACTTTTGATTCGGAGGAGATCGGGTTGAATTCGCGGAAGAACAGCACAGAATCAGGGGCATCGGACGCTCGAGTTCATAGCATCGGACGCTGACGCATTTGGCATCGGACGCACCGTTGCCACGTGTCAAGTTCTGACAGTTTTAAAGCTGCAACGGACGCTACCAACGGACGCTCCGTTGTCCATCGGACGCGTCCGGGGTGTGATCATCGGACGCTGGAGGGTCACTGTTCACAGCATCCGATGGGTGTCCAGTAAGGTTCCAGTCAGGTCTTTTTAGCATCGGACGCGTCCGGTGTTGAGCCATCGGACGCAGGCCAGCGTCCGATGCGACTGGTTTCCGTGCAGTTTCGTCCGCGGTTCGTTCGTTCGTTGTCGGTCTTGATTACCGGTTTTTGCGTTGGGTTTCTAGAGTTGTAAAGTGTCTCGCTGTGCTTCGTGGAAGCATCCACCCTTTCTCTAGGGTCGAGGACACTTATGAGGTCTAGAGTTTGCTCTTGGGGTTGTTTTACGGGACAGTGGCGTCAAGTTACCGAAAGGAATTTTGAAGCTCCCATTCAACCCCCCCCCCCCCCGGTCGCTTTCTGGTAGCACTTTTGGTCCTTCAGCTTGGTGTGTGTTTCCCCTTTTATATGGGGGAAATATTTTGACTTTTGTGTCATAAACTGACTTTGCATTTTTCAATTTGCATCTTTTTCTTTCTTTCACCTTGCATATTTACATTCAGAGCTTCATGTATATAATCCTTAGAATGTGACTGTGCTCTGCTTAGTGTATGCTCCGATGCTTTATGATGATGCTTGTAGCTTATGCTCTTTCTGATAACTGATACATGTTGTGAGCTGAGCTATTTTATGAATGGTGAATTTGACTAATGAATATAAAAACTTAAAAATGTTCACCATTGAGATATGCAACTAGCATGTGTAGGATGTGTTGAATTTATTTGTGCTTCACATCTATGCTAGGTTGCTATGTCTCTAGTTCTGAGTCTTTTACTTGCTTGGTCTGTTCATATTCTGCTATTAAAATGAACCAAGTTAAGTGTTTTGAAAAGATCGAGATGGGATTGCTTGTCAACACATCACAGTTTCGAGACTGTTTCTCATTGCACTTTGAGTTAAACTTGAGTTGAGTAGTGTATGACCGAAATTGTTGCTTTAAGCTTCTGATTGCTTCTGCATAGGCTTTGCACAGTTGAAAAGTTAGGCAATGACAAGTTTTCAACCTCTCGCAGTCACATGCTGAAATTTGAACTTGTGTAAATTTAACCGCTACAACTCCGATAAAATTTTGAATACACAAGTCTATGTTTCATTCTGCAGCATGATGATTGAACCTTGCTAGGGGTAGTTCACCTTGTATACATGTTTAGCACTTGTTTGAATTCCTATCTATACATGACTAGTGCTATTTTTGTGGTGAACATCCTTTTCTGAATGGCTAAAACTGCTCACTTTGCTCAAATGCTTATATTTCGTATTTGGTGATCAGTTTGAGCCTTTGCTAGCATCCTGTGCATTTTTATGATTCATCGGATCAGCACTCTGTCTAGCATCTTCATATTCTATCGACTATATTCCTGAAGCTACTAACTTGCATTTTGACTCATATGCATTTTGGAAGGGGAGAAATTTGCTTGATGGTGCATTTTCAACTAAGGGGGAGAATATATTGACAAATCATGTGCTTTCCGAAGTTTAACTAAGGGGGAGAAAATATTTGCAAATCTTTGCTTTCCGAGTTGAACTTAAGGGGAGATTTCCTGGTTGTGTGCATTATTTGAGGGGGAGTTTGCTAGTTGTGTTGAGCCTTTGCCTCTTTCTTGAGGAACTAGCAAACATTTCCAGTTCTTCAATTGGTATCAAACTCTTTTGTGTTTGAGTTGGTAACAGTTGGTATTGAGCTTTCTCGCTAGCGGTGTTGAGCTCGTTCTGCCTCTTCTTCAGGGCTAGCTCTGTTTTGCTTGAATTTCAGTTGATTCTTCAATTGGTATCAAGTTTTCTCGCTAGCGGTGTTGAGCCTGTTATACCTCTTCTTGAGGGCTAGCTTTGCTTTGCTTGGTTGCGTCGAGCCGTTGCCCATGTCTTTGGGGACCAAGTTGTCTTGTTCTTTCCACTTGACCTTCTTCGGCTTTACTATGCTTTTGGGTCATTTGGTCGAGTTCTCTCTCCTTCTTCTTCCTTCCTCTATTCTATTGTGATTTGTGTTGGTAGTTGACAATGCACTCATCAAGGGGGAGATTGCGGATACATGGGTGTATGCCGAGTCTCTGAGTGATGAGTGATTGTCAACTGGGATTATGTGCATGTTCTTTGGCTTGTGTTGTGCAGGTGTCGAGCACGGATACAGTGATCAAAGGCAAGGTGAAGGTCAAGTAGAGACGTGCCGTGCCGATGGACCGAGAGTGGCGAAGGGCGGACGTGAGGCTTGGACTGAGGGACCGGTGGCTTGAGGATCAACTTTGGTGGCTGACAGCCTGGGCAGCGACGAGCGGAGACTTGCGGTTGGACGGGGTGCACGGGCGGTGCATCCCATCTACGGCTCGGTTTGGTGGTTGAGCCACAGAAAAACCACCGAGTGGACGGTTTCCAGGTTTGGGCCTCAAAACCTGGGCGCTGATGGTTTCCGAGTTTGGGCCACAAAACTCGGACTGAGGATGGTTTCCAGGTTTGGGCCTCAAAACCTGGGTGCTGCGGGTTTGCTGAGTTTGGGCCACAAAACTCAGGCGATGGTCGGTTGGTTTCCCGGTTTGGGCCTCAAAACCGGGGGTTGGCTGTGAAGGCTGGTTTCCCGGTTTGGGCCACAAAACCGGGGGCAACGTCCGGGAAAAGGACGAACGGAGCGGTGGTGGCACGTGGCGGCAATCGGTGAGGTTGCGTCGAGGCAATGCTACCAGTTGTGCGGGCGTGGCCGTCGGATCACCACCTACCATGAGTTGGTCCAGAATAACCCTAGGGTTTAGTTGGTTCGCTCTGTAATTAGTTAGGGGTAGAGTGAGAATTAGAATTAGGATAAGTAGGGGGAGACACCCACCTCCCCATCTATCTCAGTCATTTTCTCTTTGCTTCTAGGGTTTCCTGCTCTCCCAATCCCCTGCTATAGCTACTAAGATCCGCAGAGAACCATACCTCTGTGTACTGGAGATTTTGAGGAAGTGAGGCCGTAATCTCACTGTTGTAGTGTGTGGTAGCCACACGGTTGCAGATCGATGACTTGATTTGCGTTTTGTTCGTGTTCTTCGCGTTCTTCGTTTCTCCGCGATTTTCCAGTCACTCGATCTCCCTCCCTACTGCGTCTTTGCGAAATCCGTTTAAATCAACTTGTTCTTTATAGTGAGGAGATCATTTCCACCGAAGGAATTCATCTAACTCCTCACGAACAAGTAGATCGGGTTGATTTCATTTTCGTGGTGTTTTTTCGTTCATACTCCTCCCTTTTCGATTTCCCGGTGATTGAGTTGATTTGAGCAGATGATTTCTTGGGGGATAGTCTCCTAACTAACTCGTGATCATCTTCTCCAAGTTTGGGAACGTGGGATTTTGATTTGAATCGAATTTGGGAAGTTTTGGGAGAAGGGCGTTTGAAATCGCCCTCCCTGAGTGACCGCGGACAGTCTGTGCGTCGGGGACTTGGCCAGAGCAGTGGTCGTGAGTCTCTGCTGTTTGGGTCTCGGTTGACCGGCGGACAGTCCGTCGGTATAAATCGCGGATAGTCCGGGACTGTCCAGGGGACTTGCACGAGCAGTGTTGCTTCGGTGTTTTGGCCGGCGGACAGTCCGCAGTAGGTGCGGACAGTCCGGGATTTGGCTGAAGCCTCCGTTTTAGTGCGTTTGCTCTCCCGGCTTCTTGTCTTGGTTTCCGGACTTCTCGTTTGATCCTAGAGTTGATCAAGGAACCTCTCTAGGTATCTTTGCTACTTGTTAGCATAGGTATTTAGGGATTTCTCGACGTAGCCGTCTATCTACGTTTGAGACTTGGTTTTTGAGGGTTGAACTTGTGTCTGGGCTTTTGGCATTTGGTTTGCTATCGCTTTGTGGTGCCTCGCTGTGATCCTAGGGATCATCCACCCTCTTCCAAGGGTCGTGGGCATCACGGTTTCGATCGAAGCTCTTGGGGTTGATTTTGGGGACAAAAGGCCAAAGTTTCGAGAGAAATTTTTGAGCTCCCATTCACCACCCCCCCCCCCTCTGGTCGCCTTGCTATTGCATTCTCGGTCCTTCAGCAACTCGTCTCGGGAGTATCCGGACGATTTGTTCGGTGGGGATCGACGTATGCAGAACTCAATGGTAAACGCAGAGACAAGGATTTATACTGGTTCGGTCTGCTGAATAGCATCCCTACGTCCAGTGTGGGGGAATAGTATTGCGCCATGCACTTATCTGCCGATCTATGGAGCTCTGCCTCTCTTTATATAATCCAGGAGGCAGAGTCCTAGTCGGATACAATCTTAGGAGTCCTAGTAGGATTACAAGGTAGCAATACTACTAGGATTACATACGGAGAGTCCTAGTTGGACTAAGTCTTTGCCCTTCCTTGCGGAGTACCCGGGGACTCTGTCCCGCAGAGGCCGGTGCAGGCCGAGTGGGGAGGGGAGGAAGCAGGTCGGTTGAGTAAGGAGGGAGAGAGAGTGGGGGAGGCCCTTTTGCTATTTTTTCTTTTCATTTTTCTTTTCTTTTCTAAACTCTTTTGCAAATCCTTTTGAATTCAATTTTTAAAATTGTTTTGAAAACAAAAATCAGTTTGCAATATTTTGAAAATTTTCCCTAGGTTTTGATAATAAAAAATTGAAATTGCTTTTGTAAAATTTTCTAAACTTTTTTATTTATTTTCTAAATAGAATAAATTTCATTCGCCCTATTCGGGTTTAATAAATTCTTTTTCACCCAATAAAATTGTGCAACGGCATGAATGGAACAAACATCTTGTTAGGAATTTTCCTCCATCTAAGGTTTTGGCCATTTTCCAAATTAATTTCTAATTAATTTTATGTATTTAAAAATTGGGGTGTTACAAACTTACCCCTTAAGTTGAATCTTGTCCCGAGATTCGAGGAGGCTACAGTTATCACAAAGAAGCAAATCAAACAAGTGCACAAGTACATGTCAAACGACATTCTACGATTTCAAACAATTATGGTGGGCATCCTAGGATTTGGAGGATCTACTTTGAAACTGAGTTTGAATTTTCAGCAGAGAAAGACTACTGAAGTGGGAAATGAGGTGAGGCTTGTAAAAATAGTTTTGTAAACTCGACGACTAACTAGGTTAGCGTCCTACGGTCAACATGACTTTGATACCACTCTGTCACACCCCAATTTTGAGAACAAAATTAGAGCACAATATATGTATGCCAGGATCAATTTTCATACATATATCGACACCATAGTAAATATCAAAACAATGCTTTATTAATTTATTGAACATTATTACAAAAAATGACCCTTGGGTCTGAAAGAAAGAAAAGTACGTACTCTCAACAGACTCTGATGTAGACTTCGCGGAAACTGGACGTCATCTCCACAGGAAGGTCGACCGGGGGCTGCGTCATCCTAGTACAAGTCGTCCGGGTCGTATCCACCATCTTCTGGGTACAAGTTGTTGGGGTCATATCCACCGTCTTTGGGGTACTCTTGCTCCGCGTCGTAGACTCCAACGTCTGGGTGGGGTAGCAGGGGCGATGCGGGACGGCCCGATCTTCCGTGAGGTAGCGATAGATTCGATTGGTGGAGATCTCGACGTTGGCGATCCGGCTTCAAATCAGACACGATTCGAACCGTGCAACCGTTACACCACTGCTCCGTTGGTTATCAACCAAGCACAACTTGATTGACCTCGCCAAAAAGGCTATTCCTGCAAGCGAATCGAAGAACACAAGCAAGAGGGTAAAAACACGCAATCTGAAATTGCAAATATGAATTATACGAATATCAATAGATGGGTTCAAGAACTCGGTTCCAAAGGACTAATCGACTCAGTGGAGGAGATCAAGAACGGGGGCCCTGGATCACTGTAAAAGGATTCGACACCACAGTTACAATGAACGATTTAGTTCCTCGATGGAAAACTAAACTCTAAACAAAACCCAAGACCTAACGACGATGACGGCGGCTAATTATAGGGTTTAGGACGTCATCTATGCTGGACGCGCCCCCTAATGGGCTCTAAGACGATACACGGCCCAACGGACCAAAATACGGTGACGCAGCACCCTGGCAGATTCTGGATGCTGATTTGTTTCGACGATTCCCGTTGACTCTGGACGTATTTTGACGTGATTCCAAAGCCATTGGTTAGCTTATCAAATTATCTTTCCAAGCATATCTGGTCCGTCGAAAATGGAGTTCATATGCGTCCGAGGCGTTGATTTTACCCGGGACTGCTCCTGAATTCCGAGGGTGACCTAATAGCTGAGTTGGAGACGGATTGCAACTTCTTGAATTGGTTCTCATCATCCGAGGGAAGACCATGGCGTTGGTGTGTCTAGCGTGGCGATGTTCTCATCATCCTCCCCTTCTTGAATTGGAGTCATCCTCGACTCCATCTTCGCGATGTCCTCATCATCCCCTCCTTCTAGAATTGGAGTCGTTCGCGACTCCATGTCATCTCCAAGCTCCTGCAAAAGGTTAGTGACCGCGCAACGCGAAACACAAGGCATAGGAATATGTGGAGCAACACTAACATGTCGAGAAAGCATAGTATAACAAGGAGCATAATTATTATCATTAGTTGTAGCTAGAAAAGCCCCTCCTTTTAACTTAATCTCATTATTTTAGCAATGTCTATCGGAGGTTTATTTTTATTTTTAATCTCTTTAGCATGTTTAATAATATCCATAGGAGACAAAGGCAACAAAGTAATTTTCTTATCCTTATGTGTGATAGTGTATGTATTAGTTCGACCATGGTGTAAAGCATCATTATCAAATTCCCATGGACATCCTAACAAAATGGAACAAGCTTGCATAGGAACAACATCAAAATCAGTAGTATCATGGTAAGAACCTGTGAAAAAGCTAATGCGTGCTGATTTAGTTACCTTAGTCATACCATTATTATTGAACCATGAAGTTTATACGGATATGAATGTTGTCGTGTGGTCAAGCCAAGCTTCTCAACCAAATCTGAACTCACCAAGTTGTTGCAACTTCCGCTATCAATGATGGTGAGAACATGACAACCCTGCACAATGAGATACATGTGGAACAAATTGTGGCGTTGGATCTTTATCTCTTCTTCTTCATGTCCCACACGTGTACTCAACACTCGCTGCACAAGAAGACTAGGATAGTCCGCAGCAGCAGCCACAGAGTCAATGGTGATGGTCTCCTTGTCTTGATCGGACCTCGGTTGGAATCTGCAGCAATGTTAGCAGCAAGAGCTAAATCATCTTCAACATCACTAGTACTTACATATCCATTGTCTGTAGCAATGAAGCGCGATGGCTGGGCAATCCTTCATGACATGTCTCATGCCTATGCATCGATGGCAATGATTTTAGAGCTGGATGAGGAGAGCTAGTAGAAGCACCCGAGTGACACCTTTCTTCGGCTGTGGAAACTGCACATTAGACAATTTACTTACCTCGGAAGGTGTAGACGACTGTGGTGCAGCAGGAAGCTTGGGCGTCTCCGGCTCAGAACGTTACTGACAAAGTCCTCTCATTGTTATACCTGAAAGGGCTGATGTTATTGTTTGTGGTCTTGTACTTCGCGTTCAGCTTTAAGAGCAAGATGATATAATTGGCTGAACCGGTTCCATCTTTGTAATCAAGAATATCTTGGATATCACGATTCAAACCACCAAAGAATCTAGCAGTAGCATCATTATCATCTTCATGTATACCACAACGTGCTAAACCAATAAGCAATTCTTGATAATATGCCTCTACGCTTTTATCACCTTGTTTTAAAGTTTGCAATTTTAAACGCAAATCACGTTGATAATAAGGAGGAACAAAACGAGATTTCATAAGTTGCTTTAAAGCATTCCAAGTTTGAGGGACAACAGCAGCATTATTAGCATTGCAAAGATCACTCCACCAGGATAAAGCAAAATTAGTAAACTCACTAGTAGCAAGTCTAACTCTATGCTCAGCAGGAACATTATGAGAATCAAATTTTTGTTGAACAGCAAGTTCCCAATCTAAATATATCTCTGGATTCATATTACCAGCAAAAGAGGTAGGCTAAATTAATTTTAGCAAAAGGATCATTATTATGATTATTACCTCCCACACCGCGACGATTGAAGTTGAGACGGCGACGGGCACCACATCAGCATACGCATCTTCATCACCAAAATCATCGACAATCTCATCACCAGGGCGATGAGGTGGTCGTTGCTCAAGCTGCGTAATGCGGTTGACCAGATTGTTCACGTTGCGTGTCAGCTCGGTCATAAGATTGTGTTGTTCATTCATGAATGTCGTAAGCTCGCCTTTGGACACACACTCATTGAAGTCCGCCGAAATGCCTGCCATTATTAGAAGATAGAAAAAGACCAACAGCAAAGTATTATCCCAATCAACTAAAAGGAACCAAGTGGTGGTGGTGGGTGGTGAAGTGGAATGCAAAATCACAAGCGGCTTACCGCCGTCTTGTCTGTATTCTTACCACGCCAAACAAGATCAAACCAAAGTGACGAAGCAATCTGTTGTTGAGCGTGGGTAACAGTTTGCAAGATGAACCTGTGCTGACAGAAGTATATGTGGAGCTATAGGTAGGCACAATATGACAGCAAGGATGAACAATTAACGAATGCAGATTAGCAAAGTTCAATAAGTATCCAAAGTACAAGTCACAATTGCTGGCTAAGATGTGTGTAGACGTAGCGCAACAAGATGAAACAAAGAACGATGGAAAGAACTCACAGAACAACCAAAGAGCACTCATTTTTCCTTTTTCCTGAATTTTTCCTTGATTTTCCAAAAAAGGTACTAGTAGGAATCAAACTTTTTTTATTTTTTCACTATTTTTTTATATTTTTCTTTGAACAAGGATCACACAAGATGTAACACAAAAATTGGCACCTGCAAATGAGGTCGGATGTGGTCTAACACAAAATTTGCAAGTTCTCTGAAAAACGTGCAGAAAACCTTGTCAATTTTTTTTATTTATTTTCCCGAATTTTTTTGGCAATTTTGACGGGGACAAACAGGGAAAATCTAGTTTGGGTCGGCTCCAAATGGTGTCAAGAATCTCCACAAAAAATTTTAGATTTTTCGGACAAACGAGCGAAAAGTTATGTCTGTTTTACCGAAGGTATCTCTAGTTATGTTTTCTGAAAGGCACAACACGAAAAACAGCAATTACGGTAAAGCGACAGCGGCAGTTAGGGCAAAGCGACTCGAAACTCCAACACTAATCACAAGATCAAGCGTCCTTGTGACTAACAGCAGTAGGTAAATGCCAGATGATGTAAAGTGGGCTGCGATGCAGGCAAAAAACTAGAGCGGTTGGCAACCTATCTAGGGTTGCGCGGCGGTGAGAAGTTACACAAGGCGGCTAGCGGGGCAAGTCGAGGAAAGTGGTGGCTTCGACTTGTTGTTTAGGAACGGTGGATGGGATAGCGGCGAAAACAAAGAAACAGCAACGGGCACGTGAACTACGACGACGAACACAACCTAAACCAGCAACAAGACTCGACCACGGACACAAACTCAACAAAGCGAATCTGAAACGAAATTGCAAAGGCACAAAAGGCGATAGGACAGCGGAAATTGAAATATTTTTTGGCTTTTTGTGGACTGTAGGTAATAACAAATATGAATCTAAGGGCAAACGAGATTATACCTCGCGGGAAACCTGAAATCCGATACCAATTGATGAAGGACGGCCCGATCTTCCGTGAGGTAGCGATAGGTTCGATTGGTGGAGAACTCGACGTTGGCGATCCGGCTTCAAATCAGACACGATTCGAACCCTGCAACCGTTACACCACTGCTCCGTTGGTTATCAACCAAGCACAACTTGATTGACCTCGCCAAGAAGGCTAATCCTGCAAGCGAATCGAAGAACACAAGCAAGAAGGTAAAGCACGCAATCTGAAATTGCAGATATGAATTCACGAATATAAGAGGGTTCAAGAACTCGGTTCCAAAGGACTAATCGACACAGTGGAGGAGATCAAGAACGGGGGCCCTGGATCACTGTAAAAGGATTTGTCACCACAGTTACAATGAACGATTCAGTTCTCGGTGGAAAACTAAACTCAAAACAAAACCCAAGACCTAACGACGGCGGCGGCTAAATATAGGGTTTAGGTCGTCGCCTGCTGGACGCGCCCCCTAATGGGCTCTAAGACGATACACGGCCCAACGGACCAAAATACGGTGACGCAGCACCCTGGCAGATTCTGGACGCTGACTTGTTTCGACGATTCCCGTTGACTCCGGACGTATTTTGACGTGATTCCAAAGCCATTGGTTAGCTTATCAAATTATCTTTCCAAGCATATCTGGTTCGTCGAAAACGGAGTCCGTATGCATCCGGGGCGTTGATTTTACTCGGGACTGCTCCTGAATTCCGAGGGTGATGTGAAAGCTGAGTTGGAGACGGATTGTGACTTGGGGAAGACCATGGCGTTGGTGTGTCCAGCGTGGTGATGTCCTCATCAAGGGGGTTCAAAGAGGAAGGGTGAGTACATCGAAATGTACTCCGCAAGTGTAGGAAATATATGCTTATGAGGCTAATAACAAAGGTAGGCTGACTCAGTTTGACTCAAGCGCCTAAAGCGACACAACCCTATTAAATCCTATTAAACCTAGGAACCTATTTATAGGTTATAACCACAGTCTCTAGAGAAAAGTAACCACACTCGGAGTCGCACCGAGCAAAACCACACTCGGAGTCCACCGAGCAACCAACACTTGGAGTCCA
Source organism: Coix lacryma-jobi var. lacryma-jobi (assembly GCA_009763385.1). Taxonomy (NCBI): domain Eukaryota; kingdom Viridiplantae; phylum Streptophyta; class Magnoliopsida; order Poales; family Poaceae; genus Coix; species Coix lacryma-jobi. Next base: position 82,617,945 of record CM019825.1, on the reverse strand, counting down.
CCAAGCAACCACACTTGGAGTCACACCAAGCACAACCCACACCTGAAGTCCATCAGGCAAACCACACCTAAAGTCCCTCAGATGACCCGAACTAGTAACCAACCAACAACTAATCTCGAAGAAGTCCAAGCCCGCTCATGATCGCGAGCACGGCTGATATATCAGTTTTAATACTCTGCAGAGTTTGCACATCTTTACCCATGAGTCGTGTTGCTCTTGTGCCCGAGGCGGACAGCCTCTTGACCCACTTCCAAGGTGAGTCGGCAGGGTTCCCTACAAGGCCGTTATAAAGAGTCCTCCTATGTGTATTAGTTCCATATGTCAGGACATAGAGCTACCTTCCGTAATAACACCAAGTCTGGCGCCCGAGCCTGGGAGTCGGTCTCCGGTACCAAGCAGTATCCTGCGTAGAATAAGCCTTGTACCCGTGTCCATATGAAACTAATAACAACATAAGGCTTCTCTAATTAATTAGCCAGTCCTAGAGCCATATAGGCCTCATGGTTTGCGCTGTTTTGCTGGGTTACTTGTCCAAGAACCGGGTCCTAGGATCCAGGCAGGATAACAAACCACAAACCCAAACCAACGCCAAGTCCCATGGCAAACTGTAACACCGAGTCACATGGCAACCGTACGCCAAGTCCATGGCCCACACCACCAACGGTCCATCCTGCCGGATTTACCTACTCACCATACTACTACCAAAGTTACCAAACCATAGTGTTCCATCGATCATTAATTAGAATTAATTATTAATCATCCTATCCCAAGATAGCAAGGCTAAGCATGACTTCTACCCAAATGCCCATAACTAGGTGACAAGGATAATAATACAAGAATCTAGTAAACCCTAACATGGGATTCAAATTTAGACACTGCATGCATCTATAGGATCTACTCTACTCTAAT